>CM046963.1:64918526-65537648 GCA_025698475.1 Gossypium anomalum
AAAATAGTAGCAAAATAGGGAGAAAACAATAATAAAATAATATTAAAAAAAGTATTTTTTTCCTTTAGTAGTTCGGGCCGAGCCTGGCTCGGGCCAAAAATGCCTTACATGAGGCCCGGCCCATTTTTTAAACAGGCCTTATTTTTGTTTGTCAAAGACTATTTTTCGGGCCTATATTTTTGCCCAAACCCTCTCATATTTTGGGCAGGCTTTCGGGCCGGGCCAAGTGGCCCGACTCATGATCAGGTCTAGTGGCAAGTCACGTGAGATTTGAATTAGCCTAGGGTTTCAGAGGTACAATGGTGTGTGAGCGGTCATGTGGCCCTAATTCTAGGCACGATTTGCCCTAATTTGCTTGTAAAGGAACACACACCTTTCACCGAAAGTCCGAACAACGTCCCTTCCAATCAAATATGATCTGACGCACCTAAAACAATTCCTCCAAACGACGTATTTACATGAATTAGCAATTGATTTCAAGATTTGATAAGATTAATAGAAAGATCCAGCAATAATCGTAAAAGATCGTAAAAGATTGATTAGCTTGAATGAATAATTAAATTCGGATAGAAGTATTACTAAAATTCGAGATCTAATCTTTGAAATGGGATGTACTTATTGTTTCTTAGCTAAGATCGGGATTCTATTGACGATAATTTTGAAATAGGTGGATAGGGCGATCAAATGGAAGATGTTTTAATCTAAGAATGTCAATTACTTAGCATCATAAAGATGTAAATTTTGATGTAAAAAAGAGGGAAAAAAGAAAATGGAGAAGAAATAGGAAGAGAAAGCAAAATTTTGTTTGGGATTGGAAAAGAAAACAAAAATTCCAATGTAATTAGAAAACAAAAGTCAAGAGTATTTATGTGTATTTACCATAAAGCCAGGTACCATCAACCTACATCAACAACTTGCAGTGGAAGAAGGCCCTAACATAAGGATTGAACGTCCAAAACAATCGGTGGAAAACTTGTCTCCCCGATTGTATTCACCTTCCGGGCCATTATACGATAATGTTTGCAAATCAATCATGGTAACCGACACATACTCCTGCATTGTGACTATCCACTCTTGAAGTTCGTTGTATGACGCATGTCAGTCACCATACAATTGCTTCATCGCCATCTACTTTGCCCACCATGATTTTTTGTAAGACACTCTGTAGTTGAATCAAGCTTGCGCAATAAGAACTAATATAGGAATGGTGGGCATGTCTTTTACCAATGGCATGGTGCAGTTGCAGATTGTTTTCGCATCCAATTTTTTGTGGTCTTACGTCATACGTGTAGCCATGCATGTATAAGGCCCTTTTAATTTTCTAATTGTCCACATTTGAGTCCTCTGAATTAATGTAGCCTGAACCCACCAATTGCAACCACTGTCGACCCTCCAACATTCCCCAACATATAAAGTTTGTGTAGACTTTGATACTTTGTAGTTCACCGACAACTTGATGTTGTATTGCTTTATTGCATATACACAACCTTTCTTATTATCGAATTGTTGGCCTATGAACAACTCTCCAACCTCCGAATCAGTTTCCATCAGGTGAGTATGTATAATATCTAGGTATTCGGGGAACTCGTATGCAAGCGCATTGGGGTCTACGCTCGACATATCTAGATCATTCCATATAACTATATCAGATCTCGTGTTCCTAACCGATTGGGGGTGTACATCTTGACCCTCCACCGTGCCTTTATCGTTTATATCATTCGGGACCTCATCCAAATCGAGGTTACTGATTTCTTCAAGATCATGGTAGAATTGATCTTCATTATCAGAGCCTTCATCACCATCTACTATGGTGCCCAACACCTTTGGCTGTATCTCTAAACGGGGACCCGAGATTGGGTTGTTATATTAGCATCTACCATAGTTTAGATTTTAGGGTGCTTGCGATGTCCCTCCACAACCCAGCTGATCTTCCCAGCAAACATTAAAATCAAAACCAAAATCAGTAATGTTGACTTACTGAAGGGACAATTTGAACGGGTTCGGGTTCAGCTAACTCTACCAACAACTCAATCGATCGAGGATTCTCGATCTCAGGGGGCAATAAATTGTGATCATTGTAGTCATATCATCATCATCTACAAGCTCCACATCCGAAAACTTTAACAGATTTGTTGAAATTGGAAATTTGTAAAACAATCTTGACATTTGCTTCCCATAACGAGTAGCTATTTTTGTACTAATCCTCTGTTTCATTTCTGCCAGCATTACACACTTATTGAATCTCATTCCTATTTTTTGGCGACTTTGAAATACACAACCTTCTTCAGCTATGTTTACCATTTCTCCATCAAAACGAACGTACACTAACATCTGGTTAATCGTCTTCAACAAAATTTGTTTTCTCAACAAAACACTAATATTTCTTTGTTTTTTTCTCTTAAACTGTTAAAGCAAAAAAAAAAAAAAAAAAAAAAAACTCAACCAAAACATAGAAAAATTCAATATATAGCCTATTTGGGTGTCGGTTATCTAGTTTTCGGCACATAAAAAAAATTATTTTTTCAAACACGGGTGTCGACAAATGGAAGGTCGACACTAAAAAAAAATTCAACTAATAATCGGTGCCATCATGGGGGAGGCTGGAACCAAAAATAATATTTTTTTTACTTGGGTGCTGGCCACTACAAACACGGAATAAAAAAAAAAACCTTTTTTGAACATGGGTGTCTGCCACCATAGTGCCAACAAAAAAAAAATACCGAAAAAATTAATATTTTACTTGGGTGCCGGCCACAAGAAACATGAGATAAAAAAATTACTTGACATGGTTGTTGGTCACCACAGTGTCGGCACCAAAAAATACTAAAAAAAAAAAAATTGGGGTTGCTGGCCATGTGGACGTCGACACCTAATAAAAAATTATTTTTTGGACTGGAGAATACTCATATTTTTCAAAATGTAGACGAGAAAATACATATGGGTGTCTGCCATTACACTGTCGACACCAAAAAAAATATTTTTCAATCTCCCATCCAATCATGAGGTAACGATTGGCAAATGATTGAGTTAGGTGTCGGCCATGGGGGTGCCAACTTCGCCATGCAGTGTAACTTTTAGGTCATTCTTGTCATTGTTTTTGACGTTGAGTCATTCTTATAAATATTTATTTTTTGGGGTTAATGGGATAAAAAAAACTTTAGTTTGATATTTTAAAATAGAGATAAAATATTAATATAATATAAAAGCCATTAAAATAAATAGGGTATAAATATTATTTTAGTTCATGGGAATTGGAAAGATTTTCTTTAATCAAATGATAACGAGGGGATGTCATCTATCAATTGCTTCTTTTATTACCGGTTTGGCTTTGTTTTATTTTTTGTTGAGGCTTAATATATTGTGTCTCGTAAAATTGTAACTAGAATGATTTTCACAAAAAGAAAAAGAAAAAAAAAAGAAAGGGAAATATGTAATTTATTTATTTTGTTTCTTTATTGTGCCCAGCTTTTGAAAAGAATTTTTTGGTTAAAAACCATGTATTTCAAGAGTCAAAAGCTTTCCATATTTAATTATCAACAAATATTATTAAAAACTGAATATAAATGCAATTCTAAAAATTTTAAGCTCTATGATTCAATTCTTTTTATTAAGCTATAATTTGTTTTCTTTTGTTAGTTTTAGATGGAATTTTTTTGGTATGTATTTCATAGTTATTAGGTTTTTTTTTTTTTTATCATCTTAACTTAGTAGTGCATGTTATTTTGTTACGGGCGTATTCAATTTCTAAAAATATTCTTTTGGTAACTTAATTTAACTAAGAGTAATTATATATATAGGGAAGTGATTTACTTATACTAGTATAAATTAAATTGATTTTACATTCTTTCATTTCTTTTTATACGATTGATATTTTAATAATTTAACAATTGAATTTATCAATATATTTGTACTTATCATACATGTAAAATTTTGCATCGATTCAATATTTCTATTATGCCGATCTAAAATATTATCTATATTTAACGGTTGAAAGTTTTTTACACAAAAAAATTGTTATGAATTTTTAATTTATACCAAACTTTATATATATAATCTACATGAATGGAGCATGCAATATGATGATTGGATTGTTGCATAGATGTAAATTTCAAGTTCCCAAATATTTCCTTTTTGAGCTATATTAATTACTTTAATAGTGCATTTAATTGTATTAAACAATTTTATTTATATTCGCATTTGAATTTATAATAATTAATATTATATGAGAAAATATTTGGTGTATTGCTAATGGAGTTTTTAGACTTCACAAGCAGAGTTGAGGGGTTGACAAGTATCTTATAGTAAAATATTTAAAAAAGACACTTAGACAATTTTTAAGGTTGCTTGTGAAATTAAAAATTACATTGCCAGCGTACCAAATACTAACTCATATTAAATTAATTATTTCAGTCTTTGAATTTTGAAATAATATTATATTAAGGGAAAATATTTGGTACACTGCCAGTGAAGATTTTGGACACCACAAACAAGACTGGGAGTTGACAAGTGTTCTGTAAAAGTATAGTAAAATATTAAAAAATTACATTTCTGGTGTATCAAATATTATCTCTTATATTAATTGTTGTTTATATTCGCAATTAATTTCTAATATATATACTTAATAGAAATCAAAACTTTAACGAATAAATATAAAATATAAAATTGATGTATACAACTTAACCCGTAGATTGCAGGAAATAAAAAAACTAATATATGAAATTTACGAGACATATCCCCTACAAGCCTTATATTTATTGTTATAAATGCATCTTTATAAAAATATAAAAAATGTGTGAAAGACTTGATAAGAGTTGTATCATTTGGTAATGGATTAGCGCAACATTTTAAAATGTTGCTTTTTATTGTAACTAAAATCAGAAATGGAGGTTCATTTAGGATCATCTGTAAATTGAATAATTATTCATCGACTTGTTTGGAAGAAGAAGCAGAGTGTTGTAGAGAGCCAAGTCCAGTCTTTTTCAAAACAAAACAAACTCTACTTTTTAAACTATAAACAATATTTGATCTCTTTGCATGTGCAATCATTTCCCATTTGCTTAATTATTTGGCAACCTCATTTTAGAATATTCTTTCATTTATTTATCCTACTCCTCTAAACCTTATGAATGGAGAGTTTAAAATATAATATAATCATCCAAATTTAGAATTTTGTTGTTATATGTTAGAGTTTAGGAATCTCCATGGATGTTATTGTATAGTATATTTTTCAACAATCAATAAATTTGGCATATTAACCATACAAGTGAAAAACTTATAAATAATATATTTACAAAAAAAAAATTATTAAGGGAAAGTCATTGTCTTCAATAAAGATATTGTTTTCGAGGTATTTATATTCTGATGAGAGTTCAAGTCTAGCTTAGAGAGTGACTTCCCTTTAATAATTTTATATCAAAATCAAGTGAAGCTTTAGTTGAATTAGTTAAGTTAAAAAATTTAAAATTCATGCTTTGCCAATTCAAATACCATCATAGTATTATTTTATTAAAAATATAGAAAGATAAAAATACCCTCCTATTAATATTTATTACTTTGTATATAAAAGAATTTTTAAATAATTTTTCAAACGAATTGGTGTATAGTTGATTCATAACACTAACTCAGTATAAGTATAGATAAAGATATTGATATATCTCATTGTATAACTGCCATCTAACATTGACTTAACAACTACATTTTTGTTATTATAAATCCGGACTAGATATTAAAAAGGATAAATTACACCATTAGTTATTAAATTATGGGTAAGATTTTGTTTTGGTTATTTAACTAAATAAAATTACATTTTGGTCATTGAACTATTCGCAAGTTTTCATTCAAGTCATTAAGCTATTTAAAAGTTTTTTAATTAAGTCACTGGGCTGTTAAGGTTTTTTTTTTTAATTTCTACCAGCGAGCTTCAAGTGATGATTCAACGATCTATATAGTAGATTAGTACCCATTGACGAGTAGAAGAACATACCTTAGATTCAAGTCGATATGACGATTAATGTCAAATGTCGAGACCATTTTTAAATCAAGTTTTGGAAAATGGGAATCGACTTTAAGAAAAACGAAAACGGGAGTCGCCACCAATCTTTTTAGCCACCAATCTTTTTAGGTGTGATTGGATCACCTTATAAAATGTTTTGTTTTAAAACATTAATTTTGGTCTACGAAAGTCGAGAAAATAGATTCGGGAGTCGGTTACGTACGAGGAAGGGTTAGCACCCTCGTAACGCCCAAAAATTGGTACCTAATTGATTATCAAGTGTCTTTAATGTCAGAAATTTGAAAGTTTTAAGATGCAAACCTCTTTTAATTAGAATGTCTCAATTTTGAAAATTAAGGCTCACTTATTTCAAACGAGTCAAAACATCACATCCAGTAAGTTAGGACACAACATTTTAAAACCTTCGAAACTAAGCTCGTCTTTCGAAAATTTCTATCTCGAAACAATAAAACGCCATATCCAGTAAGTTAGGACACTATGTTTTGAAATCTCGAAATAATTGTTTAAGTTTTGAAAATTCAAAATCACTTAGAAGGGTGCTTGACTATTCGAATTCAACGAGAAAAGTCGCAACCCAGTAAGTTAGGGCACTACCTTTCTCGAAGTTTCCAAACACCAAACATTGCCTTTTTATTTTTTTTTAAAAACTTTGTAATCTCGTTTTTTAATTAATGCATGAAGAATCATATTAACATTATAGAATAACATACAAGATAGCATATTATCATAATAGGTAAGTAAAAGCATGAGTTTAAACAAATTTTAAACAATAAACATGGCAAACTTAAAACATGTAAAACATACATACAAAAATATACGACATACATTAAAATGAATAAATAAGCATATAAACATATAAGGTATAACTTTATATACATTTTAATAAATTAATAGACAAAAGATGATGTATGGCATACAATTTAACATAAACATGCCCAAAATAATATCAACATACATGTCAATTCTAAAATACGACCTTTAATAATCATAAATATATAAATGATATGTTCAACATATATAAAAGAATTAGTATATATTAAAATGTAATATAAAGTGAGTAATTATTGATAAAATATACCTAAAATATAAATTAAAGAACAATGTTTAAAATAAGTTATGTATAATAATATAATAGAATAGAATATAAGGAAATAATAATAATAATAATAATATGATAAGTATTTTTCATATAAAAATATGGTAAAATAAATATTATATAATATATAACATAAAAAACAAAATAGATATATATATATAATAAAAAAATATATAAGAAAGATAAATATTATAAGGAATATTATATGATAAAAAATGGTATGTGATAAAAATACATAAATAAATATAATGAAATATAATATGATATATGTATAATAATAATAATGTAACAAATATTTTACATATAGTAATATGATTAAATAAATAATAAAATAAAAATATACAACATATAATGAAATTTATAAACATATATATAATGTTATAAATAATATAAATAAAATAATATATTATTAAATATAACTAATATTAAAAAAACATATATGTATATAAGGTATCTTAAAAAAAATTAAATTAAAGGTATATAAGGATGAAAATTAAAATTAATTAGAAAATTTAGGGTTAATTTTAAATTAACGAAAAGAATTTGGCCTGATTTGAAAGAATTAAAAAAATGACAAGGGACTCTTTGGGCAATTTGCCCTAATCCCAAAACGACGCCGTTTCCCGAATACTGTTTTAAAATCACTGAGAGGACTAAATTGAAACAAAATTAAAACATTAGAGTTAAATAAAAAATAAATAAAATGAAATTATAAATATTAAAAATGCAAGAGGACCAATTGAATAATTAACCCAATCCTAAAAAACATGCGGATCCTCCCCGGGTAATCGGGTCAATATGCGGATCCTTAGTTTTAATACGATGTCGTTTTAAGCTTATTGGATTAAGCTAAAACAGTGTCGTTCCATTAAGGCTATATAAGCCAAATATTAAGTTCAAAAATCGTTTTCGTTGTCCTTTTAAAAAAAAATAAAGAAACTCTCTGAAAGAGAGTTGGGGTGGGGCTCTCGGAGTGTCACGGAACCTCCGTCCGGGGTTGCACGTGCTCACGCGCCACCGTCGTCTCTACCGCATACGGTGGTCGGAGGTTGAAAAACCTCGCCTTCTAACGCCGATTAAAGGTATATCCCTTTCCTTTTCTTTTCTACAATATTTACACGTATTTAAAGAGAAAATCACCTGAGTATTCTTTCTTGACTGTCAATTTTTCAGTATAAAAAATGAGTTCTCCTTTTTATTCAGTCTCCCTTTTTACAAATCAGAAGAAAGGCTTTATAGCCTTTAGATTACATATGTTAGGAAAGAAATTAAAGATTTCTTTCCTTGTTTGTTTTAGTTTAATCTACTGCTATTTCTTGCCATCCTCTGTCTGTTTAGTTTCCTTTTCTGCTTCGTTTTTTCTTTCCCGTGTCTGTTGGTCTCCTTTTTTTGCCTTGCAGGTACCAAGAATCCGGCGAAGATCGCGTTGTGGACGCGAATCTTGCCCGATGACCACAGGACAGCCTCTGCTGCGAAGATCTCGGTGTCTGCAGCAGAACGATCGGTGGCTGGGATGATACGCTGAAAGGTCGCTGGAGAGGCATTGATGGGGGCATCAGTGGCCTCGATTTCGGGAGTTGCAACGTTACTGGTACAGCATTGAAGGGGCCTTGATTCGGGAGCTAGTCAGACAGTCCCCGAATCTTCCGAGCGATGGCGGCTCGCTCGAGAGAAAAAAAGCGAGAAACCCTAGGGTTTCTCGCCTTGGTGTAATAGGTTGGGCGGATGGGCCACTTTAGTCTGGGCTAGGTAGGGTGTAATGGGTACCGGATGATGAGTTATTTAGGTTTTGGGTTGTAACCGGTCTTGCTGGGTCTTAGGCATTTGGGCTTATCAGGCTTTGAAGCCTATTTATTGTAAATGCACTGTATAAATGGACTTTTATTTATTTATCAATTTATCATTTTTGGTTTTAAGGCCCGGGCAGATTTGGGCTATTACATCAGAGATCAGATCAGAGAAAAAAGCTATTTGAATTTTGATTCGCAAATTCGTGACGTCCAAAGCTGTTTCATAAAAAAAAAAACTGAACTGTAAAAAAGAAAGGGGAATAAAACTTTTGATTGGTGTAGGCTGTGTGAATATGGAAAGTCATATAGTATTGATTTTAATAGCCTAGTGACTTAAATGGAAATTTTTAAATAGTTCAGTTATGAAAATTATAACTCTTTTTTAGTTAAGTGACCAAAACGAAAATTTACTCATAATTTAGTGACTACTGGTATTAAAAACATAACCTAAATTTCAACAAGTAGAATATAAAACATACAAAATCACATCATATGAGATATGGAAATGAAAAATTGAGTTTTAGTGGAGTCCGTTGCCATGAAACCAAGAATTAGCAGCACAACACTATGTGTAGAGATGAAGAAGAAAAATTGAATGTGTTCTTCTTGTATAGAAGCAACAAAAAGGAAAGGTAAGTATGTTTAATGTAGGGTATCCAAGGTCCAAACTCTAAAAAGCTAGGGGGACATTGAATTATTGTTCATAATTCATCATAATGACAAGAATGTTGAGAGAGGGTAGTAGGGGTCCCCATTAATAGTTCCTCAATCTTTTCTCTGTGTCTGAGAATCTTGACTTCACCACCCCCACCCCCACCCCCACTCTCTCTCTTCATCTGTTCAGCCTACAAACACCCTCTCCCTCCTTGTCTTGCTTTGATACCATCATTAACTAACCATTGTTATGTCTGATTCTTTCATCAAACACATTCATTTTGCTGTTAATTGGTTACTTAGCATTGGCAATCATAAGGTTTTGTTTTAAACGTAATGGTAGTGATTGCAGATGCAAAGTTGCTTCAGCATCCATTTTACAGTTTTTCTTTTCTCAAATACAAACCCCCCTTCATTGTTTTTTAAGGTTAAATAGAAATTAAAGCTTATGAATGATACTGTCTCCTACAACCAAAACAAGCTTTATCAAGCATCAGTAGCGCCGTTTGAGAATTAATTAAGTCAACGCCACATCAAATCCAGGAGGGTTTAAATCTAATAACAACATTTACCTTTCATTAATTCTCTTCAACTCTCCCTCTTTCTTGTCTTAAAATAAAACAAGACAAGACCAAAGTCTACCTTGCTTGACTTAAACATTTTAATTTTATAAAGTGAAAGGATAGGATTCATGATTAAAAGAGATTTTAGTAAAATTATAGTGCTCCATCTAAGATATAAAAGCATCAAAGGCTTTGATTTATTTCCTTGGAGAAAAGGGTTTTCCAATTAAAGGGCTATACGACAGAAACTATTATGAAACAAAATCATCATATGTAATGTCTCTTTCTAAACCCACAGTGACGCATGTGATTGATTTTCTTTACTTTCTGTTTTGAGTTTTGACTTACGGTAAAGTGGGGGAATTTTAGGGTTTTTTCTTTTTCTTTTTTGCAATACTAACATATTAATGGCAGTAATAATAGTAAGCCAACTATCATATGTAATTACCACAATCTTTTTTGCAATTTGAGCTCCTCAAATCACACCCATAATTCCAACTATCTGCTTTTGTCTTTTCTTCTGAACCAAATTTTAAAAAAAGTTACCATCACTAATTCATTTGCCAGCTTAATATTTAACACACAAAAAAAATTGAATTTAACTCATCATTCCCCTTTTTTCTATTTGATTCTATGAAACCCTCATCAAAATTTGAATAAATTAGTATGTATGTATATATAGCCATCATTTCATTCGTATCTTACACATAATATTGTCTACAATAAGTCCATAATTAAGGCTGATATATCTCAAGTACCTTTCTCCACATATCTCCGATTCTTTGCTTCATCATACTATATTACTGTAAATGGATTCTTTTTTTGTTGTTATAAATTTTTATTGTAACTGTTAATTAATTGATTTGCTCCACATCCCTATTTATTTTTAGATTTAATGTTATGTTTGGTAGGAGTATTATGTTTTACACGTGCTTTAGTATATGAGTTAATAATAAATTAATTCAATAGATAATATTTTGCGACTCTTATGACTTATTTTTAGCAAAGAGAAGGAAAAATTTTCTCCAATTTTAAAGAGGTTTTATTTTTATTTTTACAAGAGTTATCCCTCATCATTCTAATTTCAAGTTTAAATTTGTATTAACTATTTTTTTATTTTATGTCTAACTATTGGAATACATATGTAATAAATAAGTTTTTCCTTCATGTTATTACACTAGTAAATAGTAACCAAATGTGACATTAAGTGTTTTGTTGAGTTAGTGCGACTCACTAATCAGATTCTAACTCAATTATGAAATTATCCAAACCTTTTATTTTTATAAAGTTATTTTTATTGAAATTTTATAAATTTGTTAGATAAATTTTATTTTCACTCATATAGTGGTTATGTCAAAATCTAGTTATAATAATATATTAAAAATGCTTAATACAACTCGACATCAATTCCATTGGGATATTATAAAAAATGCTTAATATAACATTTGTTACCTAAATCTGACATTTTTTTTTTTTGTAATATGGCATATGGATTATTTTTTTAAGTCTAATTGGTACATGAATTTAGAAAAAGTTATATATTTTGGTACTCGAAGTCAACGGTGTTAACTTTTTAATGTTTAATTTGATTTTTATGGTTGATTTGATGAAAATTCATAATTAACTAATAATATTAGTAATTAATTTTCATCAAATCAATCCTAATAGATGAAAAAAATTCACGATCATTAAACTATATTTAACAAATTAAATACAAAATTAAATAAATTCACAATTAACATAAAATTTATTCTATTAACAAAATAATAAAAATTTTAAACCTAATAATATTAACAATTAACTTTAATCAAATCAATTCTAAACCACAAATTAAACACTAACAAGTTGATATTATTACCTTTGGGTATCAAATGTATAACTTTTGTCTAATATAGGTATCACATTGAACCGCAAAAATACAAGTAGCATATTAGAAAAACGTGTCAAACTTGTGTACCAAATACTATAATAAGCCAATTAAAAACCCCTTTTATATATAAAAACAAATATTTATACGAGGGAGTTTTTGCCTTTTCATGTTTTTTAATAAAAGGGTAGTTATAGTCACCTAACTATATATATTTTTTCTTTTTTGTTACCCAACTATGAAAGGATACAAAATGGCCACTCAATTATTAGTAATTTTTTTTTTTGTCACCCAATCGTGAAAAGCTACAAAATGGTCATGTAACTATTTAAAATTGTCTTTTTTAATCACTAGTTGACTAACATAAAAATGATAACACCCAAAACTTCGAGATAATTAGGTGACCAAAAAAGACAAAAATTGAATAGCTAAATGACCATTTTGTAACTTTTCATAGTTATGTGATCAAAAAAGAAAAAAAACATAATTGACCGACTACTAATATAGTTTATCTTTTTTATTAAAAACATGAAAAGACAAAAACTCTTTCATATTAATATTTATTTATTTTTTATATAAAAGGGGTTTTTGATTGGATTATTATAGTATTTGGTACACGAGTTTGGCACTTTTTTCTTGTTAGGATCGACCTGATTAAGCAACAAGTAAAAAAAATAGTGGAATAAATTGAGAAATTAAACACACAAATTTAACGTGGAAAAACCCCTCCAAAGAGGATAAAAAACCACGGGCAAATATACTTTTACTATAATGGCAAAAGAACGAAGAGTACAAAAGATGGAGATAAAAAACTAAACCCCGAAAACCCGAAAACAAAGAACCCTCAAAACGTAAACACCAAATTCTCTAAATGTGTTATGAGTTCTAATATTTAATGGGTGTATTTTCTAAAGTTGTAAAAGAGCCTATTTATTGGCTAAATTCATAGGTCAAATAATAATAAACTAATCTAAACTAATCAGTGTTTGATTGAAACAAATAAACAGAATTTAACTAGAAGATTATTTTTCAAATTTGACTGAAATAGGAGCATAATTAACAAATCTCCACCTTAACTCATATTTTCACAACGCCATCTTTGACAAAGCCCGCCACGAGCCTATCTTGAACCATGCAGGGAATTAACTGAGTCGAATCTGTGCTTAGAAACTGGAAGACTTCTAGCATTCGACTTGTACACTGCCAAATCAAAACTAACCCGAGTTTGATTTTCACGAACACAGTGCCCTAACTTTTCAAAACTTGCATCTAAAAGAGAACCTCTCTTCAACGAAATGGTCATACCTTTTTCCCTCCTATGACCAAGTTGTCTCCGCTCCAAACGAGTTGACTTCAACTCTGTAACGGACGAGGGATATCCGATTTCACCGGTCATTGTAGAACCTTCCAGAATATAAAGACTACTAGTTCTTTTACCTTTTAACAAAACGAGAGCTCCACGAGATACTTTAATGTCACTCGACTCGATGTTGATTCTACATCCTTTCAAGTCTAAAATACTCAATGAGATGAGATTCTTTCGTAAATTAGGTACATACCTGACATCTGAGAGTGTCCTAATCGTCCCATTGTGTATCCTAATTTTAACAGTACCAATACCAATTACCTTACTAGATGAATCATTTCCCATGCATACAACTCCACCTTCAACCGAACTGTATGTGGAGAACCATTCTTTATTGGGACACATGTGGAAAGAACATCCCGAATCTAGGATCCACTCAAAAGTGAGCTTGGAGTTATCGCTCGTTGACACTAACAAGAAATCATCACTGCTTTCATTGGCCAAATTAGCACCAGCTACATCTTCCTTGTTACTCTTAGCAGCTCTTTTATTTCGCAGTTTATAACAATCTGCTTTGAAGTGACCTAACTTTTTACAATAGCGACACATTTTGTCTCGTTTCTTTGATACCACCAAAACGAAATTTTGCTTATCTGCCTTGCTATCCAAACCAAACTCATTGTCGAGTTTGTCTCTACTCAACAAATGACCTTTTACATATTCAAACGACAGTTTGTCTCTGCCATAAATTAAGGTCTTCCTGAAAGACTTGTATGAATGAGGTAAAGAGCACAATAATAGCATAGCCTGATCTTCATCGTCAATATGAACCTCAACATTCTTTAAATCATTTAAAAGAGTAATGAATTGACTGATGTGATCTCTAAGAAGCTCACATTCGTTCATGCGAAACGTAAATAGACGTTGTTTCAACATTAAATGATTAGCCAGAGACTTAGTCGCATAAAGAGTTTCTAACCTTTTCCACAAGGCGGATGAGGTTTTCTCCATCGATACCTTCTGCAATACCATATTCGCGAGGCACAACTGGATTGCAGACAAGGCCTTTTCATCAAGCTCTTCCCATCCTGTTTGATTTAGATTATTAGGCTTTTCCCAGTAACAACCTTTTTCAAGTCGGTTTGAACTAGAATTGCCATCATCCGAACTTGCCATAGACTAAAATTTGTCTCACCATTGAACTTCTCAATTTCAAACCTTGTTGCTGCCATATCTCAATGGGCTGATCTATGAAAATTGAATTAGCTCTGATATCACTTGTTAGGATAGACTTGATTAAGCAACAAGTAAAAAAAATAGTGGAATAAATTGAGAAATTGAACACACAAATTTAACGTGGAAAAACCCCTCCAAAGAGGATAAAAAACCACGGGCAAAGATACTTTTACTATAATGGCAAAAGAACAAAGAGTACAAAAAATGGAGATAAAAAACTAAACCCTAAAAACCTGAAAAAAAAAGAACCCTCAAAACGTAAACACAAAATTCTCTAAATGTGTTATGAGTTCTAATATCTAATGGGTGTATTTTCTAAAATTATAGAAGAGCCTATTTATAGGTTAAATTCATAGGTCAAATAATAATAAAACAATCTAAACTAATCAGTGTTTGATTGAAACAAATAAACAGAGTTTAACTAGAAGATTATTTCTCAAATTTGACTGAAATACGAGCCATACTTAACATTTCTAATATGCTACGCATATTTTTTTTTATCCATTGTGATACTTCTATTTAGCAAAAGTTATACATTTTGATACCTAAAGGTAATAATATTGACTTGTTAATATTTCACCCGAATTAGATAAGAACAATTTTTTATAAGAAGGATTTCAAGTCAAAGGTGAGGTAGGTTTTCTATTAAGATTTTTAGGGACCTGGAATCAGCTTTAGATGAAATTTATCCCACCTCACCTTACCCTCAATACTATTACTAAAATGGTCTTATATTAATTTTATAATTAATTATAATTTCTTAATTTTATAACCATTTATAACTTATATTTAATTTTGTAAATACTTTTATTTTTTTCATTATAATTTCTTACTTTTATACTATATATTTGATTTAATTTTATAAATATTAAATTTATTTATAAAATATAATATAAATTTTGGGTAAGCGATTGCAAAAGCAAATTAAAGTTGGGACAAAATATCATATAAAACTTGGGGGAGATGAGCTTGAGTATATAAAACCACCCGCACTATTGCCATTCCTTATATCAAGCGACGTTTACATTGACATTATTAACCTTTCACTAGAAATGAATGGATGGTAAAATGCTTTGAAAGGTAATGTTTAATATTTATGCATGAAAAATTTTACATTAGTCTGGAAAATAAAAGGACATTAATGAATAGATTACTATTTTGTACAATTTCATGCATTATCATGATATAATATCGAAAATTTTAAAATTAAATTCAACAAACTTTATTAATCACGTCTCATTATCTGATCTATTAATAATACATAAAATTACAAGAGTTAATTTAGAAAACATTATTATTAACTAAGCCATTTTTGTGGAAAAGCTCTAATAATTTATACTATACATTTAAGTGTGTAATTAGTTGATGTAATCTATTATTAAATCTCAGTTTAATTTGTGAAATTTTAAAAAAACTATCATTTTTATAAAACAATAAATATTTTGAAATTAATTTTGTTTTTACATAAAATCTTAAAAAATATAAACCTACATACATTCACTTTTTTAATATTACCATTTTAACTAAAATTATATTTATTTTTTTTATAAATAAATTAAGTTAAGTACTCAAAAATGCCAAAAAATTAAAAAAAATTAAGTAAATTGGTTGATTATTGAAAAAATTACGTTAATAAGCCATTTTTACGACAATGCGTCCTGATGCTTCTAGCTAGACACATTTTCAGCATATTTATAGAAAAACACTTTCACAGTTAGAAGCGTTTTTCGTCACATTAACACTAAAAGTGATAGCACCAATATATTTTTTTTATTTCTTGGTGCCACCTATTAATGTGAAAATAAAACTTACAAAAAAGACCTTTATATAAATCCAAAATCTCATTTCTCTTATTTTTTTAAGCGATATGGGATATGAGATATGAGTATATATAGACTTATAATCTATTTGTAACTTGTTCCTAGATATTCCTAGATAATGTGGGTTTACATGCTCTTATATCAACATCTTTTCCCATGTTTGGTGTTGTGAATAAAGAGAGAGAGAAGTGAAGATGTGTGTGTGAGACATTATTAAATAATAATTCAATTTAATTTAATTTTTTAATATTATTAAAAATGCCATGTATCAACTCTTAATTAGTTGAAAGAACTTTTCTAACAAATATAATAATATAGACAATAATAGTTATGAAATTATATTTTAGATCGTTTTTTGACAAAAATAAATAAATTTAAATATCTAACCAAAAAATATATAATTTGAAGGTTGCTTATTCCAACTTTTATTTTATACAATAATAGTATAAAAAGTTAATTCAAAAGATAACAATAATAATAATAAAAGAAACCAAACAAACATGACTGTAAGTGAAAATTACAGGATCATATGATACTTTTTCGTTAGTATTTACACAAATACTAAAACTCCAAAGTTGGTTAGATATTTCAATATAAAAATAAATAAAACTTTCAATATAAAAACAAAAATAAAATACTCTACATTCACATCTTTTTATTTTAAATTTAATATATATTCTATAATACTCTCTATATTTCTATAGAGAAAACAGATTTGCATAGCTTTTAATCTTACGTTGTTATTTGTAAAAAAAAGATAAAATTTGCAAGTGTAAATAATATTTTAGATATAAATTAATACATGATTATAAAACAAAAAATTACACAAATATAGTACGAATGTATAAAATTTTCATGATAAAAAAATGAAAGAAAATAAAAAAAGTATAAAATATATTATAACCTTTAATCTTATGTTGTTAATTAAAAGAGTAAGCAATTCTACATTGTCTAGGAACAAACTATAAGTGAATTATGAGTCTATATATACCTATATCTCATATCCTACATTGTTTAAGAAAAAAAGGGAAATGAGACTCTAGGTCTATATAAAAACGTATTTTGTAAGTTTTATTTTTACATTAATATGTTACACCAAGAAATAAAAAAAATGTTAATGTTGCCACTTTTAATGCTGATGTGATAAAAAATACTTTTAGCTGGAAGCGTTTTTTGTCAATACGCTAAAAATATATCTAGCAGAAAGCTTTTTTTTTTTTCTTTTTTTTTGTATTTCACCTAAAAACACTTTCAGAAAGCATTTTTCCTAAATCCGCATATTCTCGTAATTATTAAAAAATAGACTTATTCTGATAAATTTAAAAATTTCCGTCATTTTTCAGTATTTAAGTCAAATAAATTACATAATTGCTTTCGCCAAATTTAACGTAACATAATAATATTATATACGTGGGTATGTAGAACAATCAATCCAGTGAGTCTGTTACAAACACCCACCCCCTTTTACCTGACTGCGGCTTTAGCAAAGCTTATTTTGCAGTGCCATTAACACCCAATCTTTTTTTTTTTTTTTTTGGAAGGAACAACCAATCTTTTCAAAAATGTATCTTAAGTCATTATTTATATAGATATCTAGCATTTTTAAGCACAAGAAGGCTAAAGAAAGGATTCATATTATTATGCTCAGTTAGGGCCGTCGGAAAAAATTTCTGGGTTCCAACTTATGATCATCGGAAGGAGTGAAATGAAGAAATGGTAATAGAAGTGGGCAGTGATGGACCACTTAACTTTCAAGAGAAGAGATGAGAGAGTTTGTATTGTATCATTACTGGCACACTGCATGCAATTGCAGTCGAAATGTTTCAGAAAAAGGCTTTTGAAGCTTGTACTTCCTTTACTTGTATGTTTAGCAACCACTATTGCAACTTTACAAACACTTTGTTCATGGCTTTCAAATATTTCAATCAAAAGCCATCTGTCAAAAATATCACCATTCAAACAACACACATACAAAAAGCTTACAAGGAATCTCACTCTCTCCTTCAATGGAAGCTAAAGCTGACAAGCGCAATGGAGTTTCCCCCCACTTAAAGCTTTTAGGGTTGTCCAGTAAAAGTGCTACAGCAATGCTAATCAAGCGCGCGGAGTCCTTCCTGCTGCCTTAGGTATCCATTTCCAGAGGAACAGATTACCACGTAAAATGTTTGAGCTCAAGTTCATATCTCAAAATATTTGCAACTTTGTTCCCAGTTTCCGTAGGATATTATTATGTGCAAACAGTATTATTAAAACAGATGGATTACTTATTAAAAAGAAAGAGAAACAGATTCATTGTGCCTCCGCATAGCTGTCCACTACCACTATACCAAACTGGGAAAATAAAAAGCAGCTCTAACTATATGTGAAAAGCTAGTAAATTGTAATTTAGTAGCTAGGAAACAAATTAAATGAGTTCTAAATTTATCCTTTGTCAAGCAGATACTTTTTTCTTTTTTTTAGTATCCACCATCAATAATAAGGATTAATTCTTAGCTGAGTATTTTTTTAAAGAGGTAAACGATTAACTGCGAAATGTGCTCCATTCACATTAATAGAAATCGAACTCTTAATCGTATGGTTAAAAGCACTGTGGGGCAATGTAAATCTATGTTTTGTAAACTTTACACAAAAAATATTCCACAACTTAATCATAATACCACCAATAATTTAATCACAATCAATTAAAAAATGTTGCATATTTAGAATGAATCTCTCATTCAATCAACTTTTCTTATTGAAGGCTGTTAAAAACACCCACTCTAAACACAATAAATCCAAGTGTTTGCAGGTAAAGAGAAATGTTGTTATAGATAAACTATTTTGTGCTCCCTTAAGTTGATGTTGTTGGAAAATGAAGATTTTAATACATAAGCATTATGTGCAACTTCAATCAATCTATCAACTCAGTCTCCTAGAATGGGTATAAGATAACTGTTGATTTATTCGATACTAAGCCAATCACTTAAGAGGTATTGCGGATCTTTTACCGTTTATTTTATTATTATTTATATTTATTTTATTGTCCATATTTGAGATTTATGAGTACTCTTTTTAATAATGTCATTTTCAATATTCAAACTTATTATTTATATATTTTTTATTTCACTACTTTTTTTGAAAAAAAAATAGTTATCTTAATTATGTGGCTATCTAAGATATGAATGCAAATAAAAAATTGTCAACTCTAATAATAATAAAGCATATACTATACTTGTTGACAACATGTTGTTTGTATTGCTGCAACAAGTAGTGCAACATGAAGCACACTTTCTTTATACCAAACCCTATCAATCTAATAAAAAAGCAAAGCAAATGAGATGCATAAAAGATATCCATTGATAATTAGATTGAAATATCATTGCTTCTAAATTTAAAGTCCCATCTGTCACGCCTTGATATCAAAAAAGGAAAGAAAGAAGCAAAAAAAAAAAAAAAAAAAAAAAAAAAAAAAAAAAGAGGATATATGATAAAAGAGAAGTTGACTGATGTATAGTGATTGATCATCAACTGCATGCATTCTGCAAGCTAACACCATTACAGAGTGAACACAAAAAAGAAAAGAGGAAGCATTTATTAGCAAAAGCGAAAGAGTAATCAAGCATTAATGAACCAATGATGAAAAGCAAACGGTCCTGTTACTGCAAGTCAAGCTGAGGCCCCACCTTTAAGGGTTGTTTTTGAGGTCCCCAGAAAAACAAAAGCTCCCTCTTCTCTTCCCCCCTATTACAACATAAGCCAACATCACTCCCGACAATTATTTTCCAAACCCCTTGATTGAAAGTAAAACAAAAGACTACTGTCATCAGAGAATGTCTACACTTCTTCGGAACAAACACCTGTCGCTTCACAGCTTGGATTCCCCTTCCTTGGAACCCTAAACTTTCACCCCCTTTTCCATGGGGGACTTCTTCAATATTACCTAAATCTATTTTACTTCTTAAGTTGAATGCTAAACTTATTTAGACCATATCCCAAATTTTTCATCCACTTAATTTAAACACATTATCATTATCGCATATTTTTTTTCTTTCATTACATTTTAAGAAATTTGTGGTGTAAAAATTGTTCCTAATTCTCTTTATTATTAGGAATTTGGTATTTAAAATATTGTTTATTTGATAGGCAACAATATAAATGATTTTTTTTTCTTTTTCTTTAATGAAAAACAGCTAACTTAAAAGCTTGGATGAAAGTAGCTTTTAAAAAGAACTTACTATTTTTTGGGGAAAACATTTAGTGGAATACCAACTTCTAAAATGGAGAGAGAGAATAATTCTCTAGTTTGAACAGATCATCTTTTAAAAAATAGCACTTAATTCAAATAAAATTCTCTAATCATTCAATTATATATGTAGGTTTTAGTCTATGGATTGCATTAGCACTACCATAGTATGGTTTATATTCTCATTATTTTAGTTTATAAACAAAAAATTTCCATTATAACATAAAATTATATTTAGGCATAATGACTTTTTTGCTCTCTAATTTTATAAAATTAATCATTTTAATCGTTTATTTAATTTTTCTGTCTTTTTTTAACTTTTGAATTTGTATTTTTTTGTCAAATTACTCCAAAATAGATGAAAATGTTAACTTTACTGATGTGACATACTCGTGGATTATCATGTGATACCATGCTAGCAATTAATTAATTTTTTAGAATTAAAAAATATTAAAAAATATTTTTCATAATATTTTAAATAATTTTAATGATTTTTAAAAATAAATTTATAATTTTTTGAATTTTTAAATTTTTAAATTTTTAAATTTTTAAATTAAAAAAAATAATTAAATGTTTATGTGTCATCCACGTGCATGCAACGACAACAAAATTAAAAAAAAAAAAAGTTAACTTTTCTATTCATCTTGGGGTGATTTGATAAAAAAATCTCAAGTCTAAGAGCTAAAAAAATAAAAAATTAAATAAAGGACTAAAATAACCTTTTTTTTTTTTTGTAAAGTTGAAAGTCCAAATAAATTATTATAATTAATAATGAAATAATTAAATCTATAAGCAAAATTTTTGTTTGAAGTTACAATTACAGAAAACAATCAAACAATTTATAAAGAAAATTTTTTCAAAAAAAAATTATAAAGAAAATTGATAACATGATACATACCTTAAATAACAATAATAAGAGTTAAGCCACAAATTGATTTATAAATTATGCCATTTTTATCATTTTGGTATTTAATTGTTTTTGTTAGAAGTGATACTTAAACTATTTTTTTTTCAAAATTGGTATCTTTGATAGTTAAACTATTAACTTTATTTTTAAAAAAGACTTAATCCATAAATTAGTATCTAAACTATACAATTTTTCTCAAATTGGTACCTAAAATTTTTGGCCAAAAAGTGATATCTAAACTATTATTCCATTACTCATTTTACTCCGAAATGTTATATCGGTTTAAAAAGTACTAGCCAATAATAGATTGTCATGTCATATAAACTTTTAAAAAATAATTTTTAATTCTTTTATTCTCTTTTACATTATTTCTTTCTCTCTCTTTTTCTTTCTTTTTTTTTTTCCTCTTTTTTCCCCTTTCTTCTTCCTTTATAATGTTTGGTAGGGCCAACAATGCTCGATATTCACCCTCTTGCGTTCCAAACATTGGCAATTAATTTTGTTTTTATACTTCACCGCCTGCTTGCTCGACTTGATGAGATTTAAAAAAAAATTTCATCGATCAAAATCAGTGTTTTCAAAATCGAATTAAACCAACTGGTTGGATTGAAAATCAACCAGATATCAGTCCGGAGATAGGGGCTGAATGGATTTACCCATAAAATTATACAAAATCGGTTGAACCAAGTTAAAAAAACTTAATTAAACTAGTTGAACTAATTTTTTACTATTTTAAAATATTTTTATTTTTATAAATTTTTAATAATCAAAACCAAAAACTACAACTTGATCTATTCTAAAAACCTTAATCAAAATCATCAAACCCAAAACATTTAAACTAAAAAGCTGAAGCTGAGAAAAAGAAGAAAAGGAAAAATATAAAGTAAAAAGAATATATATATATATATATATATATATAAAAGAAAAAATTAATACTTATTTATTTTTGTTTTGCAGGATAACAAATTTTAATTGGTTATGTTTATACTGATTGAACTAACAATCACAAAGGTAGAAAGATAGGAAAATTTTATAATTTAAACTCCAATTTATGGTTTAATAATAATCAGAAGAAGAGAATGATTTTAACTCAATTACCCAGTTAAGAAAAATCCAAAGTGGGAGAAGAGAAAACAATAATATATAGTAGCTAAGGGGAGGTATCGAAATTTGAGGTAGAGTTGTAGTGCCGGTGATAGAGGGGGCAAGTAGCCGGACGCCTCAGATGCTTTTCACCTGTCTGTCACTGCATTGCACAGCACAGCACAGCACTGCACTAGACTCCGACTCCGACTCTGCTTTCTTCTGCAGAAAGGGGTTTTGGTGACCACCATCAGCACACCCCAAGGTGGTCCCCATCTTCTTGTCATTTTGCCACATTACCCCCACCATGTTTTTGGGTGGAGTCTCATTCTCACTTCTCTTATGATGATGATATCATAATACGTCCCCACACACACAGCATGAAACTTGGCATGGAAAATATTTGTCACTTGTAATATTGTGCACCTTTTTAGTATAATCGTAATTTTCTGACCTTTTCTTTTCTTCTTACCTTTGGTTGGGTTTTTGCCCAATTCAGTAAGGGCTTTTTTGCCTCCCAACTTTAAGGCCATGGAATGAAGGAGATGGGCTTTTGGTTGATATTTTTCAATGTCCAACATGCTTTTGATTATGACTTTTGATGATGCAAAATGTAGTCGGATAGACTTGGGACCCTCAAAGATCATAGTCATAAGAAGCCTAGACCAATGCCATCCTCATGCAAATGATGTCCACACAATCAACTCTGGCTGTGCCCAAAACACCCATACCAAATGATGAAAGTTCACTAAAATATTGTTTTGAAATAATTGACCGTAGGGATGATAGGCATTGTACCCCGTCTCACACAATATAATTATCGAGCCACGAAACTAAAAATTTATTTTAGGTGGAGCCAAAATTCATTCATCATTTCAAATTTTTTAAATTCAAAATTCAACTTATAACTTTAGAAATTTTTTTGAAAGGTTTAATATTAGATAAATATATCCGAACAATTACAACATAGAATGAAAATTAATATAAAGCACAACAAATGAGGAATCAAAAAATCTCATGTGTTGTAGTTAGAAATCCCATGTGTTCACCCACTTATGAATTTAGTTCTATTTTGATCATCTAACTATTAATTTTTTCAATTTAATTATTTTACTTTTCTAAATTAAATATTTTAATCATTCTTCCATTCATTATTATTAGACCAATGATGAAAAGTTGACGTGGGCCCTTTTTTATTAGCCTAATATGAATTTAGCCCTTCAATATTTACATATTCTATCAATTTGATCTTAAATCTAAAATATTCAATAAATTTAGCCTACAACATTTACAAAACCTGTTAATTTAGTTCTAATTCTAAAAATTTAAAAAAAAAGAAATATATTTAAAAAATCATTTTTAAATAAATAAGTTATAAATAAAAACCAAACTCTCCCTAAAAAGAGCCATTGCTCAATCCTCTATAGTCGAAACCAAAATTTTCAAATTTCTATAATCACTTGGTAATTGAAATTATAATTACTCTGATCTAGAATCCAAATTTGTTTAAAAAAAATTGATTACCAGAAAAATTACTCAAATAAAATATCACTAAATTTATATAAAATTACTCAAATAAAATATCACTAAATTTATATAGAATTTTCCCTTAGTATTTGATACTTCATAAATTTTATTATAGAGGAACTTATGCAAGATTTTAATTCCCCTTCGAAGTTTTAAATTAATTAAAATAGAGGAGTTCCGATCCAATTGAGACTCTCAAGAGTGTATCGGCCGGCAACTCCCATAGAATAAAAGTCAAGTCCCTATGCCGCAACCCCTTGCCTTAATTGGGCTGACCTTTATCTGGTCCACTCTTGGTTAAAAAAAAAAAAAAATCAAGACCATATATTTAATCAAATATTCCTTTAAATATTTTTTCAATTAAAAATAACTAATTATATAATTAACACAAATAAATTTTAATTTTGTTAAAATCATAATGAATTTATCATATTAGAATTTATATGTAAACTTATTTAATTATACGGATAAAATTAAATTAAATTACGATGACTACATAATATAATTTTCATTTTAGGTTCAATTATTTAATTTATTCAACCAATTAAATAATAATCCAAATAAATTAAATTATTCCTAAGTCGTCTCTTGCATTCCTTATTAGAGATGGTATTTTGTGCAATCTATTTATCTCCATCGTTTTGTCCATTCACTCAAAGTTCTTTCATGCAATTTATTTAGAGTGATAGTGAGTAAGCATAAAATTAAGGGTATTAATTACAAATTTATTTAGCCATAGAGTCAATCCACTAAAAGTACCTTAACATAAAAATACTAAAAGGTGGGTGAAATGATATTAAAAAATTGTGAATGAAATAAAAATTGAACACAATGATTTTTAATTGTTTGGCCTCAGTTGCCACCCTCTACTACCTTAGTTTTAATTTGTTATGAAAGCTAAGGATTTTTTCAATTTATTAACTTTAAATTGATACTTTTTAAAGATAATGTATAACCTTTACAACTATTTATCTTTTGAATTGATAAAATAACACCACTAAAACCTCATTTTAAGGTTTTTTACCCAAAAACCTCGAGGAACCTTGCAAACAAAGAAAGACTCAAAAATAATCTTTTGCAATATTAAGCACTCAAAAACACAAATAAATAAATGGAAAATAAAAACTCAACCCAACAAGTGTTCACAAACAAAATTTGAATAAATTAAGAATAAATGGAAGAGTCTTTTAATAAATAAAGTTCAGTATTATTGAGTTAAGTGACACCAGTTCAATTATGATTTATACTTAAAATTGGCGAGATTAAATAATACCAACTCAATTACCAATTGACCTAAAAAATTTCTTCTATAAATTCTTAGTTAATGTAGTAGGAGCTTTGCTAAGAAGTATATATAATAGGTATATTTACCTCCTTGTCAGTATATTTTAAATATTTTGGTATAAAAATATGATTTCTAAAATTTCTTTAATCATATTTGCAAATATCATTATTTTTCAGTGTTATAAACTCGTAAAACAAAGTTTTTAAATAAAAAATTTTACAAATTTTTTTTAAGTAGTCTAAGTTTTTTAAAAATATTTTCAAGCCAAAATAATGGTGTTTTCTGTTATGTCTCGAGATACATGATTATATTTCTCGAGACATCCAAGACAATTAGCAAAACTTTACTTCAGTAGTGCAATGTCTCAAGACTTGTTATTGACGTCTCGGGACATCCCTTCAAATTCTCAAGACACGTTGTCTTCTAATAACTATATTTTTTAGTAATGTCTCTAAGGGTGAGGGTTTGATTGAATTAAGCCGAATCTAGTGAAAAAAATTCGGGTTCACGAGTTCTATTTTATCATCTTAACTTGTTTGAAATTTTTTCGAATTAAGTCAAATTGAGTGAAATTGTTCAAGTTAAATTAAAAAAATTAAACATGTCAAATTAAAATATTGTTACAGTATAACTAATTCCATATCAAAACACATAAATTTGAAAACTTTTTCAAAGAAAAATAATTTTAAAAAATAATATATTTTAGTATTACAAACTTGAATCATTAATTAATTGATTTACCTCACATAATTATTATTTTAGAATAAATTTAAAATTTTAACTTTCTTTATATATCCTTTAATTTTTTTAATTTTTAATATTTTATTAAAAATATAAATATTAGAATTTTTATAAATATTTTGAATTTTGAAAATTATTTTGAATTATTTTGTAATTTTTGTTGAGAGAGAGAGAGACCAATTTGATCATTTTCAAAATTGATAGGGACCAAAGGGGTATTTACACCAATTTGTTATTCGAATTATTCAAATTGTAAAATTTAACTTGACTCAAACTTGAAACTCGAATTATTGACTCGAATAACTTGAACAATTCAATTCGATTAACCCAAAATATTTTTTATAAATTTTTTTCGAATCGAATTTTGCTCATCCCTAAATGTCTTGAGACATATAAACACCTAATTTTGTCGAATGGAAATTTTGCAACGTTTCAGATTCAAATTCTTTAAAAAGGGCTGATAAATTGAATTTTGGATAAAATTGAGTTTTAGCTTTAATTGAAAGACCAAATTGAGTATTTTTGTTTAAAAAAATTGTCTGAAACCAATTTTATTTTAGTTTAGTCATATATTTTATTATAGTTTGGTTTTATAAAATAAGAAGGCTCGAATAAATTTTTGGGTGTTAATGATAGATGTCTAAATTCAATGCAGGCCCCGCATAGGTCCAATTTCAAGAGCCCAAAGTAGTTTTGATATTTTATTGATTACCATTTATTTTGTTTATATGTTTTAGGGTAAACTATAAAAATAATCACTCAATTATTAACTTTTTTTTTTTTTTTTTGGTTTTGTCTATCCAGGCCTAAATTTTTTTTATTATAGTCACTAACTTGATCAAAATATTCATTAAATTACTAATGGAAGTATTTTTTATTGGCATAAAAGCAACCTCGTACTGATTGAATGTATTATAGAATAAGTCTCACGATGCACATCCTTCACGTTTATGAATATCTTTTACGCATTTAGCGGAGCTGGGTATTTATCCTACCACGTCACACTAGTGGATAATAAGACCTCTCCTATAAATACCCTTCCAACGATAAAGAAGGGATCAACCTTTTTCAACCCTAAAGTTACTCTGAGCAAATCCCTCATTTCTCTCTCTCATTTAGCCTGTCCTTTTGTTCCTTTTCAGATCTTTACCACTCTAGGTGAAACGACCTCCATAGAACCACCGCTACCTTCTCTTTACTCTCATCCCTTGTTGTACCTTATATCAACAATTGATATGGTGGGAGTGGGTCAAACCTAAAAAAGATACAACTCTCAACTCCTCTAATCCCACCAACTTTGTCAACCCTGCCAACTCCTTTTAGGGGAATGACGAATATGATGCCAACACTAATCTTCCTTCGAACCAAAATCTTTTTCCTAGCACTCAGACAACGAACAACCCAACTGCTACTCCTCTTGAGGCATTTACACAACTTATGGCCTCCCTTAACATCCCTCTCTCCACTCTTTTGGTTGATTATGCTATTACCATAGTTGGGCCATTAGCTACTCTATTACTCAGATCTTGCTTGACACTTCTATTCCAAACTCCAAAAACCAAATCCTATGCCAATTTTTTTGTCAATTTAGCAACTCTCCAATCTCAACCCACTTTTTTTGGTGTGCCCCCTGATCAGACCTGTTAGTAACATCAAGCTTCTGCCCCCAACTACAAGTCAATGAGATGCAAGAGAAAATGCATCTCATGGAATAGCAACTTTTGGCACAACAACGCCTATTTTAAGAACAACATGAGCATCACTATATGTTGGACATACAAAATGCCCACAACAAGTATTTGATCACAGAGCTATACGTAACCAAGGACGTTGCCAAGGAGGACAATGTGCTTAATTCTATACACCCGAAGGATTCTGCCTAGTCAACTATCTGTAAAAATCAAAAGGATGCTAATGTCGATAAAATTATGAAATAGATTTAACATGTTAACCATCTAGACCAATGATGTGAACTCATTGACCGTGTGTCAGACCGTGTAACTCACTGACTTGAAAACTAAAGAACTCTCAGATGACACACGACCGTGTCGCCAGGCCGTATGCCTTACATGGCTGTGTTACACGCTTGTGTTCCAAGCCGTGTGAACCCAAAATTTACCTAGAATCAAACATTTCAATACCAATTCATGGATAACTTCTCAAACCATTTAAGCACCTATTCAAGGGTTTCAAACACCAATCAAGCATGCATAAATACGCCGTTTCATATATCCTACATCACCTAACCAATATGCCATTCAAAAGCACCTCAAATACATTCAAACACCATTTACCAAAACATGTTAAGATTGCTTCATTCTATGCATAAATACCTAATTCCACTATATGCCTAAAACATATTATAAATGACCATTTCCAAGCCAACATCAAATTTCCAAAAGGCCATGTACATCAATTACCTAAAAGTGATCAAAGGGACTTAACTTAATAAGCATTACAAGTCCATCAACCATACATAAACTTTAAGCACAAACCCACCATATTACCATTTTCGAAATAACCTATACATGTTAATGCCATTTCCATATATAATAACCTAGATCAAATGTGAACTAAAACATGTCACAAGTAACCATTTTCAAACCATCATCAACCTGCCAAGAGAACCTTATAAACAAGCACTTTAAAACAACCAAAACAACATAACTTGGTAAGACATCAAGGTGTACCAAACCAACATAGCTTTCCAAAAATTATACATGCCAAAACTCCATTAACACATACACCAAAATACCATTACAAATCACCCTATACATGCCATTATTAACCTTGGCCAAAATGCTCAAAAACTACAGAATTGACTGTTGAATAGTGTGATTGTAACATCCCAAAATTGGGCCTAGTCAGAACAGTGGTTTCGAGACCACAAATTCGATGTAACAATATTTATTTTACGATTATTATAAGGTTTAGAATATGAAAATAAGCATGAGTTAAAGTTTCATGAAGAAATTCTAAGTATAAAATGTCCAATTGGAAATTAGGGACCAAATTGAATAAATTGCAAAACTTGGATTCTAGAAGCAATTTGCATAAAATTGCTTTAAATTATTAATTAGAAGGTCTTAAAGAGTAATTTTCCCAATTTCTAAGTTTTTGGACAAAAATGGGCATGCATGGAAAAATTTGAAAGTTATGAAAGGAAGGGCATTTTGGTCATTTGGTAATAAATGAAATAAAAAGGGAAAAAGAAAGCAAAAATCAGCTCATTCTCTCCCGCATGCTGCCAAAAATTTAGGGTTCTCCATAGCTAGGGTTTTCAACATTTTCAAGCTCAATAGTAAGTGACTCATAACCCCGTTTTTAATGTTCCTTATATTTTTGAGATCCTTGTAGCATGTTCGCTCCATTTCTACCCATATTTCTAGCTAGGGTTCATGTATGAAAAATGACCCACATGTGACATGGTTGTTCTTTGATGATTTATGGAGGAATATGAATGTTAGATGTGTGTTAAACATCTTTTCCTAAGTGATTTTCGTGAAAAACCCCCAAAAGGACTTTTTTGTAAAAGTTACAAAATATGTGGTAGAAATGTAAAATAGAGGAAAATGTGGGATGGTATGAGTTTAGGATACATTCGACTAGGCTTGGGTAATTAATAAATTTCATGTATTTCATTTTACGAGCCTAGGGACTAAGTTGTGAAATTTTGAAAATGTTAGGGGCAAAATGGTCATTTTGTCCGGGGGTGAAATTTAGGCCCGAAATAAATAGTATGAGATATTAATAATTTATTTTTACTGATATAGACCCTAAGGAATCAATTACGGAGGTCGATTGAGGAAAACAAAAGGTTTCAGAATAATCGAAACACGAACCCGAAGTAATTACCAGGTAAGTTCTTGTACCTCTAAGTAAACTTTAGATATTTTTGAAAATGCATATTCTTAAATGTATGTAAATTTAGATGTTGATTTCATGATAAGTCCATCAAATGTGATGGTGTAGAATGAAAAGATGATAATTGGCCCGATTGAATGAAAAAGAGAGATTCAATGGGTAAATTCATGGTTTACATGATATGAGATCCTGCATGTGTTGCAAAAAAGGATTTAGCCCAGACGGGTAATCTAATGATCTCAGTATAGTAAGGATCTAGCCCGAACGGGTGTTCCTTAAGTGATTGAACCTCTCGTTGAATATATGTGTATTATGTACTTAGCCCAGATGGGTAATACAATTAAGGATTGAAATTAGCCTGGAAAGGTATTTCAGATCCGAGTATATTAGAGTGATTTTCGTGTAAGGGATTTAGCCTGGAATGGTAATCCCGACAACACTTCTTAAATTCACGTTATTAGGGATTTAACCTGGACTGGTATTCCCGTCAAAAGAGTGATGTTCACGGGAGTGTAGAGAGAAAATGGTCACTAGCGTGACTTGACGGTAAACAAGATACCCATCGAGATTCCTAGAAATTTAACGGGACTACAATGAGGAATGATAATGGTAATGCTTGAATTGATGAGCTCATCTAAAATAAATACTATTTTGCTTGAGATGAAACTAACTTGATGATTGAATGTATATGATAGGGAATTTATCTTATACATGTATTGGCATGAATACCTTGTATGGTTGCATGCTAAATAACTGGTAAGCTTACCTTCCTGTTATCCGAACTTACTAAGTATGTTTATGCTTACCCCATTTTCTCTTCCTGTTTTACAGAGCTCATAGACTCGTGAAGATTGGAAGATGATAGGAGTATTGTTAACACTATCAACTTGTCCTGCTTTGGTATATAGATACTTTCATTTTGTTACAATGGCATGTATAGGTTTTGGTTATTTTGTGATATGTGTCACTGGTTGGCCAATGTAAAGGCTTGAGTGATAAATCTATTCATTTTGTATATGGCCATAAGACATGGCTCACATTGATGTAGGTTGTAACCTACTAATTATGCATGTTGGAGTTCAAATGTTCATGGGTTGGCTAAATGTGGTATATCATGAATGAACTTGAGGAATGTGACCAAATCACTTGGAAATGGTTAGGTCATATTGACAATGAATTGTTAAATAAGCCAAGTATGAGTGTGGCATATGATATTGTAATCCTTAACACAAAGAGGATAATTTGGCACGTACATAACCAATGAGATGAGGTTGGTAGTACTCGAGCATAATTAGGCCATGTTAAACATCATTGAAGTTCACAAATGTGAGTGGTTATTGAGGGTGACCATTGGTTTAGATTTGTAGCCTCCAAAAAGGTCCATACGGGTAGACACACGGGCGTGTGTCTAGGCTGTGTGTGACACATGGTCAGTCCTATGGGCGTGTGGTACGACTGTGTGTCCCCTGCACCTAAAATTTTTAAGTCAAAATGCATGATAGTTGTAACACTCCTAACCCGTATCCGCTGCCAGAATAGGGTTTCGGAGCATTACTACCATTTGCAGATCACTAAAAAATTTTTACTTAAATATTTACCAAATTCAATGCATCAATAAATATATTACCATTCAATCAATGGCTTGGGACTTGCCCAAGCATCAACAATCAACACTTGTTAGTGTACTTACACATATTTCATATAAATTCTTATTTTCTCAATATGTCATATTTGAATTTAATACTCGTCTTAACTTACATATTTTCCTTATGTTAACATATAAAAGATAATTTCATATGTACATGTCATGATACATATCATTCTCTTACCGTTTCTTTAATAACATATATCATTTATTTTATTATATCATCATTTTATGCACCATCATTTCCTTATATCTTAGGTATATTTATTTGGTAATAGTTCAGTATTAAACTTAACATAATTTAAACTCCATGTACCTATACTTATTTCATTTATCTATCTTATTAATTATTTCATACAACTATTTTGTACATTTATTTCCATATGACCAATTCTGTAAACATTTCACATTACCATTTTGAATAACCATTTCATTTAACCATTTATTATATTACCCGAATATTAGTTGTTCAATGAGATATCTTGGCGTTTCTCTTCCACGATCTTATTTATCTTCGACATGATGCCATAGTGTCTTTCAACTATGGTCTTACTCATTTTCTGTCATGTTGCCATGGTATCTTTCAACCAAGGTCTTATTCGTTTCCCGTCATGTTGCCATGGTATCTTTCAACCATGGTCTTACACATTTCATGTCACGTTGCCATGGTATCTTTCAACCATGGTCTTACACATTTCATCTCAAAGTTGCCATGGTATCTTTCAACCATGGTCTTACACATTTCATATCAGGTTGCCATGGTATCTTTCAACCATGGTCTTACATTTCATGTCACGTTGCCATGGTATCTTTCAACCATGGTCTTACACATTTCATCTCAAAGTTGCCATGGTATCTTTCAACCATGGTCTTACACATTTCATATCAGTTGCCATGGTATCTTTCAACCATGGTCTTACACGCTTCATATCAGAGAGCACACTCGCGAACCTCATCCTTACAACGGTGGGATTACGGTCAAGCTAAATCCTCTGTAATATAAACTCATAGAGTATTGTCGGGATTACCACCAAAGCTAAATCCTCGCAACGACAATTACTCTAATGAGCTTGGATCTGAATTACAGTCCAGAGCTAAATTCAGACCCTAATTCGGATTACCCTTAGGGCTAAATCCATTTTCCACATATTCTTCGGGAGGGCTATATCGGGATAGGATCACCCGTCCAGGGCTAGATCCTTTTACCGTCAATTCCTTTCAGAGATCCATCGAATTTTCCTTTCATTCAACCGGATTTCTTCCCTTTATATCAAATATATCAATGTTTCATCAATTTTCATACAATGAACATTCAAATCATATTCACATCAATAACATACATTTCAAGTATTTAAGAATATAATTCAAGTTACATGAACTTACCTCATTGCTTGTTTGTGTTTATAATTTCATTGATCCGATATCTTTTCTTTTTCACGATCGAGTCTCATATTTGAGTCACCCGGATCTCTTTTAAATAAATTGATCATCATTTTCATTCATTTCATATTCTAATGTATTTAATTAATGCTCTAAGCAAAATTACCATTTTGCCCCTAACCTTTTAATTAATGACGATTTCATCCTTAGGGTCAGGAAAATAAAATTCTTGCGGTTTAATCCTTATTTCCAACTATTATTCTTATATATATTGATAAAAGTCCATGAATTCTATAAAATATCAAAAATTTCCATAATTTCAACACTTTTCAATTTAATCCCTAAAACATGTTTTCCCGATCTTGAACTAAATTGATAATTTAGTTAAATTTTACTAATTTAAATAATAAAATAATCTATTTCATGCAATTTAGTCATTTCTGACATTTTTACAAAATTGCCCATAAAGTTTTACTTTTATTCAATGTAGTCCCTGAGCCTAAAACATGCAAATTAGCCATGCTAGATGAATATTCATACATATTTTCCTCCTCCTACTCTCCATTCCACATCCTTAATTTATATAACATGCAACAAGTAACATTATCAATAATTTCACTATTTACTTATATGTACATTCAAAACTGTCCATTTGCGTCATAGTCACTAAATTATTTATATATTAAGCTACAGAACTCGAAATTAAGATCCGTTAATTTTTCCTAAAACTAGACTCATATACCTTATTACCATAAAAATTTCATAATTTTTGGTTGGGCCAATTAATACAGTTTATTCATTAAAGTCTCCCCTGTTCTGTTGTCTGATAGTTCCGACCCTTCTTCACTAAAAATTAATTATCTTCTTGTACAGGATTCGAATGATGTCCTCGTTTGTTTCCCTTGAAAATAGACTCATTCAGGATTCTAAAAATATAAATTTAAGCCCCTAATTATTTTTATCCAATTTTTTATGATTTTCCAAAGTCAGAACAGGGGAACTTGAAATCATTCTGACCTTGTCTCACAAAAGTTATTATATCTCATGATTTACAATTCCATTGCTTACATAATTTCTTTTATAAGAAACTAGACTCAATAAGATTTAATTTCATATTTTATTCATCCTCTAATTCGATTTATATAATTTTTGGTGATTTTTCAAAGTTAGACTACTGCTGCTGTCTAAAACAGTTTTAGTGCAAAATGTTGATTTCCATTTTGCCCCAAATTTCACAGTTCATACAATTCAGTCCTTGCTCAATTAACCCCTCAATTAAGATAATTTTCTAAATTAATACTTTTTATAGACATTATAAGTTATTTCATAACTATTGAAATTCAGGATTTCCATATGGAACTCTAACTTCAAACTCTTTTACAATTAGGTCCCAAACATTCACTTTCTATTCAATTATTTCAATAAAATCAGCATATAAATAATTTAAATCTCTAATTCCATGCCAAATCATCATATACTTCCAGAAAATATTCATATCAACTTTCAATTTCTTTCATAGAATCAAAAACTAATGAATTCAACAAGTGGACCTAGTTGTAAAAGTCACAAAAATATAAAAATTTCAAGGAGAAAGAAAGAATTAAACTTACATGAAGCTAGATTATGAAAACCAGCTTGAACACTCCTCCATGTCTATTTTCCAGCTGATGAATATGAAGAGAAATGAAGAGAATTCTAGATATTCCAATTTAGTCCCATTTTTATTTAGCCAATTTTGGCAATTTTCCAATTTTGCCATTATTTCATCCATTTCCTGATTTTTCTCAGCTATTGCCGCCCAAAATATCTCCTTTAGGATTATTTTCACTTTAGGTCCTTCCTCATTTGACAATTGAGCTATTTAATCCTCTAGCAACTTTTACACCCTTTTCAATTTAGTCCTTTTTATTTAATTAACCACCCAAACGTCAAAATTTTCTGTCTAAATTTTAATGCTACCTCACCAACACTCCATAAATATTTCTAAAAATATTTATGGCTCGATTTATGAAGTCGAGGTCTCGATACCTCACTCTCGACCCAATTTACCTAACTAATTCTTTTAAATCACCAAATTCACTAATTCAAAAATGCTTTTATATTCGCATTTGACTCATAGGTATTAATTTATTAAATTTTTAACTCATCCGTTGAATTTGGTGATCTCAAATCTCTATTCCCGATACCACTAAAAATTAGGCTGTTACAATATCTCTAGCATCATTATTACTTTCTAGATTTCTCTCTCTTCCAATTGACCATTTTGCCCTTCATTATCTTTTAAAATTCCATCCTTGAGTCATCATTTAATTTGGTAAAATTGCAATTTAGTCCCTTATAGTTCTTCATCTATTCAATTTGGTCCTAATTCATCCATTTTCCTTAGTTTCTAGATCATTCCACTCCTAAAATATTTACACTATTGGTCCTTCAACTTTTTCATATTTACACTTTAATCCTTTAAATTTTGAGTATTTACTCTTGGGCCACAAAACTTTTCTCACTTTTACAATTTAGTCATTTCTTGAATTAATGTATCATAATATACTTCTCAATATTGACATAACTCAAAATTTCTCTTTTTGTCACTTTATTTCCTTATTTTACTATATTACTGATAATATTTTACTGTAAAAATTTCGGGATATTACAATAGTAAACACACGGGTAGAGACACGGCCGTGTGTCTCAACCGTGTGGAGGACACGGCCTGACACACGGGCATGTGTCTTGGCCGTGTGCCCCTAAATGCATGATAACGTCATAAATAGAATGCTCGAGTTTTTGGACTCGGGCAATGTAACACCCCGAACCCGTATCCGTCGTCGAAACAGGGTTACAAAGTGTTACCAGTATATACAGAACATTTACAGACTAATCGAAACATTACTATTCACTTTTCGTGAAATATATATATAACGACCTTTATTTGGGCCTCAAGCCCAACATGAACATTAAAATCAAGTCGGAACTCAACCAATTTCTCATAAAAATTTTCGCTTAAATTTTAAAAGTTTTACTTGCGAACTACCCATACGCCCGTATGGCTTACGACATGCCCGTGTCCCTTGTTTGTGGAGCTCTCTGTTTATGACATCATCATCAATCTAGGGGCACACGGCCACATCGTACGCCCGTGCCCTAAAGTCGTGTTCCATACACGGCTGAGACACACGGCCGTGTCTCTGCCTGTGTGGTCAATACCTAAGCTATTTTTCAAGCCTTGGTCAACTTTAATCTCTTACACACTTATACAAAATCAAAAGCATATAACATGGTATGCATTTAATAATTAAACAATCTCAATTAAATTACAAACATAGCATTTGTATGTCATTATACATTTGTCTCTCATACTCATTTTACCTTGTCTATTATGGTACCACTTATACTTTTATACCATGATTATCATCTTACCAAATATTTTCAGCTTAATCATCAAGCATTCATATTTAAAGCTAGATCATATCTTTATAAAATACCACATTTCAGATCATGAGAATAAAATACTTGCACGAGACATTTCAATCCAACTTCATACCCAACAAGCATCATATTGAAACTAGTCATATATATACACATGTCATGATATGTATCATTCTTATCTTTGTTTTCCTATAAACATATATCATTTATTTTCCTCCTCCTCCTCTCCATTCCACATCCTTAATGTATATAACATTCTTGTAAGTACAATTTCACAATTTACTTATTAATGCTTATATCAAGCTGTCCACACGAGTCATAGTCACTCAATTATTTATAATTTGAGCTACAGAGTTCCAAATTAAGATCTGTAAATTGTTCCTGAAACTAGACTCACATATCCTTCCACCATAAAATTTTCAGAATTTTTGGTTTAGCCAATTAGTACAGTTTATTCATTTAAGTTTCCCCTGTTTCACTATCCGACAGTTCTAACCTCTATTCACTAAAAATTAATTATATCACAGTACAGAACTCAGATAATGTTCCTGTTGATTTCTATTGAAAATAGACTCATAGGATTCTAAGCATATGAATTTGAGCCTCTAATTATTTTTCTCCAATTTTTGGAGATTTTCCAAGGTCAGAATAGGGAAACCCGAATTCATTCTGACCTTGTCTTACAAAATTCATCATATCTCAATTTACAATTTAATTGCTTACACTGTTTCTTCTATGAGAAACTAGACTCAATAAGTTTTAATTCAATATTTTTTAATTCGATTTCTACAATTTATGGTGATTTTTCAAAGTTAACCTACTGCTGCTGTCCAAAACTGTTTTAGTTCAAGACGTTTATTATCATTTTTCCTCTAAATTTCACAAGTCATACAATTCAGTCCTTGCTCAATTAGCCCATCTATTAAGCTAATTTTTCTCAATTAACATTTTATTCCATCATTCTAAACTATTACACAACCTTTGAAAATTAGAATTTTAACACTATACCTTAATTCACAACTTTTTCACAATTAGGTCCTAAAATCAATTTCTATTGAAATTACTTGATAAAATCATCAAAAAACAAAATCAAAGCTTCAAATTCATTTTATTTCATCATAAACAGCCAACACTTATCAATGGTAACTTTCAATTTTGCCCATAAAATAAAAAAATAATGAATTAAACACTTGGACCTAATTGTAAAGGTCACAAAAACATAAAAATCTCAAAGAAAAGGGCAAGAATTGAACTTACATATGTCAAAGTATGAAAAATCAGCAACTTTCAGACCTCCCATAGCGTTTTTTCTGAAGAAAAATGATGATATATTTAGATTTTTCAATTTTGTCTTGTTTTCTATGTTTAATTTGCAAAATTTCCCATTTTGCCCTTGTTTCTCCTTGTCTTTTTGCTGATTTTCTTGCCCAACCGTCCAGCCCATACAATTTGGGTCCAATTGCCTTTTAAATCCCTCCTTTTTAATCACTTAAGCTATTTAATCACAATTTAACAAATTTCACACTATTTTCAATTTAGTTCTTTTTAATTAATTGACTAACCAAACGTTAAAATTTTCTAACGAAACTTTAATACTAACTTAATAACACTCCATAAATATTTATAAAAGTATTTATGGCTCGATTTATGAATCTGAGGTCTCGATACCTCATTTTTAACCCAATTTACCTGATTAATTCTTTTAAAATCGCAAAATTCACTAATTCAAAAATTCTTTTAAATTCGCGCTTGGCCCATAATTATTATTTATTAAAATTTCTAAACTTACTCGTTGGATTTAGTGATCTCGAATCACTGTTTCCGACACCACTGAAAAATTTGGCTGTTACAACTCTCCCCCCTTTAGGGATTTTCGTCCCCGAAAATCTTACTATAAGAAGTTGCTTTCAACTCTCAGGAAAAACTTCCACAGAGTTTCTCAGAATCACAAATGAATTAATCTCAAACATCTCTTCCCAATAACCTTTAGAATGTAGCACACAGTGTCAGAGCATATCGTCAAGATCTCACTTATTCTCTCATAATTACTTTTACTCAATTGATTTGTTGAATAAAAATTTTGTACATACCGAAATGATCATACGAATCTTTCTTTGTCAAATGATCAACCACAATCAAATAACATCTTATTTTTCAGAGAGAATGACAATCTCGATATGAAATCTATGGCAATTCTATCTCACAACTTACTCGTCTTTTATCTGTTAACAAATTAATGTCTGAATACGAATCCAAAATATCATTGAACACATACAATCACTAGCACAACTAACTCACATAACTGTACATCTTATCTATCTTAGATGAGTAGACTAACTACTACTGAGCCTCGTGCAAAAGCTTCTATATAAACTTCGGATTCATCTATACATACATTCTATCTCGAGATAACAATAATAACAAAAATCATGTTCGACCTGAAATTCAACATCAGAAATAAATTCACTCCAAACTCATTTAGATTACCACCCATTATCACATTTCTGAGCTTCTCAGTTTCACAAAGAAAACCCCACTTTAGCATTTAACTTGGTTGGAATCAAATCATCATCAAATAAAGCCAATCATGTAATCAACATTCACAAAACAATCAAGATTTTCCAATACGTATATAATACAAAGTAACAACCCGTAAAAACAGAATAATAGCTTCACATCAATCTCACCATTTACTTTTATCTCAAACATAACAAAATAGTATAACAAAGAAAAATGAAGAAGTCCCAATCATAATTTAATCAGACCAACATTGCTCTCATCAAACATTTTAGTTAACTAACATTCTTATACAATAAAAATTTCATCAGAAAATGAATAGCCACATATTCATCTGACTAATTCTGTCATCCCTAATCTCATAATATTTCATTCATTAACAAAAATCAATTCAAAAGAATTTTTCGATAAGTACACTCTTTAGACATCATATCTGAATAAGTCAATTTACCGAAATTAGCTTCTTCTCTAGCCATGACATTGCATATCTCGAATGATCTTTAAAACATTCTAATCCCTTTTTCCAGAACTGTATTTACTTTTCAAACTATTTTCGTCTCTGTATGCCTTACTAATCACTTCACCACTATACTCTCCAATTCTACACATGTGACTTTATTAACATAATTCTCATGAAATTTTGTCATAGTTACAACTCTGGTAAGGGGGTGAGGTCGTAAAGCCTCTAACTTAACTCTCATAATTACACACATATGACTTGATATTCATCATTAACATAACATCATCGTTTTCACATAATTCACTTCAAGAAAAATTAATACACTTATATAGTCTATCAATATTTTCTGCCACCTACAATTTCAAACGATGAATTCACTTAGTTTAGCTCAATATCAATAATTAATCAATTTCTCAATTGAACACTTCAGAATAATAACAGATACGAGATGGTATTGCATACAATCCACCTTTAAAATTGAAGCTCTCTTGTACACATAGTGGCCTTCACTTAGCACCACTCATGTGACCTAGCTCGATTGTACACATAATTTTGGCTCTCTTGTACACATGGTGTACACTTAGTATCACCCATGTGACCTGGCCACTTTATCTCGTAGCTCTCTTGTTTACATGGTGTCCTTCACCTGGAACCACACATGCAACCTAGCTACATTTATCTCGTAGCTCTCTTGTCTACATGGTGTACACATAGCATCACCCATGCGACCTAGCTATCTCATAATGTCTCGTAGCTCTCTTGTACACATGGTATACATCCCGTATCACACATGTGACCTAGCTACATACCATCTGTATCTTTCGATTCTGAAGGTTCAAACGGGAAGTATCTCACTTCCTAATACTTTATTCCATTCTTCCAATAGTCAATCATGATTCAAAAATCAGCTACAATACATAAAATATGCTGAAATATAAAAATGTAGTAAAGATAATGTATTATTTACATACAAACTTACATACTTTCTCATTTGCATGTCGAATTAATATTGAACATTTAAATCATCATAATTATACCTACTTTCAACACTTCGGCAATCATAGTAAATATATCAATTTTACATTGAAACATGCATAAATTAATGCTTATTATACATATGAACTTAATAATCATACTTATTCAACCAAGTGTACATAAACACACACTTATTCAATTTTGAATAAGTTTACTTAATCAAACATGTTCGGCACATAACATCATAGACATGCCAAACTGACACGGATAGCCTTATCATAATATAAACTTTCATTTCATTTCACCTTTCTTTATTTCAGCTTATAGTTATCTCATTTCGTACATTATCACATACATATCATGAACTTCTATTCATACCTTGTCAAGTTTCAACTTAACATAAACACATTTTCAATGTCTCAACACTAAATTTTCGCACTGTCAAGATTAGCTCAATTGGAAAGCACCTCTGTCTTAACAAAACAATTTCATTAGAGCAGGAAGATATCACACTATCACGAGTAGTAATATGGCATGTATACTAGACTCACAGACGCTAGGTTAGTCCGAGAACCGACTAAATCATAGCTCTGATACCACTAAATGTAACACCCTGTACCCGTATTCGTCGTCAAAATAGGGTTACAGAGTGTTACCAGTACATACAGAACATTTACAGATTAATCGAAACATTACTATTCACTTTCTGTGAACATATATATATATAACGACCATTATTTGGGCCCTCGAAGCCCAACATGAACATTAAAATCAAGTCGGAACTCAACCAATTTCTCATAAAAATTTTCGCTTAAATTTTAAAAGTTTTACTTGTGAACTACCCATATGCCCATATGGCTTGCGACATGCCCGTGTCCCTTGTCCGTGGAGCTCTTTGTTTATGACATTATCATCAATCTAGGGGCACAAGACCACATCGTACACTCGTGCCCTAAAGTCATGTTCCATACACGGCTGAGACACACGGCCGTGTCTCTGCCTGTGTGGTCAATACCTAAGCTATTTTCCAAGCCTTGGTCAACTTTAACCTCTTACACACTTATACAAAATCAAAAGCATATAACATGGTATGCATTTAATAATTAAAAAAACTCAATTAAATTACAAACATAGCATTTGTATGTCATTATACATTTGTCTCTCATACTCATTTTACCTTGTCTATTATGGTACCACTTATACTTTTATACCATGATTATCATCTTACCGAATATTTTCAGCTTAATCATCAAGCATTCATATTTAAAGCTAGATCATATCTTTATAAAATACCATATTTCAGATACACAGAATAAAATACTTGCCTGAGACATTTCAATCCAACTTCATACCCAACAAGCATCAAATTGAAACTAGTCATATATATATATACATGTCATGATATGTATCATTCTTATACTGTTTTCCTATAAACATATATCATTTATTTTCCTCCTCCTCCTCTCCATTCCACATCCTTAATGTATATAACATTCTTGTAAGTACAATTTCACAATTTACTTATTAATGCTCACATTAAGCTGTCCACCCGAGTCATAGTCACTCAATTATTTATAATTTGAGCTACAGAGCTCCAAATTGAGATCCGTAAATTGTTCCTGAAACTAGACTCACATATCCTTCCACCATAAAATTTTTAGAATTTTGGTTTAGCCGATTAGTACAGTTTATTCATTTAAGTTTCCCCTGTTTCACTATCCGACAGTTCTAACCTCTCTTCACTAAAAATTAATTATATCACAGTACTCGGATAATGTTCCCGTTGATTTATATTGAAAATAGACTCATTAAGGATTCTAAGCATATGAATTTAAGCCTCTAATTATTTTTCTTCAATTTTTGGTGATTTTCCAAAGTCAGAACAGGGAAACCCGAATTCATTCTGACCTTGTCTCACAAAATTCATCATATCTCATAATTTACAATTTAATTGCTTACACTGTTTCTTCTATGAGAAACTAGACTCAATAAGCTTTAATTCAATATTTTTTAATTCGATTTCTACAATTTATGGTGATTTTTCAAAGTTAACCTCATCTTCTTTGTCAAAATCTGTTTTAGTTCAAAATGTTTATTTCCATTTTTCCTCTAAATTTCACAAGTCATACAATTCAGTCCTTGCTCAATTAGCCCATCTATTAAGCTAATTTTTCTCAATTAACATTTTATTCCATCATTCTAAACTATTACACAACCTTTGAAAATTAGAATTTTAACACTATACCTTAATTCACAACTTTTTCACAATTAGGTCCTAAAATCAATTTCTATTGAAATTACTTGATAAAATCATCAAACAACAAAATCAAAGCTTCAAATTCATTTTATTTCATCATAAACAACCAACACTTATCAATGGTAACTTTCAATTTTGTCTATAAAATCAAAAACTAATGAATTAAACACTTGGAGCTAATTGTAAAGGTCACAAAAACATAAAAATCTCAAAGAAAAGGGCAAGAATTGAACTCACATATGTCAAAGTATGAAAACCAGCAACTTTCAGACCTCCCATGGCGTTTTTGCTGAAGAAAAATGATGATATCTCTAGATTTTTCAATTTTGTCTTGTTTTATATGTTTAATTTGCAAAATTTCCCATTTTGCCCTTGTTTCTCCTTGTCTTTTTGCTGATTTTCTTGCCCAACCGTCCAGCCCATACAATTTGGGTCCAATTGCCTTTTAAATCCCTCCTTTTTAATCACTTAGGCTATTTAATCACAATTTGACAAATTTTGCACTATTTTTAATATTGTCCTTTTTAATTAATTGACTAACCAAATGTTAAAGTTTTCTAACGAAACTTTAATACTAACTTAATAACACTCCATAAATATTTATAAAAGTATTTATGGCTCAGTTTATGAATCTGAGGTCTCGATACCTCGTTTTTAACCCAATTTACCTAATTAATTCTTTTAAAATCGCAAAATTCACTAATTCAAAAATTATTTTAAATTCGCGCTTGGCCCATAATTATTATTTATTAAAATTTCTAAACTTGCTCATTGGATTTAGTGATCTCAATTCATCTTCCAGCAGAAGACCTTTGAAAAATTTGGTCACATTAAAGCGACAACACGGGACGTGTCTAGGCGTAGTGTGAAGGACATCGCGAGAGAGACACGGGCGTGTGCTCGGCCATGTGAAAACCCCTGTAGGTTCGAAATGAGAAATAAATTCAATTAATTCCACAAGGGCAAGGGACACGGGCGTGTCCCAAAGCACATGGGCGTATGCATTGCCTCCACAAGGGCGTGTGAGACTTAACCTAGGAAATTTTCCTACAATTTTCTGAAGATCTCGATTTAGTCTCGGACTATTTTCAATGTATGTTTTGGACCCCGTAGGTCCATAATAAGGACATTATGGTTATGATTTATTGATTTTAATTTAGAATGAAATTTCATAGCTTGAAACTTTTTCGGAAAAGTAGTGTTCGTGTATAGTAATGCCCTGTACTTTGTCCTAGTCTCGAGTACGGGCAAAAGGTGTTACAGTGATAGATCTCCAATGAGCTTCCAACCGATCAATCTTCCACTAATCTATAAAGCATAGGAAAGAAAATACGTAAGCAACGAGTGCTTAGTAAGCTCGTATAAACTTAAACTAAACTTACCACGTTATTAATACAATTCATAGATTAAGAATAAGTTATTACCAATGCCATAAGTTTAGTATAGGCCTATTGAAACACCATCAAACTGTAGCCATAAGTCATTACTAATTGTGTTCTCAAGCCAGAACTCAGCCCTCTCAGTATCATCATCAATTGTAGCCCGAAACTCTTTGGCCCCGTGTTTACGTATCTTATCCACTGGCGGCTTACTCAATCGAATCGGATCTAACACTTACGGTACAACTAGGACTTGTTGTGGAACAGGTGGGGGTGGAGGTTGTTGAGCAGCCAAATTCGTTCGTACGAATTTCGTGAACCACTCACTCATCATTTGGAAGAAGGCTTGCTTAGCCTCTCCCCCCTGGCTATTAAAAATAGGCCTAGAATTGGCCGGCGCTACCTCTTGAGTGGGAGCGGGCGCATTACTTTCCACATTGGCAACTACAACTTGATTGGGATTCATTTACTATATAAAACACATTTTAACTGTCAGGAATCATCACACTATATATGGTATATATAGCTAGACTCTTACATGCTACGTTAGTTCTAGAATCGACTAAACTGTAGCTCTGATACCAATTAAATGTAGCACCCCTAACCCGTATCCTTTGTCAAAATAGGAGTACGAGACATTGTTGGATAATACACATCATTCACATACATTTATACAATCATAATCAAAATCCATTCAATTCATTCATATTGTCCCTTATAAGGTCTTACAGGACCTTAAAACATGATTAGAAGTGGTTCGGGACTAAACCGATAACATTTGCAAACTTTGAGGTACTTAGAAAATTTTCCAACATTTAAGGGTCACACGCCCGTGTGAGCAGGCTGTGTGCCTCACACGGCTACTAGACACTCCTGCGTCACAGGCCGTGTGAAAACAAGGCATACATACTGACTTGTACCACACGACCGAAGACATGCCCGTGTACCATGGCCATGGGAAAATTTGGAGGTTACTGACTTGAGTCACACGGCCGGCCACGCGCCAATGTGCCAGCTCGTATGTCACACACGACCAGTAAACACGCCCGTGTGTCTAGGCCGTGTCAAAACTGTAGGGTATACTACCTTAATTTGAAAGGGTACCCCAAGGGACACACGACCGTGTAACATGACCGTGTGTCGCACACGACTGAGACACACGCCCGTGTCTCTGCCCGTGTGGACAAAAATAGGCCATTTGAAAACCTTCACTCATTTACAGATAGCAACCAATTTGGAACCATTTTAATACAATTAAAAGCAGCCAAAACATACCAATTAATATACATACCATACTATTTATCCACAATCATTTCAACTACTCAATTTCATATTCAAACACACCAAACCATTGTGCAAAATCATCACAACTTACATAAGTTTTAAATACATTAATTCATTACCTTACCATCTATTCCATATCACATAACACATTATAATATCATCTCAAATTCAAACCACATTGTTGCCAACTTTCAAGCCATATTTCCTCATCTATAAATCATACCAAACAAGCCAACACATTAAGCATTATATACATCATATATATGTCACTTAATAAGCACATAATTCAAGCCAACTTAAATGGCCATACACACCAACATTTACAAGCCAAATCTCATGGTTATTCCATATCTCAAAACATATCATCAACCCAATAGCCTATACATGCCATATATTATATTTACAAACATCCAAAAATACTAATAAGTAGTCGATAGTGTGATGATGGTTCCCGATGATCCCTGATGTCTGAGCTAGCTTCGATAATCTATAGAACATAGAAAGAACACACAAAGTAAGCTTTAAAAGCTTAGTAAGCCATATACAAATAAAACTATCATATAAGCCTTTGCATATCAATTTAAATATGCTAAACATAGCTAATCACATTCAAAATTTACAAACCTTTCTCATTGAACATATATTCAATGTCTTAAATCAATTCATCAGTTACCTTCTCTTCTCAAAGCTCGTATGAATTTCGTACGTACCTGAATCACTTAGCTCATTCACATATTCTTTCTCGACTTAACTTTGCCTGTTGAACTGTTCGGAATTAATAAGGATACTTGGAAATCACATAAGCTCGTACAATGTCATATCTCAGATATGGTCTTACATGTTATCACATATCGATGCCACTGTCCTAGACAGGGTCTTACATGAAATCGATTAACGATGCCAATGTCCCAGACATGGTCTTACACGTAATCTCAATACAATGCCAATGTCTCAAACATGGTCTTACATGTAATCACATATCGCTAACCTAATGTCATGACATTCGTATCCTATACTATTCCTAAGGTTCGTACAAGACTTTCGAATGTCGTAACTTCGTCGATTCATGCTTTAATTATTCTTTCGACATTCAAAACAATTCAAAGACAAGAATACACATATAATTCAATTTAAAGACATATATTTGCATATGAACTTACCTCGTAGTCAGAATAGACGAATTAGATCAATTACTTGATAACTTTCGATTTCCCTCGATCTAAATCCGATTTCTTTCGTTCTTAATCTATAGAAATTCAAAATTAACTCTTGTATTCCTCAATTCATTCAATTTCATCCAAAACACACAATTTGGGACATTTTACACATTAACCCCTATAATTTCGTATTTTCTCAATTTAGTCTCTATTTCATAAAAACACAATTTACAATAATTTCAACTAAACCCAAGCTAGCCGAATATCTATAGGCTCCATAATAGCCCATATTTATCAATATTTCATACATTTAACCACACATTTTACACTTTTCACAAATTAGTCCCTTTTATGCAATTTCACTAAAAATCACTTTACAAAACATGATAATCTATCAACAAATACTCATTTTCCATCATCAAACATTCAAGAGCTCAAGAATTCATCAATGGAAATTCACAAAATCATCAACAAATTCAAAAATTGAGGCATGGGCTAGCTAGAACACGAAGCAACGATCACAAAAATATAGAAATCATCAAAAATCGAGCAAAGAACATACCTTGATCAAGGAACAAGCTAGCCGAATATCAAAGCCCTAAAATAGTTTCTTTCTTTTGTTAAAAATTGGTTAGGAAAAAGATGATGGAATAAAATTTACATTTTGTTTAATTAAAACATCATTTAATAATCTATTTACCTATTTAACCTTTAAATTAAACCATAACAAATACAAATATGATGTCCATGTATGTCCAATAAATATGTTAATGGTCTAATATCATCGTAAGGACCTCACATTTAATAAACCATAGCAATTAGACACTTTTAACTTATAGCATGCTACTTTTGCATTTTACGCGATTAAGTCATTTTTCTCAAATTGAGCTATTAAACGATAAAATTTACTCACAAAATTTTCACACACATATATATATTCACATGCTATAAATAAAAAAAATAATATTAAAATAATTTTACGACTTTGGATTTGTGGTTCCGAAACCACTGTTCTGATTTGGCTAAAATCGGACTGTTACAAAAAGCGCCACAATGGAATGACATGTAAGTGATCTACATGGTGTTCATAATTTCGAGGAGGTACAATATGAAACTCAATCCTACAAAGTGCACTTTTGGAGTCCGAGCTAGCAAATTCCTGGGATTCATTATTTCTAACAGGGAAATTGAAGCCAATCCCAAGAAAATCAAGGCTATCTTAGATATGTCTCCTCTGTGAAATGCTAAGGAAGTCCAATGGTTGACGGGTAAAGTTGTTGCACTGAAAAAATTTGTTTCAAAGATGATAGATAAGTATCTCCTTTTATGGGGGATACCTTGTATATATATTTGGCAGCATCAGATGAGACGGTTGCTATAAATTTAATAAAAGAAGTGGAAGGCCTAGTAGCATCCTGTATATTATGTGACTAGAGTCTTTTAGGACAAAAAATTGAACTACTCCAAAGTAGAAAAAATATTTTCTTTTTTAGTAGTAGCTGTTTGGAAACTTCATCTGTATTTCTAGGCTTATTCGACCATTATCTTGTCAAACCTACTACTGAGGGAGTTCTTAGGGAAGATTGACACGTCGGGACGTATGATTAAAGTAGCGTATAGCTCTATAAGTTTAGGTAGGATTTTCTACCTTGAAAAGCAATCAAAGCTCAAACTTTGACAGATTTTATTACAGAGTGCTCATTTACCAGCCAGTCAAAACTAGGCTTAATAGTGAACCCTCTGGAGGTCAAGACATCGCTACTCAACAAATCGCAATAAAACCCATTGAAAGTAGTGCTGTTTGGATTTTGCATGTTGATGGCTTTTCAAAAAAATTAGGTTATGAATTTGGAATTCCGTTGCTTGATTTGAATGGTAATGAATGGGAATATTGTCTCTTACTTGCTTCATTATATACAATAATTCTACTGAATATGAAGCCATTGTTACCACTTTAGAGCTTGCGCAGAAGTTGGAAGCCCCAAAGCTCTATGTTTGCACTAACTCCCAATTTATTGCAAAGAACATCCAAGGATAATATGAAGTTAAAGACCTATTTTAGCTAAGTATTACTTTACCGTGATGAAATTATTGCAAAGCGTCCTAGAGATTCAAGTTGAAAAAATCCCCTAATCCGCAAATGCCTTAGTTGATTCCTTATTTAGAGTCACATTCGTGGTTGGTATCGAGCAGATGAGAAGATTTTATTGTAGCATAAAGATGTCTCCAATTATGAGTCAGCAACAAAAGTTTTCAACATTGACTCTGAGAACACATGGATGACTTCGTTGTTAAAATTCTTATCTGGTAACTCAACTCCTTTCGACCCTAAGGAGCTTGATCATATATCTTGCTTGGCCTCCCAATACATGTTCAATGATAGGGTGCTATACAAAAAAAGTCTTCCTACAATCACTTTTGAGATGTCTGGGTCCTTTTGAAGTTAAATATGTGATGCGAGAGGTCCATGAAGGCATCTGTAGACACCACCCAAGTGCAAAGGCCCTAGCACAAAAAATCCTACGGTAAGGGTATTATTTGCCCACCATGCAGAAAGACGAGAAATATTTTTTCCAAAAATGTGAACCCTGTTAGAATTTTTCTTTTTTTCCTCACAAACTTGAAGAGCCTCGGCAAATTATCTTTAGTCATTGGCCTCTAGCAACCCGGGGCATTGATATTGTTGTCCTATTCCCACAAGTAGCAACATAGAAATGTTTATTGTGGTTGCCATTGAGTATTTCACAAAATGGATGGAGGTGGAAGCCCTAGCCACAATAACGAAGAGACAGATAGAAAATTTTGTATGAAAGACTATCGTGTGCAGGTATGGCATTTTGTAACTTATCATTGATGATAACGGGGCCTAATTCCAAGGGAAGTTCAAGGAGTTTTTTGATAATCTCCATATTGTTCAAACGCATAGTTTAGTCATAACCCCCAAACCAATGGGCAAGCAAAAGCCACTGATAAGAAAATTTTACAATGCTTGAAAAAAAAGGTGAAAGATGCGAAAGGTCGATGGTTAAATGAATTGTTTGGTATTCTTTGGTCTTTACAATCCATATCTCATTTTGGAATAGGAGAAACACCATTCAACCTCATGTGTGACACAGAGGCTATTATTCCTACTGTGATTGACCTCAACACCTATCAGGTGGTTCATTATGCAGATCAAGCTAATGAAGTTATGTTCTGAGAAAATTTGGATTTTTTAGAAAACGAGCAAGATCAAACGTCACTTCGGCTTGCCATATGGGATATTTTGCTTAACTATTTTGCTATACTCCTCGTGTAACTCTAGGCTAGAAAAGCTTATGGTAATGCGCTTGACCTTATAACTTTCCATAAGTCTCCTCCCATACGTTAAGCAGCCGGGCTAAATATATCACCTTCCGTAAGACTCCCTCCATGTGTCTAGGAGCAGTGTTATTTATTTACCTTCCGTAAACCTCCTGTTGAAAAAAATTTGGTTTAAAATTGTAACACCCTACATCTGACCCGATTATCGGGTTTAAGCTATAGGATGTTCCATCGATTTTTGGAGAAACTATGGTAAATTAAATACATAATATGGTCATTTAAATATTTTTACAAATATATTACATGATTATAATATGATTTATATCCATTTTTGAGTCTAATGTGAGCTTACGAAAACTCTATTATTAACCTGAGGTCGAATTAGGACTAAATCATAAAGTTTGCAAAGTAGCAAGTTTTCCTCGCGACTTTGGGGGTTCCCTGACATGACGCAACTTACTGACTAGGTCTCATTACGACGATAAGATTTTGACATTGCGACGTGACCGTCTCTTTGCAAATAGATTAAAATGACACTAACTTGAAATTGCCTAAAAAAACAATTCAACATTTCTAATATACTTTTCCAGCCAAATACACATGTTCCAAAAGTTTAATTCTATACATTACTACCTTATTGATCTGTTACAACATATCATGTTATTTATATCCCTTTTACATAATTTTATCTCGTTTAATAGTTTAATCAAGTCATTTGAGTAATAGTTTATGTTTTATAGTTAAGCATTTAATTTATGCTTTTTAATAAGTTTCTATAGTATTTGATAGCTAAATAAGGTTATGTGGTTATATAGGATGGACCGGGAGCTAAAGATGCAACTTCGAGCTAAAACTGCTGCCAAAGTGGCGACCACGAATATGGGAGTCGCAATATAAAAAAACAAACACAAAAATAACCTCGGGAATGAAACCTGTGTGAATGTTACGAAATTGAATTAGGAAAGTCACGACATTGAAGACAGACGCAAGGAAATACCAGAAACAAAGTCGATGTCATGACGAGAAAGGTGCTCCACGACGTGACAATTCTCTAAGCACAACTGTTGAGACTTCAAGGGGCAGTGCAAGGTCTTTTTTAGATTCAAAGCCCTAATTTTTGTATTAAGTAGGGGGCATATTAGCCTTTCGATTTTAGCCTATATAAGTAACATTATAGTCATAAATAGGGACGAATCTTGATACTTTTGGATTTTAGTTTTCTTTAGTTAGGTTTTTTTACTTTCATGTTTTCTTAAGCTGAATCCTTCTATTATGAAGTTGAGACGTTACAAGCCGAGAATGTTGCGAATGTGTGCTGTTAACTTGATTAATCCGTAAACATTCTCTTTCTAATTCTCTTTATTTATCTCTTTCATTAATTTAATTAATTGAATGTTTGTATAAATATGAGAATAAAATTTGTGCTTCATAAATATTTTGTATGAATTAATTGTTTAACTGATTAATTGAGTAAGTGAATAGTTATCTGAAATTGGTTATTTATTCAAGTTTGCTAAATAACTTAGTATACTGGGTTTGATGACCCTATTAGAACATCTAGACAGGTGAGACCAAAAGGGTATATTAGGTAGTAACTCTTAGTGAAGATGAGACTGAAAGGGTATTCTTAGTTAAGGGTGGTAAATAACTCAATTAAGGGTAAATATTTGCTTAATTAATAATCAATAATTTAATCAATTCTAAGTTAAGTAGTTCGCATCGTTGAAACTAGAAATAGGAAGTTCCGATAGTTTAACTTAGATTTAGTTTAAGTTAATTAGTTTTATTGTCATCTTAACTTAGAATTTACACTTTTAATTCGAAACTCAACCAGACTAGTAATTGTTTTTAGATAATTAATTTAGTAATAGTTTACACCACAATAGCAATCCCTTGGGTATGATCCTCAGAATGCTTCCTTAGTATTTCGTTGTAACTATAAACTATATTACAATTTGAGCTGTACACTTACAGACACCATACTTGACTTCTATATTTAATTCCAATATTTTTAAGTTTTGGTGCACGCATGCCGAGGTGCAATCACTTATTCACAAATGTATAAATACCATTCAACCACTTCACCATTACCATACAACATAAGCTAATTTCATGCCACAAACCATTCAAAAAATTTTACATGTTTACCATGTAACGACTCGAAAGCTAGTGGTAACAGAAATGTGTGGTTTTGGAACCCCATTTCCATAAAACAGACTTGTAAATATTTCTACTAAATATTTATGGAGTTATAATGGAAGTGAATTGAGTTTAGGTCAGGTAATTTTATTAAATTAGGGCTTAATTAACGTACAGGAACTAAATCGCGTAAATGACAAAAGTGTGAATTGCTAAAGATTTTAATTTTTTTTTACAAAAAGACCTAAAACGGTCAACCTTCAATTTATAACATCATCAATTACAAGATTATGAATCACTGTAAGGTAAACCATACCAAAAACTAAATAACCCTCATTAGAAATGACATAATTACTCAAAAAGTTTTCCACCTTATTACAATTACGATTGTCCCAATTTACAACTACATTTTAAACCTATCTATATTTTGAAGGCAATCATTAATGTGGTAACCCATGAGAGTAATGTCATCCCTACGCTTCTTTATTCTATTTTTAAGGGTTGTACAATCTGTTTTGAAGGTGGCTTTTGTAAGATTCAGCAATCTTGCAATCTTGAGGCTATCTTCGAAGGCATAGAGTTCGGCCTAGTCACTCGTCATCTCCTCATTTTTGAAACCAAAACCCCCTCCAATAAAAGAGCCTTCGGAATCACGTGCAATTACCCCAAAACTAGTTTTTGTGTTTGACACAGCAGCATCGAAGTTGATCTTCATAGTACCTCTTAAAGGCTTCTCCCACTTTTTTGGAGAAGGGGATAACGACAGCATCAACTAGTTAACCATGTTATGAATATGTAAATCCTTGCGTAAGGTAATGGCCCTTTCCCAAATGACACTTGCATATTCTTCCTTACCATGAAAGATGAAGTTGTTTAAATTATTCCAACAATTCCATAGCGTAGTGATAAAGTCAGCAATGGCTTTCTTGTCCAGAAGCTGTATGGACTCCTCAATCTAGTCAATACAGTAGTTGTAGTCGTTGTTAATGAGCCTACCATCCAAACCACAAAATGTGAGAATGGCACGGGCTATAAGGCAACCTGTGAGGGTGTGAACTAAATTTTAGTGCAAGCCCCACATCGAGGGCATTCCTTGCTAACATTCTAGTGAATAGAAGCTATCTTCGCATTCGTTGGCAGTCGTTCATGTCCTAATCGGTTGGCGAGCACCTAATTTTTGGTAGGGTTTTCTGCTTCCAAATGGTCTTCCAAAAGAAACATTGAGGACTCATACTCACCTACTTAAGGAGAAGCCAAGAATACACTGACTTTAATGTGTAAAAACCATGATAATTCTGGAACTATACCTTGTAGTCCTTTGGCCCATTTGGAATGATAGGCAGATTACAAATACATTCCCCCATGCAGTTGCCATAAATTTGAATAACTTTATTTTTGTTCCATCTCGTGCGATCAATTGTCCACAGCTCATGCACTTTTCTCTCATGGATAAATGGACCATTACTGCTTATAGAATCACCACTTAACCCCTCGAAACCCCAATTGTCTTTACGTATATCAACATTATTACCATCACCCATCTACTAACCAAAGTCATTTTCAAGAGTCGTAGTAGCAGTAGCAATGCTGCACCATGTGTAACACTGTTTATCCACCTTTTTGGGATGGAACAGGTTACCATCGAGGAAATATTTAGAACTTAATAAAGGGGACTTAGAAACTAATTAAACCAATGGTTTAATCACAGTGGATGGTAATGAATGAAATTATAAAAGAAAATGTAATAAACTTAATAAATAAAAACAAAACATAAAGTAATAAAATAAATTAATTCTAAAGTAGTGGAAATTAAAAACAAAGCATTTTTTTTACAAAGTTTTGAAGCATAAGAAGAAAGGGGATAACGTATGGCTAGGGACCCAACCGTTCAAACTCTAATTTGGTTAGTGCAATTTAGTCATTTTCTTATAATTTTTATGTTTTCGGAATCTCGGTACCTCGAGCTACTTGACCCATGTTGTATTTTTTATTATTATTAAAATTTGAGGATGTTACTTTTTAAAGTTTTAGGGACCAAATTGATAGTTTTTTAGGTTAAAAGTGAAAAAAGGACTAAATTGTAAAGTTAATTGTTGATTTTGTGCAATAGAGACTAAAATGTTGAAATTATGAAATTTGGGGTATAATTGAAAAATAGGGAGTCCTATACAAAACCTTGTGAACTCGACATAAAATTAGAGGGTTAAATGTGAAAGTTATGTTAGTCTTTGTTTTAGGGACTAAATTGAATAATATGCAAAAGCTGCATAATTTAGAAATTGAATTTGAAAATGGTTGTACATTGATGGTTTTATGTGTTGTGTTTAATTCGTATGTAACATTGACCTAAATTCCTCGAAAAAGAAAGGAAAAGATAAAGTTGTCTATGAATAGCTCAGAGTTTACGATTGGTGTTTCTATAATCTAAACTAAATTATAATTGTTTCTCTTTGATTTAGTTATTAATGTAAGAATGTAAGGTGAGGTTACTTGTTTAATTGAGATGATTTGAATTGATTGATGACTATAGGGACTAAATTGATTATATGTGAAAAACATGCGTATGTTTATATATATTTGGAAATTGGATACAAAATGAGATATTTGATGCTGTCATATGTTTGAATGAATGAGTTCATGATAATAATTGATGTGAATTAAGATATTGAATGATATTGAAAAATGAATTGAATACCCTATTAATTGTACGGGCAGAGTCGAATATAGTTGGCATGCCATAGGATAGGAAGAGTTCAAGGTTACTTCATTTACGAGTCTGTACACCCCAAAATTGGGCCTACAAGTTTCGAGGGTATTTTCAGGATTTTAGCTTTAGTGTGTTCGGTAATTTTGTGACATGGTTTATGTTTTCGACTATGGCTTTTAGAAAATTAAATCAATTTCTGAAAATGAGTTTTAAATATCTTTAATTTAAAAAACTGGATTGATTTGTAAAAGGGTCAAAACTTTGAGTTTTTATAAAGAAATTTATCCAAATTTCAAAATTCACCCTATATCTTCCCCACCTAGTTTTATTTTACGTTAGTTTTTCTTCTCCTCATTCTTGTGCCGTCCCTTATTATCCCATTCTTTTTTTTATTTCCAAACTCTTATCTTTTGATTCCTATTAACATTTGAGCCTTAAACCTCCATAAAATTCCAAGAAGAACATCCAAAAACACCATAGATTCCTCTATTGTCAAACTTGTGGAGTTTTCCAGTTTTCATTCAAACGCTCGATTTTTTTCCAACTAAGGTAACAGTTCAATTTCTAATTAGTTTTAAATGATACTTCATCTTTTAAACAAAATTTTTAGCCATTAAATCACATGATTTAAATAAAAGCCAAAAACTGGGCCGTTAATGATGGATTTTGGGATTTTGGGTAAAAATATGGTTTCAAAGTGTTTTTCATCTTGTTTTAACATGATTAGAAGGTTTCTAAATTTACTTTGAAGTTTCGTTAAATATTTCTTGAGTTTTAATGAATTTTCGAAAAATAGTCATAAACATGTCGAAAAATTTGATACCATGAACTGAGTAGATTAATGTAGTTTTATGGTTGAGAATTAGTCGTTTGTGAATAATTAGATGAATGGAATTTCTTTCAGGCAAAAAGATTAACTATAGACTGAGATATTTGAATTTTAAGCTTTCTATGTCGAAGGTTTCTGTCAAAAGAGAAGCTAGCTTAGGCTTGTATTTTTGGATTGTTTGATGTGAGTTTTTGGCTGAATGATTGTGTTGTTGTGTGATTTACTTTGTTAAATCGTTGGAATTAATAGGACCTTCTACGAGTAGAGATAAATGTAAGGAAAAGCTAGTTTGAGCTTTCGACTTTTCGATGAAAGCGTAAATGTGAGTGTTTGGAATAATTGCTTCTAGTCATGATTCAATGCATTATTTGGGAATTTAGTCGTAGCCTAAACCCCTACTCTAAATTCCAGGTGTAAGTTTTCTCGTCCTCATGTTTAACTTGTGAAATATGTGTCTGTGTTATTATAAAAATGTGAATTGAGATGAGATGCAATTACATGTACATGTGTTCATGATTACTGTTGTGAAAGTACATATATAGGTATGTCAAATATGCCAAGTGATAGTGATAATTACATGCTTATGATGTAAATATGCAGTGATAGTGAACGGTAAATGTAAACTCGAAATTATAGAGGATTTTTCTAGTAATTTTTACCACCTTTTGGCTTAATAATTATATTAATCTTGAGTAATTGTTAATAAATTAAGTGGATTTTGTTTAAATGTTATTATTGGACAAGAATTTATAAAATATGCAAAATTATGCTTTTTACATGACTTTGTGCATGAATTATATTATTTTTGTGTTAACTATTAATATGTTAATTTTTATTATGCAGTGGGTCTATAGAAGATGATATTATCATAATGTTGCATGGACATGAACACATCCATCTTACTTGGACGACAAAACCATGCAAAATTGGGTCACAAGCATGTTAATTTTACCCAACTAAAGTGTTGTTAAGAAGTGGACATGTCTAATTATTTATTGGATCATAAAATAGTACAACAAGGGGGAGTCAAGCCCAATTTCGGCACAAGCATATGGCTACCCAAAAATAAGCTTTGCGATATTTTATTGAAGGTCCCTGCAGTTGTAATTTAATCAGAAAAGGGTCTTGAAAGATTGCCTTTGAAACCGTCCACTCTATGCCTATTTATAGCATGATTTTGTGCTCAAAATAAGCAACCAAATCACCTTCCTTTCCACATATTGTGACCAGTCAAGCAATGGGGAAGATAGAGGGATTTAAATCCCCATTTTTAGTAAACTTCACCCTCAACCTCACCTATATGTACAACACTTCTCTCACCTCTTAATAATCCCTCACATCCTTCATCCTTCATTTTCACAAACATTATTTATTCTCTTGCTCTCTTTTCCCTACACATAGCCATTCCATCTTTCCTCCCATTTTAGCCAACAAAATCCTTAAAAAGATCACCTTTTGGCCGGCTACCTTGAGGAACCATTAGCAAAAGAGCAATGGGAGGATCGATGGAACACTTTCAATCGAAATATGAAAAGCTACTGAATTGAAATAGAGTTTACTGTTTCCTTACTAGTTGTTTAATTTAATCATGCTTGTGATGTGTTTTATGATTTTTTTCCATCAATAATGATAGCTTAATTCTATTTAGCTAGGATGATTACGTTAATTCAATAATATTTGTTTGAATCATGTTTAAAGTGTTTGTGCCTCGGTCGATCATGTTTTCAATTAAAATCAAGATGTATTTCATTCATACGTGATTGGATGCATTCAGATTAGCTGAGCGATCCTAACCAGACAATGGCTAGTAGATGCAATAATTGAAAAGTGCATGCTTAATTTAGATCATTAAACCCGACTAAATTGAAGGTTCAAAATAACTTCAATTAGCTCTATTATATTACATAATTTTTAAGTTTATGTGATTAAACTGTTTCAAACTTAACCTATCCCTATTACCTCACATAAATATTAAGAAACCCTTAATTTAATATGATCAATAAAATGCATATTTCACTAGGTAAAAGATTTTGAAAGGACTTAATTTGGTTTCCAAACTCATGAAAGATCGAGTTGCCATGGAATGTTTTTCGAACACTGTTAAGTATGATGGAAATTAATTGATTTGATTAATGTAATTATCCTAGCCAATACATGTTATTGATTGTTGAAGTTGTGTTTCTATTTCTAAAATTCATTCATACATTTAGATAATTTTGCATACTTAGTTTAAAATTGCATTAGGGATTACTTAGTTTAAAATTGCATTAGAGATTAATCTTACATTTAGTTAAATTAATCTAGTTTAACCATAATTACTCAAATTATCGTGTTTTTATTACCAAATTGTTAACTTATAATTTTACAGATAATTGATTAACATACTCAGTCCTTGTGGAGATGGTAACTCATTTTACTTACTTATTACTTGAATGACTGTGTACACTTGCATAAAAATTCCATTATAGTAAATCGGTAAGTAATATATGTGTGCTTAATAACATATATTTTGGCCTCGTGATTCTTGAAACTGTTGGATATAGTTGGCATGCCATAAGATTGTGAGTACTCACTTATATGTTATATGATTTGGGCATTGAGGCCTTGGAACATGTTGGAGAGATAAAGGAATGTCAGGTCAGCTTCATTCAAAGGGACATGTTTGGTGTGTTGGAGAGTGTTAGCTTTATGAATCACTTTTAGGACACGTTTGACTCTATGAGTCTATATGGTGTGTTGGAGATCAATGTATCTGATAAGTGGTGATAGTGCCCACTTTTATGTTTCATAGCTCAAGTGCAGATTTATCTATAAACATGTTTTTGAGTATTGTGATATATGCTTGAATGTTATGTGATTATATGGATAATGTGACATATGCTTAAAAATGAATATGATTACCATATAAATGAACTAGTAAATAATACATGAGTAAGTATAATATGATACTAGAGTTGGAACTGTTGAGGTTGTGCTATATGGTTGTTTCATTGACGCTTGATGAATTGTCTGCATGGTAGTTGTTCTAGGCATTCACTGAACTTATTAAGCTCACTCACTCCCTTCTTAAACCATTGCAAATTAGTTGTGTACTGGTGTGAGCAATGTGGTTTCGAGGGGTGATCCAAGCAAATCCATTTCAGTTTTCGTAGGTGTTTATTATATATTCGGTTATGTTTTGGGAATAAGGCAATGTGGTAGACTTTATCCTAGAATTTGACTTGATAATTGGTATGTTTCCATGATTCAATTGCTCCTAGGATTTTGAGTTTTGATTCGTATTATGTTGATCATTTCTCAGACTTAATTATAATGGTTGAAACTATATTATTTGATAGGTGTTTATTATTTATTATGGCCATTTTGACGATTATTTGAGGATGTAATAGTAGCATGACGAGTTGGTATGAGTTGGTATGATCTATATGCTTATATATGTTGAATTTTTTTGGTCTGAAACAGAGGTATTTATATTCGGGTTTTAAAAATGATACCTCTGTGGTTTTCAAATGTGCAGGAAGTTAGAATCGTAATTTGGTATCGATACCATATCACGAGTATCGATACCTCGAGGTAAAATTGTCAATACTTTTTTAGTGATACTGATAATTTTCGTGACTTTGGTTTTTAAATGTGAAACAGTAAGCAGTTTTAGTATCGATTTTCCAATTGGTATCGATACCATCTAAAAGAAATATCGATACCTTTGTTTCAATATCGATACCTACGTGATTGTTTTGGAAAGATATGCTATGTAGTCCTTATGCATGTCTAACTATATTTATATGATGAATTTCAATGTGTGTAGTAAGTCTTAATGATAATTAGGAGTATATTTGACCTAAAACTCGTGTAAATGCTAAAATGAAGATGTTTCTTAAATAATGAGCTTTCGATGCCTTAAGATTCAAATGCCTAGAACAAAATTAGCTTCTCCTAAGCCCTTCATGCTAAACTGTTAGGCTATCCACAGTTTAACTGATGATAATGATCCTACATCATTTCTAATGAGTAGAATGTCATCGACATATGAAACGATAAATACCACATTTCCATCCCCTAAACATTAATAAACATAAGGTTCATCTATATTTTTCTCAAATCCAAAAGTCCTGATCGCTTAATTAAATCTTTGATTCAATAAGCGCGATTCTTGCTTAAGTCCATATATTGATCTAAGCAGTTTGCAAACTTGGTGCTTGTTTCCTTTAGTTATATATTCGATGGGTTGCATCATATAGATGCTCTATTCAAGATAACCTTTTAAAAACGCTATATTGACATCTATTTGCTAAATCTCATAATCGAGAGCTGCCATAATGGATAACAATATGCAGATTGACTTGAGCATGGCAACCAGAGAGAAGGTTTCTTCGTAATCGATACTTTCTTTCTGAGTATAACCTTTTGCTACAAGTTTGGCCTTATAATTTTCCACTTTTCCATCTGCATTTCTTTGCCTCTTGTAGATCCACTTACACCCTATAGGTTTTATCCATTTCGGTAAGTCTACAAGTTCCCACACTGATTTGGAATACATAGAGTCCATCTCAACTTTAATAGTTATTTCCCATAGCTTGGAATCAACACTCTGCATTAGTTCATCATACGAGAGTGGGTCATCATCTTCTTGTTCAGTAGACTCAGTACTAAAAACACTTCTGCTAGATTGAAAAAACTCATGCCTACGAGAGGCCCTCCTATTACGATGAAACACCCTATGTTGTTGATCGTTTGCAGGTCTACTATTAGGAGTTGGTTCTAGAATTGCTTTTGTAGGGTTTTTTATATTTCCCAAAAGTTCCTCGATTACCTTTTTACTCTTAGGTTTGAAGTCATTCATGTAACTTTCTTTGAGAAAAGTGATCTGTCATAATTCAGAGTGCCAAATTAAACTAGTTTTCACATTTAAGGAGCTTAAATATAAGCATTTTATTATGTTTTATTTGAGTTTTTAAAGTTTCATTTACATTCAATAAAAAGTGTAATTTGAGTCTTTTATTAACCTTAGGGGCTGAATGAGGCCTAAAAGTGAGCTAATATACTTTGTGAGTGTGCAAGACACCATTAGAAGGCATACAAACTCAATACTAGTTACTATGTTGCAACACTAGGAGTTTGATGTCGCAACATAAGGAGTAGATAGCAATAATTCTAAGATTGCCTTCAGTATCGCGACACAACCAAGGGATGTCACGACACACTCTTGAAGCTACCCTGGGTACGAGCATACTGCCTTTGATGTCGCGACATAGGCACTAGGGTGTCGCGACACGATCCTATACGATAAATACTTACAAGTCAGGGGTGTTTAGTCTACAAAATCAAATATTAAACACAAGAGCATCAGCTGACCTAGGGTTTAGGATGACAGCAAGCCTAACTAAATAGGCTCATTTAACACTTTTTATCAACAACTTTTCATATATTATACTTTTCTTTATAATTTTAATTTTTTGTTTTTCCTTTTTCTTAGGATTTAGGTTATTTTCAGTTTTGCATTTGTCGGGAGATCTAATTTGTGGAACTTGATCAACTCTTTTTGGATTTTGCACTTCAATTAATACAATTCAGGATTCTCTTAAACCTTCGTCTCTTGATTTGTTATTAATGTTCATCTTTTACATCAAGTTTATTATGTTTTTAAGATCCATGAAGAACTAATCCTCTTACGTGGGATTAGTGAGTGGAGGTATGATTAATTGATTGTTGTGTAGAATTTTCTTAATGGATCAGTTGTTCGAGAGAGGAAGAACTGAAATCCTAGGCTTGGCGACCCTAGGAAGTCATCTGGGTGGGAATTAACCCAAAATTATTATGGCCTATCTGTGAACACCTTAGCCCCAAACCGATCTGAACTGTGAGGTCGAGAGATAAGTAGTTCCTACTGACTTGTTAGTCTAGTGGAAGATCGACAAATCCTACTAGGGTAACGACTAGTTGATTGAACAGGGAACCTAAAGTGACAGTTAGTTATGATTACTGAAGTGAACGAATCACCCACGCTTAGATCTAATTCAGTTTCTATATAAAATTTCCCAAAGTCTTTTCCTTTATACTATTTTATTCTTTATTTATAAAAATACCAAAAATCTTTCTTTATGTTTATTTTTAATATAATTTATTTAAAGTACTAATTAGTTTTATTTGTGCTTAGGTTAAGATTAATTTAATGCTCGCCTCCCTTGGGTATGATCTTCGGAGAATTCACCTACTTCATTCTAACTATATTACAGCCCGACTCGTATACTTGCGGACATCGCTTGTTTGATATATTTCGTGTCGGATGCTTACTCTAGATGTTGGTACGTCCAGAGACAGTTAGAAAGTAGAATGAGTTGACACTATAATAGTTTGCTCTTTCAAGTTATAAAAAAAACCACCATTTATTCCCTTCGGATAACCTACAAACATGTATACTTCTATCCATGAATCCAACTTGCTCACATCTTTGTCCAATACGTGGGTCGGGCATCCCCAAATTCTTAAGTGATTAAGATTCGGCTTCTTGCCATTCCATAATTCATATGGAGTTTTTGATGCTGCCTTAGTTGGAACATCATTCAGAATATAGCAAGTCATTTGCACCACATATCCCCAAGAAGAGATTAGCAACTTCGAATACCTTAACATCGACCGTACCATGTTTAATAATGTTCGATTATTTCTCTCTACCACACCATTCTATTATGGAGTTCCTGAGTGATCAATTGGGATAGGATTCCATTCTCTGTAAGGTACCTTAAGAGCTCATCTGATAAATACTCCCCACCTCGATCAGGCTGAAGTGCCTTTATGGGTAAACCTAGTTATTTCTCTACATCCGCACAAAACTCTTTAAATTTATCAAAGGTTTCACTCTTGCGGTGCATTAGGTATACATACCTATATTTATAATAATCATCAATAAAAGTTATATTATATTTGTAACCCCTTCTTACACTGATGATCATAGGGCCACATACATCATTCTACACAAGTTCTAGGGTTTTTACAGCCCTTGTTCCTTTGGTATTAAAAGATCGCTTGGTCATTTTTCCTTCCAAGCTAGATTCACTTTATGGAAGATCTACTTCTTTAAGTGAACTTAAGATGCCATCTTTCACAAGTCTAGAGGCTCTTTCTTGGTTAATATGACTAAGTCTCAAATGCAAAAGGTACGCCTCATTAGAGTGAGAAGTTTTAAGTTTCTTATTCGATATTTCAGTCTCAAGCAATGTGTATGTATTTGGTTTGATAAAATAGATATTATTTGACATCTATCCATTGAGATAAGATTGTGATTTCTAAATACTGCATTTCCATTATTAAAAGTCATGGTCAAGTCATTTTTATATAAACATGAAATTGAAATTAAGTTTCTTTTGGAACTTGGTACATAGAAAACGACTTTCAATATAACTTTCTAAAATTATCAAAATAAAGATGTACATCATTCATTGATTTAGCTGCCATAGTTTTTCATTTCTAGTCCGTAACTACAGATTCTTAGCTCTAAGATATTTTGTCTCCTCAAACCCCTGTAGAGAAACACAAAAATGATTAGTGGCTCCCGAATCAATGACCCAGTGGTCTATTGAATCCTCCACTGAACAAGTTTCTATTATATAGAGTTTCATACATTGGTTTTGGTGGCCATGTATTCCTTCCACTCTTTACATTTTTTCTTGAAATGTCTTTTCTTACTATAAAAGAAGCATTTAGACTTAGAAAAGTCTTTAGGCTTTCTAGTTCTCTTATTTTCCACTTGTACTGGCTAAGAGACCTTAGTCTTACCTTTCTTAGCGCACTTTCTCTTTCCTTTTGAAGAAGAAGCATTAGCTATATTTGCTTCTACTCTTCAAACCAGCTGACTACCATTCAACATCAACTCTTAAGATTGTAACTCCTTTATGAGTTGTGTAAGTGTCAAGTTTTTGTTACCAAGGTTACATGCGGCCTGAAAGCCAGCAAATTCTTTGGATAAATGCTTGAACACCTTTTCAATTTGAGTGTTCTGGTCCAAATTGGCCCCATTGTCCATGGCCTTGGCAAAATATCCCATAAGAGTTATCATATGGTCTTTAACTGGACTACAAGGCTTTTGCTGGGCATTCATCAAGCTAGTTATAGCAGACTGTCGAGCCATGGTAGCTTGACATTCAAACATGTATTCTAGCTTATCCAGAATCGTTTTGGCAGTCTTACAGCTCTCAAATTGCTTATATAAGGTGCTGGTCATGCTTGCCAGCATATAGCAATGTTCTATCTCATTAGAATCCTCCCAGCATTTTCTAGAGTGGTTGATAGGCACTTATTATCAAATTTTATTTTAAGTTTCTCATAGCTCAAGGCAATTATTAGGTTCTTTTTCATTCCTTATAATCATTTTCGTTTAGTTTGTTTTCAGTGAGTATGTTCAATAAGGGAGTTGGTGTTATTTTCAAATTGAAAACAAAACATTCATATATTAATATCTTTGTATTGAGCAAATGTTTTCCAACATTATAATATACATTAAGATGATGCATGTATCTTGCATTAAACCTTGAAAACATTTGTAAGCCATTGCAGCGATAATTCCTACACCCATTGTATCAAGCCACCGTAGCCTAAGCATGATCAACTAGTAAGAATATGGAGTTTCATCTAATTAGTGCATGAACCTAATTCTTGAGGCATTCACACATACTAATAATCGTGTAACATTTGGCCATCATTCTAACTTAAGTAGAGCTCCGTAAGGAGTTACTTAACTAGAAGATCTTGAGTGTATAACCATTAACTTAACACCTATTGCATTATGCACCACAAATGAGTCATTGTAGGACAATCTCATCGAGTAACATGCTGTGACTAGTTGTCCTCTTTAAAGATAGAACTTCTTTAAATATCGTATAATAGTACCTGTCACGAAGGTCGATCCAACTATTATACGATTATAAGAGAGTTCTACTTACTTTCAGGAAATCTCATCAGTGAGATCCACATGACAATTCTATAGTGGGGTAGCTAAATTGCCATATCATAATAGACCATTGATAGAGGCTATAGGTCTTATTTAGAGACCTCCTATTCAATATTTTTAGAAAAACCATGCAATGTTTTTAATATCTAGTTTCAATAATGAATGATCAATATATGCATGATAAGTACACGTGACATTCTCCCTTAATCTATATGGAATGCTTATCTCATATATGCATGAATATTGTAACAACCCGTTTTTAGTCAAACCAGAATAGTGGTTTCGGGACCACAAATTTGAAGTTAAAATTATTATTTTATTATTATTTTAATGTCTACAGCATGAAAATATGATTGTGTGAAATTTTTGTTAAGAAATTTTATCATTCGAATGCTTAATTCGGTAAAAAGGACTAAATCACGTAAAGTGCAAAAGTGATGTTCTAATAGCTAAAAGTGTCTAATAGCTATAGAACCTTAAATTTAAGGTCCTTATGTTGTAATTAGACCATAATTAATTTGAGTGGACATTAATGGACATATTATCATGTAATTTGATGGTTTTTAATTAAGGTTAATATGGTAAATTAATAAATAACTTAACTAAAATATAAAATAACATGAAACTATCATCATTTTCTCTTCATCATCACCGATTTTAACAAAGTAGAAAGCCATTTTTAGGGCTTGAAGCATTCGGTCATCTCCTAGCTCAATTGTCAGTCAGTTTTTGTTTCGTTTTTAATGATTTCTATGTTTTTGAGATCGTTGCAACTAGGTCTAGCTAGCCAGGGACTATTTTGTAAAATTTTTAAAGATTTTTAATGTTGCCATTGATGAATACATGTGTGTTTTGATGTTTGATGATGGATTATGAATGTTGGATGTGAATTATACAAGATTTGTTAAGTGATTTTTGGTAAAAATGCAAATTAGGGATTATATTGTGAAATGTGGAAACTTTGTGGTTAAAATGTAAAATAAATGAAAAATATGGGTTGATATGAGTAATAGAGAAATTCGGCTAGCATGGGTTAGTCTTAAATTGCTTTAATTTGTGTTTTTATGAAATAAGGACTAAATTGTAAAATTGTTGAAATATTAGGGGCAAAAGTGTAAATGTGCTTTAATGAGTGTTTTGGATTAAATTGAATAGAGAGATAATTGAATAAGCTGAATTTGATAATATTTAGATCAAGAAAAATGAAATACGGACTTAGATCGGGGAAAGAACAAAGTCTCAAATTAGTTGACCTGTGTCGTTGTTTTTACGTTCGAGGTAAGTTCGTATGTATTAAGCATTGATAGAATTATATTTTAAAATGCCTTGAATTGTATGAATTGTGAATTTGAATCTACGGATATGATCGACGATGATTCGACATTGAAAATCCTGGTTGAACCTTAGGAATAGATTAGGATACTAATGACATGTCAATAGGGGATACATTGATTTGGCTTCAGGCCATGATATCGGCACTTCGGGTGCGAGCTTCACAGATTTGGCTTCGGGCCATGATACTGACACTTTAGATGTGAGTTACTTTGATTTGACTTCGAGACATGATATTAGCACTTCGAGTGCGTGTTATATTGAGTTGGCTTCGGGCCATGATATTGGCACTTAGTGTGCGAGAGTCCCAAGTATCCGACTTCTATTCCGAATGGTTCAACGAGTATATTGAAGATGTGAATTGGTAAGAAATAGATAAGTAACGGTACAAGTATGTACTGAAAACTATACGAGCATTGAATCAATAGAACTTATGAGTTTATGATCAAGTATGTGGTTAAGTTCATGTAAGCTTGGGATTAATGCATTGTTTTATGTTATGCCATTTAACATGGTTGGTAATTGAGTGGTAAAGCTTGCTTATTATTTTCATATGAGCTTACTAAGCTATATAACTTACTTTGTTTAAATTTTCCATGTTTTATAGTGACTTTAAAGCTAGCTAGGACTCGGGGATCGTCAGAGACATTATCACACTATCTAGCTATCAATTTGGTTCTTTTGAGCTTATGTTTTGAGTATATGGCATGTATAGGGACTTTAGTCATTTTGGTTATGTTTTTGGTAATGATTTTGGCTATTTGAATTGTCTTTTAAATGTTTATGTTTTGGATTGTATATATATAGCCATGTGAGTTGGCTTATATTGGTGATTCTGATGATGTATATAAGTGTGCAAATGACCTTTATTTTGAGCTTGACAATTGTCCTATAAATTTTAATTGTGATGGGTAGTTTTTGAATTAGTATTTAGAGTATGAAATAGTCCATGTTTGAGGAAGGATATTGATAAACCGTAATTTATACATATTTATAACCCATGCTTAACGCATTTTATGAATGATTTCTCCTTAGATTTGGTGAATTCAATACTCCTAATGCCTTAATTTCATGTTTTATTCTCAGGTAGGCATAGGAGAACAAAAGGAACGAGAAACGGGCTGAAAACAGAGAAAATGGGCCAAAGCACGAAATCAACATGGCCTGGACCTCTTCACACGGGCATATCACATAGCCGTGTCAATTTGGCAGAATTGAAGCACAATTAACACGGGTATAACACACTGCCGTGTACCTCGAACACGGCCTGAAGTTATCGCACACGGGCGTGTCCCTGCCGAGCCCAAGTTAAGTCCAATTCAGAAAAGGCCACTTTTGAGGGTTCTTAGGCATTCCAAAGCCTATAAATACACCCTAGAAGAGGAAGAAAGGGGAGACAGAGAATAGGGAGTAAGGAATTACTCCAAGGAAGCCGATTGATCCATCTTAGAAGCTGGAGCCACTATCAAGAGTGAAGATCTCTCCTCAATTTCCCCTTCAGGAGTTTTGGGTTTTCTTTATGTTTTGTAATCATTATTATTCTGAGATGTTTTCTTGTTTAGTTATGAACTAAACCCCTAAATACCTAAGGGGGATGAAACCTATGACAAAACCTTGTTATTATTTCTGAATCGTATGATAAATATTTGACTTGTTCTTAATTATGTGTTCTTAATTCTTGTTTTGGTATTTCAGGATATCACTTCAAGTTACTACTATTAGTTGGAGGAGGAATAGACCCTGGCTAAGAGTAAATTTGTCGTGACTAAGCGGAGTTGATTGCGCGCCTAGAGATAGGGTGACAAGATTTTACCGGATTAGGGTGAAACCTAATAAGGGAATCTATAAATCGAGTTAATGCAACCTTAGGGTGTTAATTAGAGATAACTCTCGGTTATTCAACCTAGGGATTAGACGTTGTTAGTCTCAAGAGGGATAATAATATACATTAGGGATTTCTACGGAACAAGTTAAATGAATAAATCGACCGGTTCAGAGCCAGAATAACAAGTAAAAGTCTAGGTGGATTTTTCCTTAGGTATTGTCTCAATCAATCGCTTTCCCCAAAAGTAATTTCCCAAATTCTATTTTCTGCCAGTTCTTAGTTTGATTAATTAGTTAGTTAAAACAAATCTCTTTTCTTCAGCTAGATAATAAGAAGATAGTCATTACTAGTACTCCTAGTCCTTTGGGTTCGACAATCCAGTCTTACTAAAGCTATATTACTGTTCGATAGGTACACTTGCCTACGTCGTGATAATAGTTAGTTTCAAGAACGATTCATTATAGATTTATAAAACTTATCACAGGAAAATCGATGATCAAGTTTTTGGCGCCGTTGCTGGGGACTAAGATATTAGGAACACTCAATTTTTATTACTTTAGCCATTTATTTTCTTGCAATTTAACTTCAATTTTTATTTTACTAATTTTCTTTCTTTTTTCTGCTGGCAAGTTCTTATAGTTTATGACTAGAAGAAACCCGTCAGGACCATTTTTGATGAGGAAATTGATCGTACAACTAATAGAAATCGACGAGAAATCAGGCGTAGCTTAAGATACACAGAGGAAGAGCAAGAGGACGATATCTCAACTACAACCGAGGAGATGGTTGAAAATCAAGACAATCCGCTACCTCCAGCCATACCCACTGAATTAGCAAATCAGAATCCTGCTCCTCGTACTATGTATGATTATGCTAAACTTAATTTTACGGGAACTGAGTCAAGTATTGTTAGGCTTGCTATTGCTGCAAATAATTTTGAACTGAAACCTAACACGATTCAGATGATATAGCAATTTGTTCAGTTTGATGGTTTGCAGGATGAGAACCCCAACACTCACTTGGCAAATTTCCTAGAACTGTGTGACACTTTCAAAATTAATGGTGTTTCTGATGATGCCATTCGCCTTTGGTTATTCCCTTTTTCACTGAGGAATAAAGCTAAACAATGGTTGAACTCACTACCACTAGGGTCCATTACCATTTGGGAACAAATGACTGAAAATTTTTTATTAAAATATTTTCCACCGGCAAAAATAGCTAAGTTGCGTAATGATATATCTTCTTTTGTGCAGATGGACTTAGAAAAACTTTACGATGCATGGGAGAGATACAAGGACCTTTTGCGAAGGTGCCCACACGATGGATTACCTCTATGGTTGTAAGTTCAAACATTCTACAACGGTGTGAACCCTTCGACAAGACAAATGATTGATACAACTGCTGGTGGGACCATCAATAACAAAACACCTGAAGAGGCTTCTGAATTTATTGAAGAGATGTCACTAAATAACTATCAGTGGCAAGTCATAAGGACTAAGCCAACGAAAACAGTAGGCGTTTATAATGTTAATTTGGTCACTATGTTGTCAAATCAGGTAGAACTTCTGAATAAGAAAATTGATGGTTTACTTGGTTCTACGCAGGTACATCCAGTGATGAGGTGTGATTCAAGTGGAGGAGGTGTTCTTTACAGAATACCCACCATTCAATCCTTCAACTGAAGAGAAACAAGTCAACTATATGGGTAACAGTAATTTTAGATATCAAAATAACCCATATAGTAATACTTATAATGCAGGTTGGAAGAACCACCCAAATTTCTCTTGGGGTGGTCAAGGAAGTCAAAGGCCACAGAATCCTCAGGGTTTTCAATAGCCACCTTATCAACAGGAAAAGAAACCAAACCTTGAGGAGATGCTATCCAAATTTATCTCGGTGTTAGAAACTCGTTTCCAGAATACCGAGACAGCACTCAAAAATTAACAAGCACCGATCTAGGGGTTAGAGACCCAGATAGGGCAGTTGTCCAAACTGCTCTCCGAACAACCACAAGGGGGTTTACATAGTAACAGCAAACCAAGCGAACATGTGAAAGCAGTTATATTAAGAAGTGGGAAAGCATTAGCTGAATCTGAAAAGAAGCTAACACAAGAAGCCGTGACAAGCGAAAGGGAGGAGGAAAAACCCAAAAATAGTGACGAGCCAGTACCGAAGGAGTATAAACCACCAGTTCCATACCCAGCAAAATTGAAAAAAGACCGCATGGATGCACAATTCGGTAAGTTTCTTGTACTTTTTAAACAATTACATATCAACTTACCTTTTGTTGAAGCTATCTCACAGATGCCTACATACGCAAAATTTTTGAAGGAGCTCCTAACAAATAAAAGGAAGTTTGAAGACTTATCTACAGTGGAACTCAACGAAGAATGCTCAGCTATACTCCAAAATAAACTGCCAACCAAACTGAAAGATCCAGGAAGTTTACTATCCCTTGCTTAATTGGTAGTTTGAATGTTGAGAAAGCACTAGCCGACTTAGGCACTAGCATTAATTTGATGCCACATAAAATGTTCAAACAACTTGGTCTTGGGGAACTCAAACCTACTAGGATGAGTATTCAACTAGCTGATAGATCTGTTAAATATCCTAGAGGTATTATAGAAGATGTACTTGTGAAAGTAGACAAATTCATATTCCCTATTGACTTCATTGTGCTCGATATGGATGAAGATGTGGAAGTACCTTTAATTTTAGGGCGTCCATTTTTAGCCACTGCTAGGGCTGTAACCGATGTGGGTGATGGTAAATTGGTACTTAGAGTAGGTGATGACGAGATTATCTTTAAAATTTATGATGCTATGAGATTTTCTAGAGAACAGGATGATTCATGTTATTTTATTGACTCTATTGATCATGCTACTCAAGACTCTTTTCAGGAAATTATATAAGAGGACACGACGAAACTGTGTCTAGCTAAAGGAGAGGAGGCAAATGATGACCCTAATGAACATTCCTTAAGATAAGCAGAGTACGAGGGTATTAAAATGAACGATGAACTTAAACAAAAACCATCTATTGTAGAACCTCCCAAACTGGAACTTAAACAATTTCCAAATCATTTGGAATATGCATACCTTGGAAATAATTCTACATTACCAGTGATTATTGCTTCTAACCTGCATCCCAAGGAAAAGGAGGAATTAATCCAAGTACTAAAAGAACATAAAAAGGCCATAGCTTGGAAAATTTCTGACATCAAAGGGATCAGCCCGTCTTTTTGCACCCATAAAATTTTAATGGAAGATGAATATAAGCCTTGTGTGCAAACTCAAAGATGACTGAACTCCAATATGAAAGAAGTTGTTAAAGTTGAGGTAGTTAAACTTCTAGATGCTGGAATTATTTATCCTATTTCTGACAGTTCTTGGGTAAGTCCAGTACAGGTTGTTCCTAAGAAAGGAGGCATGACGGTTGTGGCTAATGAGAAGAATGAATTAATCCCAATAAGGACAGTCACAGGTTGGAGAGTTTGTATTGATTAAAGGAAGTTGAATGATGCCACAAGGAAAGATCACTTTCAATTTCCATTCATTGACCAAATGTTGGAAAGATTATCCGGACACATGTACTACTATTTTTTAGACAGACTCACCGGCTGCTTCCAAATTCCAATAGCTCCTGAAGATCAAGAAAAGAAAACATTCACATGCCTATACAGTACGTTTGCTTATCGTAGAATGCCTTTTGGATTATGTAACGTCCCTGCCACTTTTCAGCGCTACATGATGGCCATCTTTGACGAACTTGTGGAAGACATCATGGAGGTATTTATAGATGATTTGTCGGTATTCAGCAACTCTTTCCATCTTTGCCTTAAAAATTTAAAACGAGTTTTAATAAGATTTGAGGAAACGAACCTTGTGCTTAATTGGGAAAAGTGTCACTTCATGGTTCAAGAGGGTATAGTATTAGGACATAAAATTTCCAGTAAAGGAATTGAAGTGGATAAATCCAAAATTGAAACAATCAAAAAATTATCCCCTCTTAGTTCGGTCCAGGCCATTAGAAGCTTTTTAGGACATGCCGATTTTTATAGAAGATTTATTAAAGAATTTTCTAAAATAGCTAAGCCTTTGACTAAATTACTAGAAAAAGATATGCCTTTTAATTTCGATCAGGAATGCTTGGAAGCATTTAATACCTTAAAAGATAAATTAATTGATGCTCCAATTATAATTGCACCGGACTGGATATTACTTTTGAATTAATGTGTGATGCGAGTGACTATGCAATAGGTGCAGTTTTGGGATAGTAAAGAGACAAGCACTTCCAACCTATCTATTATGCTAGCAAGACGTTGACAGCCGCACAAGAAAACTACACCACCATCGAAAAAGAATTGCTAGCTGTGGTTTTTGCATTTGATAAATTTCGATCATATCTCATATTGTCTAAAGTTATTGTCTACACTGATCATTCTGCCCTTCGATACCTCCTAACTAAAATTGATACAAAACCTAGACTCATTCGATGGATCTTGTTATTGCAGGAATTCGACTTAGAAATTCAGGAGAAGAAAGGAGCTGAAAATGTCGCGACACATCATTTGTCCAAGCTTGAAAAATCAAATATAAAAAAACTGGATAAAGCCAAAATTAATGATTCGTTTCCTGACGATCAATTCTTCGCTATACCTGATTCTAAGACACCTTGGTTTGCAGACATCGCGAATTTTTTGGCCGCTAATATTATCCCAAAAGGGTTGACACACCAGTAAAACAATAGATTCTTTAGTGTTGTGAAACACTACTTTTGGGATGACCCATTTCTTTTTCGCATATGTGCAGATCAAGTCATTCGAAGATGTGTTACAAGGTTAGAAACATCAAAGATACTAGAACATTGCCACTCAGGACCAACTGGAGGACACTATAGTGGAACTAAGAGCGCGCATAAAATACTTGAATCAGGTTTTTATTGGCCCTCGTTATTCAAATACGCTAACAGGTATGTGACTTCTTGCGACAAATGCCAACAGACAGGTAACCTCTCCAACCGTGATGAAATGCCTCAAAACTATACGCTTTCATGTGAAATATTTAACGTTTGGGGTATCGAATTCATGGGCCCATTCCTTAGTTCGTTTGGGAAGAACTACATCTTAGTAGCAGTTGATTATACGTCCAAATGGGTAGAAGCCCAAGTTTTGCCTACTAATGATGCTAGAGTAGTAGTATGTTTTCTTAAGAAACTCTTCTCAAGATTCGAAACACCTAGAGCAATTATTAGTGACAGGGGTACTCATTTCTGTAATACCCAATTTGAGAAAACTCTTAAGAAATACGGAGTTTATCACAGAACAGCCACCCCATACCATCTTCAAACTAGTGGACAAGTCAAAGTGGCAAACTGAGAAATCAAACGAATTCTCAAAAAGACAGTAGAATCAAACATGAAAGACTGGGCGATGAAAGTAAATGATGCTTTATGGGCTTATAGAACTGCTTTTAAGACCCCCATAGGAACATCACCGTACAAACTCATTTATGGGAAAAGTTGTCATCTACCATTCGAACTAGAGCACAAAGCTTTTTGGGCAATTAAATTTCTAAACCTTGATCCTAAACTTGCAGGCCAAAACAGGTTGATACAGTTGAATGAGTTAGATGAGTGGCGAGCCAATGCATACGAAAATTTACGACTATACAAGGAAGTAACAAAACGACGCCATGACGCTCACTTGAAGTAGCAGAAGTAATTCGAAGTCAGAGATTCTGTCTTGCTCTATAATTCAAGAATCAAATTGTTTCCTGGAAAACTTAAATCATGATGGTCAGGACCTTTCGTAGTTCAATCTGTTTTTCCATATGGCACAGTAGAGGTAAGTTACCCATCACAAGGAACTTTCAAGGTAAATGGTCATCGTCTCAAATTGTATAACGGTGAGAATTTTAAGGATGATGGAGAGGAGCTTCGACTCCACGAACCTCCCTAAATACATCAGCAAGGGAAAGTTGAGCTGAGACTATAAACAAGCACTTCTCGGGAGACAACCCGAGTACTAATAGTTTTTATTTATTTAAATTTTATTTAAATTTCAAAATTCTTAATATTTAGACTACTAACTAAATCTTTGAACACAGGTCCACAAAACCCACACGGCCAAGCACACGGGCTTGTATAAGACCGTGTGGAAACAGGGTAAGATTTTTCCAAAACACGGGCGACGATAAACCGCCATGGATGTGGGACATGGCCGTGGGTGAACCTACCAAAACAACACGGGCGTACGACACGCTCGTGCCTTAGGACCGTGGTCGAAGCGAGAAGCTAGCACGGGTGTGCGACACGCCAGTGCCTATCACCCGTGGTCGACACTGCCAGAACAACATGGGCTTGTGCATAGTTACACAAGCGTGGGCGAAGTGAGCCACATCACACACGGTCATGCGTTACGATCATAAAGCAACATGGCCAAGACACACGGGCATGTCTTAAGGCCGTGCGATAAACTTTCAACTCGCGACAAACACGGGCTGGACACGACCCACACGGGCGTGTGAGGCGGTCGTGCCACCTACAAAATTAGACTATTTCCCTTATTGATTCACGTGACTTACCTTTATGATTATTACCAGGTTATTATTTCCTCTGAATCAAGCTTTACCTTCAGTTCTATTGACAATTCTCCCTTTCCCTAAACTAGGACATTCATTCAGTACTCAAGAAGTTTCAATTCTTTCCCTATCTTATGATATTATATTTTCTTATATATCTAACCTTGTACATTAAGGGTAATGTACATCTTAAGTGTGGGGGGTAATCATTTCATTATCTGAAAATCCCTGAATAGTGCTTTGTTCTGTTCTGAATCTCTCATATCATGTTTAAGTTGAATTTTGATTGGCTGATAATTTTGATTGATACATCTTTAATTAAAACATAAGCATTCATGCATTGATTGTTAACTCTAAGACACTAGAAAATCAAGCATGATAAGTTGATTTTTAAGAATTTAAAAATTTAGGTTGTTTCCTTAAATTTAGGTATTATCTTAAATTGAATCCCACAGATTGAAACATAATTTTTGTTAGATTTTTAAGCCTTTTGAGAATTTATTAATTCTTTCATGCTCACTTTTATTATTGCTTCGAGTGTGCCAATATTGAATTGTTATTCTAGAACTTGCCTGATTATGCATGTCAAAACCACACTATTTGATTTGATATATCAAGATGATAGAGGCACTTAGGATTAACCCACTCATGCCATGAAAAGCCTACCTCCACGATTAACCCTTAGTAAACCCCTTTGAGCCTAACAAGCCATTCCTTGTACCACCCTCGATATTAACCATTAACCCATTATTGTTAAAATCCCCTAAATTAATTTGATCCCCAATTTTTGTTGAGAATTGATTTGAATAAATTGCTTAACTATGTCTTGTTCTTAATAGTAATCTATGATATTTGACTTGTTCTTAAAAAAAAATAGAAAAAAAGAAAAAAATGTATATAAATCAGTAGTTATCTGTTGCTTGTAAGTCTCATTCCATAGTCAAAGAAGAAAGCTTTGTTGTACGCAAGTGATGATTTAATATTTTTTTTTCTGGTTAAGTAATTTTTCAAGTCAATCTCGATTCTAACCCTTTCTTTCAGCTTGTGACCACACCCCTTAACTAAGCCTCGTTACAACCCTTTAAAGACCTTTGGATTGATGTATCATCTCGATTTATAGTGGTAAAGATTTGATTTTTATACAAGTCTATGGTAATAACTTTTCATATTGACTGATGAGTGCGAATTTCATTACCCTTAAACACTTCGAGTGATTTGAGTGAATCTTTAGTGAGGATGTTAAACTCTGTGAGGTTCCAAATCAATGATAAATACTTAGGGGAGGGGAGATACCTAAGTTTTTCACGATTAAAATACTCAATTTAGAATGTTTGAAGCTCTAATATTCTTTTAGTTGAATCCTCAATGTATGATTACTTATAAGATGGTTTGAGATAATATTGATCGGAATTATAAGTTGAGAAAAAGGAAATTTTAACTGTGATCTGAGGATTTTGCTTGAGGATAAGCAAACGCTTAAGTGTGGGGGTATTTGATAAACCGTAATTTATACATATTTATAACCCATGCTTAACGCATTTTATGAATGATTTCTCCTTAGATTTGGTGAACTCGATGCTCCTAATGCCTTAATTTCATGTTTTATTCTTAGGTAGGCATAGGAGAACGAAAGGAACGAGAAACAGGCCAAAAAGGGAGAAAATGGGCCAAAGCACGAAATCAACATGGCCTGGACCTCTTCACACGGGCATATCACATGGCCGTGTCAATTTGCCAGAATTGAAGCACAATTCACACGGGTATAACACATAGCCGTGTACCCTGAACACGGCATGAAGTTATCGCATACGGGCGTGTCACACGGGCGTGTCACACGGGCGTGTCCCTGCCGAGACCAAGTTAAGTCCAATTCGGAAAAGGCCACTTTTGAGGTTTCTTAGGCATTCCAAAGCCTATAAATACACCCTAGAAGAGGAAGAAAGGGGAGACGGAGAATAGGGAGTAAGGAATTACTCCAAGGAAGCTGATTGATCCATCTCAGAAGCCGGAGCCACTATCAAGACTGAAGATCTCTCCTCAATTTCCCCTTCATGAGTTTTGGGCTTTCTTTATGTTTTGTAATCATTATTGTTCTGAGATGTTTTCTTGCTTAGTTATGAACTAAACCCCTAAATACCTAAGGGGGATGAAGTCTATGACAAAACCTTGTTATTATTTCTGAATCGTATGATAAATATTTGACTTGTTCTTAATTATGTGTTCTTAATTCTTGTTTTGGTATTTCAGGATATCACTTCAAGTTACTACTCTTAGTTGGAGGAGGAATAAACCCTGGCTAAGAGTAAATTTATCGTAATTAAGCGGAGTTGATTGCGAGCCTACAGATAGGGTGACAAGATTTTGCCAGATTAAGGTGAAACCTAATAACGGAATCCATAGATCGAGTTAATACAACCTTAGGGTGTTAATTAGAGATAACTCTTGGTTATTCAACCTAGGGATGAGACGTTGTTAGTCTCGAGAGGGATAATAATATACATTAAGGATTTCTACGGAACAAGTTAAATGAATAAATCGTTCGGTTCGGAGCCAGAATAACAAGTAAAAGTCTAGGTGGATTTTTCCTTACGTATTGTCTCAATCAATCGCTTTCCCCAAAAGTAATTTCCCAAATTCTATTTTACGCGATTCTTAGTTTGATTAATTAGTTAGTTAAAACAAATCTCTTTTCTTGGCTAGATAATAAGAAAGCAGTCATTACTAGTACTCCTAGTCCTTTGGGTTCGACAATTCGGTCTTGCTAAAAAGCTATACTACTGTTCGATAGGTACAGTTGCCTATGTCGTGATAATAGTTAGTTTTAAGAACGATTCATTATAAATTTATAAAACTTATCACAGGAAAATTGACGATCAGATATGTTTGTGATATTAGGTGAAATAATGCATGTTTGAATGTATCCATATTGATCATTTAAGATTTTGGGTATTGGTATGAAATTGTTTGGCATAATGTAGGTTATGTGTATCTTATTGTGATTGTTAATAAAAAAGTATGATTTATGTTTGGATGAGTTTAGAAGAATGCCTAATAATGCTAAGATTTGATGCCTTTGATTTTGATGTAGGTGAGCATAAGTTTGGGTGGCAAAATGGCTTGGTAAATAGCCTATTTTTGTCCACACGGGTAGAGATACGGGCGTGTGTCTCAGCCGTGTGTGATACACGGTCATGTACAAATTCGTGTGTCTCCTGGTGTTGACATTAAAATCGTCAGTATGCTCCACACTGCCTCACACACGGGCGTGTGACTTGGCCATGTTGCATAAGTCAGTATACCCTACAGGTTTGGCACGGCCTAGCACACGGCCTAGCACATGGGTGTGTATAGCCATTTTTAGGGCACACGGGCTAGCCACACAGGTGTGTGTGTTGGCCAAGTGACCCAAGTCAGAGGGTTACACGGGGTCGAACACGGGCTGGGACACGACCATGTGCTCTAATTTCGAATGTCCACATGGCTTGCAACACGGGCGTGTCTTTGGCCGTGTGAGAGACACAGTTGGGCCACAGGGGCGTGTGTCCCTTGTTTTTGAGAAAATTTTGTAAATGTTTTAAAAGTTTTCAAAGTTATCAGTTTAGTCCCGAACCACTCCCAATGCATGTTTTAGGCCTCGTAGGCTCGTATTAGGGATAATATGTTTGAGATTGATTGATAATTTCTTGAAATGTGAAAATGTATGCAAAATAAATGTATAATTAGTATATAAGTCTAGTAATGCTCCGAACCCTATTTTGGCATTGAATATGGGTGAGGGGTGTTACAAATATACATTCACGGCCATATAATTATCATCATGCTTATCTCATAAAATTAAACGACTCTGACCAGCCAAAGTTTCCATGATTCCATCATCGAAAAAAAATTGTAAAATTAAAAAATTCACCCCAAAGCATACTTTGGGTCTTCAAATTTGCAACCACGGGCTTCTGTTGCGGTACTAGTTCACGTTTTTGTCGTCGCCATCTTTCTATTACTGGCCATCGCTGGATCATTGCCACCAGACCACCATCGGCCTTCACTTGGTTTGGCTGGGTCGGGTCTACGTCATCTCGATCAGTTTGAATGCGTGTCGATTTTTCAGGTTTCTAAATAAATGATAAAATAAAACCTTACGTGAAGATGATAATCCACGATCTTAAATATACATGCCCAAAATAATAATAAATTATATTTAAATTTCTAAGAATCACAAGTTTGGCAAAATTACTTTATCATCCATAATAATAAAATAATATCATACATTCATTCGCATACATTCCCTTAAACATGCATATAATTATGAGAATACCATATTTTATCAAATATAATCATACATGAAGAGAGATAATTTTGGTCTTAGTTTTCACTATAAACATAGTACAACCGTAGCTCTGATACCAGTTGTTGGAAAAAAATTTGGTTCGAAATGATTTTCTTGCACAGCGAAAAATAAAAATTTTAAAAATCAACCCAGTTTGTGATATTTATACCAATAAACCCTAGATCAAAATTGTACTTGTGTTTTCGAATAGACAGATCCATGTCGTTCCCTACTTTCAACCAAATGGTCTTCTTCGCTATTTTCGTACCACAAATTGCTTCGAGTGTGGGCTCGAACAAAACGAATCAAACACAAATAATAGAAATAGTTTTCTTTCCTTTTGGGGTATAAATAAAAATTCTCTCTTCAAAATAGAAACTAACAGAATTGTTATTCCGAAAAATATATTTAATTCTTAGAGAATAATAGTCTATCTATTTTTGGGCAAAATAACAATATCTGAAAGTTGTGTTTAAATAACCCTACCGGTGCCATCTATTTGTAGGGAGAGAATGTAGAACCCTTGTTGAATTAGAGAAGTTTATTTCAATTAGAAAAAAAAAATCCTAGTTTAATTAGGATATAGGGGGCGGCAACCCTAGTTAAATATACAAGGGTTTGCTTTCCTCCCTTATTACATAAAGGGCTTTTGGGCCTCTTCCATATCAGGTCCAATTATAAGTACTTTTTGGGCTTTTAACCCAATAAATTGATCCAACCCAATATCTTTTTTCTATTTCCCAAAAATAAACTTCAATATATTTATATTAAATAATTTTCTTATCCCAATTTTATCATTGGTAAAATTATAATGATTTCACCCTTGATAAATTTTACGAGAAACTATATTTAATATTTCACCATTCAACTTGTTCACTATGATTGTATGGTTTATTTTCATTTTTGAACTTTAAAATAGCTCAAAAACATAAACTCAATCTTTTGATCATTTTTTAGAGTTCCTTGTTCATTTCTAAATGAGTTTATTTCTCGTTTTCATTTTTATTCCTATTCCCATTTTGAGAAAACCACATTCATTTTCAAATGATTCCATTTTCTCCATTTTCATTTTTATTTTGGAGAAAACCATAATAATTTCCTAAATTTTTTCCATTTCTCCATTTCTATTCATTCTATTCATTTTGATTCAACACGCAATTCATTTCTAGTTTCAACGAGCTAGTCGAGGGACCGATTGGACATATGCAATTGAGGCTCAAATGATTTATAATTAAGTTCTATTTTTTTGCTTATTAATTATAAACTCATTTAGCCATGAAGTCATTCTACTATAGTATCGTGACTGAGCTCTTCCCAATGACATACCATTGCGAAAACAACTCGATTAGTGCTTATCCAGTGACCTTGTCATAAGTGTGTTTCCCTTATAGGATATCCTTAATCTTTTTTAGACAATATCTGTTCTTCCAATATGATCTTATTTTATCTCATGGTAACCATTACATCTTTCTTCATGAAAAGTCAATTACTATAAAAGAGTAATCAAGTCATTCCTCTCAAAGACGAATGACCCTGACCACATTTACTTTTCATCAACCATGTAATGCCAATGAGAGGATATCATTTACCCATGTCTCGGGTTATGAATTCCACTATTGTAAATGACACTACATCTTTTAGAAGTTGTACACCCAACCCACCAGCTATTGGTTCATTATCTATTCGATCTCAGGTTTTTACTTATATTAAAGTGTATGAGTCATGCATATATAATTCGTTATACACTGAAGATTTAGGTATGCCACACTTTGAACGTCACAAGTGAATAAATCCATAAACAAATTCAAGATCTATTCTTCTTGGGTCTTGTCTGATGTACTATCAGTCAAGTCAGTCACACATAGGTCTCTATCTTCTGGGAGTCATCTGCTCCGATGCCTAAAACTGTAACAGCCCATTTTTAGGGTTAATTAGAACAGTGGTTTTGGGAGCATAATATGAAGTTAAAATATTTATTTTATTATTTTAATAAAGTCTATAGTATGATATTAGAGTTGTGTGAAATTTTCGTAAAGAAATTTTACTATTTAAATGCTTAATTCGGCAAAAAGGACTTAATCACATAAAATGTAAAAGTTGCATTCTATTTGTTAAAAAGGTTTAATTGCTATGGCTTATTAAATGGGAAGTCCTTATGATGTTAATAGACCATTGATAGTGGAACATGACAAAAATGGACATGTTAGGTGAATTTTAATGAAGTATGACTAAGGGTTAAAATGGTAATTGATGAAATAAGTATAATAAATTAAAGAAAAATAAAAGAAAGTGCATGAAAATGGATTTGCTTCAGTTGAATATGGAAGAGGAAGAAACTATTTTTGGTTCTTTAAAGTTTGGACCAGTTTCTTTATGCATGTAAGTGTTTCCTAGCTTAGTTTTTAATGATTTTTACGTTTTTGAGATCATTTCTTTATGTTCTAGCTAGCCCGTGTCTTAATTTTTGAAATTGTTAAAGATTTTAATAGTTTCCATTGATAAACTTATGTGTTATTTGATGTTTAATGTAACAACCTGATTTAGACCCTAAGCGAAATAGTGGTTTCGAGACCATTAATTCGAGTCAGAAAAATGTTTAAATATTATTTTTTGTATTAATTATATGTGAATTTGCATGTGTGGAAGTTTCGTATTAAAATTTGATTATTTGTGTGCTTAATTTAATAAAAGGGCTTAATCGCGTAAATTGAAAACTTGATAGTTTAAAGCATAAGGCCTAAATTGTTAGTGGCCTTTTAATATGGAGTATTTAAGTTGTAATTTGTCCATGATAGCATTTAGTGGACGGTAGTGACCTTAAGTTATAATTGTTTTATGTTTATGTTTAAAGGTTAATATGGTAATTTATGGAATAACATATATTATAATAAAACATAAAAAAATTAAATAAGCATGCATAATGCTTTGTTCTTGCCGAAACTTGAGAAAGAAAGAAAGAAAATATAGCTTTGTGATATTCGACCATTCTAAATCTTGATTCAAGGTTAGTTTGGTTTCAGTTTTTGATAATTTTTACGTTTTTGAGATCGTTGGTTCGAATACTATCTGACCCATGCTAGAATTTCTGATTTTGATTTAGCTATGCCATTGATGACTATTTGTGTTTTGTAATGTTTTATGATGAAATATTAAAGATATGTTTTAGATTAACATGTTTTGTATTTGAGTTTTTGAAGATTTCGAGTAATTAGGACTAAATTGTAAAAATAATAAATTGAGGGATTAAAATGCAAAATAAATGAAATTTGTGTATTTATATGTGTTAGATGAATATTCGACCTAAGCATGTTGAATGAAGATTTTGTGTATTTTTTGTTTTATGCAATTAGGACTAATTTGTAAAAGTATGAAATATTAGTGGTAAAATAGTAATTCGCCCATTTATGTGTTGTTGGATTAAATTGAATGAAATCGTGTTTATGAGGTTAATTTGAAATTATATAGATTAAGAATAAAAGAAATCGGACTTGGATTGCGGAAAAGCAAAAATAGTCGAATAGCCGATTTATAACGTTCGTCGATATCCAAGGTAAGTCTTTAAGCAATTAAACATCATTTATATTGAATGTAACTTGGTTTAATATGCTGTTTTGGAATCTATACATTCATAAAAGAGCTACCCAAATGTGTTTAAGCATAGAAATATTGTATTTGAATTTAATTCGATTGAGTTATATCATTTGAAAGTACATATAATCTATATGGAATATCTAGAGTTTTTGTTATATGAATTGTGTATAAGACAGCTTTATAATAGTGATATTCGGGCTTTGAGCCTAGCAAGTCTTATGCTTAATAATAGTCGAATAGCCGATTTATAACATTCGTCGATATCTGATATATATATATATAAGTGCATGACTTCTAGATATATATATGTATATAATATTCTTTGCACATATGTTTTGGTTATAAAATAAAAATATGCTTAATTATGTGGCTTGTTAATTAACCGAAATCAATAAGTTTGTATAGGTAATTTGCGCAGTCGAATCAGTAAAAGATTAATGTGATTTTTGTTTAGTTTAAAATAGTACATTATCTGTAAATTTTGTTTTAATCATTGAATAGTTTAATTAGTTAATTTAATGATATATATCTATATATATATATATATATGAATATGAACTGTGTTAACATGAGGATGTTCGGAATTGTACTTATGTTCTGTAATGCCTCGTTACCTTAGTCCAGCAACGGATACGGGTTAGGGGTGTTACATTTTATTGGTATTAGGGCTACGGTTTAGTCAGTTCTAGGACTAACGTAGCGTGTGTAAGTCTAGCTATACATGCCATAAATATTATTACAATAGTGTGATGACTTCTGACATTTGAAAATGTGCTTTTATAAAGCAAATGGATCCCGACAGAGTTGTAGCTGATGATGTCGAGAGTGTAACGCTTGCTCCCGCGCATGGGACAACGCCAGTTGAATCTCAGCTGATCTTGAGTAGCCATGAGGGGGAGGCTAAACAAGCCTTCTACCAAATGATGAACGATTGGTTTACCCAGTATATCCGGACTAATTCGACCGCACAACAACCTCCACCCTCGAATAATCTGTCTTCGATACCTGTGGTACCTCCGATGATTGATCAAATGAGATTTAATAAGCCTCCTATAGATAAAATGAGAAAACACGGGGCCAAAGGGTTTAAAGCTAATGATGATGATGATGATGTTGAGCGGGCTGAGTTGTGGCTTGATAATACTATCTGTGTGTTCGACGAGCTATCTTGTACTCCGGATGAATGTTTAAAGTGTACCATATCTTTATTATGAGACACCGCATATCACTGGTGGAATACACTAGTATCGGTGGTCCTGAAAGAGAGAATGACTTGGGAATTCTTTCAGAATGAGTTCCGTAAGAAATACATCAGCCAGAGATTTATCGACCAGAAACGCAAAGATTTTCTGGAATTGAAACAGGGTTGTTTGACCGTAACTGAGTATGAACGGAAATTTCTGAGACTAAGTCGATATGCTCGTGAATGTGTTTAAACTAAAGCTATCATGTGTAAAAGATTCGAAGATGGTTTGAATGAAGACATTAAATTGTTGGTTGGTATACTTGAAATCAAAGAGTTCGTGGTACTTGTTGAACGAGCTTGCAAAGCCGAAGAACTGGGGAAAGCGAAAAAAAAAGCTGATTTTAAAGCTAGAGATTTTTGTAAAAGATCATCGGGTAAGACTTTTCACTCAGCATCGAAGAAGTTCGGAGATGATTCTAGTCAACCTAAAGCTACTTCGGACTTTTCAGACGAGATCGAGACCGACCTCCTGTGAGTTCACGAGCCACTTCGATAGCTAGTGTTGGCAATGTTCGACAGAATAGAGTCGAGTGCAAGCATTGTGGTAAATGGCATTCTGGAGATTGCAGATTATATGATGGGTCTTTTTCTAAATGTGGATCGAAGGATCACTTTATCCTGGATTTCCCGATGTTAGCCGAGCAAAACACTGTTCAGAACGCGAGACCGAGTAACTTGTTAGTACGAGGGAGACCACCCAGGCATTCGGGTAATGTAGGGGGTAGTTAGAGAGGGACGAAAGATACAGTAATTCAATCTGAGGCTCGTGTACCTGCCAGAGCATATGCTATACGTGCTCGAGAGGATGCTTCTTCCCCAGATGTTATTACCGGTACTTTCACTCTTTATGATACTAGTGTTATTGTATTGATTGATCCTGGTTCAACTCATTCTTATGTCTGTAAAACATTAGTATCTAGTAAGACTTTGCCTGTTGAGTCTACTGAGTTTGTGATTTGAGTATCAAACCCCCTGGGACAGTGTGTTTTGGTTGATAAAGTATGTAAAAATTGCCTGTTGACGATTAGAGATACATGCTTTCCAGCTGATTTGATGTTGTTACCTTTCGATGAGTTCAATATAATTTTGGGTATGGATTGGTTGACTTTGCACGATGATGTTGTTAATTGCAAAAGAAAGACCATTGATTTGAGATGTCAGAGCAACAAGATTATTCGGATTGAATCTAATGATCTGAGTGGTTTACTAGCAGTAATATCTTCGATGTTAGCTTAGAAATATGTGAGAAAAGGTTGTGAAGCATACCTTGCTTATGTGCTTGATAGTAAAGTGATTGAAAAAAAGATTGAATCCGTACCAATTGTGTGCGAGTATCCAGACGTGTTTCCTAAAGAATTACCGGGTTTGCCACCTATCTGAGGGGTAGAGTTTGGTATTGAGTTAGTACCAGGGATGACTCCGATTTCAATAGCTCCGTATCAGATGGCACCTACTAAATTAAAAGAGTTGAAAGCACAATTGCAAGAGTTAACAGATATAGGTTTTGCACAACCGAGTTTCTCTCCCTAGAGTGCTCCAGTTTTATTTGTGAAAAAGAAAGACGGAACTATGAGAATGTCTATTGATTACCTCCAGCTAAATAAGGTGACTATAAAGAATAAATACCCGTTGCCACGGATTGACGACCTGTTCGATCAGTTGAAAGGGGTTTCAGTGTTTTAGAAGATAGATTTAAGATCGGGTTATTATCAGTTGAGAGTCAGAGACCCCGATGTGCCAAAAACCACTTTTCAAACGAGGTACGGGCATTATGAGTTTCTGGTTATGCCGTTCAGACTTACTAATGCACCTGCTATTTTTATGGATTTGATGAATCAGATCTTCAGGCAGTATTTAGATTGATTTGTGGTTGTGTTCATTGATGATATGTTGATCTACTCTCGTGATGAAACCGAACATGCCGAGCATTTGAGACTTGTGTCATAGACTTTGAGAGAAAAATAGTTGTATGCGAAGTTTAGTAAATGTGAGTTTTGGTTACGTGAAGTTAGCTTTCTGGGACATGTTATTTCAGCATCAGGTATTCGGGTTGATCCGAGCAAAATTTCAGCAATGCTTGACTGGAAACCTCCGGAAAACGTTTTTGAAGTCCGAAGTTTTCTGGGACTTGCTGGTTACTATAGACGATTTGTGAAAGGGTTCTAGATGATTGCAACCCTGATGACCAAGCTATTGCAAAAATATGTTAAGTTTGAGTGGTCAAAAAAGTGCCAGAAAAGCTTTGATCAGTTGAAAGCCCTTTTAACCGAAGCTCCAGTGCTAGTTTAGCCAGAATATGGTAAAGAATTTGTTATCTATAGTGATGCATCTTGAAATGGTTTGGGCTGTGTTTTGATGCAAGAAGGCAAAGTTATAGCTTATGCCTCGAGACAGTTAAAGCCACATGAAAAGAACTATCCGACGCATGATCTAGAATTGGCAGCTATTGTGTTTACATTGAAAATTTGGTGCCACTATTTGTTCAGTGAAAAATGTCATGTTTATTCCGATCATAAAAGTCTGAAGTACTTGATGACTCAGAAAGATCTGAATTTGAGACAGCGTCGATGGTTAGAGTTGTTAAAAGATTACGAGCTAGTGATTGACTATCACCCGAGAAAGGCTAATGTTGTTGCTGATGCTCTAAGCCAAAAATCATTATTTGCTTTGCGTGCAATGAATGCACATATGGTTATGTCAGATGATGGTGCGATAATATTCGAGTTAAAAGCAAGACCGTTATTTGTTCATCAAATTTGTGATGCCCAGAAGGTTGATAACGAGTTGATAGCACGAGCTCAGTATGATTCAAATGTTGATTCAGAGTTTCGAGTTGATGCAGATGACTGTTTGAGATTTAAAAACTGAATATGTGTTCCTAGGAATTCAGAGTTAATTTAGATGATTTTGAATGAAGCTCACAACAGTCGGTTATCTGTTCACCCTAGTAGTTCAAAGATGTATAATGATCTGCGACAACACTATTGGTGGCAAGGTAACAAACGAGACATTTCTGACTTTGTATCAAAATGTTTAGTTTGTCAGCAAGTAAAAGCTGAGCATCAGGTACCTTCTGGATTACTTCAGCCGATCCTGATACCTGAATGGAAATGGGACAGAGTCATGATGGATTTTGTATCTGGTTTACCGATGACATCGAGCAAGAAAGATGCAATCTGGGTTATTGTAGATAGATTGACTAAATCTGCTCACTTTGTTCCAGTTCGTACAGATTACTCGCTTGATAAATTGGCTGAATTTTATTTTTCTCAGATCGTGAGGTTACATGGTGTGCCTATATCTATTGCCTCAGATAGAGATCCGAGGTTTACATCGAGGTTTTGGAAGAAACTGTAAGATGTATTAGGTACCAAATTACATTTTAGCACTGCTTTCTATCCCCAGACAGACGACTAGTTCGGGTGAATCATTCAGATACTTGAGGATATGTTGAGATGTTGCATTCTAGAGTTTGAAGGTACGTGGGAACGATACCTACCTTTGATTGAATTTGCGTATAATAACAGTTTTCAATAGAGTATCAAAATGGCACCTTATGAGGCTTTGTATGGTCGTAAATGTTGTACACTGTTATATTGGATTGAGCTCAGTGAAAATAAGATACACAGGTTCGATTTGATCAGAGAAACTGAACAGAAAGTGAAAGTGATCCGTGAAAGTTTGAAAACAGTATCAGATCGTTAGAAATCGTATGCAGACTTGAAACGTAAAGACATAGAAGTTCAAATTGGGGATAGAGTGTTTTTGAAAGTCTCACCGTGGAAGAAAATACTCAGATTTGATCGTAAAGGCAAATTGAGTCTGAGATTTATTGGGCTGTATGAGATTATAGAGAGGATTGGGCTGGTTGCGTATAGACTACTGTTGCCACCTGAGCTAGAAAAAATCTACAATGTATTCCTTGTTTCGATGCTTTGTAGATATCGATCTGATCCTACACACATGATTAGTCTGATTGAAGTTGAGATTAAGCCTGATATGTCGTACGAGGAAGAACCGATTCGTATTCTGTCTCGTGAGATTAAAGAAATAAGAAAATTTCGTTGGTTAAAGTATTGTGGCATAAGCATGGAGTTGAAGAAGTAACGTGGGAGCCAGAGGATACAATGAGAGATCGTTATCCGAACCTATTCACCGGTAAGATTTTCGGGGACGAAAATCCCTAAGGGGGAGAGTTGTAACAGCCTGATTTAGACCCTAATTGGAACGGTGGTTTTAGGACCACTAATCCGAGTCAAAAAATGTTTAAATATTATTTTTCGTGTTAATTATATGTGAATTTGCATGTGTGGAAGTTTCGTATTAAAATTTGATCATTTGTGTGCTTAATTTAATAAAAGGGCTTAATCGCGTAAATTGAAAACTTGATAGTTTAAAGCATAAGGGCTAAATTGTTAGTGGCCTTTTAATATGGAGTATTTAAGTTGTAATTTGTCCATGATAGCATGTAGTGGACGATAGTGACCTTAAGTTATAATTGTTTTATATTTATGTTTAAAGGTTAATATGGTAATTTATGAAATAACTTATATTATAATAAAACATAAAAAAATTAAATAAGCATGCATAATTCTTTGTTCTTGCCGAAACTTGAGAAAGAAAGAAAATATAGCTTTGTGATATTCGGCCATTCTAAAGCTTGATTCAAGGTTAGTTTGGTTTCGATTTTTGATAATTTTTACATTTTTAAGATCGTTGCTTCGAATACTATCCAACCCATGCTAGAATTTCTGATTTTGATGAATATTTTGAGTTGTGCCATTGATGAATATTTGTGTTTTGTAATGTTTTATGATGAAATATTAAAGATATGTTTTAGATTAACATGTTTTGTATTGGAGTTTTTGAAGATTTTGAGTAATTAGGACTAAATTGCAAAAATAATAAATTGAGGGATTAAAATGTAAAATAAATGAAATGTGTGTATTTATATGCGTTAGATGAATATCAGGCCTAAACATGTTGAATGAAGATTTTGTGTATTTTGTGTTTTATGCAATTAGGACTAATTTGTAAAAGTATGAAATATCAGTGGTAAAATAGTAATTTGCCCATTTATGTGTTGTTGGATTAAATTGAATGAAATTATGTTTAAATGAGGTTAATTTGAAATTATATAGATCAAGAACAAAAGAAATCGGACTTGGATCGGGGAAAAGCAAAAATAGTCAAATAGCCGATTTATAACATTCGTCGATATCCGAGGTAAGTCTTTAAGCAATTAAACATCATTTATATTGAATGTAACTTGGTTTAATATGCTGTTTTGGAATCTATACATTCATAAAAGAGCTACCCGAATGTGTTTAAGCATAGAAATATTGTATTTGAATTTAATTCGATTGAGTTATATCATTTGAAAGTACATATAATCTATATGGAATATCTGGAGTTTTTGTTATATGAATTGTGTATGAGACAGCTTTATAATAGTGATATTCGGGCTTTGAGCCTAGCAAGTCTTATGCTGGTGAATTTGATCGGGCTTTATGCCTAGCAGGCTTATTGCCGGTGAATAAAAAAAATCAGACCTTGAGTCTAGCAGGCCTTGTGCCGGTGTGTGATTCAGGCTTATGCCTAGCAGGTTTTATACCGGTGATTTATTTTCAAGCCTATGCCTATAAGTTTTCAAGTTGATGTGAGAATTGAACAAGTAAAATTGAGCTAAATGACCTTGTATATTCGGCCACATAGGTATGTACACATGTGATGTTATATTGGATCTTGAATATTCGGCCATGAAGGTATGCACAAATGTGATATTCTATTTGAATTTGTATATTCGGCTATATAAGTAAGTACATATGTGATATTAAATTTGATCTTGCATATTCGGCCATATTGGTAAGCACATATGTGATATTATATTTGATCTTGTATATTGGCCAAATAAGTAATGTTGGTATACGAAGTCTAAAATTTGTTTTGTGAGTTTGTGTAAATGTGTGGAAGTATATTTGGTTATATAATGATATTTGGTTTGGTTTAATTAAGTTGATAATATTATTGAAATGTTTATTTGCTTCTGACTTACTAAGCTAAGTTAACTTACTCTGTGTGTTATGTTTATTCTGTTTTATAAATTTTGGATTCAAGTTACAAGCTCGGGGATTGTCAGCAAAGTCTTTCACACTATCAACTATCTTCGGTATTTTAATAAGCGAATTTTGGAACCTATGGCATGTATAGACTAGATTATGTTTTGGAATATTGCATTTTGGTCTATGTTAAATGTGAGCCATGCGAAAATGGCTTAATTGCTGTGCTTGAGTTCGATGTTGGTTAATTATAAGTTATGTTATGTGCTTGTATTCGGAAATGATATGGATAAATAGGTTATGTTATGTTTGAATGAATGAAACTTGGTTTGATTATTAATGGTTTAAAAATGTTAACGAGATACGTGGATGTTCGAATATGAATTGATTTTGTTGGTATGGTTTGCATGGTAAATGTATGTGTACTTAAAGTGATTTAATGTTTTATAAAAGTTGTATAATGTATATGTTAGTACTTTAATTACGATTATAAAAATTGATTGTACATGATATAATGTACAAATGCCGAATATAAGTTGATCAAATTGAGTGATTATGTGTATATGATTTTGTGGGTTCTATTAATGTATAATTTTGGTATGCTTTTGTACATGGTGTGGCAATGATATATATATATATATATATATATATATATATATAAGTGCATGACTTCTAGATATATATATGTATATAATATTCTTTGCACATATGTTTTGGTTATAAAATAAAAATATGCTTAATTATGTGGCTTGTTAATTAACCAAAATCAGTAAGTTTGTATAGGTAATTTGCGCAGTCGAATAAGTAAAAGATTAATGTGATTTTTGTTTAGTTTAAAATAGTACATTATGTGTAAATTTTGTTTTAAGCATTGAATAGTTTAATTAGTTAATTTAATATATATATATATATATATATATATATATATATATATATATATATATATGAGTATGAACTGTGTTAACATGAGGATGTTCGGAATTGTACTTATGTTCTGTAATGCCTCGTTACCTTAGTCCGGCGACGGATACGGGTTAGGGGTGTTACATTTAATAGTGAAATATGAATATTTGAAGTTAGATTAACAAGTGTTATAAAGTGATTTTTGACAAAAATGCCAATTAGGTATTAAATTGAGAAAATGTGAAATGTTGTGGTTAAAAGTGTGAAATAAATGAAAATATAGGCTGCTATGAAGTTGTATTAAATTCGTCTAGGCTCGGGTTTGGCCAAAATTGAATGAATTTCATTTTACGAGCTTAGGGACTAAATTGTCAAAGTGTGAAACTTTAGGGGTAAAAGCGTAATTTTTCCAAAATGTGTAAATTATGTTAAACTGAATGAGTTAATGATTAAATAAGTAAATTTTGATATTATTTAGATTGAGATAGTCGAGAATTGGATCTAGAATAGGGGAAAACAAAGTATCGGACTAATCGATCCGTTTCGTCATTTTAACAATCGAGGTAAGTTCGTATGTAATAAGCATTGTTAAATTTATGTTTTTAATGCTTTAATATCGAATAAATTGTATATACGTGAATGTTGTAATGTTTGACGACTTATCGGTTAAATGCAACACTTAGTGTGCGATTTGAGATAACCGACTATATATATATATATATATATATATATATATATATATATATATATATATGTGGCACTTAGTGTGCGAAATATTGAGAATGACACTTGGTGTGTGAGATATTGAGTATGACACTTAGTGTGCGAAACATCGAAGATGCAACTACATTACGTGTATGTATGAAATGGTAAGGATCGGTACAGGTATGTATGCAAAACTCATGAGAAATGATTTCGGTTTATGATGCATCTTTGTAACAAAGTAAATAAGTAATGCATGCCTATGAGAATGATTTTGTGATGACCTTGTGATTATGGGTCCATGCTTATGTTGTATAAATATGTATTTATACTATGCTGGTTGAAATGATTTGTAAAGGTGTTATTAACTCAGTTATCATTATTTTACACTAAAACAGTTTTGGACAGTAGCAGCAGTCCGACTTTAAAAATTTACCAAAAATGGTGGAAATCGAATTAGTGGTTGAATAAGATACGAAATTAAATATTATTGAGCCTATTTTCTTATAAAGGAAAAGGTATAAGAAAAAGAATTTTATATTATGAGATATTTTAATTTTTGTGAGACAGAGTCAGAATGATTTCAGAATCCCCTGTTCTGATTTGGGAAAATAATTAAAAATTGTAAAAAAATAATTATGGGTTATAATTTATATGCTTAAAATCTTTAATGAGTTTATTTTCAAAAGAAACAAATAGAAACATCATCCGAATACTGTATAAGGAGATAATTAATTTTTAGTAAAAAAAGGTTGAAGCTGTCAAATAGCAGAATAGGGGTAACTTTGAAGAATAAATGTACTTATTGGCTAATCCATAAATTCTGAAAATTTTATGGTAGAAAGATACATGAGTCTAGTTTCATGGAAAATTAACGGATCATAATTTAGAAATCTGTAGCTCAAGTTATAAATAATTTAGTGACCGTTACTCGAGTAGAAAGCTTAACTGAATTATTTGCAATTATGATTGTGCTACCTTGAAAACATGTTGTTAGAATTTGGAAAAAGCATGTTAATAACTTGCTTATTATTTTCATATGGGCTTACTAAGCTATATAGCTTACTTCCCTTCCTTTCCCATCTCTTATAGGTTTATTTAGCTAACTCGGGTTGGAGATCGCCAGAGATTCAATCACACTATCAAGCTACTATTTAGGGTATAAGTATTCAAGCACTTGAGATTATGGCATGTATAGGGGCTTAGTCAATTGTGTATGTGTCATTTGATTTGGCCAAATGTATTCGCTTATGGTGATATATTGATTCATTTTGTATATATAGCCTTGAGATGTGGCTTATATTGACTATTTGGGTTGTAATGCCTAATTATATGTACTTGCATGTGCCAAAGGTCATGTGGTGTGATAATGTTGTTTAATATGGATGGGTGTGTGGATATGGTTTAGGTGATTGATAATTGGTTGATGACGTAATTGGCATAAGTATGAAATAAGAGAATGGGTTAATGATAGTCATGGCATGAAAGTTTGATAAGTTTAAACTAGGCAAAGTATGGTACCTTATGCATGAATAAATTGATTTGAAATTGCCATGATCCTGACTTGTTTGATGATGTTTAAATGCTCAACTATGCCATGAAAAGTGTCATTAAAGTTATGTTTAAGTATGTGCAAATGAGGGTGCCAAATGGCTTGGTAAATAGCCACTTTCTTGGTCACACGGGCAGAGACACGGCCGTGGGTCTCAGCTGTGTGGAGGGTACGACCTAGCACCTGGGCGTACGATTTGGACGTGTGACTCTATTTTGTTGCTGACGGTATTAAACAGAGAGTTACACGGTCTGAGGACAAGGACGTGTGACCCTGTTTCATGATGAAATTTTTTAAGTTTTCCCAAAAGTTTTCAAAGTTTTCGGTTTAGTCCCGAATCATCTCCGATGCATGTTTAGGGCCTCGTAAGCTCGTTTAAGGGACGTTATACATATGTATGAATGTTTTTGATTTGAATGACATTTTATGGCCTGATTTTATGTGATTGTATATGTTTAAGTCCGGTAATGCCTAGTATCCTGTCCCGGCCTCGAACACGAGTAAGGGGTGTTACAAAGACAAAACATCTTCATAATTGAACTTGATTCGTGACATATTAGTCTTTCAATCGGTTTGCTCGTTTTCGATTAGACTAAGGACGTGTTTAGGTTTGTCTACTAATACATGTTGTCTTTTTATATAGTGATCCGATTACATAATACCGCTTAGTATTAGTTAAATATTAGCCAACTAGTGAGCAACATTTACTTCTATTTTGGTTTGCGTGCAAAAATCATATAAGGACATTATACAAAGTATTAATGTAATTCATGAATAATTTTATTAACCAATCTTTTCAAAAAAAATTACAAGTGTACATTGACGAAAATACTATAGTTAGAACACCAAATCCAACATAATCACGTCAACTGGGACCTTGAATTGCAATGAAATCTGACTTCTGAGGTGATGACTTCATACTTACATGGCAGATGGAATTTGTAGGTCACCGAGCTCCACAACATTACCTTTAATTCAAACATACTTAAAACTATAACAATGCCTATCACAAACACAAACAAAAATAAACCCATAAACTCTAATTTCTAACCGAAAAAAAAAATCTAAGAAAGTATTCATTTTCACTCTCTCTCAAAAAACGAATTATTCTCATAAATATAAAAAAAGCCTAAATTCTTAAATTTCTGCATATACTTATAATTTAACCCAAGAATCAAACACATATTTAATTCACTTATAAATTATTTTTAAATAAATTCTTTGAAAAAAAGGTTTAATCATTTATTTGATTCTCTAACTTTGTAAAAAAGTTATTTTAAAATAAATTTTTATATTTTTTATTAAAATTTAATAATTTTTATTAATTTTATTTTTTATAATTTTTTATCATATGTCACGCCGTCGTTGTGATATGGAGTGATTTAACTAAAAAAATTAGGCATATTTAACTTTAACTATAACTTAAAAAAGTTAATCTTCAAAGAATAATATTAATATATTTTATCAATTCAAATACCCAATTGAATATAAAAAAGAAAATATAAGAGGATAATTTTTTTTTTTTTTTTTTTAAGAAAAGAACTTTGAAAATTTTTTATTTGCATTCTGAAAATTTAAGTAGAAAAAAGAAAAAGACGTTTACACGCTTAAGCCTATATTTATTTAAGAAAAATCCACGCATACTCCCCCAAATCTGTAGGGGCAGCTTCGCAACAACGGAATTGGTAAAACCCCAATACACTACCAACGAGCATATTTCACCATTATCAATCCTTGAGTCACCCATCCGTTTGTTTGAGGAAGAAAGAGAAAGCCCAGAAGAGAAATAACCAAATTAAAAGATGTACGTGAGAGCTGTGCCACCCACAGATCTGAACAAGAACACTGAGTGGTTCACCTATCCAGGGGTTTGGACCGCTTATATCTTGATCGTTTTCTTTTCGTGGCTCATGGTTTTATCTGTATTTGGTACCTCTCCGGGAATCGCTTGGACCATTGTTCATCTCACCCATTTCTTTGTAAGCTTTCTCCCTCTCTCTCATCTCGATTCGTCAAAGTCGGGTTCTTTTTTTGTCGTAATCATAAAACTTGGGTGTTCTTTTTGTTGCATTCCTTATCTGGTTTTTAATTTGATATTTATGTTTATTTTCTTAGCGAGTGTTTTCTTGATAGATTTTTATGATTTATTGAGACTCCCTGCGTTTGTTAAAAATTTGGCATTATTTCCCTAAGAAATTTAGCAGGTACCTTGGTTGCTCGTTGTAGAGGAATAGTAGAAAGTTCGACTTTTGAATTTGCATGTTTACCTATGTCTATGAGTACAGCTTAGTATTAAATTGTTCTGTTTTTTTTTTTTTTTTTTTTTTTCTTTTGGCTGAATAATTTGTTCTGTTCATTGTGTTCTTGAATTAATTGTGCATGTTCCATCAGTTTCTTGGCCTTTGTGCTGTATATATCTTCAAGTCTGTTGCTGGTTTTAATTAGATAATTTGGGGGGGGGGGGGAGCTTCAGCACCAACTGAACTAGTATTTGGAATGAGATGGCATGAGATAGTTTTCTTGGTATTAAATAGGTTAGGCTTGCTCAACATGCTACTTATGGTTAGATGGAACTCTTGAGGCTCTTTTGTTTAAAAAAAGAAAAAAAAAAAGCTTGGAACAAAGGTAACTAGTACACTGAATTATCTATGGGAATTCAGTGCAATTTCAAGTTGGCTTGAATGGTATATTCATTCTAAATTGCAATCGTACAATAGATGGTTTTCTTAATCCTTTTCTTTTTCGCCATATAGACTTGCATGGCTAATATGAGGAAGTATAGAATAATACCATAATCCATCAATCAGGATGCTTAGTTATCTTGTATTTCTAAACCCATTGTTTGTCATCCTCTTGAGATGGTTGTAAAGAGTTAATTGACTTCATAATTACATTTGTTTTGCTTTGTCATGACTTGTGCAATACTTTTCTAATTATCTTGATAGTTTTCTTGATGACTTGTTGTCTGAATGAAAGGAAATTTGAATTTTTAATTCGTAAGGGTATGCTCAGTAGCACCCACCTGTGATTATCAACATCTTTGCACCTCTTCTGAATAGCTTTCTTTCCTGTCTCTTGAGGAGTGGAGGAAAGCATATAATGCAAATTTACCAAAAAACTCTTCACTTTTCTCATCATGCTTGAGATTCATCTGAATAACCGACATTCCTTTTTCCCCTTTCTCTACGTGGCTAGAATTAAGTTCTTTGAAGTGCTGTTTATAAATGTGAATCCATTTGTTTGTTCCTTTTCAGGAAATAATAAATTATAAATCTAGTTGGAGATTTGCTTGTCCTTATACCGAAATTATAGTCTTCACTATTTACTACAACAATCATAAATGATATAGTATTATCGGCTTTGCAGTCTATGTTTCTTAACGAGTTTGTTGCGCATTATTCACGTCTTACCTTAGGTTACATATCACTTCTTTCACTGGAAAAAGGGAACACCATTTGCTGATGACCAAGGTATTTACAATGGTTTGACTTGGTGGGAGCAAATAGATAACGGCAAGCAACTCACTCCAAACAGGAAGTTTTTGACTGTTGTACCCGTTGTGCTGTAAGTGTTCAATTTCCACTATATAATCTTTTATCAGAAATGGAACTAAAAATGTGAAATATTTTTATTCACGGGTAGGATGATTTCTCTAAAAACTAAATACAATTAAGTCTTCCCTTTTCACCTGATTAAGATGCATCCCTTTTTTTTGATGCCTAGTGAGTTATGGACTTGGGGTTAACCATTGCCAAAACCATGAATATCTCATGTATGGCCTAGGATACTCCTATATAATCGATTTGCAATTGTTCAGAGGATTAGTTTACATAAGTAAATTTAAGAGAGTTGAAATTCATTCAAATGTCCTCACTAGCCATCCACTAGTGTGGCTTCCCTTTGGGAAGATGAATCTCCATCGATATCAAATTTCTACCTGGTGATGTTAAGTATGTTGCAGCTTACACTTGTCAATATGGAAGAAAAAGAGTTGCTTCTTTCTGTTTGTTGGATAACATTTGAATGAAAAGTTTCAGAAAGCATGATACCCTGCTTAGTCATTTAAATTTGAACTGTATACTTTTGAGTTAGACATGATTCTTCACTCAGTGTCATTATTTATCTTGAGTCTTGACATTTTGGCGTGCTTCTTTCCATTGTCCCTTTGAACGATGACATTTAACAGTTGACCGAAAAAGCTCATATATCACTCACTCACTAGACACTATGCCATTCCATAATTTGTTCATCTCTTTTGTGCATATTAAACAACTGTTTACTGCTGTGATATTTTCTTTTATTATGGTTAATGCCATCCTTTTCTTACCCGTCAGTTTCCTTGCCAGGTATCTTATTGCCTCACACACAACAGGTTATCAGAACCCGCTGCTCTTCTTCAACACACTAGCTGTTTTTGTGCTGGTGGTCGCAAAGTTCCCTCACATGCACAAGGTCCGCATATTTGGAATCAATGCTGATCACTGAAATGCAAAGGAATCCAACATGCGTTTCTCTGGTACTAGGCTTTTATTATTTGTCACTCCAAAGAAGAATCATCATAGCACTGTACAGATAATGAAACTGAAAAGGGGATTTATATTGCACTTCAATGAGGTGATCGAATACTTATACCTCCCTCCTATCCTTTATGGCAGGGAAAAGTACAGTCATATAGAGTAATATCTGTCCTTGTAAGCCATTGAGATCTTGTCCTGTTATCAGCTTCAGCCAAAAATCACTTCTATTGCCCTCGAACTAGTCGATATCTAGAGATCAATGCACTTTCTTTTACCTTTAGGATTGACCCACATTTACATGACGTGAGTTCTGGATTGAATCATCAGTGTCCAGGGTATCTCTAATTTTTCCTACCATGAGCAAACCCAAGTACTTGTACTAGTACTTGTGCACATGGGCCATGTCCTTGATCAAAGATGACGTTGGACAAGTTCTCAATTGTGCCCTATTATTTTTCCTTGCACATCTAAAACCGTACACTTTGACAATTGTGTTACTCGCCGATGAGTATTGTATGATTGCAAAATCTTATACAGTGGTTTGAACTTTGAAGTCTTCTATCAGATCATTTATTTATTCATATCCAAAAAAAAAAAAAAAAAAAAAAAAAAAAAGGAAAAAGGAAAAAAAACGGAGCTCCTATTATAGTTTCGCCATTTTCCTGACAATGTTCCCAGAAATAGCTTCATTGGGCAAAGGAAAACATTTGAATCTATGCGCCCTAATTGTTTAAGGAAAACTGGTTTTGCCAGACATTCTTGACTTGTTTGGACGATTGCTGTATCTTATTGAGATGAGGCTAATGTACTGTGAAGGAAGTACAGAGCATATTTTGATTCGCTTAAATGAAGCAGTTATTAAATGGTAATGGAATACCAGCTTTATTAGTATTAAGTAACTTGGTTGATAGAATAGAATAAGTTAGCATTAAATCTACATGCAAATTAGTAGAACAGAGTAGTTATTAAATGGTAGTGTTGTGATAGCTTGTTATTTCGTGCTCACAAACTATTTGAGTTTGCTCGACTCTGTTGTTGGTCGAGCAAAAATTGAGCCATGAAATACTCAATTCAAACACCTTACGAATCAAAATTTAGCTTTTCAATATAATATGATTTTGTATTTTAAAATTATATTTTTACTCATAATATTGAAAGAGCTTAAGTATGAATGAGCTCGAGCTTGAATATGAACAAGCTTAATTGATCTCATGTTTTAAGTAGTTTGATTATGTCTCAAGTTGAGCTCAGGTTTAAAATTTGATGTTCGGTTGAACTTTAGTCAAGTATTGATCCTTGAAGTTTGAACCAAGCTTGAGCTCTCGGTTACCATTATTTAAGTTTGGTTCGGTTCGGTTCGATTACACATTTAATTACTAACATAATACTAAAAAATATTATTTCAATTACCGTTAAAATTAAAATTAAATATTAAAATTTCAAAATTTGAAAAACATAATAATATTAGAAATGATAAAATTAGAGAATAATGAAGTTTAAAATTTATGCATATTATAGGGCTAATAGTAAAATTCAACTTAACGGGTTCAACTATTACTTATAGGACTAATGGTAGAATTCGACTAAATGAATATAACTATTATCATTTTAGTTTGAATTGAAATTTTAAAATTTGAGAATAAAATAAATAAAATTAACCAAATAAAAATTGAGTTTTTTTTTTCAAAGTTAACATTTAATTTATGTTATATTTGCCTAAGAGTTAGATGAAGGCAAAGTTAAGCTCATTTGGTCCAAAGTTAAAGAGTGGTTCAAGCAGCCACATGTTTGGACTCATTAATAAAATAAAACCAAAATCCTACGTAACAATGTTATCTTCTCAGCTATTCATCTTTTTACGCTTTTCATTGTCAACTACCGTAACAACATTTCTAATCTACTTTAGATTATATTTTGGTTTTTATAAATAAGATATCATCATAAATTTAATTTTTAATTTTTATATTTTTATTTAATTTGATCCTTACTTTTTTATTTTGAGTAAATTCATTTTAACATTTTATTCTTAACATAGAACTATTTTAATTGATGTCATTTAATGTTTATTTTAGTGTTTATATATAAGACATAATAATAAATTTAGCATCAATTTTGACTCTTTTATTTAATTTGCTCTCTACTCTTTTGTTTTGATTCAAGTGACACTCAACCTTTTATTGCTAATGTAGCACTATTTTAACTTATATGCCACGTCGACAAAAGAGTTAAATTTTTAAAAATTAAAAAAATTGTAAATAAAAATTATAGTTTTCAAAATTATGAATTTCTGAATAAATTTTTTTCATAAATTTTAGAATTATAATTTTTATTATGATTTTTATTATTTATAATTTTAAATTATTTTTTGACGTGTAATATAAAACAAAATAGTGTCACATCAAGAAAAGAGACAAAATTGAATAAAAGTGTAAAGATCGAGAGCTAAATTTATTATTATGGCTTATTAATAAACACTATAATAGACATTTAACATTACATATTTAATGAAAAGACTATTTTGCTCTTTCATCTAATATAATAAGACATGTTTGCCCATTTTTTAGTAGGGACCAAAATGCAATCTTTAGCATAATACACGGACAATATGATACCTTTACCCTCACTTTCTTTTTGAATATTTGCTAATTTGATGATCCAAATAGTGTACAAAGAGTTCAAAATATGACACCGGTATGCACCACCACGCATATTTTTCAAACCTTAAAAGGGAGCCTTTCGGCCTCTAATTCAGTTTATTTTGTAGTATAATTTCCAAGCAAAATTAGGCCTATAGGCACTTTTTTTAATTAATTAGGCCTTTAGGCCAGTTTTAAAATTAATTAGGGAAATAGGCTGATTTTAGGAGAGAGAAAGGAAAGCGTGCCTAACTGGATGCACTTTCCATTTTCTCTCCAAGGTTAGGGCTTTTTATTTTTTACAGTTAGGGGTTTTATTTTATCTAGGTTAGGGCTAGGATTTAGGTTTTTTAGGGTTTAGGGTATTTTGAAAGTATTCAGGGTTTTCGATTGAAAAGCCAAAAGTTATTAGGTAGTTTTGAGGGGTCAAGGATGTGATAACGCGCATCAACACACATACATTTCATATGTCATGGCGGGATAGGACCATCACCTTAAAAACCCATTGTGGGGAAATCTAGTTTTGGGGTAAAATGCTTGATACGATTAGGGGTTGAAGTCTACATGAAGGTCCCAGTCGGCGACCATGATGTGGTCACGGGTTCAAGTATAACTGGAGGGCTAGGTGACGGTCGTTACACGGTTAGGAGTTCAAGCTTTTTGGATACCCGTAAATAATGCCCTATATATACCATACATAAGATCGATGCCATAATCATACGAAAAAACTCTGGGAACTTCCGGTGTAACCAAAGTAATTTTTTTCTCTATTTCCAAGCAGTCAGTATCTTGAACATTTCATTCTTGTTTGAAGGTTGACACCGAGGTGGACAGAAGAGGGCTTTCAGGAGGAGAGCGGATGTTCCGGCACAGAAAAGGTCAAACTCGGGTCAGTGCGACAGCAGTTGTAGTTATTAATGGGTTGTGTAATGATAACCATCTTTGCCCCAAAAAGAGCATCACCTTTATTGCACCGCAACAGCTGCTCCCCGCTTGAGAGTCCTCTTGCGTTTGCGATGGTACTAGCCTTCGAGTAAAAAGGAAGATTAAAGGTACTGGTTGCCTAGAAATGGAGAAAAAAATTACACCGAGTATAGCGAGAAGCCCTATAGTTTTTCCATATGAATATGCCATCAAACTTCTGTATGGCATTTATAGGGCATCATTTTCGGGTATTTGAAAAGATTGAGCTCGTGGCCGCATAACGATCGTCAGTCGGCTCTCCCATTATACTCTGATCCATTAGCGCATAACAACTATCGATTGAAACCTCGACGTTGACTTCTGCCCTTGATCGTAGAAAGAAAAATCACCCCATAACCGACTTTTCTAGGATAGGCTTTAGAGGCAATGATCCCATCTCAGCATGAAATATGAAATGAGTGCAGCTTGAAATGATATCGCATCACCGACGACTCAAGAATACCTTGAACGTAAACCAAATATTTTTAGCGATCAAAATTTTTAAGACTAGAAAATAGTTTATAGTGGAGAAATAGAGAGGATTGAAGAGAAATTATATGACTAAGGGATGATGAAGCTTGATATGTGAGAGCCATTTTATAGCCATAGGGAAGGGTCTGTTTGCAAAGGAAAACCTTAAAATCGCGCTGGAACATATTCTAAACATGTTGAAGTTTTTAAAGTGTTCAAATTATTCGAAGCGTCAAGCTTTTCTGCCCTGGGGAATAGTAAATTTGTTAGATAAAGCTCGCCCAGCTGGAGGGCTTTCTTGCGAACATGGCGAGAAAGCGCGTCTAGCAGGGCTAGCTTTCTCTAACAAATTTTATCTTCTGAGGGTGAAAGTACCTTTTCAAATGCCTGCTATACACGTTATGTAGCACAGAATCTCGATGAAATTATATGAGTTTTAAACGCGTGATGAAAATTTTTTATACCATACACTATGTAACAAATGTGTGCATTCGTAAATAAAATTCATAGCACATATTCTATTATAAAAGGGCATAATTTTTATAACATAGATACGTATCAAGTTAATATCAAATAGAAGAACCTTACATCACGAGTGAGAGTTGTGTGTACTCCTTCGGACAACTCTATTCTTATTTTTTGGTGTTTATTCATCCAAATCATGACCAATATTGACATGAGGTAACGAGTGAAATCCGTTATATACTACGACAGTCAAATTTGCAATACAAAGTTCATAGTGGTGTTTGTAGGTGCGAAGTTCGTGGAATTTGCGTTCAATAGTACAATTCAAATGCGTGAGCTACGGAGCAGAAGCAGGAGGAAAGTTGGGGGATCAACCTAGGGAAGAATTATGAGGTTACAATACAGATTTCCTGCATCTATTGACCTCTATAAGTATGAGCTATTCAATGTGATTGCGACACACATCTCGAGACGGTCATATCATTGCACATCTCAAGTAGAAATATTGTTATTGAGTTATATGTTGAGTTCGCCGGTGCTGATAGATCTGGCCCATCTTTGTCCACTATCACGATGAATACAAATACTGAAGCTGAAGCAAAAAGTCCTACTACATAGTTGTGTGATGGGTTTTCTAGCTTCCTTCAAAGCGACTACTATAATGTTCCTAAAACATCTATGGGCAGACACTCATCGGTCTCCAGCATCGATCTAAACTTCGGGGGTTAGTTCCAGTCGGGGTATCAGTATAACCCAAATCTAAACACTCAGGCTTGACATTTAATCAGTGCATTCGATTTCAACTTCGGCACTAGGTCGATGATATGGGGTGGAAGCAGTTATACCAGGGGATTATCGACGTAGACTGGTCATCAACTCGTTGAATATTCTGGCATGCACATGGGTTACATGAGAATCGATGACCTATTCCATTCGACGAGAGTTGACGAGGGTACGTCCAACTTCGTGCTCGAAGGTGACAATGAAGGCACGGATGAAGAAAGGGATGCAGGTTAGAAAGAAGGGGCTGCAGACGCAAATGAGAGGGGAGGAGTCAGAACCTGAGCCAATCCGACAATGCGGTCTGGATGGTTTAAAAGTGGCACTATTTTTTGAACTAGATCCAGTTACAATGAAGCCAGAACCTTGCGAGTCTAACGATGACACTTTGTGTAACACTCTTAACTCATATCCGTCACTGGACTAGGGTTATGAGGCATTACCGATTAAAAACACCAATCCAAACATTAATAAAGTTTCACCCAAGTCAAACTCATTTATAAATAAAATGTAGGTAACTTACATTTCAGAACATATACTGTTTTGCACATTGTAAACACAGGTCATATCAGATTTCAACTTAATACTTACTGCGTATAATGCAAATATATATATATAGCATTAATCATTAGCAACATGGTTAAACATATTATTAGGTCACTTAGGAAATTATGCATAAATCACCAAATATCACATGCATATTCTTATAATTTAAACAACCATAATACACATAAATAAAAATTTGCTTACACAAGCAACAAGGGTTAAGGTAAATTTTGAATTTGCATGCTTTGCATTTAAATATAAATTTTAAACATCCATACGTAACCATATATTACCATATATTTCTTTTAAAAATATTAATCATAAAAGACTATACATATTTATTCTAGGTCATTAAATCATGCACATTTGACCTTAGTAAATTTAATCATTTTATGAACACACACCACCCAAAAGTACATTAATTACCTATGCCAATCAATATGTCTAAGATTACATACTCAATAACCAATTAACTGTTAACATTCGGTCAACTTAAGCTTTGGTTTACTATTTGACATTTAAAACTCAACTTTAATAGCATATCCATGATAACCAAGTTTAAGCAAGCAACCATGATCTAATAAGTTTGACCGAGAATACTTATCAACTAAAGGGGATTGTTTCTATTATTGCAAAATGCAACCCACATATAATCATACTCAAAACTTAAATCTTACATATCATGTACAAAACAAATTAAGTCACATTATCATATGCATAAATATTTATAATGCATTATCATAAAATTTCCAAACCAACTCATATTACAATTTATACTTCTCAAGAATAAGGCATTAACTACAAATAGACATATAATCAAAGCACGAATCTTACCTGCCATATAATAACCATATTAGAACAATTTAGGTTATGTTTGGTCTTAGCCAAGTCTATGTTGCCGAATCACATATATTACATTGACCAAATACACCCACCACAATCACATATATTTTACTCTATGTATACCTTAGCCGAATCAACCATATATTCAACCAAAATCATTAATCATTATTAAAACATAAAACACCTATCATGAACATCATTCATTCATAGCACTTATAATTTTACTAAAACGAATTCAAGCCACAACCAAGCATAACTGAATTTAAACATGGGAATTAAGCCATTTTTGCATGGCCTTTATACATGCACTTTCCAAAATAATTAACTCCAAAGATAGCCTATACATGCCATAATTTGAGTTTAGCTTATAAGGTACCAAAATAGTAGATAGTGTGATGATCTTGCAAACAATCCCCGAGCTCGTAACTTGATCCAAAATCTATAAAACAAAAACACACATAAACATAGAGTAAGCTTTTTATAGCTTAGTAAGTCATAAGAAAATGTACAACCCAATGATAATATCAACTTAACTAAACCAAGCCAAATTATATTTTCATAACACATTTAGATCCAAACATATAAAGTTCATATTATATATATATGCATATGCATATATTCATTCATAAATGCCAGCTTGGCCGAATGCTATTATAATCCAAATAATTAATAATCATTCAACCTTCAAGCCAAAATGTTAAAATATATATACCAAATGTACATACACTTATATACTTGAGCTCAAAATCATAATATAACATAATGTATATATACATATCTATATGGCCGAATATACATGGTCTTGTATACACCTATTCAAAAATCAATTCCATAATATTCATATCATTCATTCATAAGACCAAACACATATATCATGATCACATAAATCCTTTATTTGCATCACACATGATTTACAACAAATAACCAAATTACTTACTTACCTTATTTTAGTTAGGTAGCCAACTATTCCATACCTGGTCGTTTCCACTCATTTTACACTTTCGATCACAACTTATCAATGTTCGATGAACCATTCAAAATTGGATAGGACACTCGGATAATCACACATATCATACAATGCCAACATCCCAGATGTGGTCTTACATGTAATCACATATCGATGCCACTGTCCCAGACAGGGTCTTACTCGCACACATATATCAGAATCACATATCGATGCCATGGTCTTACTCGTACACATATATCAGAATCCTATGTCTTGACATACGTATGCTAACTATTCCTAAGGTTCATACGGGGCTTTCGGACGTCATAACTCGGTCAAAACAAATTTGGAACATAATAATCAAGCTTATTCACATTTGGCTATAGCATATATAAAATCATATATTTCATTTCAGAATATATACTTTGCATTTAATTAAAATTAAGTACGTCTATTTGCTTATAAACTTACTTTGGACTATGTAAAATGGAACGGGACAGCTAGTCGATAACTTTTTTTTCCCCCGATCCAAATCCTATTTCTTTGGTTCTTGATCTAAACATATTCAAATTAAACTTATTCAAACATATTTTCATTCAATTTAGTCCCAAAACACATAAATGGGAAAATTACCATTTTACCCCTGACATTTACACTTTTTACAATTTAGTCCCTATTACACAAAACACAAAATATACAAAATTTCCCTATACCCATGTTTGGCTGAATATTCCTAGTATTCATACGAGTCTATATATTTCATTTATTTCACATTTTAGTCCCTCAAATTATTATTTTTGCAATTTAGTCTTAATTACTTAAAATTATCAAAAATTCCAATATAAAACAGGTTAACCCAAAACATATCTTTCATATTTTATCATCAAACAGCAAAAATCGCAAGCTTTCATCAATGGCATAACTCAAAATATTCATCAAAATAAAAAATTCAAGCATGGGTCTTGTAGATTACTTAGCAACGATATCAAAAACGTAAAAATTATCAAAAATTGAGCTAAACACATACCTTGATTGAGCTTGAAAGTAACCGAACCCTAGTTTCTTTTTCTTTTATTTGATTTCAAAAAGAACACAAATATAAACACTTATATTAGCTTTATTTTATGTTTTATGATATATATTATAACTTATTATAACTTAAAGTTTAATTTACATATATAACCTTAATGAAATAATATAAAAACTATATAATATATGCCTAATACCGTCCAACTAATATGTCAATGGGCTATTTACAACTTAAAGTCTTCCATTAATAAAGCCAATGGCAGTTCAGCCCCTTATACATTAAACTACCAAATTTTTAATTTACGCGATTAAGTCATTTTATTTAATCAGGCACCTAAATGACAAAGTTAAATCACAAAAATTTCACAGATATAAATTCATGTAAAATAAACACAGAAAATAATTTTTAAATATTTTTCTAACTCGGATTCGTTATCCCGAAACCACCATTCTGATTAGGGTCTAAATCGGGCTATTACACTTTGGAAAGGTACCAGGCATCAACATCATCATTGATTATTGCACGAGCATTTGTATCGGCATCTTCATTGGTGGTGGTGCATACGTCGGTGTCTGTCCTGACACGGGGTTTGACATTGACATCTGCATGGGGGTGTAGTATGCGGGGGACGTTGGTGGCACGAAATATGTACTTGTGGGAAAAGAAGAATCGACCATATGCGGTGGTGCTTGTGAAAGAAATAGGGTTACTTAATTGAACAAGAATAAGTGGATTGACCCAAATATTGCGTAGCCATAGGCAACGCATTTTCTGCTGAAGCGGATGACAAACCCATCGTGTGACCGTATCCCCTCCTATGCTATTGTGGTGATCGACGTTGCCTCTTTGGTTGAATTTTCCTACTCCTCACCTTTGGTGCTAACAGATACAGCTTACTGACGACTCTAAACCATGCCAAGTAATCATTAGCTGCCGCTGTGTCCACTGAGAAAAATTATTTGTGAACGAGCAAGGCCATTCATTCGGTGTCTTCCTAGAGGCGTTATCTTCAGATGGTCATCACAAGATCCATTCTTCATATTTCACCACGAAGGCATTCATTTCCAAAGATAGCCACAGAGGCTTTCCTTTTAGAGTCTCGCAATTAAGGCGTCCTTTTAACAGAGTTTGCCACAATGCATTTATTTAACTGAGATAGCCACAAAGGCATTCTTTTAACAGAAATAACCATAAAGACATCCTTTTAACAGAGATAGACACAAAGGCTTCCTTTAATAGAGATAGCCACAAAGGCTCACTTTTATGGAAATTGGTGTTTTTGATGATAAGGATTCGCCTCAACTCATCGTTGTGAGGTTTTCCCTTCATCGCCTGGTACTCACCCAATCATCCTTTAAATCTTTTCTATGTGATGCCATGGCCCAACTTGATTTCTAGGTCATATTCTTTCAGTAGCTCCATCCACCGTCATTGGCGTAGATTCAAATCCTTCTGTGTCATCAAGTACTTTAAGCTCTTTGATAATACTTGTAACAGCCTGATTTTGGGGCTAGTCGAAACAGTGGTTTTGAAACCACTATTCTGAAGCCAGAAAAAATATTTTTAATATTATTTTATGTGTGATGGCATGATTATAAAGGTGCATGGAAAATTTGGTGAATTAATTTTAGCGTTTGAAAGCTTAATTGCAAAAAAGGACTAGATCGCATAAAGGGTAAAAGTTCTATTTTACTAGATAAACATACCAAATAGCTAGAGAGCCATAATTGGAGGTCTTCAAAGAGTAATTAGACCCCCTCCAAGAGGCATGGTTGGCCATAGGGACAAGGAAATCAATGGGTCAAATGGTTAGGTAATTTGATGACCTAATTTTGACTAGAATAAAAATAAAATAAAGAGAAAAAGATATCATCTTTTTCCTACTATCTTCTCCACCAAAAATTTAGCCATTGCAGGGGTTTTTGAGCTTCAAAAATTTTAGCCACTCTCTACTTTTGCAAGTAAGTGACTTTGATGGCTTTTCTTGAAATTTTTTACATTTTTAGATCCCTTGTAGCATGAGCTTTCAAATGAGGGGACTATTTTGCAAAATGGTCGAAAGTCTAGGGTTTTACCATGAGAGTGTTCATGTTGTTTTCTGAAATTTTATGGAAGAAAATGAATCATGGTTGTGAAATAAACAACTTTTGTGAAGTAGTTTTCATGGAAATCCTAACTAAGGACCATTTTGCATAAGTTGTAAAATAGGTGATAAATGTGTGAAATAATGAGAATCTTGGGCTGTTCCTAGTATGAAAAGTATTTGGCTAGGCTTGGTTAATGTGAAAATGTGATAAAAATTGATTTTTTGGTCTAGGGGTAAAATGGTCAATTTGTGAAAGTCTAGGGGCAAAATGGTCATTTTTTCCAATTATAAATTGAGTACCTAGATCGATGAAATGATTAAATTTGTGAATTTTTATCATTATAGATCAAGAATTACAAAATCTGGGCCTAGACCGAGGAAAAACAAAGCTAGCGGACTAAAACCAACTAGTCGCCTACATTTTGTAATTCTAGGTAAGTTGTGTGTAAATAATGCAATTACATTGTTTTCATGTATGAATGAATTGTTATAGCATAAATTGTAACACCCCAAACCCAACCCAGATGTTACGACCGAATCAGGCTTGTCACATCGAAGCGTTACTAGAAAAAGGCATGTTTTATCTAAAATCTTTCTTAGTGTTTAAAGGATATCTTCGTTATAGATTAAAGTGAATGAGAGCTGTGCACCAGGTAGGATGCCAGAAAAGAGGAGGTGAGTCTATTAGACTGCTTAAGCACCTAGCTCTCCACGGATCCAATTCTAGACATGCACACAACCATTGCCACACTTTAACTGAGTGATTGTTCATGGAAAACCAATTCGTTTAAAACCATTTGAAAAGGTTATTAATTTTGAAAACATTTCCGTTGCGGAAGCTTTGCTTTTGTTATCGCAATATTTTTAAACCAAGTAACCTTTTTAAAACGCCACCCTAACGCTATTCAATTTCAAATGGTTAAAATAATATCATATCTAAGCTAACAAAACATACTAACAACCATTAAAAATAATTAAAGCGGCCTTATTACAACTTGAAACCCAAACGACTAAAGTAAATAAAAGCTGATCAAATCACAAGAAGAAAAACGAATTTGCAGAACATGTGGCCACTTCGAATCCCTCCAGCTCCAAGTCCATCGATCTAAGGCTCGCTTGCAAAGATGGGAAAAAGGGGGTGAGTTTGGAAAACTCAGTGTGTAAAATAACCCAACCATAGTCCAAATCAGCTCAAACCATAGAAACAGATTATGTTGGGCCTTAGCCCTATATAGAATTTAGAATGAAGCCCATAAGCCCACAACAGATACAGAACAGATATTTCATGTATGCAAAAACCTAACCCATATCCATCCGTATACACCCCCGTACCAGCTACACCATGTGGGGAGACAACTCGACCCACCCATCCGCTACACACCACAAAATTTGTAGCATGGCAGCCAGAACAGATATTGTGACGGAGTCACCAGATACAGATATTTGTGGCAGAGCCACCAGAACAGGTATTTGTGGCATAGCCACCAGAACAGATATTTGTGGCATAGCCACCAGAACGCTTCCTCCATCAATATAACCCATATCCCATGCAACAGATATACAAGTCATGGCATACAACATACAGAATCAGATTATCATGCATTTCAATCAAAATTAACCCTAGGGGTATAATGATCATTTTGCACCTAGGGGTTTAATGGTAGTTTTCATACTTAGGGGGTATTTTAGTAAGTTTACCATGTTAGGGTTCTCATGCAAATTACAACCATTAACGTATTAACAGAAACACTTACCGAGCATTCATATCGAATTGGGCCCGTTGGCCCATTAACCCAATTTCGGCCCATTAAGCCCAAATATACTGAAGTGCACGAAATTACGCACTCTGCAATCTTACCGCTTGGGATTACCAGGTTTAACAAACAAACTATCTCATGAGCGCTCGCATGCTCGCAAGTCTACAAAATACTGGCTCTTCTGCATTTCGACTTTTCAGCTTTTTCCTTTCTAGTCTAAAGTGGGTGTCATTTACACACCTGATCTGTAATGATACATTGGCGAGATCCACACACTAGTTGCCTACAATCGAGTTACTAAAACGTCAGTCTTCATATCAAAACAAACTACGTACTAATCTCCTTACCATATTCGGCCAACATCGCCTTAGACCCTAGAGTCCTTACCTTTCTGCCGAAATATGGACTAGATCTAGATGTCCAATTGAGTTAGCCTTCAAGCCCTTCGCTGTACGCCCCCTTGTCCATACTAGCGCACACACAAGCAAAAGAAAGAGGCCAAAATGCCTTTAGTCCAAATGTTAGCCACCTTTAAAGGGTTTCAGCTTTTCCGTAAAGCATAAATAATTAACAAAAGTTGTTCGGAAACTTACCAATCGTTGTTTTGCCCAAAAGAGTGTTCTTATCTTATGATATTAACCCCGATGTACCGTAGTTACGAGAAGGAACAGGTTCAAGTAGGCAAACATTCGGCCTCCTAAACCACAGGTATGAAGGTTTCGACTTTTTAAAGAAGAAAAGAAAGAGGTTCGGCTTATAGCAAGATTCGGCCTACTGAGGAACAATGGAGGAAAGAAAATGAGGGAAGAGACAGAAGAGAGGAGAGTATGGGTTCGACTATGGGGAAAAAGAAAAGATAAAAGAAAAGAAATGTGAGAAGGGAAGTAGTATTCGGTTATGGCAAGGGAAAACGGCACAGAGAGTTATGAGGTTTCCAAGTTTCGGCTACTAGCAAGAATGAAAGGGAAAAAGAGAGAAACCTTAAGCACAACCCTATTTCGGCAAGCCAAATGAAAAAAGAATTACAAAGAGATGGCACAACACCTCCCTAATGCTGAAATTTCTCCTTCAAAGACCTAGCCGAATTTACCTATACCAGAGACCCTCGGCCGGCCAACTCTTGCTCCTCAAGAGTCCAACATTCGGCCAACACCAAGCTCCTTGATCTGCTCCTAAATTTTCTCCCTTATCTCCTCCTTACCCAAACTCTTTAACAGCTCAAACTCTTCCTGGCAGAGTTCCACTTGAGTTCCATCTCATACCCTTTCTGTTCACAAAAATAATACCTTAATTTACTTACTTTGTGACTCGATTCTTAGCTCCCCCTTGACATGTGACACGTTACCTTTTTAGCACCTCAGTGGCGTTACCCTGCCACTTTACCATAGGTCTCCTTGTGGCCTATTCTATCAATTTAATCTTAAAAGCCTATTAAACCAGAACCCTTTCTCCCTCAAAAATTGAAAATTCTGAAATTGCTTCGGGTTAATTTTACTCTTGGGCCTTCTAAAGGCCCACTAACATACTCAGACCTACATTATACAGTCAAAACACAAAAATTCTAAAATTTGTCAAAAATAACAGAAATCCCAAAAATTGGGGCGTTACAACTCTACCCTCCTTAAAGAAATTTCGTCCTCGAAATTTACCTGATTCAAATAGATGAGGGTATTGTTGTCGCATCGCTTCTTCTGGCTCCCAAGTAGCTTCTTCTCTGCGATGATTACGCCAGAGTACCTTTTCTAATGGAACTGACGTCCTTCTTAGAACCTTAACATCTCGATCCACTATCTGCACAGTCTCTTCTTTGAAAGTCAAATCAGGCTGCACCTCAATCTCTGTAACCAGCACGACACGAGTGGGGTCAGAACGATATCACCTTAACATGGAGACGTGAAAAACATCATGAATCCTGTCTAACTCTGGAGGTAATTCCAATTGGTAAGCCACTGGACCTACTTGCTTAAGAACCCGATAAGGCCCAATGAACCGTGGACTCAACTTGCCTTTCTTACCAAACCTTAATATCTTCTTCTAAGGAGAAACCTTCAAGAGACCATATCACCCACTGAGTATTCAATCTCCTTACGCTTCAAATTTGCATACGACTTTTTCCTATCAGATGCTTCTTTTAACTGATTTCTAATTACTCTGACTTTATCTTCAATATCCGCTACCAACTCAGGTCCAAGAACCTGTAGCTATCCCAATTCGGTCCAACAACTAGGTGTACAACACCTACGTCCATACAGCGCTTCATACGGTGCCATTTAGATACTCACCTGATAACTGTTGCTATACTTAAACTCTGCTAACGGCAAGTAATCCTCCAAACTACCCCGAAAGTCAATAACGCATCCCCTCAATATGTCTTCCAAAATCTGAATAACCCTTTTCGACTGACCATCAGTCTGCGGATGAAAAGCCGTACTAAAGTTCAATCGCGTTCCCAACACCTCATGCAACTTTTGGCAGAACTGAGATGTGAACCTGGGATCCCGGTCAGAAATAATTGAAATTGGGACTCCATGAAGTCGAACGATCTCTGCCACATACAATTTGGGTAACTTTTGAAGTGAATAATTAGTGCAAACAGGTATGAAATGAGCAGATTTGGTCAACCTATCCACAATCACCCAAACCGAGTCCTTCTTCGTTGGTGTCAAGGGTAGCCTACTCACAAAGTCCATGGTTACCCTCCCCTACTTCCAAAGTGGTATCTTCACTGGCTGCAAAAGTCCGAAAGGTAGTTGATGCTCAGCTTTCACTTGCTGGCACGTCAGACATTTCCCCACAACCTCCGTTACTTCTCGTTTAAGCCCAGACCACCAATACAATTCTCGCAAGTCGTGATACAACTTATTCCCTCTAGGATGCATAGCACAAAGTCCTCCATGAGCTTCTTTCAGTATTGACTACCTTAAGTCAGAGTCCCTCAGAGCGCAAACTCTCCCTCGGAAACACAGGACTCCTTCACTATTCAACTTAAACTCAGAAGTTTCCCCTTTCTTAACTTACTAGAATCGAGCAACCAAAGACTTATCCTTCAACTGCTTTTCCTTAATCTGATCCACCCAGGTTGGCCTTACTTGTAACTCAACCAACAGACTACCATCATCATATAGACTCAAACGAGCAAACATTGCTCTCGGATCGAATCTGACTCTCTGACTTAGGGCATCGGCTACTACATTAGCCTTGCCTGGGTGATACTCAATCGAACAGTCATAATCCTTAAGCAACTCTATCCATCTTCGTTGCCTAAGGTTCAACTCCTTCTGAGTCAGTAAGTACTTGAGACTCTTTTGGTCTGTGTATATGACACACCTTTCTCCGTACAAGTAGTGTCTCCAAATCTTAAGTGCAAATATTAATGCTACCAATTCTAAGTCATGAGTAGGATAGTTTACTTCGTGAGGCTTAAGCTGTCGTAATGCATAAGCAACCACCTGACCCTCTTGCATCAACATACAGCCCAAACCCACATGTGATACGTCACTATACACGATAAAATCCTTCCCAGACTCTGGCTGAATTAATATAGGTGCCTCGGTCAGAACTTTCTTCAATTTCCCAAAAGCTTCCTGCTGCTTCTCGGTCCAAACAAACGGTGCTCCTTTCCTTATAAGCTTTGTCAATGGTGCTACCATCACAGAAAAACCTTCCACAAACCTTCTGTAATATCCTGCCAAACCCAAGAAACTCTAAATTTTTGACACTGACCTAGGTGGCTTCCACTCCAGAATCGCTTCAATCTTTCAAGGGTCCACCTTGATCCCCTCAGCAGAGACTACATGACCTAAGAAGGTTACCTCCTTCAACCAGAATTCACACTTACTGAATTTCACATAAAGTTCCTTCTCCCTCATCACTTGCAGCACAATGTGGAGATGCTCATCATGCTTCTCTTCAGTTTTAGAATATACCAGAATATTGTCAATAAAAAGGACTATGAATAGATCCAAAAATGGTTGGAATGCATGATGCATCAGATCCATGAATGCTGCAGGAGCGTTCATCAGTCCAAATGGCATAATTAGAAGCTCGTAATGACCATATCGAGTCCTGAATACCGTCTTATGAATATCTGCCTCTTTGACCCTTAACTGATGATATCCACATCGAAGATGGATCTTGGAGAATACCGAAGCTCCTCTAAGTTGGTCAAATAGATCGTCGATTGTTGGCAGAGGGTACTTATTCTTAGTCGTCAGTTTATTCAACTATCGATAATCGATACACATTTGCATCATCCCATCCTTCTTTTTCACAGACAACACTGGTGCTCCCCACGGAGACACACTCGGCCTAATAAAGCCTCTATCCAACAACTCTTGAATCTGTGCTTTTAGCTCTACTAACTCCTTCGGTGCCATCCTATACGGTGCGATGGACATTGGTGCCATTCCAGGCAACAAGTCGATTGTAAACTTGACTTTTCGGTTCAGAGGCAATCCTGGAAGCTCCTCTGGAAAGACATCTTGGAGTTCCTTAATGGTTCTATCCTTATCCACTGTCAGTCCCTCAGCCTCCGACTGACTTACAAATGCCAAATAAGCTTGACAACCTTTACGAATCCACTTCTCGGCTCTCGACGCCGACACCACGTTGGTCAAATAATCCCTTCGTTCACCTATCACCATAACCTCCTCACCCTGCGTGGTCTTTGACACCATTCGCTTCGCAGCATAATCCAGAGTTGCCCCATGCTTAACAAGCCAGTCCATACACAGAATGAGGTCGAATTCTCTGAACGGCAACTCCATCAAGTCTCCAGAGAAAATCTTACCTTGAGTTTCTAAAAGCATGTCTCTATACAGTTTGTCTACCCTAACCGAGTGGCCCAAAGGACTTAGTACCGATACCCCACTCACAGTCTCCTCAGAGTGCACACCCAACGACCCAGATATGGCACATGCAACATACGAATGAGTAGATCCAATATCTATCAAAGCAGTGTACGGCATGCTAGAAATCAAGAACGTACCAGCTATGACGTCGGGTGCATCACCCTCCTCTCGACTACGAGCTGCATACACCAATGCTGGCTGTCGAGCCTCAGCATTTTCGGCACCCCTGCCAAGTGCTCCTCGACCCCGACCATTTCCATTACCACCTCTACCTTGTCCACGTCCTCTCGGTGGTTATGGTCTACCTCTCACTGGTTGAGCAACCCTCTGTTTTACAACTTGAACCTGATCCATTTTCTGAGGACAGTCCTTGACTTTATGCTCCATAGACCCGCATCAGAAACAAGCACCAGAACGTCTCCTACACTTGCCCAGATGTACCTTACCACAGTCCCTACAACCTTGCGGTCTAACAACATTCATCGAAACTGCTCGAATTGGCTCTTCCACTCTCGCTCATTTAGCATTCTTATTTGTACCCCTGAAGGTTCTGAATCCCTCCAAAAATGGTTCCGATTCTTCTCACGATTCTGTGTTTCATTACACTTCACCTCTTCAGCTATCTTAGCTTTCTCCACCGAAGTAGCAAAGTCACCTCTGTGGAGCAACCAGCACCCTAAGTTCATCTCTAAGACCATCCTCGAAGCGCACCCTACGTTCATACTCTGTAGCAACTATCCCAACGGCATACCGGCTCAGCCTCGTACTCAGCGACCGTCTTACCCTATTGAACCGGATTTAGAAATTCTTTCCTGCGGGCGTCCACATAACTTGACCCAACATATTTTCCCTTGAAGGCCGTCTTAAACAGCTCCCAAGTCACCCTGTCAGCTGGGGTCCCATCTCTCAAAGTGAGCCACCACTGATAAGCCTCATCCCATAGCAATGATATGGCTCCGTTCAGCTTCTACTCTACGGAACAATCCAAATCATCCATAATCTGTTTCGTGGCCTCTAACCAATACTCTGCCACGTTCGGGGCTACACCAGATATGCCCCTAAAGATCTCCGCTCCATTAGCCCGGAGTTACTCAGAAATAGGTCCTCGAAGTCCGTTGCCCATACTTGCCCCGGCAACCCTTTCCAGTACACGAAGTATTGCTTGAGATAGAGCGTCATCCCCGGTACCTCGATCATGGGACTCCACTTCTGTTGCCGGTGGTACCGGTGCATCTGCCGCTGGCATATATCCTGAAGACAAAGATCTAGCCTGTGCACTATCTCAGCCACGTCCACGCCATCTTCCCCGAGCTGCTCTCGTACTCATATCATTTTATCTGATTATGAATTTTATGCATCAATTAAATATTTCAGTGTTTATTATTGATGTTTAATGAACAGAAAATAATTCAGAGTTTGTTTTTCGCGGAATCGTAGTCTAGCTACAGTCTCAGTCTACTTCTCAAAATTTCCTACAGTTTCAGTACCACACTAACTAGAGTATCCTAATAAGGTTTCAGTACAGGCATACAATTCAGAAGCATTCAGAAAAATTCAGAATGATACTTACAGACTTGGGCCGGAGATTCGGGGTGCCGCCTTCTCAGAATCCAAATTTTTAAAAATCGAATTTTACAATATTTGAAATCATTTACTGTAGAATTTTTTTTAAAACCCATTCCACAGCCGAGTTGTTGCAACCTGGCTCTGATTCCACTAAATGTAACACCCCAAACCCAGCCCAGACGTTACGATCGAATCTGACGTGTCACATCGAAGCGTTATTAGAAATAGGCATGTTTTATCTAAAATCTTTCTTAGTGTTTAAAGGATATCTTCATTATAGATTAAAGTGAATGAAAGTTGTGCACCAGGTAGGATGCCAGAAAAGAGGAGGTGAGTCTATTAGACTGCTTAAGTACCTAGCTTTCCACGGATCAAATCCTAGACATGCACACAACCATTGCCACACTTTAACTAAGTGATTGTTCATGGAAAACCAATTCGTTTAAAACCATTTGAAAAGGTTATTAATTTTGAAAACATTTCTGTTGCGGAAGCTTTGCTTTGTTATCGCGATATTTTGAAATCAAGTAACCTTTTAAAATGCGCCCTAAAGCTATTCAATTTCAAACGGTTAAAACAATATCATATCTAAGCTAACCAAACATACTAACAACCATTAAAAATAATTAAAGCAGCCTTATTACAACTTAAAACCCAAACCACTAAAGTAAATAAAAGTTGATCAAATCACAAGAAGAAAAACTAAATTTGCAAAACATGTGGCAACTTCGAATCCCTCCAGCTCCAAGTCCACCGATCTAAGGCTCACTTGCAAAGATATGAAAAAGGGGGGTGAGTTTGGAAAACTCAGTGTGTAAAATAACCCAACCATAGTCCAAATCAGCTTAAACCATAGAAACAAATTAAGTTGGGCCTTAGCCCTATACAGAATTCAAAATGAAGCCCATAGGCCCACAACAGATACAGAACAGATATTTCATGTATGCAGAAACCCAACCCGTATCTATCTGTATACACCCCCGTACCAGCCTTACATCATGTGGGGAGACAAGTCGACCCACCCATCCGCTACAAACCACAGAATTTTCAGTATGGCGGCCAAAATAGATATTGTGATGGAGTCACCAGAACAGATATTTGTGGCATAGCCACCAGAACAGATATTTGTGGCATAGCCACCAGAACGCTTCCTCCATCAATATAACATATATCCCATGCAACAGATATACATGTCATGACATACAACATACAGAATCAGATTATCATGCATTTCAGTCAAAATTAACCCTAGGGGTATAATGGTCATTTTGTACCTAGGGGTTTAATGGTAGTTTTCATACTAAGGGGGTATTTTAGTAAGTTTACCATGTTAGGGTTTTCATGCATATTACAGCCATTAAAGTATTAACAGAAACACTTACTGAGCGTTCATACTGAATTGGGCCCGTTGGCCCATTAACCCAATTCTGGCCCATTAAGCCCAAATTTATCGAAGTGCACGAAATTACGCACTCTGCAATCTTATCGCTTGAGATTAACATGTTTACCAAACAAACTATCTCACAAGCGCTCGCACGCTCGCAAGTCTACAAAATACCGGCTCTTCGGCATTTCAGCTTTTCGACTTTTGTCGATCTAGTCTAAAGTCAGTGTCGTTTACACACCTGATCTATAACGATATGTTGGTGAGATCCACACACGAGTTGCCTATAATGGAGTTACTAAAACATCAGTCTTCATATCAAAACAAACTACGTACTAATCCCCTTACCATATTCGGCCAACATCGCCTTAGACCCTAGAGTTCTTACCTTTCTGTCGAAATATGGACTAGATCTAGATGTCCAACAGAGTTAGTCTTCAAGCCCTTCGCTGTACACTTTCTTGTCCACACTAGTGCATACACAAGAAGAAGAAAGAGGCTAAAATGCCCTTAGTCTAAACGTTAGCCACCCTTAAGAGGTTTCGGCTTTTCCTTAAAGCATAAATAACTAACGAAAGTTGTTCGAAACTTACCAATCGTTGTTCTGCCCAAAAGAGTGTTCCAATCTTATGATATTAACCTTGATCTACCGTATTTACCAGAAGGAACAGGTTCAAGTAGCCAAAGATTCGGCCTCCTAAGCCACAGGTATGAAGGTTTCAGCTTTTTAAAAAAGAAAAGAAAGAGGTTTGGCTTATAGCAAGATTCGGCCTACTGAGGAACAATGGAGGAAAGAAAATGAGGGAAGAGATAGAAGAGAGGATAGTATGGGTTCAGCTATAGGGAAAAAGAAAAGATGAAAGAAAAGAAAGGTGAGAAGGGAAGTAGTATTCAGTTATGGCAAGGGAAAACGACACCGGGAGTTATGAGGTTTCCAAGTTTCGACTACTAGCAAGAATGAAAGGGAAAAAGAGAGAAACCTTAAGCACAACCCTATTTCGGCAAGCCAAATGAAAAAGAAATTACAAAGAGATGGCACCACACCTCCCTAATGCTGAAATTTCTCCTTCAAAGACCTTGCCGAATTTACCTATACCAGAGACCCTTGGCCGGCCAACTCTTGCTCCTTAAGAGTCCAACATTCGGCCAACACCAAGCTCCTTGATCAGCTCCTAAATTTTCTCCCTTATCTCCTCCTTACCTAAACTCCTGAACAGCTTAAACTCTTCCTGGCAGAGTTCCACTTGAGTTCCATCTCATACCCTTTCTGTTCACAAAAATAATACCTTAATTTGCTTACTTTGTGACTCGACCCTTAGCTCCCCCTTGACATGTGACACGTCACCGTTTTTGCACCTCAGTGGTGTCACCCTGCCACTTTACCATAGGTCTTCTTGTGGCTTATTCTATCAATTTAATCTTAAAAGCCCATTACACCAAAATCCCTTCTCCCTCAAAAATTGAAAATTCTAAAATTGCTTCGGGCTAATTTTACTCTTGGTCCTTTTAAAGGCCCACTAACATACTCAGACCTACATTATACAGTCAAAACATTAAAATTCTAAAATTCATCAAAAATCACAGAAATCCCAAAAATTAGGGTGTTATATAAATTATTTGATTGTGGAAATGATTAAGCATGATGAGAATTGAGGTAATAGAACTCTCGGTTGAGCCTTAGGAATCATCAGATATTCATGCCATGAGTCATTTGTGTGCTAGTGTAAGACATGTCTGGGACATGCATCAGCCACAGTATGAGAGTTAGTGTAAGACATGTCTGGGACATACATCAGCCTCGAGATATTTAAGCCAGTGCAAGACATGTCTGGGACATGCATTGGCTTTGAGACGAGAGCTAGTGTAAGACATGTCTAGGACATATATAGGCCTCGCGATATACAAGCTAGTGTAAGACCTGTCTAGGACATGGCGTCAGCTTGTTGTGTGTCAGTGTAAGACCTATCTGGGACATAACATTGGCCTCGCTATATAGAAGCTAGTGTAAGACCATGTCTGGGACATGGCGTCGTCATCTTAACCCATGTTAGGGCTATGAAGTATCCGATAGTATTCCAAATGGCTCAATAAATGATTGATGATTTATATCAAAATGAGAAAAGTTATGATCTTGTGATGAGTGGTATAGGTACCTATATGAAATGTATAATATGTGGGCTCAACATATGTGATATGAATTGTATTAGATGGTGATGAGTAAGTTGTACTTACGTCTATTTATGGTATTCATGAATAAGCTATGAACGGTTATGAGCATATTATTTTGTGATAATTAGTTGACATTTACTTTCATGCAACTTACTAAGCTTTATGCTTACCCTATTTCTTTTTCGTTTTCTTATAGTGCCGCCAAAGTAGCTCGAAGATCATTGCCTATGTTAGAGAAGCCAGTCACTCTATCCTTGAAGCACTTGGTATAGCTAGTTTTATCATTTTGATTATAGCATGTATAGGAACTAGTATTTTTGTAATGGTTACTTTGTTTTGGGCAAAACTTGTGGCTTATCATAGCTATTGAGTCATTTTATATAATGCCATGGATGGTGGCTAATATTGGTTATTGACAAATACAAATGATGATCTTCTTTTTGGAATGAGTAAATTGAATGATTTAGCTATGTGGTTGTGTGTGAATTGCTTGTTTTGATGTGGTATAAGGTAGTGCTATTTAGGGTGGAAAAAAGGCTTGGTAGATAGCCTTATTGTCCATACGGACGTGGCCATGTGTGACACACGGCTAGCCCCATGGGCGTGTTATCTGGCCGTGTGTCCCCTGCACGTTAAATTTGCAAGTCAGTATACATGGTAGTAAACACACGGGCAGAGACACGACCGTGTGTGTTAGCTGTGTGAAGGGCATGGCCTATCGCACGAGCATGTGCCTTGGCCGTGTGACCCTTAAATGTTGTTGACATCCAAAACAGAATGTCCAGATTTTTGAACACGGGTTAAGACACGGGCCTGTCAAGGTCGTTTGAGGGACACGAGCCATGGGCACCAGCGTGTGTAGGGCTGTGTGAAAACCCCTGTAGGTTTGAATTGAAAAATAAATCTACATGGGTAAGGGGACATGGGAATGTCCCTAGATGCTTAGGCCTTGTGAGCCACACGGGCTATCAGCACGACCATGTTTAGGTTTAACACGGGTGTGTTTCCCTTCCATATGGGTGTGTGCCCTGTTTCAAAGGTCATTTTTCTAAAGTTGGTTAAAGGACCCGAGTTGGTCCTGAGTTGTTTCCTATAGATGTTTGGGGCCTCGTAGTTCCATATTAAGGTGTTTAGATAAAGTTTGAAAAATTTTTAAATTTGATCAAGTCTTGATGACTCAAAAACGTTTGAATGCATGTGTTTAAGTTTAGTAATGCCTCGTATTCTGTCCCGACGTAGGGCATGGGTGTGGGGTGTTACATTTAGTTGTATTAGAGCTATAGTTTAGTCAATTCTAGGATTAACCTAGCGTGAGTACAAGTCTAGCTATACATGCCATAGTTATATATTGATAGTGTGACAACTCCTGAGGAGATAAATTGTGTTTATATATATATATATATATAGTAAATAGATCCCGATGTGGCTACGGCGGATGACATGAAAAGTAATGCGCTGGCTCCCGCGGAAGGGATCGCGCTAGTGAATAGTGGGCCAGTGACAATGAGTCAGGGCAGAGGAGCTTACCTCCACATGATGGGTGCATGGTATTTGGAGTTTGGTCGTGCAAATCCAAATACTCCACCTCACCCACCTTCTCCAAATCCTCAGCATGCCCCTGTAGCTCCTCATGGAATAGAGATGGTTAGGAGAGAAAAACCCCTAGTGGATAGAATCAAAAAGCATAGGGCCGAGGAATTTCGAGTTAGGGTTGATGATGAACTGGAGAGAGTAGAATTTTGGTCAGAAAATACCATCCGAGTGTTTGACGAACTATCATTTACACCGATAGAGTACATAAAGTGTGTGGTGTCACACCTACGGGACTCGGCCTATCAATAGTGGAATACTCTCGTGTCAGTGGTACAGAGAGAGAGAGAGTAACTTGGGAATTTTTCCAGGAAGAGTTCCATAAAAAGTATATTAGCCAAAGGTTTATTGATCCAAAGAGGAAAGAATTACTTGAACTAAAGCAAGGTCGTATGACGGTCACTGAGTACGAATGTGAGTTTGTGAGACTCAGCAAATATGCACGAGAATGCGTATCTACAGAAGCCATTATGTGCCAGAGGTTTGAAGATGGTTTGAACAAAGACATCCATCTACTAGTTGGCATCTTAGAGCTAAGGGAATTCGTGGTGCTCATGGAGAGAGCATTTAAGGCCGAGGAATTGGCCAAAGAGAAGAGAAAAGCTGACATCGAGTCTTGAGACTTAAGAAAAAGATAGATGGGGAAATCACAGTAGACCTCATCTAAGAGATCGAGAGAGTTTCCTACTTGATCAAATGCGTCAGTGGGTTTCTCAAACAAGAGCAAGCATAAGCAATACACAGTGACAAAAGCCCAAACTACTTCTACCGTGAGTGTTGGTAGTGCTAGCCCGAACAGACCAGAATGTTCGCAGTGCGGTAGATATCATTTCGGAGAGTGCCAAAGTAATGAAAGAGGCTGTTTTAAATATGGGTCGTTGGACCATTTTATTCGTAGCTGTCTCGAGATGGTCGAGAAGGATAAGAACCAAAGCGTGAGATCGAGTAACGCTCCTTCAAGGGTTAGACCACATAAGAACCCTGAAATTTGGGCTAGCAGTAGAGGTGCACCTAGAGATGTTGCAGTGAGGTCCGAGGGTAGAGCGCCTGCAAGGACTTATGCTATACGTGCCCGTGAAGAGGCAGAGTCTCCCGATGTAATCACGGGTACCTTTTCTATCTATGATATATCTATCCTTACTTTGATTAACCCGGGGTCTACCTATTCTTATATTTGTATAGAATTGATTCCTCACATGAACATGCTAGTCGAGTCCACTGAATTTGTGGTAAAAGTGTCAAACCCTTTAGGCAAACATATGTTAGTTGACCGAGTGTGTAGAAATTGTCCTTTGACAATTAGAGGTCATTATTTTCCAGCTAACTTGATGTTATTGCCGTTTAATGAATTTGATGTAATCCTTGGGATGGATTGGCTAACTTCTCATAGCGTTGTAGTGGGCTGTGGAAGGAAATCTATTGAATTGAAATGTGAAGACGGGGATGTTCTTCGGGTTGAAACAGGTGAGTTAGACAATTCGCCTGTAGTGATATTGTCCATGTCGGCAGTAAGATATTTGAGAAAAGGGTATGAAGCTTACCTTACTTTTGTATTGAATACTCAAGCATCTGAATTGAAGATTGAGTCGGTACCAATGGCATGTGAGTTCGCAGATGTATTTCCAGAGGAATTACCCAGATTACCTCCCGTGAGGGAAGTTGAATTTGGAATTGAGTTAGTCCCTGGTATGATACCTATCTCGATTGATCCATATAGGATGGCTCCTACGGAGTTAAAGGAGTTGAAAGTTCAACTACAAGAGTTAAATGACAAGGGTTTTGTGAGATCGAGTTTTTCTCCGTGGGGTGCCCCAATACTATTTGTGAAGAAAAAGGATGAATCGATAAGATTATGTATAGACTACAGACAGCTCAACAAGGTGACAGTGAAGAACAAGTATCCCTTACCAAGGATCGACGATCTGTTTGACCAATTGAAAGGAGCCACCATGTTTTCCAAGATAGACTTGAGGTCCGATTATTACCAGCTTAGAGTAAAGGAGCAAGATGTACTGAAAACCGCGTTTAGGACATGGTATGGGCACTATGAGTTCCTTGTCATGCCCTTCAGTTTAACGAATGCCCTTGCAGTATTCATGGATCTGATGAACCGCATTTTTCGGCCATATTTGGATAAGTTCATAGTGGTCTTTATCGATGATATATTGATTTATTCGCGTGATGAGAGTGAGCATGCAGAACATTTGAGGACAGTTTTACGAACCTTGAGAGATAATAAGTTGTATGCCAAGTTTAGTAAAAGCAAATTTTGGCTACGAGAGGTCAGATTCTTGGGACACATTGTGTCGAGTGACGGGATTAAAGTTGAACCGAGTAAGATCTCAGCTATTGTTGATTGGAAACCGCTGAGGAATGTGTCAGAGATTCGAAGCTTTCTGGGTTTGTCTGGGTACTACAGAAGATTTGTAAATGGATTTTCAATGATAGCTACCCTGATGACTAGGTTGTTACAAAAAGACGTCAATTTCGAATGGACGAAGAAGTGCCAACAGAGTTTCGAGAAACTAAAGACCTTGTTGACTGAAGCCCCAGTTCTAGTACAACCAGGATCGGGAAAATAGTTTAGGGTGTATAGTGATGCATCCTTGAATGGGTTAGGGTGCATGCTCATGGAAGCAGGCAAGGTGATAGCCTACGCCTCGAGACAGCTAAAACCACGCAAGAAAAACTACCCGACGCACGATTTTGAGTTGGCCGCCATTGTGTTTGCGTTGAAAATTTAGAGGCACCATTTGTATGGCGAGAGATGCCGAGCATTTATTGACCATAAGAGTCTAAAGTATTTGATGACTCAAAAGGAGCTGAATTTACTGCAACGAAGATGGTTAGAGTTGATAAAGGATTACGAATTGGTGATTAACTACCACCCAGGAAAGGCGAATGTAGTCGCCGACGCATTGAGTAGGAAATCATTGTTCGCCTTGAGGGCTATGAATATTCAATTAATCATGAATTATGATGGTTCGATTCTAGCTGAGATGAGAGCTAGACCGATGCTCCTTCAAGAGATTTGTGAGGCTCAGAAAAGTGATAAGGACTTGTAAGCTAAGATAGCTCAATGTGAGACGGGAAATGAATCAGAATTTTGTATTGGTATCAATGGTTGTATGATGTACCGGGATAGAATTTGTGTACCCAAGGATAATGAGCTCATTCAGAAGATTTTATGAGAGGCACATAGTGGTTGCTTGTCTATCCATCCGGGTAGTATGAAAATGTATAACGACTTGAAGAAAATGTACTGGTGGTCAGGGATGAAAAGTGACATTTTTGAGTTTGTTTCTAAATGTCTAGTTTGTCAACAAGCGAAGGCCGAACATCAAGTACCCTCGGGTTTACTTCATCCAGTGATGGTTCCCGAGTGGAAATGGGACCGAGTAACCATGGATTTTGTGTCGGGGTTGCCGTTGACACCTAGGAAAAAGGATTCTGTTTGGGTTGTTGTTGATAGGCTAACCAAGTTGGCACATTTTATACTCGTGCGTATCGATTATTCCCTTGAGAAATTGGTTGAATTGTATGTTTTCGAGATCGTGAGACTTCATGGAGTACCTTTGTCAATTATTTCGGATAGAGATCCGAGGTTTACCTTGCGGTTTTGGAGGAAGTTGCAAGAGGTATTGGGAACAAAACTGAATTTTAGCACAGCTTTTCACCCGCAAACCGACGGTTAGTCAGAAAGAGTGATTCAGAACTTAGAAGACATGTTGTAGTGTTATGTTCTCGAGTTCCAAGGTAGTTGGGAAAAGTATTTACTGCTAGTCGAATTTGCTTACAACAATAGTTATCAGTTAAGTCTGAAAATGGCACCTTATGAGGCTTTGTATGGACGTAAGTGTCAAACGCCCTTATATTGGATGGAACTTAGAGAAAGTCAAATTCATGGGGTCGATTTAGTCAAAGAGACCAAAGAGAAGGTTAAGGTGATTCGTGATTGCTTGAGAGCCGCTTTGGATAGACAGAAATCCTGTGCGGATTTGAAACGAAAAGAGATCGAGTTTCAAGTTGGTGATAAGGTGTTTTTGAAAGCATCCCCGTGGAAGAAAGTCCTTAGATTTGGTAGAAAAGGCAAGCTGAGTCCGCAGTTTATTGGACATTATGAAGTGACCGAGATATTTGGACTAGTAGCATACTAATTAGCCTTGCCTCATGAGCTAGAGAAAATTCATGATGTGTTCCATGTATCAATGTTGTACTGCTATCGGTCTGACCCCTCACATGTGATTTCACCGAAAGAAATTGAAATAAGCCCGGATATGACCTATGGTGAAGAACCGATTAAGATTTTCGATTGAGAGGTCAAGCAATTGAGAAATAAAAGTATAGCACTCGTGAAAGTTTTGTGGCATAGACATGGAGTTGAGGAAGGCACATGGGAACCCGAGGAGACCATGAGAGACCAATACCCAAATCTATTCACCGGTAAGATTTTCGGGGACGAAAATCCCTAAAGGGGAGAATTGTAACAGCCCAATTTTGGGCCTAGTCGGAACAGTGGTTTCGGAACCACTACTCTGAAGTCGGAGAAATTATTTTTAATATTATTTTATATGTGATGGCAAGATTATAAAGGTGCATGAAAATTTTGGTGAATTAATTTTAGCGTTTGAGAGCTTAACAGCGAAAAAGGACTAAATCGCATAAAGGGTAAAAGTTCTACTTTACTTGATAGACATACCAAATAGCTAGAGAGCCATAATTGGAGGTCTTTAAAGAGCAATTAGACCCCCTCTAAGAGGCATGGCCGGCCATAGGGACAAGAAAATCAATGGGTCAAATGGTTAGGTAATTTGATAACCTAATTTTGACTAGAATAAAAATAAAATAAAGAGAAAAAGATATCATCCTTTTCCTACTATCTTCTCCACTGAAAATTCAGCCATTGTAGGTTTTTTGAGATTCAAAAATTTTAGCCACTCTCTACTCTTGCAAGTAAGTGACTTTGATGGCTTTTCCTGAAAATTTTTACATTTTTAGAACCCTTGTAGCATGAGCTTTCAAATGAGGGTACTATTTTGCAAAATTGTTGAAAGTCTAGGGTTTTACCATGAGAGTGTTCATGTTGTTTAATAATTTTATGGAAGAAAATGAATCATGGTTGTGAAATAAACAACTTTTGTGACGTAGTTTTCATGGAAACCCTAACTAAGGACCATTTTGCATAAGTTGTAAAATAGGTGATAAATGTGTGAAATAATGAGAATTTTGGGCTGTTCCTAGTATGAAAAGTATTCGTATAGGCTTGGTTAATGAGGAAATGTGATAAAAATCGATTTTTGGGTCTAAGGGTAAAATGGTCATTTTGTGAAAGTCTAGGGGCAAAATGGTTATTTTTCCCAATTATAAATTGTTGAGTACCTAGATCGATAAAATGATTACATTTGTGAATTTTTATCATTATAGATCAAGAATTACAAAATTTAGGCCTAGACAGGGGAAAAATAAAGCTAGTAGACTAAAACCGACTAGTCGCCTACATTTTGTAATTCGAGGTAAGTTGTGTGTAAATAATGCAATTACATTGTTTTCATGTATGAATGAATTGTTCTAGAATAAATTATTTGATTGTGGAAATGATTAAGCATGATGAGAATTGAGGTAGTAGAACTCTCGGTTGGGCCTTAGGAATCATCGGATATTCATGCCATGACATTTGGGTCATTTGTATGCTAGTGTAAGACATGTCTGGGACATGCATCAGCCATAATATGAGAGCCAGTGTAAGACATGTTTGGGACATGCATCAGCCTTGAGATATTTAAGCCAGTGTAAGACATGTCTGGGACATGTATCAGCATTGAGACGAGAGCTAGTGTAAGACATGTCTGGGACATGCATCGACCTCATGATATACAAGCTAGTGTAAGACTTGTCTAGGACATGGCATCAGCTTGTTGTGTATCAGTGTAAGACCTGCCTGGGACATGGCATCAACATCGATAGATGAAAGCCAGTGTAAGACCTGTCTGGGACACGACATCGGGCTCGCTATATAGAAGCCAGTGTAAGACCATGTCTGGGACATGGCGTCGGCATCTTAACCCGTGTTAGGGCTATGGAGTATCCGATAGCATTCCAAATGGCTGAACAAATGATTGATGATTTATATCAAAATGAGAAAAGTTATGATCTTGTGATGAGTGGTACTGGTACCTATATGAAATGTATGAGATGTGGGCTCAACATATGTGATATGAATTGTATTAGAAGGTAATGAGTAAGTTGTACTTATGTCTATTTCTGGTATTCATGAATAAGCTATGAAAGGTTATGAGCATATTGTTTTGTGATAATTAGTTGACGTTTATTTTCATGCAACTTACTAAGCTTTATGCTTACACTATTTCCTCTCCATTTTCTTATAGTGCGCCAAAGTAGCTTGAGGATCATCGCCTACGTCGGAGAAGCTAGTCACACTATCCTTGAAGCACTTGGTATAGCTAGTTTTATCATTTTGATTATAACATGTATAAGAACTAGTCTTTTTGTAATGGTTACTTTGTTTTGGGCCAAACTTATGGCTTATCATAGCTATTGAGTCATTTTGTATAATGCCATGGATGGTGGCTAATATTGGTTATTGATAAATGCAAATGATGATTTTCTTTTGGGAAAGAGTAAATTGAATGATTTAGCTATGTAGTTGTGTGTAAATTTCTTGTTTTGATGTGGTATAAGGTAGTGCTATTTAGGGTGGCAAAAAGGCTTGGTAGATAGCCTTATTTTTGTCCACACAGGTAGACACACGGGCGTGTGTCTAGGCCGTGTGTGACACACGGCTAGCCCCATAGGCATGTTATCTGGCCTTGTGTCCCTTACACATTAAATTTGCAAGTCAGTATGCATGGTTGTAAACACACGGGTAGAGGTACAGCCGTGTGTCTCAGCTGTGTGAAGGGCATGGCCTAGCGCACGGGCATGTGCCTTGGCCATGTGACCCTTAAGGGTTACTGACGTCAGAAACAGAATGTCCAAGTTTTTGAACACAGGCTGAGACACGGGCGTGTCAAGGCTGTCTGAGGAACACGGGCCATGGACACAGGCGTGTTCTAGGCCATGTGAAAACCCCTGTAGGTTCAAATTGAAAAATAAATCTACACGGGTAAGGGGACACGAGTGTGTCCCTAGATGCTTAGGTAGTGTGAGCTACACGGGCTATCAGCACGACCATGTTTAGGTTTAACATGGGCATGTTGCCCTTCCACATGGGCGTGTGCCCTGTTTAAAAGGTCATTTTTCTAAAGTTGGTTAAAGGACTCGAGTTGGTCCTGACGTAGGGCACGGGTGTGGGGTGTTACAATACTCTAAAATTGCTCACTTTTATGTGTTAATTACATATATATTTTGAGTATACTAATTTGGATTGTTTACCCTTTTTTTATCTTGTAGGGACTAAATTGAAGGAAAAAGAAATTTAGAGGCAAAAAGCGTGAATTTAAAGACAAAATGGGTTAGTATGTGAAATAGAGAAGAAATGGTGTTGAAAATACAAAGTGTGGAAGACTTGGGGCAAATTTTCAAGGAAGAGGTTTATCGACATAAAACTTTGTTTAAATTTGAATTTTATTTTTAGGGTTATTGTTAGAATTATTATTATATTGTTTAGATTTAATTTCAAATTATATCTCTTCAACATTATCATCTAGAGTTTAAATAGGAACCAACTAGGTTTTTTATGTACTATAAATAGAGGATGGAGTGACATGAATAGTCACTCATCTTTTCTATAAAAAACTCCTTCCCCCTAAGGCTCTTATCCTTTTGTTTCTTTCCTTTTCCAATAAAATTTGATTCCATTAAAATTGTGTTTTATTTTCCTGAAAAGCATGAGTCACTAAACTCATCTAGCCAAAGGTTATCAAGACTCCTCCAAAAGAGTTCATGAGGCTTAGAACCCGTACTTAGCCCTTCTCATTGAGTATTTATAATTTCTCTGCATTATAAGACTGATGCTTCCATCCATGTCCTTCCAACAGTAATATTTTCAACTTGTGCAAAGAACGACCGCTTTGTATGTTTTGGGAAGGTTGCACAGTTGGTTCCTTAACTTACTGCAAAGATGAAATTGCATGGCATTCGCCATTGAGAAATGATGATCTAGTGTAAGATGGTCCCACAAAAGTGACAGTTGGCTAGAGTCAAGTTCCTCTAGATCGTAAGGTTATAAGCTAAGTGGAGTTGGTGGTCATAGGCATCCTGTTCCACTATAACTGGCTTATTCGGTCATGAAAAGGATCACCTAAAAGCCTCTGATTGAACCAAAGGAGGATCAAGGTAACCAGAGGCTAGAATCCCTCAAATTGAAAAACCCTTCCCTCAACTCTGTTTCTTTTTACAATTGCAATTTCAATTTATTTAATTTCAACTCGTCCATATTCTTAATTTTATTTTATTTATTTAGTTTTCTAGGTCAGACGTTTTTCTTGGGCACGGCTATGCCCAGGATTTTGAGAAACAAGAAGCTATAGCGATCCAGTCCCTGAGGATTTGACCCTACTTCCCTTATACTATTCTTTTCATTATTTCTTAGGGATAGATTATTTTTGTTACTTTCAACGACACCTCAAATTTTGGCACCATTATTGGGGACTGATAACATACTAATCTTGTTTTTTTTCTTATGACCAGATCTGCTCTAGGAAATCTTGCATTCGATTCAGAAATAAAAAAGACTGTAAGAGCTAATCGCAAGGAAACGAAGCTACGTAAAAAGCAATCAGAGGTGGTAGGAACTCGGATTAACCTACCACCGAAAATAGAAGCTGGTGACGAATTTGAGTCTAGGGTTAACGAAAACCTTACTCAAACAGTGGAGAACGAAAAAATAAGAGTCGATCCACTGGTAGAAGTGCCTAATGCTAGGGTTAACGTAAACCCGAATCCAGCATAACGACCTATGGCTTAAACAATTCGGTAAATGGCCGAAGCTCCTGCAGAACAATAGCTGTTTTTCATTGCGTAACCTACTATGGATACTAATTTTGAACTTTAGTCAGGATTAATCCAATTGTTGTCGACTTTTCGTGGGTTACAAAATGAAAATCCACACAATCACCTAAAAGAGTTTCATGTGGTTTCTCTTAGTATGAAACCTCAGGGTGTAACTAAGGATCAAATCAAATTACATGCTTTCCCTTTTTTCCTAGTAGACTTTTCTAGGGAATGGTTATTTTTTTTACCTCATGGATCTATCACAACATGGACTGATTTTTCCCGTTTGTTTCTCAACAAATTTTTTCTAGTATCACGCGCAGCTGAATTAAGGAGGGAGATTATTGGGATAAGGCAAAAGGAAGTGGAGTCTTTTTTTAACTATTGTGAGTGATTTAAGAAGTTGTGTAAGTGTTGCCCACAACATGGGATAACATAACAATCACTTCTCTAATACTTTTATGAAGGCTTGAAGCCCATGGAAATGAACATGATAGATGCTGCTAGTGGAGGGGCATTGGTCAACATGACCCCCCAATAGGCAAGGGACTTAATATCCATGATGGCTACAAATACTCAACAATTCTCAGCCAATCTTGAACCCACTAGAAGTTTGACCAGATAAGCATTTTAACTTTAAAAGATAAAGTCAAAAAACTTCCTAATATCATAAATTCTCTTTTTGCAGTAAAAATAAGACCAGCCCAACTGTGTGGAATTTGTGCAGCACCCGAACATACAACTGATGCATGCCCTAGTTTGTGTGATGATACTATGATCATTTGGATGCTGTGGGAAACTTTCCTTGGCTGACCCAAAGGTGACATGACCCTTACGATAATACATATAACCCAAGATGAAAATACCATCCTAACTTGAGTTATGGGGCTAACCCACGGTACAACCAGCTATACCAAAACTGATTTCCAAAATAGACGCAAGATTCAGGTACCTCCTTAAAAACCATGGTAAATAAATTAGCAGCTAATGTGCTTGATTTCCAATAGCAAATACAATGGAAAACTGTTGATTTTCAAAAGAAAACAGAGGATTTTCAAAAGAGAACAAATGATTTTGAACAAAAAATAGAGACATCTATAAAAGAATTGATCACATTAATTGAAAAAATAAACTCATAGAGAAAGATGTCATCACAAACGGAACCTAACCCAAGACAACACGCAAATGCAGTGACGTTGCAAAGTGGAAAAGTACTAGAACCAAATCCTGGCAAGAATCTTAATCAAGATTTCACCCAGAAAAAGCAGGAGAACAATGAACAGGTCCGAGCAAAACCTCTATTACCCATAGTTCAACCTCTGTTTCCAGGACGGTTGAACCAACATCGAAAACGCAAGGAGGAAAAAGAGATCCTCAAAACATTTAGAAACGTCAAGATCAACAGACCATTGTGGGATGCCATCACTTCAAGATATAAGAAGATGTAGTGATCCAGTCCTTGAGGATTCGATCCTGCTTCCCTTATATTATTCTTTTCGTTATTTCTTAGGGATAGGTTATTTTTGGTGCTTTCAATGACACACCACTCTTATGGTTTAAGAATTATTTTTGGTGCTTTCAATGACACACCACTCTTATGGTTTAAGAACACGTGACATTGCTCCTCATAGAGATAGTGTCTCCAGATTTTTAGTTTTAGCAGCATGGCTACTAGTTCCAAGTGATGTGTTGGATAGTTGTTCTTATATGGCTTGAGCTAGCAAGATGCGTACGCTACAACCTTCCCTCTTCGTATGAGCACACATCCTAGTCTATTTATGAATGTGTAGTAAACATAGTGTACTCTATGCCAGAATCCAGATGAGCTAGAATCGGGGCCTCAGTTAAAACTGCTTCTAGCTTGTCAAAGTTCCTCTGACATGGCTCTATCCATTCGAACTTTGCTTTGTTTCTTAACAGTCGTGTGAGAGGTATCACCAACATGGCGAACCTTTTTATGAACTACCTCTAGTAGCCCGCCAAACCTAGGAAATTACGTACCTCAATGATGTTTCTTGGCTGATTCTACAAAGATAATGTCACCCAAATGGACTTCTTTTAGCCAAAATTTGCACTTATTGAATTTGGCGTACAATTGGTTTATTGTGGAGTTCTTGGCACAATCTCCAGGTGTACTTCATGATCTGCCACACTTTTTGTAACACCCTCTAATCGACCTAATTCAACGAGTCCGAATATCAGATATTACCATCTAAAAACACTTAGAAAAATTTTAAAACAATTGGCGTATAAATCTTTTTAAACATATTTTTCATTATCTTATTCAGTGTATTCAAAACAAAAAGGAAATGAAGAAAATCTCTAAAAATACACCAAGCCTTTAAAAGTAATATAAGACATTAAAACTTAGAAGTTTGTTACATAATATCCCATAGAGAATTATACGCCATATTACTTATGTAACACCCCTAACCCGAAGCCATTGTCGGAACAGGGTTACGGAGCATTACCAGAACATACAGATTAAATAAACATATATTCTACACCATACAATATTCATGTCTGAAATCAATCATAAAATCCCTCACATGAACCCTCGAGGTCCAAAACATGCATTAGAAATGAGTCACGACTAAATTGGGTACTCAGAAAATTTTTCAAAAATTCTCAAAATATTTCCTAGATGTAGGGGTCACACCCCCCTGTGGTCAGGCTGTGTGGCTCACACAACCAGGGACATGCCTGTGTCTCAGACCGTGTAATTCTCTAACTTGGGTCGCACAGCCAATCCACACACCCGTGTGCTAGGTCTTGTGTGCGTGCAGGGGTATCACGACCAATCCACAAGCCCGTGTGCTAGGCCGTGTGATCAATTCTGAGTATTCTGTTTTGACATTTTAAAGATGTAGGGGACACATGGCCAAATCACACGCCCATGTGCTAGGTCGTGTGTCACACACACCCATGTCTCTGCCCGTGTGGACAAAAAAATAGGCTATTTTCCAAGCCACATTTCTCACCCAATTGGTCTTCCTCTTACACCAATACTTAAACATATTTACAAGCCATTTTAAAACAATTAATTCAAGTCAAAACCAAGTCTTATGCATGACATATAATCACATACAACTAATATGCTCTTAAACACCTTAAATGACACTTTACCATCATGTAATTAAATATACAAACTTACTTAACTTATCGAATTCACCTATATGCATATTTTATCAAAAATGTTAGAATTAATTTTCAACATGCCAACATGATTTCTATCAATCAATCATTTAAGCACACACCAAACATGTTATAGCCTTATTTATACATATCAAAACACATTCATCACAAGCTATTCCAATGGCTAGTTATAACCCAAACATTTACATGCCAACGTTGGCTAATTAACCTATACATACCATTATAACCATAATTAATTTACCATATATACCATGATGGGCTGATGGATAGTGTGAGTGATCTCCACCGATGCTTTCAATCTAACGAGCTTCTGAATTACTATAGAACAAGGGAAAATAAAACAGAGTCAGCATGAAATGCTTAGTAAGTTCATATAACATCGTAAATAACTCACCATACATTCATGTTCAAAATAAACATGCAAGGCACTATCAATCAATTTTATCATAAGCCCTAAACACATATCCTCATCATGTTAGCCAAGTAATATATATAATAGTCCTTAATCATGGATGAACAAAGTCATCAAGCATGATCCACATTCATGTAACAACCAATTCATGCATTATTATATCAGGTAATGTCATTTACATGTACTTCATGTACATACGGGTAATAGTTCATTTCTAAGTCATACTATCTCATATAAACATCAAGAAAAATGTATGGGCTTAATAACAACCAAATTCCCATATACATGGACTTTCCACATCATGAATTCAAATAATATATATAATTCAAACCCATGTATTTCAAGTACATTTTCATAATATTTTGTGTCAAGTTTAGATTATTTCATGTCAGGATTTTGCTCATTAAATCAATTAAAATATCAATAGAAACTCGGGAAATTACACTCGAAGTGTACAAATCTATAATCTTAGATGAACATATTCATCAAAAAAGTTCCATGTTCATATATCACCATCTCATACTTCCATATATCATGTATCATCATTTTCATGTATTTCAGGCAGATACATGTAATAATTCATTTTGTGTTCATATTTTCTTAGGTCAAGATTTTTCCTATTGAATTTATTTGAAATATCGATGGATACACATGTAGTACACTCGAAGTGTACAAATAAAAAACCGTCAATTCATATTTAGGGGTACCTATAAGGGCACATAATCAGGAAGCACACTCTCGAGCCATATATTAGGATGCTCATTGAGCCATGTAACAGGAAGCTTATCTGGGCTATACCAGGAAACTTATAAGAGTCTATAACAGGAAGTTCACAAAGAACTTTTAATCAGGAAACTCACGAAGAGTCTATCAGGAAGTTCACAAAGATCTATGTAACAGGAGCTCCAGATAGCATAACAGGAAGCTCAAGCGAGCCACGTCAGGAAGCTTATAAGAGCCTATACCAGGATGCTCACGAAGAGCTGCGTTTGTGTCCGCAATAAATGCTGGATCACAACCGATCGGATCATGTAACAGGACGCTCACAAAGAGCTGTGGTAGTGCACAACACATACAGAATCACTACCGATCAGGTTATATAACAGGATGCTCGAGAGGGCTTATAACAGGATTGCTCATCCGAGCTATATTCTATCCGCAACATAAGCAGGACCACATTCAATACGGGAAATCATGTATCCATCGATTTTCATTATTCAAACGAAACTTATCATTTTCTGAAAATTAACGGGCATGTGATTATTTCATACATTTATAATATTTATATAATTCATATAAACACATACCACACTCAATTCAAGCATAAAAATAAACATAAAGTTACACGAACTTACCTCAATAAATGTTTGTGTACGTAAAATTTACTAATTTGACACTTCCTCTTTTCCTCGCTCTAACTCCGAATTTGGTCTATCCGGATCTATACAAGTAAATTTAACATCAATTTAATATAATTCATACTCAATTCGGTCCAATTCACATCTTGGAAAAAAATATCATTTTGCCCCTAAACTTTTAATTAATGACAATTTCGTCCCTAGGCTCAGAAAATGAAATTCATGCAATTTAATCATTATTCCAAGCCTAGCCGAATTTTAGATATAAAATTTACAGCCCATGTATTTCATAAAATTCAAAATTTTTCCTTGAATTTTACAACTTTACGATTTAGTCCTAAAATCAAAATTTCATCAAAATTCACTTTACAAAAGTTGTTCCGATCTCTTTCAAAATTTCAAAATTTCAGCATTTACATCCATGACAATATTTCTATACTTTGATATCTTTACAAATTAATCCCCAAAATAGATAAATTAAGCTATTTCGATCTCGAAAATATAAAAATTACTAAAAACGGGACAAGATTACTTACCCAATTAAGCCAAGAAAGCTTGCTTTCTTTTTCCTAGGGTTTCCATGTATTTTTGGGGAAGAAAATGATAAAATTGATGATATTTTCATTTTTTTAATCTTTTATCATCTTTTATTATTTCACTTTCCAATTTCATCCCTTTCTTTATTTTATTTTCCATTGATGAATCATCATCCTTAATAGCTAAGCATTTTTAATGGTCTATTTACCATTTAAGGACCTCAAATTTTGAATTCCATGGCCATTTAATCCTTTTAGTTATTAGAAATTAACTTTTATACTTTGTGCAATTTGGTCCTCTATCAAATTAAACATATAATCAGTACAATTTCTTTATGAAATTTTCATATGACATTATTATCATGCTGTAGATCATAAAATAATATTAAAATAAATTTCCTTTTCGAAATCAGATTTGTGGTCCCGAAACCACTGTTCTGATTTTACTGAAAACGGGCTGTTACACCTTAGATGTCCTCTATATGCATAATATCCCAATTTGCTACTACCCTGACGCATTCCTTTCTTGGTCCCTCCTGACGTACCCACTCTTACTGCGGAACCTGAAACATAAACAAGCACCTTGAAGTTCAAATGAACTTAGTGAGCTTTTATTCCATATTTACAAGCCACTCATTGAACTGATTCCAGACTTAAACACTCAATATAGACCTTACTTCCTTACTTGGAGAACAAATGTACTCCTCATAAGAATGTCCAAATAGAACCTCCTTTTGTGGATTCTCATTCAGACGGACACTAAATACTTTACCCAGGCTGGTGTTCTTATAGATATTATTTTTTGTGGATACTTTTAATAATTGATCTTTCATTTGGTAGATTTTCATACTGGTTCTGGTAACAATTAGAATACCAATCAAATTGTATCTCATATCAACCCAAAGAACATGACTTATACTAATAATGAAATGTTCTAAATCATTTAAGAGAATTCCAGACAACTGTGCTACAAAACACAAAAACGCCCAACTTGACAAAACAACTTAGATTCCAAATGGCCTCTATACATGTGTGAAATTCAGTCAGATGTGGTGATTACCAGATAACTTAGAATACTTCTTTGAATAGTGTAGTTAAATTTGGGTCCAGTAGCACTTAAACTTTCATGACTACGAATGCACCGATTTCCTGTACCAACAAACTAATATGGCGAATACACCCGTCAGATAATACCGCTAGAGACTCTTTCAAAAGTTTCCCTAGATCATATTCAAACTTTTCCATAAGACTAACCAAGTAGATGTATCATTAAACTTACTAATTCTCTATAATCACATTAGTTAGAAAATAAGTCTCGAAGTTTACCTAGATCACGACATCGAAGCATTGAACTAGACTTCGCTACAATGGCATTACAGATTACGTAACAGAAATAACATAAAATAAGCCACATAGGCTTCATCAAATATGCCATAAATGCTTTAAAGAACACGTCAGGAAGGTGTCACAAAGAATTAAATTTTTACTGTCCAGTCAGACTATTTTATAGGTTGCTATGGGGTTTCTCCCACATGGCCTTATACATAACTTCATGTTGTGATATGCCAGTCCAGTCCATATCTCACTGAAGGCATCACTATGAGTGTTTTCATTGACATACAATGCTATTGGTCTCAGCCTCATGGACTGATATATCCTTATATTGTGTTTTGCTAGTTTGATTTACATCTCACCGGAGGCTACACCATAAAGGTCCTTGTGGTCAACGTGATCTACCTGTCTGATAAACAATGTATCTGCCCTATCGGAGGCATCAAAAATGGAAGATTTACTTACTTAAACACCACATGCACTTACCTAGATTCATGCACTAATTTTACTGATTCTCTCATCTTATTCATGCAGTAACAAATATATTTCATTTATAACATGCAGCAACTTGATGTCACTTCTCACACACTTACAAGACATGTGAGATGAAATGAACATAAGTACTTCCCTTATAAATTTAACATGCATGAGTTAGGATAAGGACTCACATGATACTCACCTATACTATAGCTTGGAGTTCCAAACTCGAACATCCTTCTCAAACCATCAACAATAATTGCTTAAAGAACATGGAACCATAATTAAAAACCCATTATCAATTATTGTACACCAATACTTGAAAAAGAACTCTCGAAATTTTGAGTTCCACATCTGCCTTTCACCGGTATGGGATCAAGCCCTTCTACTAGCCCCCCAAGAGCTATATCGGTGGCACTCGGGATCTACGACTTATTTAGTTACGATAGGACGACTAATCAAAATTAAGCGTCCTTCTCTGGAAAAGAAACTGAACCTGAACCTTCGCTACGTTCCAGCCGCTTTCATCTCAACTACAGCGACCCCCATGCAAGGTCTCTTATTAATAACTTACTATTTCAAAAACTAAACATGCTGAGCTATCAGGCTTACCAGGAGGTGGAACATCCACTGATGAATTCAAAAACCTTAGCTTCTAGCTTAATAAAAGAGAAGAGAAGATATAAGTTTAAGAAGAAAAACCATCTAAATGATCCCTTTTCACCATATATATACACCTACTACCTCTTAATGGACCTTGACAAGTGTCAAATGCATAAAAAAGTTGTCCATTTAATGTTCTACAAAAATCAAAGGAAATATAAAAGAAAATCTGATGTCGATGCTATTTGACCGATCAAACCATTTAGTTGATCCTCAACCAATCACATTATAGAACCCCACATACACATCATTTGAACAAACCGAATGTAACATAACTATCGTGATAACTCATATATGGTGTGGCCTTACAAACACTTTAGCCCATTACAGCTTTAACGTACACTTGGTAGGTGCATCATGCTTAAGCAACATTCCAAGGCGTACTTTTCTCTTGTTGTACTGTTTCTTCAAGTGAAGAATGCTATGAGAATAAATCCTTAGATACTTCTACAAGTGGATATTTTGTGTGTCAAATATTAGTTTGCTAGAATCTTATACATTGGCGGACTAACTACCATAAGGCGTCAAAATAGATAACTTTTCATCTACATGCCTTATTATTGGATCTGCCAAATTTAGGGTGTGACACTTTTAGAGTAGATTAATATGTTGTCAATAAAGATGACTACGAAATGGTCTAGGTAGGGTTGAAAGATTCTATTCATCAAATCTATAAATTCTGTCACTAGAAACTTATAATGTCTATAGTGTGACTGAAACGCAATTTTCAGAACATCATCACCCGTAATCTTTAATTGGTCATAACCAGACCGCAAGTCAATTTTGGAGAAAATAGTAGCTCCACTTAGTTGGTCAAACAAGTCTTCTATCTGAGGTAGCGGGTACTTGTTCTTCACAGTCACCTTGTTTAGTTGGCGGTAATCGATGCATAAGCAGAGGGTCCTATCCTTCTTTTTCATGAACAAGATTGGCGTGCCCCATTGTGAAACATTGGGTCGAATAAATCCTTTGTCCAAATGATGTTGTAATTGTTTCTTTTGCTCTTTCAACTCCACTAGTGCCATCCTGTATGGGGCACAAGATATTGGCGCAGTACCAGGTGCTACCTCAACTAAAAACTCTACCTCTCTATCTAGTGGCATGCTTGGGAGTTTCTCCAAAAACACATGAGAAAACTCCTTCACAATTGAAACTTGGTTGATGTCCTTCTTTAACTCAGACGAATCTGTGATATAAGTCGAGTAGCTTTTTGTTGGATAGTGTCAAAATTATACTACCTACTACACTGATCTGTATGCCAAGAAGTAACAATTCTCTACTTTCTACAGTTAATAGCCGTACACCTCTAGCTCGACAATCTACCATGACGTTATGTCTAGTTCATAGGTCCAGTCTAAGCATAGCATCGAATTCATGAAAACTTAGTAGCAATAAGTCCACCTAAAATATGTGTTCACCAAAGGTCAACAAGCAGTTTTTTTGTTAGTTTTCTAACCACCGTATTTTGACCAAGGGGTTTGGTTACTAACACATTTGTCTTAGAAGAAATGACTTCTAGACTCTTACCTTCTATGACCTTGGTGTAGATGTATGAATGAATTGACCCAAGGTCTATTAATGTATAAATGCTACTTCCTAAAAAAGAAAATTTACCCGTGATAACCTCTGGTAAGTCAGTATCTTCTTTGTCCTTCATTAGATAGGTTCTGGCGGACACCCCTTAGTTGGGCTTGGTATAATTCTTCTTTGGAGTCCCCTAAATTGATCCTGATTTCACAACTATTCTGGACCTTGTCTCCTGTTGTGTGCTTTTTGCCTCATGCACAGATTGTTCCGAGAGGGCTTCAGCTTTTGAAGGGCAATCTCTAAGCAGATGATCCAAAGATCCACATGCATAACAAGCTCATACATGCCTCCAACATTTTCTAATGTGATTCTTTCCACAGTCTTCACATACGAGATCCCTTATCATCTTGTTCCCACTTGTACCTGTTATTGAGGTAGCTTATTGCCCATGTAACAACCCGTTTTCAGTGAAATTGGAATAATGGTTTTAGGACCACAAATATGACATCTAAATAATCATTTTATTAATATTTTAATGTCTAAAATATGTTATCAATGTCATAAAAATTTTGTTAAGAAATTTTATCATTTACAAGCTTAATTTAATAAAAAGGACTAAAGTGCATAACATGTAAAATTTGAGTTCTATAAGTAAAAGTGTCAAATTGCTATGAATTTTGAATGTGGGTGGCCTTAAATGTAATTAGACCATTAACATTAATAGTGGACAAAGATGGACATCTTTTAAGTGATTTTTGAAGGTTTAATTAAAGGTTATATATGTAATTTAATAAATAAAATCAAAATAAGTAAAAACAAAACTATTTTTTAGTCCATCTTCTTCTTCTTGCTAGTTTTCCTAAGAGAAACATCACCATTTTAGGGTTTGAGCATTCGACACATTCATCCTTGTGCATGTAAGTGATATTTGTCCCGTTTTTAATGATTTCTATGTTTTTGGAGTCGTTGTAGCTTAATCTAGCTAGCCCATGGACTAATTTGTAAAATTGTTGAATGTCTAGGATTTTACCATGAATGCATTTTAGTTGTTTGTGATGTTTAATGGAAGAAAATGAATCCTTGTTGTTAGATAAATAACTTTTGTTAAATGATTTTTGATAAATTTGTCAATTAGGGGTTAAATTGAAAAACGTGAAATATTCATGGTGTAATTTGTGAATTAATGAAATGTGTGGGCTGCTATAAGCTTGTATTATATTCAACTAAGCTTGGGTAGAGGTGAAATTACATGAATTTCATTTAACGAGCCTAAGGACTAAATTGTAAGGAAATCAAAAGTATAGGGGTAAAATTATAATTTTGCTAAAATGTGAATTTGAGTTAAATTGAATAGACTGATTATTGAATTGAGTTGAATTTATTCATTTAGACGAAGATAAACCACGTACGGTTATAGATCGAGGCAAAGAAAAAGCTTTGGATTAGACGACTTTATTTTTCTACGTTTATTGTCGAGGTAAGTTCGTACGTTTAAGTTTCGTTCTTATTTTATGAATTGAATGATATTATTGTATAATATTTAATTATGTGATTACAAAAAAATCCAACGGTGTAACATCGATCATCGAATAATGAAAAGGGATAGTGAAGGCCATCAAATTATTAAAAGGGATAGCTCCAGTTGTCGAACTATGAAAAGTGATAACTTTGGTTATCAAATTATGAAAAGGGGTGTGTCAACCATCGTATTATTACCTCGTGTAAACTTCGGTAAGAGCTTTCAATTTAAATTACATTAGTTTGATGAAAGGTAGGTAATGTGTACCTTGTGAAAATTAAGAGTATGAATGTACATATATAAGTTTTTGAATTAGTTACTCTCATTTTGGATTGAGTTTACTTGCTTTGTGGTTGTATATCGTATTGGTAAGGTTAGAATGTATGTGTTACGAACTTACTAAGCATGACATGCTTACTTTGTGTTTTTTTTTGTTTTTTAGTTGTCGGAAGCTCGTTCCAGTTGGAAAATTGTTGGAGATATATCACACCGTAAATCAGCTCTTTCGGTACTTACAAATGTTTAATTTTGGTTATAATGGCATGTATAGGTATTTTGGCTAATGTTGGCCATGTATTTTGGTTTTTGAAATGGCCATTTAGTTTTGGCTTGTATCATGGCATTTTGGTGGTGTAATATATATAGTTTTGGCATGTGAATATTAGCTTTAGAATGGTTGATGTTTAGCTTGTTATGTTTGAAAGATGGATGAAGGTATGGTTGGGTAAATATGCATATGGTAGGTGTTTTTATTAGATATGTGAATGTAGTGACTTGGTGTATTAGTTATGAGAGAATTATATGACTACTTGGAGCTAATTCTTGAATGGTATATTTAGTACATTTTTGGTATGTTTTTTTATTGGTAAAACAAATAGTACAATATGGTATAAACTTGGTTGAACAATTGATCAATTTGTGTTTATATTGGTACTTATTTTAAATATTGTTATTTGAAGTGCCATTGAGCATATTGGTTGTATGATATTATACCATATGTATATAGCTTAATTATACATGATTTTGGTGCCTTGTTATGGCTTGTGCATATGTGCAAATCTTGGTTGTAAGTACATACCTAGTTGGGTGAGAAAAAGGGCTTGTAAAATGGCCTATTTTCATCCACACGGGTATAGACACGAGCGTGTGTCTCAGCTGTGTGTCACACACTGCTGGCTGTGTGTCACACACTACTGGCCATGTGTCCTTTGTAGCTCTCAAAGGGTTGGAAGTCAGGCTGTTACACGGCCTGGCACACGGGCATGTGAGGTTATTTTGAAGGGTACAGGGCTTGGCACATGAGCGTGTGGCTTGGCCGTGTGACCCAAGTCAGTGAGTTACATGGGCACAGACATGGGCTGGGACATGGCTGTGTGTCCCTATTTGGAATGCCCACACGGCCTGAGACACGGGTGTGTCTCTTGGTCGTGTGAGTCACACAGCTGTGTGACCCCTGCAATGTTGAATTTTTTTTATTTTCTAAAAAATTCTCTGAGTTTTTGATTTAGTCCCGACTTGTTTCTAACGTGTATTTAGGGCCTCGAGGGTTCGTTTAAGGGACACTATGTATGTTTTGAATTGGTTTTAATGTGTTTATTGATATGATTTGAAAAGTTTGAAATTTATGTCCATTTGATTTGAAAACTCCGGTAATGCTCCATAACCCTGTTTCGACGACAGATACAGGTTAGGGGTGTTACAACCCACCTCCATCTCGTTGAATACTCGTGGGCTAAAAATCTCTCCTTGGTGTAAAGAAGCTTCTATCTTTCAGTTTCTTACAATTCATTGATGGTGGTGGAATCGAGATCTCACGCTTCATTCTTTCCCTATCTCTCCTGCATAATCATTTCCATCTTCTGGGCTTCAACTGTCATGGCCACTAGAGTTTAAACATCTAATGATGCCACCAGGGCACAGAATTCATCCCTTAAGCCACACTCAAACTTCACGTGCAAAGCTTTTTTAGCCTGAAACATGCCTCTCACGTAGCGACTAAATCTGACAAATTCTCGTTTATATTCTATTACTGACAGTCGTCCATGTTTAAGATATAGAAACTTTTTCTTCATTTGCTCGACATACATTTGATTAACATATTTTTCTCTAAATTTTGTTAAGAAAACAATTCTAATGTATCAACTCTTCTAGGGTCACACTTATTAGCATTACCCACTATTGATACGCTTCCCCTTCCAACAAGGAAATAGTGCATAAGAGACTATCCGACACTTTAGCTCTGAAATTACTCTACCTACACGGGATAGCCATTTTTCTACTGTTGTAGGGCCATCACCCTTATCCCCCCAAAACTTCTTAGCACCTTGTTTGCATATCTTTCTCATAGCGTCTCCTCTAAAATGGGTTGCAATCAGTATCTGATGTGTAGGATGTACTAACTATACCACTTCAGGCTGAGGTTGCTATGGTGGTTGAGGTGTTTGGGTTGTTCCCATGAACTGGTGAAACCATTGACTCATCATTGTGACGAAAACATTGCTAAAATCATTTTTAGCCACGTCCAAATCAACTGCAGCTGCAGGACCCTGTCCTTGTGTTGGAGGTACAACACTTTCAATTTCCTCGCCCGTTGGTTCTCTTTAGCTTTTAGACATTACTTTTAGCTACAACATAACTTAAGTTAATCAAAACTGCCGGGACTAAGCCATAGATATACCATACATGGCAGGGCGTGACTTAGCATTTGGTTTTTTGAGAATCAACTCAACCTAGGCTCTGATACCAAAACGTGAAATATCCTTTAGCCTGCCAAGAAGACATGGTGTATATCATTCAGCCAAACATACCGCCCGACAGACTGTGGCATTAATAGTGGATATAAACCCTTTGAATTAACTCAAATCTTTGAGAAAATAATCATGAGGGTTTCATTTATTATTAAAAAAACCATTATTCTTCTTCCGTTTTGGTAATACGTCTTGAATGAAATAATAGGAGTTATAAAAGATAAATATGTTGTCCAATTATTACTAGTTATGGCATATATATTCAAAACGTAATTTATAATAAGCAAATTAAGAGAGTTTGGTGTACACTTTCAAAGAAAGGCAATTCTCTTTTAAGATAAAACAATATAAACGACGTAATTAATTGCAAAAGTTAAATACAAAACGTATGTATATGTCACAAGTGGCTCACTTGCAACCGCAAGTTTAGCTAAGTGCCTTTTGATAGATCCTTTTTCTACTATCAATATGCCTGAGGAATGAAAAGTGACGGAGTAAGTTCAATTAAATTTAGTGAGTTCCAAAAATAAACACAATTAGTTTTACAAGAATTTTGGTAATTAACAAGCATCAATACTCATAAATAAAGAACAATAGACTTTTCCATGAGACTCTTTCATATAGACATAACACGCCAATCGCCACCCATAGTTTTTTGGTAGCAACACTTCGATAATTTAAACATAACACACATAGTACTCGGGCAGACACATTCTGCCAACTTACACACTTCGCTTACAACCTTGCATTGTTATCAATGACCCATTCTTATGCCAACATCAGACCCATATCTTAGAAATCAGAATCACATAATTTTCATAATCATATTCTTGTTAAATTAAACATGTGTTCTCCTGCAAGGCCAGACCATGATCTTTCAGTCCGGTTTGTAATATAGTTGCCTTATCAGAGGCATCACCTATAGATCTCATTTCCACAATTTTCACATATAATAAATTGTTTAGTATTGCTCGTGCAACAAAGAGGGCGTTTTTACATTGACAGTGATCATACTCACACAAACTTCACTGGTTTATCACATATGTCCAGAAACAACACATCAACTCATTTACAGTAAGAGCAACTTACTGAACATAACCCACATATCATGAAAGTTTTATAACTCAAAGGAAATAAGAAGGAACTCACCAACAAACTTTAGAATAGAATCTACTCTACTGGTCTTTTGACTCAATTGCTCTGACTTTCACTAGCTTCTTGAGCTAAATAAGAAACAATTATAACCATTAGACCATTTATCTAATCTAATCATGCATGTACTAATGCAAAATTGAAAATCCCATTGACAACAACCTAATGGCTTTCCAGATATTACCAGTAAGCTGGTACTTAACAATGGCATTTTGACTTGGTACAAGAACCTCTTTCATCTTCTCTGACAAAGATACCTTAAAATTTCCCAGAGAATAAAAAAAATAATGTAGAGAAAAACAAAGGTAAAACATTGCTTGTACACTAAAACAAGTCAACTAAACAAGTCATTCAACTACCTAAACACATCAAACTATCATCTATAGTACTCTAGTTTAGTTCCAATTAGGTCTTAACTAAACTCTAACAATGTTGATCGAGCCATTGTTTTCATGCTAAAATACGAAAAATAAGTTTATCGATTCACGAACTAATGAGTTCACCCCAAGTATTTGGGGTTGCCAGATCATCAAACAAAAGAGTCTGCTAAACTCTAGAGTTCGTGAAATGGTGAATTCTAGCAAGGTATCCCTCAATTAGGTGTACTGTCAATTACTCGCAATACGCCACCCAGACACTTAATCCCATTTTCTACCCTGGCTAACTCAACTATAAGCTAAACAACATATTGATACGATTTGCATCAGGCAGGTTGTTACAATTCAATTGTTAAATTGCAAAATATTAGAGTTGATATCAATACTTAATTGCTTAGTATCAATACTAAATAAAGCATCGATAGGGTATTGATACCAAATCGTGAATTTGTTTCTTTTGTAAAAACAAAGGTACTGATATTAATTTTTTGGTGTCTATACTTTTTGAAAATTATCGATACTTATTTAAGAAAACCAATACCATTTTGGCATTCTACCAATTTGAAAATCTTAAAACAGAACATTTTTATCGATACCACTTTAAAGGTATAATTCCTTACTCAATCAGTATCGATATTTTTTTCATTGATGCCAATTTGGCATTCTGTTTGTTTGAGAAAATTGTTAATATGGTCAAGTATTGATATGCCAGAATATTGGTACTTTTTGCCAAAATTGGTCAAAAATCATTGTAATGCCTATTTCATGCCCAAATTACTTTACATTCAATTAGTACCCTTAAACATTTTGATAGACCTGTAAAGCATCAACCAAAAACATACCAATTCATATACCAACCACAGTTACAAATTCACAATCAACAAAAATTACAAACTAAACTAAATGATCAATTTTCCTTAAATAGTTTGGGATGTGTACTTATGCAAGAGGGTAAAGTCGTAGCTTACGCTTTGAGGCAGTTGAAGCCTTCCGAGAAGAATTATCCGACACATGACTTAGAGTTAGTCGCTATAGTGTTTGCTTTGAAGATTTGGCGACATAATTTATTTGGTGAGAAATGCCATGTCTATACCGATTACAAAAGCCTTAAGTATTTAATAACTCAAAAGGAATTGAACTTACGACAATAAAGATGGTTAGAGCTGTTAAAGGATTATGAGCTTGTGATTGATTACCATTCGGGTAAGACGAATATGGTCACTGATGCTTTGAGTTGGACGTCGTTGTTTCCCTTGAGGGCTATGAATACATGGATGACTTTGTCTGATGATGGTTTGATTCTAGTCAAGTTAAGAACTAGACCAACTTTTCGTCAACAAATTTGTGATGCTCAGAAAGTTGATAAAGAGTTGCAAGCTAAGAGAGTTCTGTGTGAGTCCAGTAGTGAACCAAATTTTCTTAGGGACTCCGATGGTTGTTTGAGATTCTGTGGTAAGATTTGTGTTCTGAAGGACACTAAGTTGATTCAGAATATTTTAAATGATGCACACAACGGTTGTTTGACAGTTCACTAGGGTAGTACAAAAATGTATAATAACTTGAAGAAAATGTATTGGTGCAATGGTATGAAAAGAGATATCTCAGAGTTTGTATCGTAATGTTTAATTTGTCAGCAGGTAAAGGCTGAACACCAAGTACCTTCAGGTTTGCTTCAGCCCATGATGGTTCTCAGGTGGAAATGGGACCGGATTACTATAGATTTTGTAACAGGGTTGCCTTTAACTCCGAGAAAGAGAGATGCCATATGGGTTATTGTTGATAGATTAACTAAAATGGCTCATTTTATATTAGTACGTACTGATTAGTCACTTGATAAGTTAGCTAAATTGTACATTGGTGAAATTCTCAGACTTCATGGAGTACCTATATTGAATATTTCAGATAAAGATCTGAGGTTCACTTCGAGGTTTTGGAAAAAGTTACAAGAGGCTTTGGGTATGAAGTTAAACTTTAGTACTGCTTTCCATCCGCAAAATGATGGTTAGTCGGAGAGAGTAATTCAAATACTTGAAGACATGCTCCGATGTTGTGTATTGGAATTCCAAGGTAGTTGGGAAAAGTACTTATCGTTGGTAAAGTTTTCCTACAACAACAGTTATCAGTTGAGTTTGAAAATGGCACCTTATGAGGCATTATATGGGAGTAAGTGCCGAACACCTTTGTATTGGACTGAACTCAGAGAAAATCAGATTCACGGGGTTGACTTAGTTAAAGAAACCAAAGAGAAAGTGAAGATAATTCGTGATTGTTTGAAAGCTGCTCCGAATAGACAGAAATCGTATGCGGATTTGAAACGAAAAGAGATTGAGTTTCAAGTCCATGATCAATGATAAGGTATTTTTAAAAATGTCTCCATGGAAAAAGGTTTTGAGATTTGGTAGAAAGGCCAAGTTGAGTCCGAGTTTTATTGGATCGTACGAGATTACCAAAAGAGTAGGGTCAATTGCCTAGCGATTAGCCTTACCATTTGAGTTGGAAAAGATTCATTATGTATTCCATCTGTCTATGTTTTGCCATTATCGATCTGATCCTTCACATGTGGTTTCACCGAAAAAGGTTGAGATTCAACCGAATATGACTTATAGTGAAGAACCGGTTAAGATTTTGGCTCAGAAAGTCAAACAATTAAGAAACAAGAGTATTGCCCTTGTGAAATTGTTATGGAAAAGGCATGGGGTTGAAGATTCTACATGGGAGCCTGAGGAGGCCATGAGAAACCAATACCCAAACCTTTTCATCGGTAAGATTTTCGGGGACGAAAATCCCTAAAGGGGGAAGAGTTATAACATCTCGAATTAGGGTCTAGTGGAAATATTAATTTTGAAACCATAAATTTGAAGTAAAAATAATTATTTTATAATTATTTGATGATCATGATATGAATGCACGTTTGTGTGAAATTTTCATGAAGAAATTTTATGTCTACAGTGTCCAATCTGAAGTTAAGGACTAAATTGAATAAGTCGCAAAACTTGAGTTCTAGAAGCTTTAAGCATGAAATTGCTATGGATTATTAATTAGATGTCCTTAAATAGTAATTTGACCAAGTTTTAAAATCTTGGACAAAAATGGGCATGGATAGGAAAAAATTTGAAAGAAAAGCCTTAAGGGCATTTTGGTCATTTGGTTAATAAAAGAATAAAAAGGGAAAAATTAAGAAAAATTTGCTCATCTTCTCCATGCTATAGCGGAAATTTCCATGCTCACCATAGCTAGGGTTTCTTCAACTTTCAAGCTCAATAGTAAGTGCATCCTAGCCTCATTTTTAATGTTCTTTACATTTTTAAAGTTGTCATCAATCGATCTAGCTATTTCTACAATTATTTTGAGCTAGGGTTCATGTTCAAAAACTTACCCATGTGTGACATGCATGTATTTTATTGTTTAATCGAGGAATATGAAAGTTTGATGTGTGTTTAACATCTTTTACTAAGTGATTTTTGATGAAAATGCATGGAAAGGACCTATTTGTAAAAGTGGTAAAATAAGTAGTAAATATGTGAAATAAAGAAAAATGTGGGCTGTTAGGAGTAGGAATATGAATTGGCTAGGCTTGGGTAATAGATAAAATGCATACATTTCATTTTACGAGCCTAAGGACCAATTTGTAAAGAAGTGAAAAGTTAGGGGTAAAAAGGTAATTTTACCAAAGTATGTGTTATAGGTCGATTCGTACAATGTTTGTATTAAAGAAGTTAATTTTGGCATTATAGATCAAGAAACACGCGATTTAGTTCTTGATCGGGGGAAAAATAAGGTTTACGAAGAATAGGCTCGTTTTCATCATTTTGTACCGAGGTAAGTTCATATACAAATAATGTGATGTAATGTAATATTCTCGATGCTTGAGTATTATGTGAATCTAAATTCTTTAATGCTATTATGAGTTATGCTTTGATTGCTCCATGAGTAAGAGATGGGTATTATGGACATTGAGATCGACATTACGATCAAGCTTGATAGAGAAGTGATATCGAAAAATCCAGTTTGAACCTTAGGAATAGTTTAGGATACAAGTGACATGTCACTAGGTATCATGTGATTTATGAGCTCATTAGATATGTGATATATGTTTATATGGTTCCGGGTGCTGGTCTTGTGCTTCCTACTGGTGGTTGGGTAGTCCGGCATGTGTTGCAGATAGCTGACAGCTTGTGTGAGCAGCCCGTGTAGCTACATCCTGACTAAAAACTTGTGTGAGCAGACCCGTGAGTAGCTCAGGAATGAGCTTTTATACATTACGTGTTATGAGGTAGCTTTAGCTACGAATGTGGCACTTATGTGCCAGCCTTCCGTGTATCCAATAGTATTCCGTGTTCAACGGGTAAATTATCGAGTAACTTGACAGAAGACCCAAGGGGTAAGTCAGTGAAAAGAATGAGTAAGATATTATGTTATGAGTTGATACAGGTATGTATACCGAACTCATGAGTAATGCCTTGGTAAGTGATGAACTTATGACAAGTTGTTTATGTGATGAGTAAGTTTAAATTATTTGAGGAATTATAAATTATGTTCATTATGTTAAATCTATGTTAATTACTTGTTTAGATAACATGTTCTTTGCATATGGACTTACTAAGTTTTAATGCTTACCCCCTTCCTTTCCATCTTTTATAGTGTCGCCAAGCTAGCTCGAGGATCGAAGGACGTCGGAGACTCGATCACACTATCAATTGGACATTGGAGTATAATTAGTCTCAACATTTTGAGTATGGCATGTATAGGGGACTTGGTGATTTTGTTATGTGTCATATTGAGTAGCCAAATGAGTTGGCTCATGATGGTATTATGATTCATTTTGTATAAGGCCATGAGATGTGGCTTATATTTGCTTCTCAGGTTGTAACCCTAAGTAATTATGCATGCATGATGTGGTTGGTGGTTGCTTGTTGGTAATGGATGTGATAAATGAACATATGCTGAATGAATGAATTAGGACTAATAGGTATGAACATAGCAAGTAGGATATTAAGGTTAAACAAATATGAAATTGGTGTGGAATGCCATATGAAAGTATGGTGGTTTGAGCATGTGATATGTTGACATTACAAAGTTATGGATTAATCATGATTGTGAGTATTTGAGTGACTAAATATACTATGTTGCATGCCATCAAAAATGTATAAGTGAGTGAGCATTTTAGGGTGGCAAATGGCTTGGAAAATAGCCTCAAAGTTGTCCACACGGGTAGACACACAGGCATGTGTCTAGACCGTGTGAGACACACGGTCTGCCCCATGGGCGTGTGATCCGGCCGTGTGTCCCCTACACCCTAATTAATAGAAAACAGAATACCCAGTAGTAAACACACGGACAGAGACACGGTCGTGTGTCTCAGCTGTGTGGAGGACACAGCCTTAGGACATGGGCGTGTGTCTAGGCCGTGTGAAGTCTGCACTTAATTTTTGGAATCTAATTCACCACACGGCCTAAGCACACGGGCATGTGACTTGGTCGTCTGACCCTAATTGTGTTGATGACATCATAAACAGAGAGTTACACGGGATGAGGACACGAGCGTGTTCCAAGCCACACGGGCGTGTGTGACCACCCGGCCTACCCACACGGGCATGTGACACCATTTCATGAAAATTTTCTAAGTTTTCCCAAAGATTTCTAAAGTTCTCGATTTAGTCCCGAACTACTCGCGATGCATGTTTTGGGCTTCGTAGGCCCATATAAGGGACAATTTGCATATGTATAAATAAATTTAATTTGAATGAAATTTTATGGCCCGGTTTTCTATGTTTGCTTGTGTTTAAGACCGGTAATACCTCGTATCCTGTCCAGGCGTCGGACACAGGTAAGGGGTGTTACAATCCTTGAATGGATTGGGTTGTGTACTTATGCAAGAAGGCAAAGTGATAGCTTATGCCTCGAGGCAATTGAAACCGCATGAGAAAAATTATCCAACACATGATTTGGAGCTAGCCTCCATTGTGTTTGCTTTGAAGATTTGGAGACATCATTTGTATGGTGAGAAATGCCATGTTTATACTGATCATAAAAGTTTAAAGTACTTAATGACTAAAAAGGATTTGAATTTAATGCAAATGAGATGGTTGGAATTATTAAAATATTACGAGTTAGTGATTGACTACCATCCGGGAAAGGCGAATGTGGTTGCTGATGCTTTGAGTAGGAAGTTGTTGTTTGCTTTGAGAGCTATGAACACTCAGTTGACCTTATTCGATAATGGTTAGATTCTAGCTGAATTGAGAGCTAGACCAATGTTTCTCCAAGAGATTTGCGAAGGTCAGAAAGGTGACAGTGAATTGCAAGCCAAAAGAGCCCGATGTGAATCGAGTATGGAATCAGATTTTCGAATTAGTTCTGATGGATGTTTGATGTTCTGAGATAGGGTCTATGTACCGAGAGATGATGAGCTTATTCAGAATTTTGCATGAGGCACACAATGGTTATTTGTCAGTTCACCCCGTTAGTACTAAAATGTACAATGACTTGAAGAAATTGTATTGGTGGTCGGGCATGAAAAGAGATATCTTCGAGTTTGTTTCGATATGTTTAATTTTCCAACAAGGAAAGTCGAACACCAAGTGCCTCGGGTTTACTTCGGCCAGTGATGGTACTCGAGTGGAAATGAGATAGGATTATGATGGATTTCGTAACTTCTTTACCTTTGACTCTGAAAAAGAAAGATGCTGTATGGGTTGTGGTTGATAGATTGACGAAATTGGCTCACTTTATACCGGCATGTACTAATTATTCACTTGATAAGCTAGCTGAACTGTACATTTATGAGATTGTGAGATTGCACGGGGTGCCTATTTCTATTCTTTTGGATAGAGGTCTGAGCTTTACTTTGAGGTTTTAGAAAAAGTTGCAAGAAGCCTTAGGCACGAAATTGAATTTTAGTACCGATTTTCATCTGCAAACCGACAGTCAATCCGAGAGAACAATTCAAGTACTTGAAGATATGCTCTGATGTTGTGTTTTAGAATTCGAGGGTAGTTGGGAAAAATATGTAACACCATTAAACCATAACCGTCGCCGGAATAGGGTTAAAGGCGTTACCAGACATATCGAAATATTTAACATTCATTTCACAGTCACATAGCATCACAAGTCATACATCAATATAGAGTCCCTTACATAGGTTATTGAGACCTTAAACATGCATTAGAAAGGGGTCGGGACTAAACTGAGCACACATAAAATTTTTTGAAACTTAAACAATTTTCAAAGTTGTCTAGGTCACACACCCGTGTGAACAGGCCGTGTGCCTCACACGGCTTTAGACACGCCCGTGTGTTTAAACTGTCGCAAAACAGGGCATACATAGTTGAAACTGACTTAGATCACACGGCCAACCATACACCCGTGTGTCTAGCTCGTGTACCCTTCGAAATGGCCACACACACCCATGTACCAAGGCTGTGTGCCTCGTACGGCCACCAAACACATCCGTGTGTCTAGGCTGTGCTCGAGACTGACTTGAGTAGCTAGCTTTACAACAGACACATGGTCGAGACACACGCATGTGTGCTCAACTGTATGGGGTGAAATTAGGCTTGGTTTAAGCCATATTTCCCACCTATCTCAAGCACACCAAATCTACAACATTGTTACATCATTTGCATATATTTAAAGCCAACTAAAACATGCCAATTCAGTCACATATCAAACTAAACAACCTCTACCAATTCAATATGCCAACATCATCATAATTTACCAAAGTTCCAAATTCATAGCTTATTACTTCAATAACCTATAATAACTCATCACATAAACATTATAAACATCACATATTTTACTTATCAAACACACCATTTAGGCCAACTTAAGAAGCCATACAAACCAATATTTACAAGCCAAAACTCATGGCTATATTCACAACCCAAAATATACTAAACACTCCTAGCCTATAAATGTCATATACCATATATAAAACTCTCAAAATGGTACCCAAAATAGATGTCTGATAGATTTATAACACTGTAAAACAAAGAACATATCACACAGTAAGCTCGTACCAAATAACATCAACAGTTTATAAAGTATGAAACATCCACTAATAAACACTTAGTAGTTCTCAAATCATCTATCAATTCTATTCCAACACAATTAATATGTTCATACTAATTCATCAAACTTTATACACATAGTATCATCTACCACATAGGTATTGAACATACCTAAACCTTCTCGTATTTATTCATTTTCATTCTCACCTTTCGTTCAAATACATTAATGCTTCCTGATGTCTATCCATGATTTAAGAATTCACACACTTACTGCTTTATTGGTTAGCCGAAGCTAGAACGATTCTGAACACTTAGTGCCATCATAAATAATTGAAGTTATCTCGGTATCGCACACTTAGTGCATCATATAGCCGAAGCTATTCCATTTCGCCCACTTAGTGCTATTTATAACCGAAACTATTTTAAATTGCACACTTAGTGCCGAACATAGTCGATTTATCATATTACTCAAACCATAGTCAATTATATATTCAATTTATGCATTATCAAAGCATTAAAACATACTTGTAACATCATTTATCATGTACGAACTTACCTCGTACTCGGAATTGACGATTCGAATCATTTACTCAATAACCTTCGACTTCCCTCGGTCTAAATCTGAATTCCTCTTTTCTTGATCTATATGTATTCAAAATTAACCCTTTTATTCAAAAAATCATTCAATTTAATCCACAAACACACATTTAGGGCATTTTACAAATTAGCCCTCACATTTTCACATTCTGACACTTTAGTCCCTATTTCACAATATCAGAAAATACACAAAATTCATCAAAACCATACCTTAGCCAAATCTTCCTATGGTCCCTAGGAACCCATAACTTTCATTTATTTTACATTTTAGTCTTTCAATTTACAAATTTCACAATTTATCCCATTTTACTCAAATTCATCAAAAATCCAAAGACAAAAAATATTAACCCAACATCAAGCTTTCATATTTCATCATTTAACAACACAAAACTCATGAATTCATCTATGGCATATTTCAAAATCATCATCAAAATCAGAAATTGAGACATGGGCTTTATAGTAAACTAAGCAACGATCACAAAAATGAACCTTGAATCAAGCTTCAATTATAGCCGAATGAACAAAGCTTTCCAAACCCTATTTCTTTTCTAGTTTTTGGCAAAGATGAACACTAATGGCTTGATTTTCATGCCTTTGTTTTAATTTAATTATCATGTTAACTAAATTCCAGCTTTAACCTTTGTTATAAAACTATTAAATCAATTAAGCATAAGGCCATTTATGTCCAATCATGCTTTCAATGGTCAATTAACATATTAAGGACCTCTCTTTTAACAAGACAAATCAAATAGGCACTTTAACAATCAACAAGCAACGTTTACATTTTACGCGATTAGGTCCTTTTATCAAATTGAGCACACAAATGATTACATTTTCATATGAAACTCTCACACAGTCTAATTCACATATCACAAGCATGGAAAATAATATTTAAATATTTTTCTGACTCAGATTTGTGGTCCCAAAACCACTATTCTGACTAGGGTCTAAACCGGGCTGTTACAGAATATCTACCATTGGTTAAATTTGCCTATAACAACAATTTTCAGTCAAGTATTAAGATGGCACCTTATGAGGCATTGTATGGCCATAAGTGCCAAACACTATTGTATTGGACTGAACTCAGAGAGAATCAGATTCACGGGGTTGATTTAGTTAGAGAAACTGAAGAAAAAGTGAAGACAATTCGTGATTATTTGAAAGCAGCTTCAGATAGACAGAAATCCTACATGGATTTGAAACGGGAAGAGATTGAGTTTCAGGTTGGTGATAAGGTATTTCTAAAAGTGTCTCCGTGGAAGAAAGTTCTTAGATTTGGCTGGAACGGCAAGTTGAGTCCGCGTTTTATTGGACCGTATGAGATTACTGAAGGATAGGGCCAGTAGCAACACTTCTAGCCTATACATGCCATACTTCAAATATACATTTTCAAAAGGTACCAAATTAAGATTCGATAGTGTGGTGACAATCCTTGACGATCCCTGAGCTCATAGTGGCTTTGATATCTATAAAATAATGCAAACACACACAAAGTAAGCTTTCAAAAGCTTAGTAAGCCATATACAAATAAACTTATCATTTAAAGCATATAAACATTATTAAATTACTTATACTTTATAGCAAAATACCAACACAAACCTCATATTCATACACTTAGATCATAGATCATCATTTGCACATATACTTACCTTTCATATTTCAACTATAGTACACAATTCGAATGTACCTAAATAGGATAAAATTTTACAAAGTCATTCATTTTCTCGGAATGCCAACGTCCCAGACGTGGTCTTGCATGTAATCAAATATCGATGCCACTGTCCCAGCCAGGGTCTTACCCGAAATTAAATACGATACCCATGTCCCAGACATGTTCTGACACGTAAAACAGAAGTCGATGCCAACGTCCCAGACGTAGTCTTACATGATAACATATATCGGAATCCTATGTCATGACATATGTATGCTAACTATTCCTAGGGTTCATACGAGACTTTTCAGACGTTGAAACTTTGTCTATACTTTCTCAATTGGCACATATTTAGCTTGAACATTCACTCATCATAATTCAATATCATATGAATAATCAGAATTCAATTCAAACAAATTTATAGTATATCGACTTACCTTATTCGGATTCGGATGAATGAAATCAGTTACTCGACAACTTTCAACTTTCCCCGATCTAACTCTGTTTTCTTTAATTCTTGATCTATATAAATTCAAATTTAACTTGTTCAATTACACATTCATTCAAAATGATCCACAAACACATATTTAGGATATTTTACAAATTAGCCCTCACATTTTCACATTTTGACACTTTAGTCCTTATTTCACAAAATTACAGAATACACATAATTTGCATATACTCATGCTTGACCGAATATTCATGGTACTCATACAAGTCCACACATTTCATTTATTTCATATTTTAGTCCTTCAATTTACAAATTTCACAATTTAGCCCATTTTACTCAAATTCATCAAAATTCCAAAGATAGAACATATTAACCCAAAACATATCTCCCATTTATCAACAACTAACTTCAAAAAACTCTTACTTTCATCAATGGCACATTTTACAATCATCAACAAAATAAAAAATTGAGACCTGGGCTTGATAGTATTCAAAGCAACGATTACAAAAACGTAGAAATTATTAAAAGCCGAGCAAAACACATACCTAATTCACCAAATCAAAGTGTCGAACCCTAGTTTGCTTTTTCTCTTTTCTTTCCTTTTGATTTTCGGTGGATGAACACATAAAATGGCTTTGTTTATAAAATGGCTTTGTTTTGTCTTTTGTTTTCATATAATTAACTTAATAGGCTAAATACCAATTTTTCCCCTTTTATTAAACCATAATTAAATAATAACATAATGCCCATTTAAGTCATTTAATTCATTTAATGGTCAAATAACCTCATAATCATAAAGCCAAGTCAAATAGGCACTTTTAACAAGTAGCAGGCAACTTTTATATTTTACGCGATTAGGTCCTTTTATCAAATTAAGCACACAAATGATTAAATTTTTATACTAAACTTTCACACATACTAATTCATATATCAAAAGCACAGAAAATAATATGTAAATATTTTTTTGACTCAGATATGTGGTCCCGAAACCACTATTTTGACTAGGGTCTAAACCGGACTGTTACAGAATTCCTTGAGTTAAAATAAGGTCAAATGACGGTAAAGAAATATGAGCGTGAGTTTGTGAGACTGAGCAAATACGCTCAAGAATGTGTTTCGACTGAAGCAATCATGTGTAAGAGATTTGAAGATGGGCTTAATGAAGACATCAGATTATTGGTTGGCATTCTTGAACTGAAAAAATTCGTTGTGCTAGTGGAGAGAGCTTGTAAGGCCGAAGAGTTGGCTAAAGAGAAAAGAAAAGCTAAGTTTGAGTCTCAAAACTCAAAGAAGAGGTAGATGGTAAGTCACTTCAGTCCTCATCTAAGAAACCAAAAGAGTTTAATACTCGATCAAGTGCTTCAGTTGGGTTTTCAAATAGAAACCATGGGAAACAGTATTCGGGTTATAAGGCTCAGACTACTTCAATAGCGAGTGTGGGTAATGTTCAACCTACTAGACCTGAATGTCCACATTGTGGTAGACGTCACCCCGGTGAGTGTAGGGTGAATGATCGAACTTGTTTATCACTTCATTAGAGATTGCCCCGGAATGGTTGAAAAAGAGAAATTTCAGAGCGCAAGATTGGGTAATACTATTGTAACACCTCTAACCCGAATCAGTCGCCAGACTAGGGTTACGAGGCATTACAGAGCAAAAACAAAATTTTGAACTTTCACAAATTCAAACATATTTCATTATTATGAATCATTTATTTAATAACAAATATATACATTCTCCTATACTTTCAAAATTTATCAAGCCATCTTTCGAATTCACAAACATGTACATGTATATATATGCATATAATTAACGTGTTTACAAAAATGAAAATAATTTCCATAGTGTACTATAACATAAAATCACTATTCAATTTATCATTTATCAATGTTTCACTTAGTCTTATTAAATAAAAACAATCTCAATAAATAACCATTATTTAATCTCATAACTAATTATCGTACTCATACACTTCCATGCAAACTGAACGAAATTTAACCTATGCATATTCGAACAATGCATGCCTCATACCATGCATTTCCAAATATACATTAAACATGCTTAACATTTAAACTCATATTTATAAATGAATAAGCATACACAAAAATCAAGTCGCCAAACTCTATTTATTTATATAGATATACCAAGACTGAATGATCAACCACAATCAATTCCACATATCACTTTAAACTATTTCCTTCACATGTAACACCATTCACATTTACTTTTCATTCCTTTCACATAATATTATAATCAAGATAAAATAACCATTACCAAACATAACCAAAACCAAGCTTTTAAGTTTAAGCCATATTCGCATGGCTCAATTTATACATATTCAAAGTTGAACAAAATACATATTAGCCTATACATGCCAAAAGTTTGAAAATAGACTTTTAAAAGTACCGAAAATTGACAATAGTGTGGATGACTTCGATAACAATCCCCAAGCTCTTAACTTACACCCAAAATCTATGAAACAGGGTAACAAAACACACAGGGTAAGCTAACTTAGCTTAGTAAGCCTTAAGCAAATTAAACAACTCAATGAATAATCAAAACATTAAAACTAACCAAATTATATCCATAATGTTATACTTCATCTTAATAAAATACCTTGGTTGAATGCTCACAATCAAGTATATAACATCACATAAATATTTCCTATAAGCCGATTAAACAAGATCAAATATTTCATCACATAGTCAATTACATGTATGGCCAAATACACAAGATTTATTATATATTCACATGTGACCGAATATAAGAGATAATTAAAACATCACATATAACCTATAGTTAAAATTCAATATAACATCACTTATGGCCGAATATGCACATCCAAGATAACTTCACATATAACCGAATATACAAGTTCAATATAAGCTCACATGTACTTACGTTTTTGGGCCGAACATATACAATGCAATTTAGCTCAATTTCACTTGCTCAATATCCAAAATAACTTGAATTCTCATAATCATATACTTGAAAACAAATCACCGGTATAAAACCTGCTAGGCATAAGCCGGAATTGCACAGTTGCACAAGGCCTGCTAGACTCAAGGTCTGATATTTATTCACCGGCACTAAGCCTGCTACGCACAAAGCCTGATCAAAGTCACTAGCACAACGCTTGCTAGGCTCAAATCCCGAATATCACAATCATATAATCATTCCACAACATTTCACGTATATCAAATCGTATAATATTCCATGTAATACATACACATTTTCAGAAGCTTTGATATCATTCAAATACAACTTAATCACATTAATTCATTGACATATCTCATTCGGCTATCAAAATAATACATTATAAAATTTGAATCATGATAGCAAATCATTTTATGTTCAAAATAAACCATATTTAATTACTTAGAGACTTACCTTAGATATCGACGGACGTTACGAATCGACTATTCAACTATTTTTGTCTTTCCCTGATCCAAGTCCGATTTCCTTTGTTCTTGATCTATATAATTTCAAATTAACCTCATTTAAACACAATTTCATTCAATTTAATCCAACAACACATAAATGGGCAAATTACCATTTTACCCCTGATATTTCATACTTTTACAAATTAGTCCTAATTGCATAAAACACAAAATACACAAAATTTCACAACAACATAGTTGAGCCGAATCTTCTATATACTCATACTAATCCATTTATTTCATCTATTTCACATTTTAGTCCCTCAATTTTTTAGTTTTGCAATTTAGTCCTAATTACTCAAAATCTTCAAAAACTCCAATACAAAATATGTTAATCTAAAACATATATTTCATTTTACATCATCAAAAAACAAAAATGACAAGCTACCAACAATGGCACAACTCAAAATATTCATCAAAATAAAAAATTCAAGCGTGGGTTTTGTAGTACTCGAAGCAACAATCTAAAAAATGTAAAAATTATCAAAAATCGAGTTGAACACATTCCTTAATCTAGCTTCAAATTGGCCGAACCCTAACCTTTTGTTCTTTCTTTTTCTTTTAGTTTGTATTCGATCAAAAGATAATGAATTAAACTTTGTTTAATTTATGTTATTATAACAAATATATGTTTTAATATTTAAATTACTTTTATAACCTTAGTTAATAAATTATAAAATCACATATATCATGCCCACTCCCGTCCAATTCATTTAATATTGGGCTATTTATTTCTTAAGGGCTTCTATTTTAAAAGCCAAGTGCAAATTAGCCCCTTTTAGAAATAACCACCTAATTTTCACTTTACTCGATTAAGTCTTTTTATTTAATCGAGCACCAAAACGACGAAATTAAATCACGAAAATTTCACAGATATAAATTCACACAAATTAAACGTAGAAAATAATTTAAAAATATTTTTCTGACTCAGATCCGTGGTCTTGAAACCACCGTTCTGATTAGGGTCTAAATCGGGCTATTACAACTCTCCCCCCTTAGGGATTTTCGTTCTCGAAAATCTTACCAGTGAATAGGTTCTGATAACGTTCTCTTATTGTATTCTCTGGCTCCCATGTTGCTTCCTCAACTTCATGTTTATGCCACAATACCTTAACTAACGGAATCTTCTTATTTCGCAACTCTTTAATCTCACGAGTTAAAATGCAAATCGGTTCTTCTCCGTAGGTCATATCAGGCTGAATTTCAATCTCAAACGGACTAATCACATGTAAAGGATCAGATCGATACCTCCGAAGCATCGAAACGTGGAATACATTTTGGATATTTTCTAACTCAGGTGGCAATAATAGTCTGTAAGCCGCTAGCCCGATACTCTCTATAACCTCATACGACCCAATAAACCTCGGACTCAATTTGCCTTTACAACCGAATCTGAGTATTTTCTTCCACTGTGAGACTTTCAAAAAGACTTTATCTCTGATCTGAAACTCTATTTCTTTACGTTTCAAGTCTGCATAAGATTTCTGACGATCCGACGCTGTTCTCAAACTTTTATGGATCACTTTCACTTTCTGCTCAGTCTCTCTAATTAAGTAAACCCCGTGTATCTTATTTTCACTGAGCTCAGTCCAGTACAATGGCGTACGACATTTACGACCATACAAAGCTTCATAAGGTGCCATTTTGATACACGATTGATAACTGTTATTATACATGAATTCAATCAGACGTAGATATCATTCCCATGTCCCTTCGAACTCGAGAATGCAACATCTCAACATATCCTCAAGTATCTAAATAATTTGTTTGGACTGACCGTCTATTTGAGGATGAAAAGCAGTTCTAAAATGCAACTTAATGCCTAATGCATCTTGTAGTTTCTTCCAAAACTGCGATGTAAACCTCGGATCTCTATCAAACACAATAGATATAGGCATACCATGTAACTTCACTATCTGAGAAACATACAATTCAGCCAGTTTATCAAGTGAGTAATTTGTACGAACCAGAACAAAGTGAGCAGATTTAGTCAATCTATCAATAATAACCCAGATTGCATCTTTCTTGCTCGATGTCATCGTTAAACCGGATACAAAATCCATTGCAACTCTGTCCCATTTCCATTCAGGTATCATGACCGGCTGAAGTAATCCAGAAGGTACCTGATGCTTAGCTTTTACTTGCTGACAGACTAAACATTTCGATACGAAGTCAAAAATGTCTCGTTTCATACCTTGCCACCAATAATGTTGTTTCAGATCATTATACATCTTCGTACTACCCGGATGAATAGATAATCGACTATTGTGAGCTTCATTCAAGATCATCTGAATCAACTCTATATTTCTCGAAACATATATTCGGTTCCTGAATCTCAAACAGTCATCAACATCAACTCGAAACTCTGAATCTACATTTGAATCACATTGAACCCATTTCACTATCAAATCGTTGTCAACCTTCTGTGCATCACAAATTTGCTGAATAAATAACGGCCTTGCTTTTAATTCAGCTATCATCGCACCATTATTTGACATAGCTATATGTGCATTCATTGTACACAAAGCAAACAGTGATTTTTGGCTTAAAGCATCTGCAACAACATTAGCCTTTCTCGGGTGATAGTCAACCACAAGTTCATAGTCTTTCAACAATTCTAACCATCGACGTTGTCTCAAATTTAGATCTTTCTGAGTCATCAAGTATGTAATATCCCGAATTAGGGCCTAATCGGAATAGTGGTTTCGTGACCACAAATCCGAGATAGAAATAATTATTTTATAATTATTTTGAGTTTATGATATGATTACATGATTGTGTGAAAATTTCGTGAAGAAATTCTATGCCTAAAGTGTTTAAATTGAAAGTAGGGACTAAATCGAATAAGTTGCAAAATTTGCATTCTAGAAGTTTTTAGTATGAAATTGCATTGAAATATTAATTAGGAGGTCTTAAATAGCAATTTGACTAATTTTAGTTCATGGAAAAAATTACGACATGGAAGGAATTTTTGGAAAGTTTAGTAGTAAGGGCATTTTGGTCATTTAGTTATTAAAATGAATTAAAAACAAAATTAAAAGCCAATTTTTGTCCATCTTCTTCATTAGGCCGAAATTTCAAGGGTTCTCCATAGCTAGGGTTTGTTTCAAGCTTCGAATCTCCATAGTAAGTGATTCCAAGCCCCGTTTTTAATGTTCTTTACATTTTTGAGATCCCGATAACTCGATTAAGCTTATGTTAGCAATAATTTAACCTAGGGTTTATATTTGGAAAAATACCCATAGGTGAAATTTGTGTATTTTGATGTTTTATGATAGAATATGAAGTTTTAAATTATGTTAGACAACTTGTACTACTCGATTTTAAGCAAAAACGAGTAAAAGGGCTTAATCGGTAAAAATACCTAATAGTCACAAGTACATGTTAGAGTGAGAATTTGATGTTGCCATAGAAGAGAAAAGTGATCAGCATGTTGTAAAACATAAGAATAAGGAACAAAGTTTAATCCCGAGCCTAGGGGCAAAAATGTAAATATGTAAAAGTTTAGGGGGAAAATTGTAATTTTGCCAAAATTTGAGTTAAGGATTAATTTGATAATGTGAGTATTAAATAAGCTAAATGTGTTATTTTAGATCAAGAAAGACGTGGAATCGACCTCAATCGAGGAAAAGAAAAGATTGTGGACTAAATTGCAAAATCTTTGTATTTTGTTACCAAGGTAAGTTCATGTGTAAATAATGTAGTATTATTTTTTTTTTAAATTATTGATGTTAATTATATTATATGCTGATTTTTATCATGAAATATATGCTTTGTGGTTATTTTCGAATAAAATGCAAATTATTTGTATTATTTGTTAAATATAAAGTGTTACCGAGTATTGGTTTTGGTATTTTTACGGAAGATGGCAAGGATATGTGTTCGAGGAAAATGCCGTTTGAACCTTAGGAATAGATTAGGATACAAGTGACATGTCACTAGGATGGTTGAGCATCCGAACTCGTTGAGTTGAGTCCGAGTTCACTTATGGATGCGAATGTCCGAACTCGTTGAGTTGAGTCCGAGTTCGTGAGATGTAACTAGGCATCCGAGCTCGTTGAGTTGAGTCCGAGTTCACTTATGGATGCGAACGCCCGAGCTCGTTGATTTGAGTCCGAGTTCGCTTATGGGCGGGTTACATGATTCTTTGGATTGCATATATGGCACTTATGTGCAAGTTATCCATGTATCCGAATTATATTCCGATGTGTTCAACGGGTAAAGTTATACTCAAATGGAGGAATATTCGAGATGTAAAGAGCGTATTGGTAAGTGATGTGAAATGGATATTTTGGACAGGTATGTATTTAACCTCGGGTTGAGTATTGATACAATCACGATAAGGTAATAAGATGATGAAAAATGATTAGAAATTTGATATGTGTTTTAGTGATGCATGCTAATGTTGATTGGTATGACCGTTTGTTATGTTACTTATTATTTGCATATGAACTTACTAAGCATTTATGCTTACTCCCTCCTTCTTACTCATTGTAGTTTTGGACAAGCCAGCTCAGGAATCAGGATATGTCGAAGGCTCAATCACACTATCCGGAAGACTTTTGGTAAATGGCTTGTAAATTTAAGTATGGCATGTATAGCAATATACCTATTTTGTGTAAATGATCTTATGATATGGTGATGGAATGGTTGAGAAAATGTTTGATAATGATAAATTATGAAAATGGTTAGTTTAGATTATGTTTGATGTTAAGGAAAATTATTAAGATACTTAGTGCATAAAAAACTCATAAAAGGGATGAAATTTGCAATAAACAGAATACTGCAGCAACACTAACACGAGTTTGAAAATTTACTAAAAATAATAGAAATTTAATTTGGTGATGGAATACATATAAAATTGAAGCTTATTATGTCTAGTTTCACATGAAACAAATTAAACAGGTAAAGAAATTATATGTTAAAAGATATTTTAATTTTAGTGAAACAGGGTCATAGCAGTTTCTGAATCCCCTATTCCAACTTTAGAAATTCACCATAAATTTTAAAGATATAATTAGGTGGTTTATTTTATATCCTAAAAATCCTTATTAAGTCTAGTTTTATTAGAAATAAACCTCATAGTCATATGAATTTTTTACAGAGAGAAATGTGGTTGGTAGTAGACAGAGGTCAAACCAGTCAAGTCCTAAAACAGGGGTAACTTTAACTAATAAACTGTACTAAGTGGCTCAACCAAAAATTCTAGAAAAAAATTAGTAGATAGGTATATGAGTATAGATTCAAGGAAAATTTACAGATCTTGATTTTGAGTTTCGTAACTCGAGATATGATTTTTCTTGTGACTGTGATGCAAGTAGCTTAAAGCTGTGAATGTAGAAACAAATAATCCAAAGTTCTAAAAATGTTAAATTAAGCTTAGTAACACCTCATACTCGACTCCGGTGATGGTCTCGAGCGTGGGGGCGTTACATTAAGTGGTATCAGAGCAGGTTTAGTCGGTTCTCGGACTACGTGTTGTATGTACGGATTTTGCTATACATGCCATATGTATAAATTGTGATAGTGTGACGACTTCTGACCGTTTAAATGATTTTTTTTTATAGTAAATGGATCCCGATCCAGTGTGGCGAGATGAAGTAGAGAGTAATGCATGACTCCGCTGAAGGAGCGTGTACTGACTGAAAATCCACCTCCTACTGTTGGTCGGGAGGAGGAGAAAGGGTCGGGAAGCCTTTCTCCAAATGATGAGTGCATGGTACATTGAGTTTGTTCATACGAACCCAAATGTACAACCTCCCCCACCTCCCCTAATTCGTCAACCTGTACCCCCGACGCCTCAAGGTATGGATCGATGAAATTTCACAGAACTCAGTTGATAGAATTCGTAAGCAAGAGGCCAAGAATTTAAAGCAAATATTGATGATGATGCCGAGAAAGCGAGTTACGGCTTGAAAATTCTATCCGGGTATTTGTGAATTATCTTGTACACTGAAGAATGTTTGAAATGTGCTATATCTTTGTTGAGGGATTCAAACTTATAATTGGTGGAAGACTTTGATTTGGTGGTACCGAAAGAGAAAATAACTTGGGAATTCTTTCAAGAAGAGTTTGGAAGAAATATATTAGTGAAAGATTTATTGATCGAAGCGTAAAGAATTTCTTGAGTGAAGCAAGGTAATATAATGATTCTGAGAATATGAAAGAGAGTTTGTTCGATTAAGTAAGTATGCGAGAGTATGTTCCTACAGAGGCCAAGATGTGCCGACGATTTGAAGACAGGCTCAACGAAGACATCAAGGTATTTGTTGGAATTCTTGAATTAAAATAAATGGTAGTATTGGTTGATCGAGCTTGTAAGGTAGAAGAATTACTTAAAGAAAAGAAAAAGGTATAGGTGAGACTAGAAATTGGAAGAAAAGACCGATGAGCGGTTCATTTTCACAAACAACTGGAAAGTCAAGGAATATGAATCCTCGTTCCCAAGCTTGGTTTGGGCAATCATATGGGAATTATAAGAAGCAAAATATGGGTCCTAAATCCCGGACTACTTACTTGCGAGTGTAGGGAACTCGAGATTTGTTAAACTTTGAGTGCAGTGGTGTGGTAGAAATCATTTTGGTAAGTGTAGAGCAAATGAATGTTTTCGATGTGGTTCTAGGATCATTTTATTAGAGACCGCTGAGAGAGAGTGAAAAAGAAAAATTTTAGAATACAATAACAAGTGGGGTGGGATTCGAGAGGAAGAAATACAAGAAAAGCGGGAGCGAAGCAAGCGGTAAGAATGTAGCGAGGATGCACCAGATTAGACTGAAGGAAGGGCTCCAGCTAGAACTTATGCTATTAAAGCGCGTGAAGATGCTTCCTCACCGATGTGATTACGGTACATTTTCTCTCTATAATGTTAATGTTATTGCTTTGATTGATCCGGTTCTACTCATTCATATGTATGCATGAAATTGGTGTCTAGTATGAATATACTACGTTGAGAACACAGAATTTATGATTAGAGTATCGAATCCGTTAGGCAAATGTGTGACTGTTGATAAAGTATGTAAGAAATGTCCTTTAATGATTCGGGATCATTACTTTCTAGCCGACTTGATGTTGTTGCCGTTTGATGAGTTTGATGTTATTTTGGGTATGGATTGGTTGACATTGCATGATCTTTGAAATAAATTGCAAAGAAAAGGTTATAGAATTAAAGTGTGAAAATGGTGAAACTCTGCGGGTTGAATCAGATAAATCAGAAGCATTACCTAGTGTGATTTCTTCAATGTCGGCTCAAAGATATCTGAGAAAGGGTTATGAAGCTTATTTGGCGTATGTAATTAATACAAAAGAAGTTGAAAAGAAAGTTGAATCAGTCAGGGTTGTGTGTGAATTTGCGGACGTATTTCGGAAGAATTGCCGGGTTTGCCTCTCATCGGGAAGTAGAATTTGGTATTGATTTGATACAGGGAACGACTCCGATTTCGATTGCTCCGTATAGAATGGCACCAGCAGAGTTGAAGGAATTAAAGTCGTGATTGCAAGAGTTGGTGATAAAGGTTTTGTGAGACCGAGTTTTTCACCTTGGGGTGCTCCGTGTTATTTGTGAAAAAGAAGGATGGTTCTATGAGGTTGTGTGTTGATTATCGCTTGATTAAACAAGGTGACAATCAAAAACAAATATCCGTTGCCAAGAATTGATGATTTGTTTGATCGGCTAAAAGGAGCGACATGGTTTTCAAAGATTGACTTGAGATCCAGGTATTACCAGCTGCGCGGGTAAAAAGAGTCGGATGTGCCTAAAGCGCTTTTAGAACAAGGTATGGTCATTATGAATTTTTAGTTATGCCATTCGGGTTGACAAATGCTCCTCTTTGTGTTTATGGATTTAATGAATCGCATATTCGACCATACTTGGACAAATTTGTTGTGGTGTTTATAGATGATATTTTAATTTATTCAAAAGATGATACAGAGCATTTGAGCATTTGAGGATAGTTTTACAAACTTTGAGAGATAAGCAAGCTGTATGCTAAGTTTAGTAAAAGTGAATTTTGGCTACGGGAAGTTGGATTTTTGGGTCATATTGTTTTGGTGATGGTATACGGGTTGATCCTAGTAAAATTTCAGCCATTGTTGATTGGAAACCACCGAAAAATGTAACTGAAGTTAGAGGTTTCTTGGGGCTAGCTGGGTATTATCGGCGGTTTGTAAATGGATTTTCTATAATTGCTGCTCCTATAACTAGATTACTCCGAAAGGATGTTAAATTTGAATGGACGGAAGAATGTCAACAGAGTTTTGAAGAATTGAAAAAGTTATTAACAGATGCACCAGTGTTAGTACAGCCCGAATCAAGTAAAAATTTGTGGTGTATAGTGATGCTTCTCTAAATGGTTTGGGGTGTGTGCTCATGCAAGAAGGAAAAGTGGTGGCATATGCTTCGAGGCAGTTAAAACCTCATGAGAGGAATTATCCTACACACAATTTGGAATTGGCTGTGGTGGTGTTTGCTTTGAAAATTTGGCAACATTATTTGTATGGTGAAAAGTGCCGGGTATATACCGACCATAAAAGTCTTAAGTACTTGATGTCACAAAAAGACTTGAATTTAAGACAGCGAAGATGGTTGGAGTTATTGAAAGATTACAAGCTTGTTATTGATTATCATCAGGAAAAGCGAATGTGGTTCTTGATGCTTTGAGCAGAAAGTTCTTATTTGCTTTGAGAGCTATGAACACTCGGTTAAAGGTATCGGATGATGGTTTGATTCTAGCAGAGTTAAGAGCAAGACCGATGTTTTTACAAGAGATTTGTGAAGCTGAGAAAAATGATCAAGATTTGAAAGCCAAGAGAAAAGCAGTATGAAGTTGATCTGAGTCGATTTTGAATTGGTTCTAATGGATGTTTAATGTTTAAAGATCGGATTTGTGTACCAAAGAATGAGGAATTGATTCAAAAGATCCTACAGGAAGCACATAGTAGTTATTTCTCGATTCATCCGGGTAGTATGAAAATGTATAATGACTTGAAGAAAATGTATTGGTGGAATGGGATGAAAAGAGATATATCGAGTTTGTGTCCAAATGCTTAATTTGTCAACAGTGAAAAGTGAACACCAAGTGCCTTGGGATTACTTGACCTATCATGATTCCGAATGGAAATGGGATCGAATTACCATGGATTTTATATCGGGGTTGCCGTTAACTCGGGAAGAAAAATGCCATCCGGGTAATAGTTGATGATCGACTAAATCGGCTCATTTTATTAGAAGACGTACAAATTATTCTCTTAATAAGTTGGCTGAATTGTATAGCCGTGAGATTGTTAGACTTCATGGAATACCTTTGTCAATCATTTCGGATAGAGATCCGAGATTTACTTCACGGTTTTGGCAAAAGTTGCAAGAAGCATTAGGTACAAAGTTAAATTTTAGCACTGCCTTTCATCCACAAACCGATGGACAATCAGAAAGAGTAATTCAGATTCTTGAAGACATGCTCAGATGTTGTGTATTGGAATTTCAAGGAAGTTGGGAAAGATATTTGCCGTTGGTAGAATTTGCTTACGACAATAGTTATCAGACGAGCTTAAAAATGGCACCTTATGAAGCATTGTATGGTCGTAAGTGTCGAACGCCTTTGTATTGGACTGAGCTCAAGGAAAATCAGATTTATGGAGTTGATCTAATAAAAGAAACTGAAGAAAAGGTGAAAGTGATTCAAGATTGTTTGAAAGCTGCTTCAGATAGACAGAAATCGTATGCAGATTTGAAGAGAAAAGAGATTGAATATCAAGTTGGTGACAAAGTGTTTTTGAAAGTATCCCCGTGGAAGAAAGTCCTTAGATTTGGACGGAAGGGCAAATTAAGTCCGCGTTTTATTGGGCCGTATGAAGTAATTGAAAAAGTTGGACCCAGTAGCATATCGGCTAGCATTACCACCTGAATTAGAGAAGATTCATGATGTGTTCCACGTATCTATGTTACGTCGGTATCGTTCGGATCCTTCACATGTAGTTTCACCAACAGAAATTGAACTACAACTAGATATGACCTACGAAGAAGAACCGATTAAGATTTTAGCTCGAGAGGTCAAACAACTAAGGAATAAAAATGTTGCACTTGTGAAGGTGTTGTGGCAAAGGCATGGAATAGAAGAAGCTACATGGGAATCTGAAGAAACTATGAGAAATCAATACCCACATCTATTTACCGGTAAGATTTTCGAGGACGAAAATCCGTAAAGGGGGGAGAGTTGTAATATCCCGAATTAGGGCCTAATCAGAATAGTGGTTTCGTGACCACAAATCCAAGATAGAAATAATTATTTTATAATTATTTTGAGGTTTATGATATGATTACATGATTGTGTGAAAATTTCGTGAAGAAATTCTATGCCTAAAGTGTTTAAATTGAAAGTAGGGACTAAATCGAATAAGTTGCAAAATTTGCATTCTAGAAGTTTTTAGTATGAAATTGCATTGAAATATTAATTAGGAGGTCTTAAATAGCAAATTCATGGACAAAATTAGGACATGGAAGGAATTTTTGGAAAGTTTAGTAGTAAGGGCATTTTGGTCATTTAGTTATTAAAATGAATTAAAAACAAAATTAAAAGCCAATTTTTGTCCATCTTCTTCATTAGGCCGAAATTTCAAGGGTTCTACATAGGTAGGGTTTGTTTCAAGCTTCCAAGCTCCATAATAAGTGATTCCAAGCCCCGTTTTTAATGTTCTTTACATTTTTGAGATCCCGATAACTCGATTAAGCTTATGTTAGCAATAATTTAACCTAGGGTTTATATTTGGAAAATTACCCATAGATGAAATTTGTGTATTTTGATGTTTTATGATAGAATATGAAGTTTTAAATTATGTTAGACAACTTGTACTACTCGATTTTAAGCAAAAACGAGTAAAAGGGCTTAATCGGTAAAAATACCTAATAGTCACAAGTACATGTTAGAGTGAGAATTTGATGTTGCCATAGAAGAGAAAAGTGATCAGCATGTTGTAAAACATAAGAATAAGGAATAAAGTTTAATCCAGGAGCCTAGGGGCAAAAATGTAAATATGTAAAAGTTTAGGGGTAAAATTGTAATTTTGCCAAAATTTGAGTTAAGGATTAATTTGATAATGTGAGTATTAAATAAGCTAAATGTGTTATTTTAGATCAAGAAAGACGTGGAATCGACCTCAATCGAGGAAAAGAAAAGATTGTGGACTAAATTGCAAAATCTTTGTATTTTGGTACCAAGGTAAGTTCATGTGTAAATAATGTAGTATAATTTTTTTTAAATTATTGATGTTAATTATATGATATGCTAATTTTTATCATGAAATATATGCTTTGTGGTTATTTTCGAATAAAATGCAAATTATTTGTATTATTTGTTAAATATAAAGTGTTACCGAGTATTGGTTTCGGTATTTTACAGAAGATGGCAAGGATATGTGTTCGAGGAAAATCCCGTTTGAACCTTAGGAATAGATTAGGATACAAGTGACATGTCACTAGGATGGTTGAGCATCCGAACTCGTTGAGTTGAGTCCAAGTTCACTTATGGATGCGAATGTCCGAACTCGTTGAGTTGAGTCCGAGTTCGTGAGATGTAACTAGGCATCCGAGCTCGTTGAGTTGAGTCCAAGTTCACTTATGGATGCGAACGCCCGAGCTCGTTGATTTGAGTCCGAGTTCGCTTATGGGCGGGTTACATGATTGCTGGATTGCATATATGGCACTTATGTGCAAGTTATCCATGTATCTGAATTATATTCCGATGTGTTCAACGGGTAAAGTTATACTCAAATGGAGGAATATTCGAGATGTAAAGAGACGTATTGGTAAGTGATGTGAAATGGATATTTTGGACAGGTTGTATTTAACCCTCGGGTTGAGTATTGATACAATCACGATAAGGTAATAAGATGATGAAAAATGATTAGAAATGTGATATGTTTTTTAGTGATGCATGCTAATGTTGATTGGTATGACCGTTTGTTATGTTACTTATTATTTGCATATGAACTTACTAAGCATTTATGCTTACTCCCTCCTTCTTACTCATTGTAGTTTTGGACAAGCCAGCTCAGGAATCATGATAGGTCGAAGGCTCAATCACACTATCCAGAAGACTTTTGGTAAATGGCTTGTAAATTTAAGTATGGCATGTATAGCAATATACCTATTTTGTGTAAATGATCTTATGATATGGTGATGGAATGGTTGAGAAAATGTTTGATAATGATAAATTATGAAAATGGTTAGTTTAGATTATGTTTGATGTTAAGGAAAACTATTAAGATACTTAGTGCATAAAAAACTCATAAAAGGGATGAAATTTGCCATAAACAGAATACTGCAGCAACACTGACATGAGTTTGAAAATTTACTAAAAATCATAGAAATTGAATTTGGTGATGGAATACATATCAAATTGAATCTTATTATGTCTAGTTTCACATGAAACAAATGAAACAGGTAAAGGAATTATATGTTAAAAGATATTTTAATTTTAGTGAAACAGGGTCATAGCAGTTTCTGAATCCCCTGTTCCAACTTTAGAAATTCACCATAAATTGTAAAGATATAATTAGGTGGTTTATTTTATATCCTAAAAATCATTATTGAGTCTAGTTTTATTAGAAATAAATCTCATAGTCATATGAATTTTTTACAGAGAGAAATGTGGTTCGTAGTAAACAGAGGTCAAACCAGTCAAGTCCTAAAACAGGGGTAACTTTAACTAATAAAATGTACTAATTGGCTCAACCAAAAATTCTAGAAAAAAATTAGTAGATAGGTATATGAGTATAGATTCAAGGAAAATTTACGGATCTTGATTTTGAGTTTCGTAACTCGAGATATGATTTTTCTTGTGACTGTGATGCAAGTAGCTTAAAGCTGTGAATGTAGAAACAAATAATCCAAAGTTCTAAAAATGTTAAATTAAGCTTAGTAACACCTCATACTCGACTCCGGCGACGGTCTCGGGCGTGGGGGCGTTACAAAGTATTTCAAACTTTTATGATCTGAATAAACATGACATTTTTCCTCGAACAAATAATGGTGCCATATCTTCAATGCAAATACAATAGCTACCAATTCTAGATCGTGCGTCGGATAGTTCTTTTCATGTGGCTTTAACTGTCTCGAGGCATAATCTAATACTCTGCCTTCTTGCATTAAAACACAGCCTAAACCATTTAAAGATGCATCACTATAGACAACAAATTCTTTATCCGGTTCTGGCTGAACTAGCACCGGAGCTTTGGTCAAAAGGGCTTTCAATTGATCAAAACTTTTTTGGCACTTTTCTGACCATTCGAATTTAACATCTTTTTGTAGTAGCTTTGTCATCGGGGTTGCAATCATAAAGAAACCTTTCACAAACCGTCTATAGTAACCTGCAAGTCTTAGAAAACTTCTGACTTCAAAAATGTTCCTCGGAGGTTTCCAATCGAGTATAGCTAAAATCTTATTCGAATCAACCCGAATACCTGATGCTGAAACAACATGTCCCAGAAAGCTAACTTCGTGTAACCAGAACTCACATTTACTAAACTTCGCATACAACTATTTTTCTTGCAAAGTCTGTAACACAAGTCTCAAATGCTCGGCATGTTCTGTTTCATTACGAGAGTAGATCAGTATATCATCAATAAACACGACCACAAACCAATCAAAATGCTGCCTAAAGATCCGATTCATAAAATCCATAAAAACTGCAGGTGCATTAGTAAGTCCAAATGGCATAACTAGAAACTCATAATGTCCGTACCTCGTTCGAAAAGTAGTTTTTGGCACATCAGAATCTCTGACTCACAACTGATAATAACCTGATCTCAAATCTATCTTCGAAAACACTGAAGCCCTTTTCAACTGATCGAACAAATTGTCAATCCGTGGCAACAGGTATTTATTCTTTATAGTCACCTTGTTCAACTGGCGATAATCAATACACATTCTCATAGTTCTGTCTTTCTTTTTAACAAATAAAACAGGCTCAACCCAGGGAGAGAAACTCGGTCGTGCAAAACCTCTATCTGTTAACTCTTACAATTGTGCTTTCAACTCTTTGAATTCTGTAGGTGCCATCCGATACGGAGCTATTGAATAGGAGTCGTCCTCGGTACTAACTCAATACCAAATTCTACCTCTCGAATAGGTGGCAAACTCGGTAATTCTTCAGGAAACACATCCGGATACTCACACACAATTGGTACAGATTCAATCTTCTTTTCAGTCACTTTACTATCAAGCACATAAGCAAAGTAAGCTTCACAACCTTTTTTCACATACTTCCAAGCTCACATCGAAGATATTACTATTGGTAAACCACTCAGATCATTAGATTCAATCCAGATAATTTCGTTGTTCTGACATCTCAAATCAATGGTCTTTCTTTTGCAATTAACAGCGGCATCATGCAAAGTCAGCCAGTCCATACCCAAAATTATATCAAACTTATCGAATGGTAACAATATCAAATCAACCAGAAAGCATGAATCTCGAATCATCAACGGGCAATTCTTACACACTTTGTCAACCAGAACACACCGGCCCAGGGGGTTTGATGCTCGAATTACAAACTCAGTAGACTCAACAGGAAAAGTCTTACTGGATACTAATGTTTCACACACATATGAATGAGTCGAACCAGGATCAATCAATGCAATAACACTAGTATCATAAAGAGTAAAAGTACTAGTAATAACATCTGGGGAAGAAGCCTCCTTGCGAGCTCGTATAGCATATGCTCTGGCAGGTGCACGAGCCTCAGATCGAACTACTGTATCTTTCGTCCCTCTCTGACTACCACTCACATTACCTGAGTGTCTAGGTGGTCTACCTTGTGCTGACATGTTACTTGGTCTCGCATTCTGAACAGTGTTTTGCTTTACTAACATCGGACAATCTCGGATGAAATAATCCATCGATCCACATTTAAAACAAGGACGATCATGCAATCTACAGCTTTCAGAATGCCATTTACCACAATGCTTACAATCGGATCTGTTCTGTCTATCATTGCCAACACTAGCAATCGAAGTAGCTCGTGAACTCATAGGAGGTCGGTCTCGATCTCGTCTAGAAAAGTCAGAAGTAGATATAAATCGACTAGAATCATCTTGGAACTTCTTCGATGCTGACTAAAAAGTCTTGGTCGATGATCTTTTACGGGAATCTCTGGCTTCAAAATTAGCTTTTCTTTTCTCTTTCCCGAGCTCGCTCAACAAGTACCACGAACTCTTTAATTTCAAATATACAAACCAGCAATTTAATGTCTTCGTTTAAACCATCTTTAAATCTTTTACACATGATAGCTTCAGTTGAAACACATTCCGAGCATATCGACTAAGTCTCACAAATTTCGGCTCGTACTCGGTTACGGTCATACGACCCTGTTTGAATTCCAGAAATTCTTTGCGTTTGTGGTTGATAAATCTCTGGATAATGTATTTCTTACGGAAATTCGCTTGAAAGAATTCCCAAGTCACTATCTCTTTCGGGACCACCGATACTAGTGTATTCCACCAGTGATATGCAATGTCTCGTGATAAAGATATTGCGCACTTTAAACATTCACCTGGAGTACATAACAACTCGTCGAACACACGAATAGTATTATTAAGCCACAACTTGGCCCGTTCAACATCATCATCATTAACCTTAAACTCTTTGGCCCCGTGTTTTTGGATTTTATCTACAGGAGGCCTATTAAGTCTCATCGGATCAATCACTGGAGGTATCACAGGTATCGAAGATGGATTATTCGGGGGTAGAGGTTGTTGTACAGCCAGATTAGTTCGGATATATTGAGTAAACCAATCGTTCATCACTTGATAGAAGGCTTGCTTAGCCTCCCCCTCATGGCTACTCGAGACAGGTCGAGATTCAACTGGTGTTGCCCCATGCACGGGAGCAGGTGCTACACTCTCGACATCATCGGCTACTGCTCTGTCGGGATCCATTTACTATATGAAAGCACATTTTCAAATGTCATAAGTCATCACACTATCGCAGTATATAATTTTGGCATGTATAGCTAGACTCACACGCACTACGTTAGTCCTAGAATTGACTAAACTGTAGCTCTGATACCAATAAAATGTAACACTCCTAACCCGTATCCGTCGCCAGACTAGGGTTACGAGGCATTACTGAGCAAAAACAAAATTTTAAACTTTCACAAATTCAAACATATTTCATTATCATGAATCATTTATGTAATAACAAATATATACATTCTCCTGTACTTTCAAAATTTATCAAGCCATTTTTCAAATTCACAAACAAGCACATGTATATATATATAGATATACATATAATTAACATGTTTACAAAAATGCAAATAATTTCCATAGTGTACTATAACACAAAATCACTGTTCAATTTATCATTTATCAATGTTTCACTTACAAGTCTTATTAAACAAAAAAAAACTCAATAAATAACCATTATTTAATCTCATAACTAATTATCCTACTCATACACTTCCATGCAAACCGAACAAAATTTAACCTATGCATATTCGAACATATGCATGCGTCATACCATGCATTTCTAAATATACATTAAACAGGCTTAACATTTAAACTCATATTTATAAATGAATAAGCATACACCAAAATCAAGTCGTCAAATACTTCATCTTAATAAAATACCTTGGTTGAATGTTCACAATCAAGTATATAACATCACATAAATATTTCCTATAAGCCAATTATACAAGATCAAATATTTCATCACATTGTCACTTACATGTATGGCCAAATACACAAGATTTATTATATATTCACATGTGACCGAATATAAGAGATAATTAAAACATCACATATAACCTATAGTTCAAATTCAATATAACATCACTTATGGTCGAATATGCACATACAAGATAACTTCACATATAACCGAATATACAAGTTCAATATAAGCTCACATGTACTTACCTTTTTGGGCCTAACATATACAATGCAATTTAGCTTAATGTCACTTGCTCAATATCCACAATAACTTGAATTCTCATAATCATATACTTGAAAACAAATCACCGGTATAAAACCTGCTAGGCATAAGCCGAAATTACACACCTGCACAAGGCCTGCTAGACTCAAGGTCTGATATTTATTCACTGACACTAAGCCTGTTACGCATAAAGCCCGATCAAAGTCACCAGCACAAGGCTTGCTAGGCTCAAAGCCCGAATATCACAATCATATAATCATTCCACAACATTTCACGTATATCAAATCGTATAATATTCCATGTAACACATACACATTTTCAGAAGCTTTGATATCATTCAAATACAACTTAATCACATTAATTCATTAACATATCTCATTCGGCTGTCAAAATAATACATTATAAAATTCGAATCATGATAGCAAATCATTTTATGTTCAAAATAAACCATATTTAATTACTTAGAGACTTACCTCAGATATCGACGGACGTTACGAATCGACTATTCAACTATTTTTGTCTTTCCCCGATCCAAGTCCGATTTCCTTTGTTCTTGATCTATAAACACAATTTAATTCAATTTAATCCAACAACACATAAATGGGCAAATTACCATTTTACCCCTGATATTTCATACTTTTACAAATTAGTCTTAGTTGCATAAAACACAAAATACACAAAATCTCACAACAACATAGTTAAGCCGAATCTTCTATATACTCATACTAATCCATTTATTTCATCTATTTCACATTTTAGTCCCTTAATTTATTTTTTTTGCAATTTAGTCCTAATTACTCAAAATCTTCAAAAACTCCAATACAAAATATGTTAATCTAAAACATATATTTCATTTTACATCATCAAACAACAAAAATCATAAGCTATCAACAATGGCACAACTCAAAATATTTATCAAAATCAAAAATTGAAGCATGGGTTTTGTAGTACTCGAAGCAACGATCTCAAAAATGTAAAAATTATCAAAAATCGAGTTGAACACATACCTTAATCTAGCTTCAAATTGGTTGAACCCTAACCTTTTGTTCTTTTTTTTTCTTTTAGTTTTTATTCGATCAAAAGAGAATGAATTAAACATAGTTTAATTTATGTTATTATAACAAATATATGTTTTAATATTTAAATTACTTTTATAACCTTAGTTAATAAATTATAAAATCACATATATCATGCCCACTATCGTCAAATTTATTTAATATTGGGCTATTTATTTCTTAAAGGCTTCTATTTTAAAAGCCAAGTGCAATTTTCACTTTACGCGATTAAGTCCTTTTATTTAATCAAGCACCTAAACGACGAAATTAAATCACGAAAATTTCACAGATATAAATTCACACAAATTAAACACAAAAAATAATTTAAAATATTTTTCTGACTCGGATTAGTCGTCCTAAAACCACCATTCTGATTAGGGTCTAAATCGGGTTGTTTCTATAGAGAGGCCATAGAGAAATCTGAGAAATGGAGCAAGTAGCAAGAGTGCACCTAGAGATCCGACTATGAGACCCGAGGGTAGAGCACCTGTGAGGACCTATGCCATTCGCGCTCGAGAAGAGGCTTCATCTCCTAACATGGTTACGCGTACTTTTTCTCTCTATGATACTCATGTTGTTGCTTTGATTGATCTGGGATCAACCCATTTGTATATTTGTATGAAATTGGTATCTAGTATGAATATACCTGTTGAGTCTACAGAATTTGTGATAAAAGTGTCGAACCCCCTAGGCAAGCATGTGTTAGTTGACAAAGTATGTAAGGATTGTCCTTTGATGATTAGAGGTCACTGTTTTTCAGCTAATCTTATGTTTTTGCCATTTGATAAATTTGATGTAATTCTTGGTATGTATTGGTTGACCATTCATGATGTGGTTGTAAATTGTGGAAGAAAAATTATTGAATTGAAATGTGAAAATGGTGATATTTTTCGGGTTAAATCAGACGGTACGAATAGATTGCCAGTTGTGATATCTTCTATGACAACTCAGAGGTATATGAGAAAAGGGTGTGAATCTTATCTTGCCGTTGTGTTGAATACCAAAGTGTCTGAGTTAAAGATTGAGTTAGTGTCGGTAGTATGTGAGTATTCGGATGTATTTCTGGAAGAGTTGCCCGGATTGCCTCCAGTTAGAGAAGTTGAATATGGTATTGAGCTAGTCCCTAGCACTGCACCTATTTCGGTTGCTCCGTACAGAATGGCTCCAACATAATTAAAAGAGTTGAAAGCTTAGTTGCAAGAGTTGACGGATAAAGGTTTTACGAGACCTAGTTTTTCTCCGTGGGGTGCACTAGTATTATTTGTGAAAAAGAAAGACAACTCTATGAGACTTTGCATTGAATACCAACAACTCTATAAGGTGACCATAAAGAATAAGTATCCTTTACCGAGAATAGATGATTTGTTTGACCAATTGAAAGGGGCCACATGGTTTTCAAAGATAGACTTGAGGTCCGATTATTATCAGTTGAGAGTTAAAGACTCGGATGTGCCAAAAACTGCATTTCAGATGAGGTATGGTCACTATGAATTTTTGGTTATGCCTTTTGGTTTAACGAATGCTCCCGCTGTGTTTATGGACTTAATGAATCTAATTTTTATACCATACTTAGATAAGTTTGTGGTTGTGTTTATTGATGATATTTTGATTTATTCTCAAAATGAGTCCGAGCATCCTGAGCATTTGAGAACTATTTTACAAACTTTGAGAGATAAACAGTTGCATGCTATGTTTAGTAAAAGTGAGTTTTGGCTTCGAGTAGTTAAATTTTTGGGGCACATTGTTTCGAGTGATGGTATTCAAGTTTACCCGAGTAAGATTTCAGCAATTTTTGATCGAAAATCGTCGAGGAATGTATCTGAGGTTAGAAGCTTTCTAGGCTTAGCCGGTTATTACAGACGATTTGTTAAAGGATTTTCCATGATTGCTACTCCGATATAAAAGTTGCTACAGAAGGATGTCAAGTTCGAATGGTCAGAAAGGTGTCATTAGAGTTTTGAGAAGTTGAAGGCATTGTTGACTGAGGCACTGGTTAAATTTGGGTCGATTCGAACAATGTGTGTATTAAATAAGTTAAATTTGGCATTATAGATCAAGAAAAACGTGAATCGGGTCTTGATCAGGGAAAAAATAAGGTTTTTGAGGAATAGGCTCGTTTTCATCATTTTGTACCGACGTAAGTTCATATACAAATAATGTGATGTTATGTAATATTCTCGATGCTTGAGCATTATGTGAATTTATTAATTCTATTATGAGTTATGCTTTAATTACTCCATGAGTAAGAGATGGGTATTATGGACATTGAGATCAACATTACGAGCAAGCTTGACAGAGAAGTGATATTGAAAAATCCCGTTTGAATCTTAGGAATAGTTTAGGATACAAGTGACATGTCATTAGGAATCATGTGATTTATGAGCTCATAATGTGATATATGTTTATGTGGTTCAGGGTGCTGGTCTTATACGTCCTATTGGTAGCTGGGTAGTTCGGCATGCGTTCCGGATACCTGACAGCTTGTGTGAGTAGCTCGTGTAGCAACGTCCTAATTGATAGCTTGTGTGAGTAGACCTGTACGTAGCTCGAGATTGAGCTTTTATGTGTTACGTGTTATGAGGTAGCTTTAGCTATGAATGTGGCACTTATGTGCGAGCCTTCCGTGTATCCAATAGTATTCCGAGTGTTTAACGGGTAAATTATCGAGTAACTTGACAGAAGACCCAAGGGGTAAGTCAGTAAGAAGAATGAGTAAGAGATTATGTTATGAGTTGATACAGGTATGTATACGGAACTCATGAGTAATGCCTTGGTATGTGATGAACTTATGACAAGTTGTTTATGTGATGAGTAAGTTTAAATGATTTGAGGAATTATAAATTATGTTCATTATGTTAAATCTATGTTAATTACTTGTTTAGATAGCATGTTATTTGTATATGAATGCTTACCGCCTTTCTTTCCATCTTTTATAGTGTCGCCAGGCTAGCTCAGGGATCGAAGGACGTCGGAGACTCTATCACACTATCAATTGGACATTTGGGTATAGTTAGTCTTAACATTTTGAGTATGGCATGTATAGTGGACTTGGTCATTTTGCTGTGTCATATTGATTAGCCAAATGAGTTGGTTCATGATGGTATTATAATTCATTTTGTATAAGGCCATGAGATGTGGCTTATATTTGTTTCTCGTGTTGTAACCTTAAGTAATTATGCATGCGTGCAATGTGTTTATGCTTTATGATGTGGTTGGTAGTTGCTTGTTAGTAATGGATATGATAAATGGAACATACTCTTAATGAATGAATTAGGACTAATAGGTATGATCATAGCTATGGTATAATCGAGTAACTTGAAAGTAGGATATTAAGGTTGAATAAATATGAAATTGGTTTGGAATGCCATATGAAAGCATGGTGGTTTGAGCATGTGATATGTTGACATTACAAAGTTATGGATTAATCATGATTGTGAGTATTTGAGTGACTAAATATACTATGTTGCATGCCATAAAAAATGTATAAGTGAGTGAGCATTTAAATAGCCTTAAAGTTGTCAACAAGGGTAGACACACGGGCATGTATCTAGGCCGTATGAGACACACGGTCTTCCCTATTGGCGTGTGATTCGGCCGTGTGTCACCTACAGCCTAATTAATGCAAAATAGAATGCCCAATAGTAAACACATTGGGAGAGACATAGTCGTGTCTCTCAGTTGTGTGGAGGACATGGCCTCAGGATATGGGCGTGTGCCCAGGCCGTGTGAAGTCTGCACTTAAGTAATGAAATTTAATTCGCCACACGGCTTAAGCACACGGGCATGTGACTTAGCCGTGTGACCTTAATTGTGTTGATGACATCATAAACAAAGAGTTACTGTAGCTGAGGACACGGGCGTGTCCCAAGCCACACGGGCATGTGTGACCGCACAGCTTACCCACAAGGGCGTGTGACCCTATTTCATGAAAATTTTCTATGTTTTTCCAAAGATTTCTAAAGTTCTCAGTTTAGTCCCAAACTACTCCTGATGCATGTTTTGGGCCTCGTAGGCCCATATAAGGGACAATTTGTATATGTATAAATGAATTTAATTTGAATGAAATTTTATGGCCCAGTTTTGTATGTTTGCTTGTGTTTAAGTTCGGTAATGCCTCGTATCCTATCCAGACGTCAAATACGGGTAAGTGGTGTTACATTTAGTGGTATCAAAGCTATGGTTTAATTGGTTCTCAGACTACGTAGCATGTGTTTGAGTCTAGCTATACATGCCATACATAAATTATGATAGTGTGACGACTCCTGACCTTTCAAATTGTGTTTTTGTATAGTAATGGATCCCAATCGAGCTAAAGCTGATGACGTAGAAAGTAATACGTAGACTCCCACTTAAGGGGCAGCGCCAGTTAAGAGTAGACTTTTGACCATGAGTCAGGGAGGAGGAGAAAAGGCTAGGGAAGCCTTTCTTCATATGATGAATGCCTTGTATACGAAGTTCATTCGAACGAACCCAAACGTTCAACCCCCTCCTCCCCCTCAAAATCCTCAACCTGTACCCCTAGTGCCACAAGGTATAGACTTTATGAGATTTTATAGATCCCCTGTCAATAAGATTCAGAAACAAGAGGCGGAATAGTTCAGAGCAAATGCCGAGGATGATGCTGAGAGAGCTGAATTTTGGCTAGAGAATTCGATAAGGGAATCTGATGAACTATCATGTACACCCTAAAAATGTTTAAAGTGTACTATTTCCTTGTTGAGAGACTTGGCATATCACTGGTGGAAGACACTAGTATCTGTGGTACCTCAAGAGAGGGTCACATGAGAATTCTTCCAAGAAGAATTCTGAAAGAAGTACATCAGTGAACGATTCATTGACCAGAAGCGCAAGGAATTTTAAAATTGAAACAAGGCCGCATGTCAGTGACCGAGTACGAAAGAGAGTTTGTTCGACTCAGTAAATATACTTGGGAGTGTGCATCCTCCGAGGTTAAAATGTGTAGAAGGTTTGAAGATGGACTTAATGAGGATATTAGAGTGTTAGTGGCTATTCTTGAACTGAAGGAATTTGTTGTGCTCATTGAGAAAGTCATTCCCCTTTCAGATTAAGAAATCTAGAGATATGTATTCTAGTTCTCATGTTTTGGCCAGGCATTCGCACGGAAATCGTAGGAAGCAAAATTTGGGTCGTAAATCTCAGGCTACATCTGTGGCTAGTGTGGGTAACGCTAGACCTTTTAAACCCGAGTGCCAACGTTGCTGTAGACATTATCTTAGTATGTGTAGGATGAACAATGAATCCTATTTTAGATGTGGCTCTCAAGACCACTATATCAAGGACTGCCCTGAGATGATCGAGAAAGTAAAATTTTATAGTACAATGCCGAGTAGTAAAGCTACAAAGGGGAGACCCTTGAGAAATGCCAGTAATGGGGCTAGTAGCAAAAGTGTAGGGAGGGATACAACGGTAAAATTTGAAGCTAGAGCTCCGGCTAGGGCCTATGCCACACGTGCGCGTGAGGACACATCTTTTCTCGATGTGGTCACTGGTACTCTTATGATACTACTGTTATTGCCTTGATTAACCCTGGTTCTACTCATTCGTATGTGTACATGAAATTGGTAACGAGCATGAATATGCCTGCTGAGTCTACAGAATTAATGATTAAAGTGTCAAACCCGTTAGGCAAGCATGTTTTAGTTGATAAGGTATGCAAGAAATGTCCTTTGATGATTAGAGGTCATTGTTTTATTGCTGACTTGATGTTGTTGCCGTTTGATGAATTTAATGTTATATTGGGTATAGATTGGTTGGCACTTCACGATGCTGTAGTAAATTGTAGACAAAAAGTTATTCAATTGAAATGTGAAAATTGTGAAATTCTCCGAGTTGAATCAGATGAGTCAAATAGGTTGCCAATTGTGATTTCTTTGATGTGTGCTCAGAAATATAAGATAAAAGGGTGTGAAGCTTATTTGGCTTATGTGCTGAATACAAAAGAGTCTGAATTGAGAATTGAATCAGTGCCTGTTGTATGTAAATAGTTGGATATGTTTTCGAAAGAATTGCCAGGTTTACCTCCAATTAAAGAAGTGGAGTTTGGTATTGATGTAATGCCAGGGATGACACCTATTTCGATTGCTTCATATAGGATGTCCCTGACTAAGTTGAAAGAACTGAAGTCACAGTTGCAAGAATTGACCGATAAGGGTTTTGTGAGACCGAGCTTTTCACCATGGGGTGCTCCGATATTATTCGTGAAAAAGAAAGACAGTTCTATGAGATTGTGTATAGACTACCTACAACTCAATAGGATAACAATCAAGAACAAGTATCCTTTTCTGAGGATTGATGACTTGTTTCACCAATTGAAGGGAGCATCATGGTTTTTTAAAATAGACTTGAGGTTAGACTACTATCAGTTGAGAGTTAAAGAGTCGGATGTGCCTAAAACTGCTTTTAGAATGAAGTATGGCCACTATGAATTTCTTGTTATGCCATTTGGATTAACAAATGCTCCTGCTGTGTTTATGGATTTAATGAACCGAATATTTTGGCCATATTTGGACAAGTTTGTTGTTGTGTTTATTGATGATATTCTGATTTATTTGAGAGATGAGGCAGAGCATGCCGAGCACTTGAGAATTATTTTACAGACTTTAAGAGACAAACAGTTGTATGCTAAGTTCAGTAAAAACGAGTTTTAGCTTCCAGAAGTTGGATTCTTGGGCCACATTGTTGCAGGTGATGGTATCCGAGTAGGTCCTAGCAAGATTTCTGCTATCATCGAATGGAAACCGCTAAGGAACGTATCATCGAAAGGATTTTCTATGATTTCCACTCCCATGACAATATTGCTTCAAAAGGGTGTTAAGTTTGAGTGGTTGGAAAAGTGTCAGCAAAGCTTTGAGAAATTAAAGATGTTATTGACTGAAGCACTGATTTTGGTACAACCCGAGTCGAGTAAAGAATTTGTGATTTATAGTGATGCTTCCTTAAATAGTTTAGGATGTGTACTTATGCAAGAGGGTAAAGTCGTAGCTTATGCTTCAAGGCAATTGAAGCTTCACGAAAAGAATTATCTGACATATGACTTAGATTAGCCGCCATAGTGTTTGCTTTGAAGATTTGGTGACATTATTTATTTGGTGAGAAACGTCATGTCTATACTGATCACAAAAGCCTTAAGTATTTAATGACTCAAAAGGAATTGAACTTACCGCAACGGAGATTATGAGCTTGTGATTGATTACTATTCGGGTAAGGCGAATGTGGTCGCTGATGCTTTGAGTAGGAAGTCATTGTTTGGCTTGAGGACTATGAATACACGGCTGACTTTGTTCGATGATGGTTCGATTCTAGTCAAGTTAAGAATTAGACCAACTTTTCTTCAACAGATTTGTGATGCTCAGAGATAAAGAGTTGCAAGCTAAGAGAGTTTAGTGTGAGTCCAGCTGTGAACTGGATTTTCTGAGTGATTCCGATGGTTGTTTGAGATTCCGTGGTAGGATTTGTGTTCCAAAAGACACTGAGTTGATTCGGAATTTTTTAAATGATGCACACAACGGTTGTTTAACAGTTTACTCGGGTAGTACAAAAATGTATAATGACTTCAAGAAAATGTATTGGTGGAATGGTATGAAAAGAGATATCTCAGAGTTTGTATCGAAATGTTTAATTTGTCAGCAAGTAAAGGCCAAACACGAAGTACCTTCGAGTTTACTTCAGCCCATGATGGTTTCTGAGTGGAAATGGGACCGAATTACTATGGATTTTGTAACAAGGTTGCCTTTAACTCTGAGAAAGAGAGATGCCGTATGGGTTATTGTTGATAGATTAACTAAAGCAGCTCATTTTATACCGGTACGTACTAATTACTCACTTGATAAGTTAGCTGAATTGTACATTGGCAAAATTGATAGACTTCATGGAGTACCTATATCGATTATTTTAGATAGAGATCCCAGGTTCACTTCGCGGTTTTAGAAAAACTTACAAGAGGCTTTGGGTACGAAGTTAAACTTTAGTACTGCTTTCCATCCGCAAATCGACGGTCATTCAGAGAGAGTACATCACATACTTGAAGACATGCTCTGAGGCTGTGTATTGGAATTCCAAGGTAGTTGGGAAAAGTACTTATCGTTGGTAGAGTTTTCCTACAACAACAGTTATAAGTCACGTTTGAAAATGGCGCCTTCTGAGGCATTATATGGGCGTAAGTGCCGAACACCTCTGTGTTGGACTGAACTCAGAGAAAATCAGATTCACGGGGTTGACTTAGTCAAAGAAACCGAAGAGAAAGTAAAGATAATTCGTGATTTTTTGAAAGCTGCTTTGGATATACATAAATCCTACGCAGATTTGAAACAGAAAGAGATTGAGTTTCAGGTCAGTGATAAGGTATTTTTGAAAGTGTCTCCATGGAAAAAGGTTTTGAGATTTGGTAGAAAGGGCAAGTTGAGTCCGCGTTTTATTGGATCATATGAGATCACTGAGAGAGTAGGGCCAGTTGCCTACCGGTTAGCCTTACCATCCGAATTGGAAAAGATTTATGATGTGTTCTTTGTGTCTATGTTGGGCCGTTACTGATCTGATCCTTCACATGTGATTTCATCGACAGAGGTTGAGATTCGACCGGATATGACTTATGGTGAAGAATCGATTAAATTTTGGCTCGAGAAGTCAAACAATTAAGAAACAAGAGTATTGCCCTTATGAAAGTGTTATGGAAAAGACATGGGGTTGAAGAGGCTACATGGGAGCCTGAGGGGGCAATGAGAAACCAATACCAAAACCTTTTCACCGATAAGATTTTCAGGGACAAAAATCCCCAAAGGGGGGAGAGTTGTAACATCCCGAATTAGGGTCTAATCAGAATAGCAGTTTTGAGACCAGAAGTCTGAAGTAGAAATAATTATTTTATGATTATTTGATGATCCATGATATGAATGCACGTTTGTGTGAAATTTTCATGAAGAAATTTGATGTCTAAAGTGTCCAATTTAAAGTTAAGGACTAAATTGAATAAGTTGCAAAACTTGAGTTCTAAAAGCTTTAAGTATGAAATTGCTATGGATTATTAATTAGAGGTCTTAAATAGTAATTTGACCAAGTTCTAAAATCTTGGACAAAAATGGGCATGAATAGGAAAGAATTTGAAAGAAAAGTCTTAAGGGCATTTTGGTCATTTGGTTAATAAAATAATAAAAAGGGAAAAATCAAGCAAAATTTGCTCATCTTCTCCATGCCATAGGCAAAATTTTCATGCTCAACATAGCTAGGTTTCTTCAACTTTCAAGCTCAATAGTAAATGCATCCTTGTAACACCCCAAACCCGGCCTAGACGTTATGGTCGAATCTGGTGATGTCACATTGAAGTGTTTTTCGTAATGTGTGATATCAATGAAAACCCTTTATCTATTTAACCTCTTCGTGTGATCTTCATAATGATTCTAAGACGTGTCGTTCATTTTCAAAATGTGAGTTATTGTCAAAAAGCTATTCACATTAAAACGTTATTAATTTTTAAAGCGTCATTTATTGCGGAAGCTCTTAAAACAGGTTACGTTTTCATGGTATCTTTGATAAAACAATTATCTTTTTGAAAACCCGCATCCTTTCCTACTGCTAGCAGTTATAAACCAAAACAAATAAAAATCCCAAATTAAAAATAAAAATCCAAAGAGCCCATTATTACAGTGAAGTACCCCAAAAATTAAATTGAAATCATAAAATACTATTTAAATTTAGATAGGTTGTGTGGCCACCGCTGAGTCCTCCGTTGCACCGATCCGCCTATGTCTAGGGATTACTTATACAGATAAAACAGGAGGGTGAGTTTATGAAAACTCAGTGTGTAATCCCATATAAGGAAACAATCAGAAAAAAAACACAGTCTGGGCCTAAGCCCTTTTTAGTAACAGTGACAATATCAGTTTGGGCTTTAGCCCATCTTAATACAGAAACAATCATGTGTTTGGGCCTTGGCCCATTACAGTAACAATAATCAGTGCAGTAACAGTTTAAACAATATACCAGTCCTACCCATCCAGCCTCTACACTCCATCTCCGTCCAATCCTACACTCCATGTAGGGATATAATCAACCCATCCATCCCTATACTCCAGAAAGTACCGAATACGGCACTATACAGTAATATGCAGCTAGGCTACCAGTAATATAGGCTCGAAGCCTTTCAGTACATTTCCTCCGATCAGTATAGAACCCATCCCCATGCAATGCACCATACAATCATGTCATGTCATATCATGGTATCATTTGGTATCATACATGTATCCTATACATTTCAAATGGCATGCTAAAATACAGTCATACACATACATATATATATATATATATATATATATACATCATACAAGGGTACAACAGTCTTTCAGTCAATTAGAGGTCTAGATAAGCTTCCTGTGCTACTAGTAGGTCTATAGTCAACTCGGGCGACCCGTGCAACTTTAGCAATCAAACAGTGAAAACGGGCCCACGGCGCAAAATGGCCTTGGCTATATGGATCACACGACCTGGCCCAATAATTTCCACATGCCCGTGTGGCTTGCTCGTGTGGGGCCCACTTGCCCGTGGGGCCCAATTCGGCCCAATACGGCCCAGCTCATGAAATCGCTCATGGCCAGCCTCGTCGATCATTCGCCCATGTTTAATCACGTGGCCTACCTACACGGGTGCGAGCACGCCCGTGTGGCATCGACGTTCACTTGTTCCGGCTTTTGTCGATTTTTATAATCGAAGTCGTGTTTATACACACCTTGTTTGTAAAAGTGCACAATTAGCCCACGAGCACTCCAACCTACATTTGACAGTACCATTACAAATTAATCTCCTAAACTTTTACTTAATCGAAACGCGCGAGTTGAACACGTGTTAAACTAATGACAATGTTACCTTCGATCAAGTAAAGAGGGAGGTTTCGTTCACTTCAATGCCAAAGAAATATCGTTCACTTCTCGAATAGTTCTTAGGCATCAACCGAATTCAGATAGGCATTAATTCCAAACAGCATGATAACCAAATATCAAAAGCTCTTACCACCGACGAAGAGTAAGATTAACAGTAAGTCAAGTATACTTACCAAAAATCGAGAGGGAACACAGACAGCCCCCAAGAGAAAAAGTAGTTTCATCAATAAAGAGAAAGAAGAGACAGATGGAGAAAATGGCAGGGTTTGGCTATAAGATCAGCCACAACAACCAAGATGAAGAGAGAGGGAATTGCTAAAAGTCGAAAGAATGGAGAGAGGGGAAGAAGAAGAAGTATTCGGCCAAAGAACAAAAAGAGGGCGTCTGTTGGAGATGTAGAGGTGAAGAGGAAGAAAAGAAAATTGGTAGGCAAGGGAATTGTAGGGAAGAGAAAAATCAAAAAACAAAACAAAATCGAAAGATACCTGAAGTCCCTAACAAAATTCAGCCTCCAAGAAGAGAAAAACGAAGACAAAACCGAAGAATGAAGAGCAAATACCAACCACAGCCGAAATTCTCAGAGGCAAGAGTTCCAATCGTCACCAACTCTCCCATTGACTTCAAATCCCAAAATCTCCTCCCCAAAATCCTCCTAAAATTCGGCCACACAACCGCACACTCTTTAAACACTCGAACCGCCCACTAGAATCAGTATTCTGCTGTCATACAAACACTTACACGGCATCCAGCAAAATAACACACTCCCCTGTATCGCTAAGGCTCGAACTCAGAACCTTCAGTAGCAATGACACGCCACTTATCCCCTAGACCAGCAGGCCCTTTCTGCCACGTTATCCCCATATTTAATTAAAAGCCTACTAACTAGAGACAAAGGTTTGTTCATAAAAACAAAACTTTTGCACAAGCCAAGGCTTGAACCCAAGACTTCTCAGACTCTTCCCAGGACACTTAACCATTGAAACAGATACACAGTTGTGTAACACAAACATACGAAAATAAACACTAAGGATTTTTGGGGTGTTACAGCTCTAACACCTAAAGGAAAATTTCGACCTCGAAATTTTACCTGATCAGAACAGATGAGGGTATTGTTGTCGCATCGCCTTCTCATGTTCCCACGTGGCCTCCTCAGAGCTGTGATGACGCCAAAGAACCTTAACCAGTGGGATAGACTTCCTCTTTAAAACCTTTACATCATGGTCTAATATCTGACCAGCTCTTCCTCAAAAGTCAGATCTGGCCTAACCTAGGACACCGGTCCCACATGTTTTAGAATGCGGTAAGGCCCAATAAACCTAGGGCTCAACTTGTCTTTACGTCCAAACCTCAGTACCTTCTTCTATCACAAGACCTTGAGAAACACGAAGTCCCCACAGAATACTTAATCTTTTTACGCTTCAGATCTACATAAGGCTTCTGTCTCTCAGATGCCACCTTCAGTCAATCTTGAATTAGTTTAAATTTATATCCTCGGTATTAGAAACTAGCTCAGGGCCCAAAACACGCCGCTCACCCAACTCAGTCCAACACGAAGGAGTGCGGCACCTACGACCATATAATGCTTCGTAAGGTGCCATCTGTATGCTAGACTGATAGCTATTGTTATAAGCAAACTCTACTAGCAGCAAATAGTCCTCCCAACTGCTTCGCAAATCAATCACATAGCTCTTAACATGTCCTCCAATATCTGAATCACCCTCTCTGACTAACAATCTGTCTAAGGATGGAATGCAATACTGAAGTCCAATCTCGTACCCGGAGCTTCATGTAAATTCTTCCAGAATCGAGACATGAAGCGAGGATCCCTATCAGATATTATTGAAACCGGTACCCCATACAGTCTCACTATCTCAGACACATACAGTTTAGCCAGCTTCTGTAAAGAGTAATCAGTATGAACTGGTATGAAATGGGCAAATTTGGTCAATCGATCCACGATGACCCATATGAATCCTTCTTAGTAGGCGTTAGGGGCAGCCCACTAACGAAGTCCATAGTCACTCTATCCTACTTCCAAAGTGGAATTTTAACTGGCTAAAGCACCCTGAAGGTAAATGATGTTCAGCCTTAACCTGCTGGCAAGTCAGACATTTACCCACGATGTTAGTAACTTCACGCTTAAATCCTAGCCACCAATATACCCCATGAAGGTCTCGATACATCTTATTTGCACCAGGATGCATAGCATAAGGGCTACTATGCACCTCACGCAGTATAAAATGCCTCAAATCAGTATCCTTAGGTACATAGATCCTCCCACGAAAATAGAGCACCCCTTCACTATTTGGCCCAAAATCCACAGTATCACCACTCTCAACCTGTCAAAAATGAAGACCCAGTGACTCGTCCTCTAACTGTTTACCCTTAATCTAATCCATCCACGTCAGTTTAACTTAGAGCTCAGCCAACAAACTACCATCATCAAATAAAATGAGGCGAGCAAACATTGCCTTCAGATCAGTCATAGCTCTATGACTTAGTGCGTCTGGCACCACATTGGCCTTCCCAGGATGGTATTTGATCATAAAGTCAAAGTCTTTAAGCAGCTCAATCCATCTACGCGGCCTAAGATTCAGCTCCTTCTGAGTGAGGAGATATTTGAGGCTCTTGTGATCAGTGTAGATGATACACTTCTCACCATACAGATAATGCCTCCCAATTTTCAGTGCAAACACCACCACAACCAACACCAAATCATGTGTCGGATAATTTTCCTCATGAGTCTTAAGCTGACGAGAGCATATGCTACCACCTTACTTTCTTGTATCAACACACATCTCAAACTATCATGTGATGCATCGTTGTAGATAGTGAACTCTTTTCCTGACTCTGGCTGTATCAAAATAGGGGCCTCAGTTAGTACCTTCTTGAGCTTCTCGAAGCTCTCCTGATGTGCATCAGTCCAGTTAAACGACACCCCCTTACGTACCAACTTAGTCAAAGGTGTTGCAATTAGTGAAAATCCCTCTACAAATCGTCGATAATACCCTGCCAGTCCCAGAAAACTATAGATCTCAGATACAGTCTTAGGCGGCTTCCAATCCAAAACGACCTCAATCTTTTGAGGACCAGCCCTAATCCCTTCAACAGATATCACATGACCCATAAATGTTACCTCTCGTAACCAAAACTCACATTTACTAAACTTGGCATATAGTTGTTTCTCCCATAGAATCTGTAGAACCACTTGGAGATGTTCATCATGTTCATCTTCCATCCTCAAATACACCAAGATGTCGTCAATAAAAACCACTACGAACCTGTAACACCCCTAGCCCGAGTCTGATCGCTGGTTTAGGCTAAGAGGTATTACCGGGCTAAATATTTAATTTCTCATTCACATTAATTAACATGAACAAAGGTTGAGCTGCATATATACTGATCTTTGAGTTATATATATATATGCCATTTTCATATGGCCAAAATATTTACAATTACAAAACATATTTTGTCAATAGCCTAACCTATACATGCCATATCGAGACCAAAATATTACTGTACCAACAAAATCGATAGTGTGATGAATCGATAGTAAGCTTTCGAAGCTTAGTAAGTTTTAAGCATTTCATACCATTAAAGCTTGTCATTTAAATCAAAAATTGAGTATCACAAAATTCGTATTCTAATTGTAATTCACTTGGCCGAATATAAACAAGTACACTAGTTATAAAACCTATTGGCCGAATATATATATATGAATACACAAGAAATTTCCAGCACATATTTCACTATACTATATGGCTTATGCAATTACTTTAAGTCACATACTTTCATATGATGACATATCTTGACCGAGTAGGTCATTGTCTTATTCTTAAAAACCGAATTCATCCACATATATATATCGTTCTTTGACACTAATAATTTACTTTGCAATCAATTCACATATGAGTACATAATACGTACCTTAACATGTGAAATAGATATATTACTTACTCGACGATGGATACCACGAATATTCAATGTCGTAATCTTACTTAACTTACTGGCATCGGTCCTGTCAAGTCTTAGAATTCGAAACATATTTCTAACACGAGCCTGCGGGTTTTTGACCCGGATTCCATTCCAGCACGCAGCCTGCGGGTCTTTAAACCCGGATACAATTCCAGCATATATCCTGCAGGTCTTTTAACCCGGATTCCATTCCAGCACGAAGCATACGGGTCTTTAAACCCGGATACAATTTCATCATATAGCCTGCGGGTCTTTAAGCCCGGGTACACACATCAAATATCATACCTATTTAATCATTTACTTGCACATCTTATGGAACATTTCACATTAGTAGCCCTTTGCTACATTCGGACATAAGTTTCATATGAACACCATCATTTTCATTTCAGTTTAAAAATCATACATACATATCACATATACCTCTCATCAACCAAGCTTAAGTCGAATTGGTCATTCAACAATAGATCATGTACTTATATTATTTACCACACAACTTATTCAAATAGAACCAAAAAGATCAAAATTTATCTAGTATATATATATATATATCAAGGCATTATTAATTTTTTTTACTAAGGCGATTACTCAAAACTTGCCTCGGATATTTTGAATAGTTGCGGATAGGCTACTCGATTGCTTTCTCCTTTCCCCTATCGGATTTAGTTCCTCTTTGCTCTTGAGCTTTAATTTAAACAAATGAATTCGTTTAATTACTTACTCAACTTTAATTCTTAATAGTCACATATGACAATCATATAATTTCAACACATATTATGTTTTATAAAACATGCCATGACTCGATTTCATGCTTATTTAATCTCTATCTAAATCGCATGCACAAACAAAGATTTACCTAACTTATTATGCTACCTTATGCACTAATTCAACCATATATATGAGAATATCAACTTATTGAGCATTTATCACATTCCCACTTGCTATTTATCAATAATGCCGCACGCACACACAAATACGCACATACTCATATGCATGAAATTCTATTAATGATTACTATATGACCCATTCATTTCTAACTATTCAACTCAACCTTCATATTCAATTTTATAGGTAATGTCGAATGCCTAACTTAATCAAACTCAAAATTTAGTTTTCATCATTTTAATTAATTACTACTTATTCTTCAAAATTTCAAATACAAGGTAATTAGCACCTATACACTTAAACCGAATTAACAAGCACCTATAGACTTTGTCCGAATGCCATTTAACACAAGTTATCAAAAATCTTATTTTTAATCTATATATATATATATAATTAGTAAAATGGATTGATTATACATATACTATCAAAACCGAACATAAATTTATCTATGCATAACATTACTCACATTCCAATACTCATATTATTCAAAATCATACTCTAAAAAGAAAGAATCATGAACAATGCCGAATCCTTAGATGTTAAAACATCTAATTTACTCAATTCAAAACACCTAAACGGCATTTGTTCAAGACATTAAGCAACTCCATGTTCGGCTATTACACATATAAGCATTAACAACTCATACTTTTAACAAGATCAACTTCTTTCATCAACAAATTCTTCATAAAAACTTAAAGGCAATAATCAAGTTCCTTCTTTAACAACCATAACTGAATGTTCAATTCATCCATCAAAATTCATAATTTTGGCATGGGCTAAGTAAGAAACATGATGATTAACCTAAAACAAGCTAGAATTTCACAAATCTAACACAATTTACTAACCTTCCTTAAGATTCAAATGGCCGAATGTCTTGCTCCTCTTTTTCTTTCTTTAGAATCGGCTAAGAAGAACAAAGATGAGACTTTGTTTTCTTCACCATTCTTTCTATTATTATTTTATTTTATTCATCTATATTATAAAGTATAAAGCCATTTAACTAATAATTATTACATATATTTAATATAAAAGCATCATCACGGCCTGCCACTATAAACAAAAAAAAAAAGAAGATATTTGACATGCAAGTCCAACCTTTTTATAAGATGCAATAATAGACCACTTTTAAATTTACCTATCACATTTCACAATTGTCTCACATAAGTCCTATTTAATAAATTTCACATATAAATGACAAAATTAAAGCATGAAACTTTCACACATGCATGTACACATATAATAAGCATAGAATATAACGGTTAATTATTTTTATGACTCGATTTTGTGGTCCCGAAACCATTTTCTGACTAGGGCCAAATTAGGGCTGTCACAGAATCGATCTAGATAGGGCTGGAACACTCGATTCATCAGGTCCATAAAAGCCGCTGGTGCATTCGCCAGTCCATACGGCATCACTAGGAACTCGTAATGACTATAACGAGTCCTAAACGTTGTCTTGTATACATCAGTCTCTTTAACCCTCAATTGATGGTACCCCGATCGGAGATCAATCTTAGAAAAAATTGAAGCTCCTTGAAATTGATCAAATCCTTGGTAGGGGGTACTTATTCTTAATGGTCAATTTATTCAATTGCCAGTAATCAATGCACATATGCATAAATTCATCTTTCTTTTTCACAAAAAAAAACTGGTGCTCCCCATGGAGACACGCTAGGCCGGATGAACCCATGATCCAATAATTCTTGAATCTGAGCTTTAAGCTCCACAAGCTCCTTTGGTGCCATTCTATAAAGGGTGATAGACACCGGAGCTATACCTGACAAGAGCTCAATCCCAAACTTAACTTCACGGTTTGGAGATAACCTAAGTAGCTCTTTAGGAAAGACATCCGGAAAATCTTTAACCGTTCTGATATCTTTAACAGAAGGAACCCCAGAATTTGAAATGCTAATGTAGGCTAGATATGCCTTACAACCCTTTCTATCCAACTTCTCAGCCCTTAATACAGAAATCACATTCGACAAGTAATTTCGACGTTCCCCAACTACAACTACCTCGTCGTCCTCCATAGTTCTCAGTACCATCTGTTTAGTAGCACAATCCAAGCTCACTCGATGCTTAACCAACCAGTCCATTCCCAATATTAAACCAAATTCTCCAAAAGGAAGTTCCATCAAATCCACCATAAAGATAACCCCTTGAACCTCCAAAGGAACATCTCTAAACAGTTTATTTACCCTCACCGACTGCCCCAATGGACTCAATACAGTAACCCCTAGTGCTCTCAACCAAGATACCCAAAGTCTCAAACACAGTACAAGCTATGTAGGAGTGAGTAGATCCTATATCTATTAGTGTAATATAAGGTACATCATAGATAAAGAACGTACCCATGATAACATCCAGAGCATCTACATATTCTCGACGAGGTGCAACATATACTAGAGCTGGCTGCCTTGCCTCAGTATGCCCAACACTTCTGCTCGGTGCTCTCTGACCACGGCCCAAAACATTACAACCTCTGGCCTGACCACAGCCTCTCAGTGGCTGGTAAACACCCCTCGGTGGTCATGTAGTACCCAAACCTATAGCTTGCACTTGATCGGGTCTCCGTGGACACTCTTTGATATGGTGCTCCATGATCCGCACCTCAAACAAGGCCCAATCCTTTTCTAGCACTTGCCCTGATGGCATCTCCCACAATCAGCACAGGGCTGCAATCCAATAGCAGCAACAGAGGCCCCAACTCTGACCCGCCCATCAATTCTGGCCTTTTTCTTAGGCCTTAGAAAGGAACCTGAGGGCTCTAAATCCCTCTTGTTCCCACCTCTCTCCTTCTCACGGTTCAGATGCTCAGCACGCTTCACCTCCTCGGTGTTCTTCACCTTATCAACTAATACAGCAAAATCTCGCCCCCTCTATAGAGCTATCAGAATCCGTAAACTATCCCTGAGACCATTCTTGAAATGAACACATTGCTCGTACTCAGTTGCCACCATCCCTCGTGCATAGCAGCTTAGTCACAAAAATTCAGCCTTATATTCGACCACTGATCTATCCCCCTATGTCAGATTCAGAAACTCTCTCCTCCGGGTATCCACATAAGTAGCACCCACATACTTTCCCTGAAAAGTAGTCTTGAAAAACTCCCAGGACAGTCGATCAGGCTGAGTGCCCTCTTTAACCGTGAACCACCACTACTAAGCCTTATCTCTCAGCGGTGACACTGCACCCTTTAGTTTCTGCTCGGGGGTGCAGTCGAGATCGTCCATGATCCTTTCTATGGCCTCAATCGAATACTTAGTCACATTAAGGGCAACTCCAGCAATACCCCTAAAAATCTTAGCTCTATTAGACCGAAGTCGTTCCGTAACCGACCCTCGGCCTACAGTACCAATATTGGGCCCAACGACCTTCTCCAGAATCCGTAACATAGCTTGGGACAACGCATCATCCCCAGCCGCACGATCATGAGACCCAGTCTCAGTCAATGGTGAAGCAGGTATCTCCCTAGTTTCTATGTTAAGTATGTGGCCAGATGACGCAGACCTAGCTCGAGCACCTCCGCGGCCTCTACCACGGCCTCTTGTACCCCGTCTGCGAGTACCTCTAGTGCTCATTGTCTAATCGTGTTTATTTGTATTAACAGTTTTATGTAGATCAATTTATAGTTCCAGTGTTTATCAATAGATATTTTATAGAAAATAGTATCAGTAATTCAGAGTTCATTTTCGCAGATCGCAGTCTCACTACAGTTTTTAGTTTACACTAACTAGAGTGTTTCAGTACAGTCTACTACCTACAGTAGTCTCATTATTTTTTATTTATAGCATTTCAATTTAAAACAAACAACAGTTTCAGAAGACTTACAGTATTGGCACCGGAGATTCGGTGTACCACACATTCAGTAAAACATTTCAAAATACTTTAAATCATTTGAAACAGTTCTATTAGAAATTCCAAGTTAAAAGAAACCCAAATCCACAGTTGAGTTTTGCAACCTAGCTCTAATACCACAAAATGTAACACCTCAAATCTGGCCTAGACGTTATGGCCGAATCTGGCGATGTCACATTAAAGTGTTTTTCATAAAGTATGATATCGATGAAAACCCTTTTTCTATTTAACCTCTTTGTGTGATCTTAATGATAATTTTAAGACATGTCGTTTATTTTAAAAATGTGAGTTATTGTCAAAAATTTATTGACATTAAAACGTTATTTATTAAGGAAACTCCTAAAACATGTTGCATTTTCGTGGTATCTTTGATAAAACATTTATCTTTTTGAAAACCCACGTCTTTTCCTACTACTAGCAGTTATAAACCAAAACAAATAAAAATCCCAAATTAAAAATAAAAATCCAAAGAGGCCATTATTACAGTAAAATACCCCAAAAATTAAATCAAAATCATAAAATACTATTTAAAATTAGATAGGTCATATGGCCACCGCTGAGTCCTTCGTTGCACCGATCTGCCTATGTTTGGGGATTACTTGTATAGTTAAAACAGGAAGGTAAGTTTACAAAAACTCAGTGTGTAATCCCATATAAGCAAACAGTCAGAAAATAAGCACAGTCAGGGCCTAAGCCCTTTTTAGTAACAGTGACAATATCAGTTTGGGCTTTAACCCATCTCAATACAGAAATAGTCATGTGTTTGGGCCTTGGCCCATTACAGTAACAATAATTAGTGTAGTAAAAATTTAAACAGTATATCGGTCTTACCCATCTAGCCTCTATACTCTATCTCCGTCCAACCTTACACTCCATGTGGGATATAATCAACCCACCCATCCTTACACTCCAGAAAGTACCGAATGCAGCACTATACAGTAATATGTAGCTGGGTGGCAAGTAATATAGGCTCGAAGCCTTTCAGTAAACTTCCTCTAATCAATATAAAACCCATCCCCTTGCAATGCATCGTACAATCATGTCATGTCATATCATGGTATCATTTGGTATCATACATGTATCCAATACATTTCAAATGGCATGCTAAAATACAGTCATACACATATATATATCTATACATCACACAAGGGTATAAAAGTCTTTCAGTCAATTAGGGGTCTAGATAAGCTTACTGTCCTACCAGTAGGTCTACAGTCAATTCTGGTGACCCGTACAACCTTAGCAATCAAACAGTGAAAATGGTCCCATGACCCATATTATGGGCCCATGTGGACCCACACACCCGTGTGGCCCACACGGCCCAAAATGGCCTTGGCTGTGTGGATCACACGATTCTGGCTTTTACCGATTTCTATAATCGAAGTCGTGTTTATACACACCTTGTTTGCAAAAGTGCGCAATTAGCCCACGAGCACTTCAAACCTATATTTGAGTGAACCATTACCAATTAATCTCCTAAACTTTTACTTAATCAAAACACACTAGTTGAAGACGTGTTAAACTAATGACAATGTTACCTTCGATTGACTAAAGAGGGAGGTTTCGTTCACTTCAATGCTAAAGAAATATCTTTCACTTCTCGAATAGTTCCTAGGCATCAACCGAATTCAGATAGGTATTAATTCCAAGCAATATGATAACCAAATATCAAAAGCTTTTACCACTGACGAAGAGTAAGATTAACAGTAAGTTAAGAATACTTACCAGAAACTGAGAGGGAAAATAGACGACCCCCAAGAGAAAAAGTAGTTTCGGCAATGAAGAGAAAGAAGAGACGGATCCAAAAAAGGGCAGGGTTTGGCTATAAGAGAAAAATAAAGACAAAACCGAAGAATGAAGAGCAAATACCAACCACAGCCGAAATTCTTAGAGGTAAGAGTTCCACTCGGCACCAACTCTTCCACTGACTTCAAATCCCAAAATTTCCTCCCAAAAATCCTCCTAAAATTTGGCCACACAACCCCACACTCCTCAAACACTCCAACCGCCCACTAGCTTCAGAATTCTACTATCATACAAACACTTACACGGCATCCAACAAAATAAAACACTCCCTTATATCGCCAAGACTCGAAATTAGGACCTTCAGTAGCAATAACACGCTACTTATCCCCTAGACCAGCGGGCCCTTTTTGCCATGTTATCCTTGTATTTAATTAAAAGCCTACTAACTAGAGACAGAGGTTTATTCATAAAAACAAAACTTTTGCACAAGCCGAGGCTTGAACCCAAGACTTCTCAGACTCTTCTTAGGATACATAACCACTGAAACAGATACACAGTTGTGTAACACAATCATACGAAAATAAACATTAAGGATTTTTAGGGTGTTACAATCTTAGCCCCATTTTTAATGTTCTTTATATTTTTAAATTTGTCATCAATCGATCTAGCTATTTCTAACAATATTTTGATCTAGGGTTCATGTTCGAAAACTTACCCATGTGTGACATGCTTGTATTTTAATGTTTACTGGAGGAATATGAAAGTTTGATGTGTGTTTAACATCTTTTACTAAGTGATTTTTGATAGAAATGCATGAAAAGTACCTATTTATAAAAGTGGTAAAATGGGTAGTAAATATGTGAAATAAAGAAAAATGTGAGCTGCTAGGAGTAGGAATATGAATCGGCTAGGCTTAGGTAATAAAAAAATGCATGCATTTCATTTTACGAGCCTAAGGACCAATCTGTAAATAAGTGAAAAATTAGAAGTAAAAAGGTAATTTTACCAAAGTATGTGTTATGGGTCGATTCGAACAATGTGTGTATTAAATAAGTTGAATTTGGCATTATAGATCAAGAAAATATGATTCGGGTCTTGATCGGGGGAAAAACAAGGTTTACGAAGCATAGGCTCGTTTTTATCATTTTGTACCGAGATAAGTTCAGATACAAACAATGTGATGCTATGCAATATTCTCAATGCTTGAGTGTTATGTGAATTTAAATTCTTTAATGCTATTATGTGTTATGCTTTAATTACTCCATGAGTAAGAGATAGGTATTATAGAAATTGATATCGGCATTACAAGCAAGCTTGACAAAAAAGTGATATTGAAAAATCCTGTTTAAACCTTAGGAATAGTTTAGGATACAAGTGACATGTCACTAGGAATCATGTGATTTATGAGCTCAAGAGATATGTGATATATGTTTATGTGGTTTTGGGTGCTGGTCTTTACGTCCTACCGGTGGCTCGATAGTTCGGCATGTGTTGCGGATACCTTACAGCTTGTGTGAGTAGCTCATGTAGCTACATCCTAACCGATAGCTTGTATGAGCAGACCTATGAGTAGCTTGAGAATGAGCTTTTATGCGTTACATGTTATGAGATAGCTTTAGTTACGAATGTGGCACTTATGTGCGAGCCTTCCGTGTATCCAATAGTATTCTGAGTGTTTAACGGGTAAATTATCGAGTAACTTGACAGAAGACCCAATGGGTAAGTCAGTAAGAAGAATGAGTAAGAGATTATGTTATGATTTGATACAGGTATGTATACCGAACTCATGAGTAATGCCTTGGTTTGTGATGAACTTATGACAATTTGTTTATGTGATGAGTAAGTTTAAATGATTTGAGGAATTATAAATTATGTTCATTATGTTAAATCTATGTTAATTACTTGTTTAGATAGCATGTTATTTGCATATGAATGCTTACTACCTTCCTTTCCATCTTTTATAGTGTCGCCAGGCTAGCTCGGGGATCGAAGGACGTCAGAGACTCGATCACACTATCAATTAGACATTTGGGTATAGTTAGTCTCAACATTTTGAGTATGGCATGTATAGGGGACTTGGTCATTTTTTTGTGTCATATTGATTAGCCAAATGAGTTGGTTCATGATGGTATTATGATTCATTTTGTATAAGGCCATGAGATGTGGCTTATATTTGCTTCTCGAGTTGTAACCCGAAGTAATTATGCATGCATGCAATGTGTTTATGCTTTGTGATGTGGTTGGTGGTTGCTTGTTGGTAATAGATGTGATAAATGGCACATATGCTTAATGAATGAATTAGGACTAATAGGTATGATCATAGCTATGGTATAATTGGTTAACTTGAAAGTAGGATATTAAGGTTGAATAAATATGAAATTGTTGTGGAATGCCATATGAAAGCATGGTGGTTTAATCATCTAATATGTTGACATTTACAAAGTTATGGATTAATCACGATTATGTGTATTTGAGTTACTAAATATACTATGTTGCATTCCATCAAAAATGTATAAGTGAGTGAGCATTTAAGGGTGGCAAATGGCTTGGAAAATAGCCTCAAAGTTGTCCAAACGGGTAGACAAACGGGCATGTGTCTAGGCCGTGTGATCCTGCTGTGTGTCCCCTGCACCCTAATTAATGCAAAACAAAATGCCTAGTAGTAAACACACGGGCAGAGACACGGCCATGTGTCTCAGCCGTGTGGAGGGCACGGCCTCAGGACATGGGCGTGTGCCTAGGTCGTGTGAAGCTTGCACTTAATTTTTGGAATTTAATTCGCCACACAGCCTAAGCACACGGGCGTGTGACTTGACCTTGTGACCCTATTTGTGTTGATAACGTCATAAATAGAGAGTTACACGGGCTGAAGACACAGCCGTGTCCCAAGCCACATGGGTGTGTGTGACCACACGGCCTACCCACACGGGCGTGTGACGCCATTTCATAAAAATTTTCTAAGTTTTCCCAATAATTTCTAAAGTTTTTGATTTAGTCCAAACTACTCCCGATGCATGTTTTGGGCCTCGTAGGCCCATATAAGGGACAATTTGCATATGTATAAATGAATTTAATTTGAATGAAATTTTATGGCTCTGTTTTGTATGTTTGCGTGTGTTTAAGCCCGGTAATGCCTCGTATCCCGTCCAGGCGTTGGACATAGGTAAGAGGTGTTACAATCCTTGAATGGATTGGGTTGTGTACTTATGCAAGAAGGCAAAGTGATAGCTTATGCCTTGAGGCAATTGAAACCGCATGAGAAAAATTATCCAACACATGATTTTGAGCTAGCCGCCATTGTGTTTATGTTGAAGATTTGGAGACATCATTTGTATGGTGAGAAATGTCATGCTTATACTGATCATAAAAGTTTAAAATACTTAATGACTAAAAAGGATTTGAATTTACGGCAAAGGAGATGGTTGGAATTATTAAAAGTTTAAGAGTTAGTGATTGACTACCATCCGGGAAAGGCGAATGTGGTCACTGATGCTTTGATTAGGAAATCATTGTTTTCTTTGAGAGCTATGAACACTCAGTTGAACTTATCCGATAATGGTTCAATTCTAGCTAAATTGAGAGCTAGACCGATGTTTCTCCAAGAGATTTGTGAAGCTCAGAAACGTGATAGTGAATTACAAGCCAAAAAAGCCTAATGTGAATTGAGTACGGAATCAGATTTCTGAATTAGTTCTGATGGATATTTGATGTTCTGAGATAAGATTTGTGTACCGAGAGATGACGAGCTTATTTAAAAGATTTTGCATGAGGCACATAGTGGTTATTTGTCAGTTCACCTCTGTAGTATGAAAATGTATAATGACTTGAAGAAATTGTATTGGTGGTCGGGCATGAAAAAAGATATCTTCGAGTTTGTTTCGAGATGTTTGATTTGCCAACAAGTGAAAGTTGAACACCAAGTGCCTTCAGGTTTGCTTCGGGCAGTGATGATACCCAAGAGAAATGGGATAGGATTACGATGGATTTCATAAAGGGTTTGCCTTTGACTCCGAAAAAGAAAGATGTTGTATGGGTTGTGGTTGATAGATTGACAAAATCAGCTCACTTTATACCTGTACGTACTAATTATTCACTTGATAAGCTAGCTGAACTGTACATTACTGAGATTGTGAGATTGCACGAGGTGCCTGTTTCCATTATTTCAGATAGAGATCCGAGGTTTACTTCAAGGTTTTGGAAAAAGTTGCAAGAATCCTTGGGCACGAAATTGAATTTTCGTACCGCTTTTCATCTGCAGATCGACGGTCAATCCAAGAGAACGATTCAAGTACTTGAAGATATGCTCTGATGCTGTGTTTTAGAATTCAAGGGTAGTTGGGAAAAACATCTACCATTGGTCGAATTTACCTATAACAACAGTTTTCAGTAAAGTATTAAGATGGCACCCTATGAAGCATTGTATGGCCGCAAGTGCTGAACACCGTTGTATTAGACTGAACTCAAAGAGAATCAGATTCACGGGGTCGATTTAGTCAGAGAAACCAAAGAAAAAGTAAAGACAATTTGTGATTGTTTGAAAGCAGCTTCGGATAGACAGAAATCCTACGTAAATTTGAAATGGAAAGAGATTAAGGTTCAGTCGGTGATAAGGTATTCCTGAAAGTGTCTTCGTGGAAGAAAGTTCTTAGATTTGGCCGGAAGGGCAAGTTGAGTTTGCGTTTTATTGGACCGTATGAGATTACTGAAGGACAGGGCCAGTAGCATATCGGTTGGCTTTTCCATCTGAACTGGAAAGGATTCACGATGTGTTCCATGTGTCTACGTTGCACCAATACCGATCAGACCCTTCGCATGTGATTTCACTGACAGAGGTTGAGATTCGACCGAATATGACTTATGGCGAAGAGGCGGTTAAGATTTTGGCTCGGGAAGTCAAACAATTGAGGAAGAAAAGTATAGCCCTCGTAAAAGTATATGGCAAAGGCATGGGGTTGAAGAGGCTACATAGGAACCCAAGGAAACCATGACAAAACAATACCCAAACCTTTTTACCGGTAAGATTTTCGGGGACAAAAATCTCTAAGGGGGGAGAGTTGTAACATCCCGATTTTGGGCCTAGTCAAAAAAGTGGTTCCGGGACCCTGAATCTGACGTAGTAAATCTTGTTTTTATTATATTTTCATGGTCTACAATTTTACAGAATGATTACGTAAAAATTTCGTTTGAAAATTCTGATGTTTGGGCACCCAATTTAGTCAAAAGGACTAAATCGTAAATAGTATAAAAGTTGAGTTCTACATGTTAGAGGTGTCCAATTGATATGAGATTTTAAATTAGAGGTTCTTAGATGGTAATTAGACCATTTGTTAAGTTACTGGACAAAAATAGGCATGGTGAGAGAAAATTTTGAAGAAAGGCTAAAAGGGCATTTTGGTCATTTGGTAAATAAAAGAATAAAAAGGGAAAAACAAGTCAAAATTGTGTCCATCTTTTTCCTCCCTTAGCTGAAATTTCCAAGGCACCATAGCTAGGGTTTCTTCAACTTTCAAGCTTGATAGTAAGTGCATCCTAGCCCCATTTTTAATGCTCTTTACGTGTTTAAAGTCGTATTCATCTGATCTTTCCATTTCTACCATTATTTTGAAGTAGGGTTCATGTTTAAAAATTTACCCATATGTGACATGCATGTATTTTGATGTTTAATGGTAGGAAATGAAAGTTTGATGTGTAATAAATGACTTTTACTAGGTAATTTTTCATAAAAATACCTAAAAGGGACATATTTGTAAAAGTTGTAAAATGTGTAGTAAAAATTTGATTTGATGAAAAATGTGGGCTGATATGAGCATGTGTGTGGGTCGACTAGGCTTGGATAACAAAGAAATTGGATGCATTTCATTTTACGAGCCTAGGGACAAAAATGTAAATATGTCAAAGTTTAGGGGTAAAAATGTAATTTTCCATAGTATGACTTTTGGACTGAATTGAGTAATGTGATAATTAAATAAGCTAAATTTTCTATTATAGATCAAGATAAACGAAGTTCGGACCTTGACCGGGGGAAAAACAAGGTTATTGACGATTAGATCCATTTCTACTATTTTTGTACCGAGGTAAGTTCGTGTGTAAATAATGCAACTTATATTATGTATTTAATATTTTGTTATTGCATGACTTGTACAATAATCATCATGGATTTGTTTGGCAAAGATTCGATACGGCGAAATTCCAGGTTGAACCTTAGGAATAGTTAGGATACAAATGTCATGACATTAGGGTTATGAGTTTACGTGTAAGACCATATCTGGGATATGGCATCGTTATGAGATTTCGTGTAAGACCATGTCTGGGACATGGCATCAATATTTGAATCGTGTAAGACCATAGCTGGGCTATTGGCATCGATATGAGATCCCATGTAAGACCATATCTAGGATATAGCATTGGTATGATTCTATGTGTATGTGATTCCCGAGTATCCTTTAGTATTCCAAGTGATTCAATGGGTGATTTAAAGATTATATCAAGGATGTGAAAGGTTATGACTATGTTATGAAGTGGTACAGGTACGTACGCAAAACTCATGAGAAATGATCTTGGTTTAAGATGCATTATTGGTAAGGATGCAAATGAGTAAGATATGTTTATAATCATTTGATGATTTTGTGCTAATTTAAATTATGTTATGTGTAGGTTATTGTATGTTAATGTTGATTATTATTTACATGCTAACTTACTAAGCTTAAAGCTTACCCCCCTTCCTTTTCATTTCTTATAGTGCCATCAAGCCAGCTTAGGGATTGAAGACAGTCAGAGATCTACTCACACTATCAAATTATCGTTTTGGGTACTTATTATTACATTCTTTTGAGCAATGGCATGTATAGGGACTTGGTCGTTTTGTGATATGTATCATTATTGATTTGCCCAAGTGTGTTGGCTTGTAATGGCAATTGATTCATTTTGTAAATGGCCATATGGTATTGTCTAATATTGGTTAAGTATATATATACACATGATGATGCCTTTCATGGATGTGGTTATTGCATGGTTTGTGACGATAAGTAGTAGCATGAAAATGATGTGTGGATGTCTTGGTTATGGCTGAATTGGTAGTATGTATATGCTTGGATTGGTGTTGCTTGATGTTATGTAGGTTGGTGCAAGTAAGGGTGGCAAAAGGCTTGGTAAATAGCCTTATTTTTGTCCACACAGGTAGACACGCAGTCATGTGTCTAAGCCGTGTGTGACACACGGCTTGCCCATTGGGTGTGCAATTTGGCTGTGTGTCCCCTATATTCTTGAATTTTATCTTCAAATTGGCCACATGGGCAGAGACACAACCGTGTGTCTCAGCCATGTGAAGGACACGACCCAGGGACATGGGCGTGTGCCCAAGGCGTGTGAAGTCTGCACCTAATTTATGAAAAATTTTGAAAATAAAATCACCCATACGGCCTAACACACGGGCATGTGCCTTGGCCGTGTGACCCTAATTTGCTGATGACATCATAAACAAAGAGTTACATGGGCTGAGTGTAACACCCCTATCCCGTATCTGTCGCAGGAATAGGTAAAGGGGAATTACCGGACTTGAAACTCATATCAGAACAGTAAAAATCTTGAATTTTTTTTTTTGAAGTAAAGAACATTCCTTTAGATAAATACTAAAGACAGCCAGGGATACAAATTTAAACTTCTATAAGTACACATTCAAAAGATGCCATTTTCGCATGGCTTATATACATTAACCAAAATATTCTTGACCCCTTTGGTATATTCTATACATGCCATAAAATAATTCAAAACATAACAAGAATAAGCAAAGTGGATAGTGATAGTGTGACTAATTGTCGACGATCATCCTCGAGAGCCTGTAGCTTCCGAATGAGATCTATAAAACAGAGGAAACAAAGTAAACGGGGTAAGCATTACAATGCTTAGTAAGTTTTAAGCAGTATCAACAGATAACAATCAAATTATAACATAGTTGTTCGTATTTTTATTTCACTCTTCCTTCGGGCATACCATCCCTTTACCGAATATGTACATCCCATCATATATAATAGGCAGATAAACTTTCACATAAAAGTGAGCTCATGTGACATAGATATATTGTATAATTTCACATAACCCCTCACACTGATCCGATGTCACATAATCATAGGAATAGTCTCATAGATTGCTCACGTATGCATCACATAACTACCTTATGGTTTAGTTCAAATCAAGCTCACATATAAACTTGGAGTACATACCTGTTTAACCTTTCGCATTGAATATATTTATAAGCAATTCTTATTGCGAAGTCTTATAGCTTTAAACTCTACTCGGATTATAGTGAGACCTTTAGCTCAGCCACGAAATCTCCACACGAAGTCAATGGTCTTAACCTGGACATAGTCACCACATATGGTCATCTAGTCTTTAATCCCAGGTTTACATCATAGAGTTTCATGCATATTTATTCACATGTTACAACATTCACATCGACTATCATATTTGTAATTCATTCACCTTATCAAATATCTAATAAAACACACCTTCCGCCATTTGTCATTTGGCCACAATATATATATATACACATCTCATACATATCTCACATTAGCCATTTGGCTTTTCCACATATCCATCTCATACACGTTTTCAGCATTAGCCATCATTGGCTTTACCTCATATCTATCTCATACACATTTCGCATTAGCCATTCGGCCTTACCACATATATACATGTTCACATTCATCACATTGGCCATTCGGCCTTATCTCATATATACATGTTCACATTCATCACATTGGCCATTCGGCCTTCTCACACATACGCATGTTCACATTCATCACATTGGCAATTCGGCCTTCTCACACATACGCATGTTCACATTCATCACATTGGCCGTTCGACCTTATCACACATACGCATGTTCACATTCATCACATTGGCCATTCGGCCTTATCTCATATATGCATGTTCACATTCATCACATTGGCCATTTGGCCTTATCACACATATATATACAGGTTCACATTCATCACATAAAATCCTAAATCAAAATATAAATTTTCATGTATTCACATCACAATTATCCAAATATACTTCACATACCACATATACTTTCATGTATACACTTTGTCTTGGCTGAATCTACATCTATCATTTTCCGATGAATAATTCAATTTCAAGTCATACTATCATTTCATATTCAAATACTTATAAACTTATAATTTCACAAATTTTAATATCAAAGATCCATCTAACACTCATATATCATTTTATAATATCACAATTTAGAATTCACGTATGGGTTTAATCAATAGCTTATGAGCAACTAAAACAAGTTTTATCCATGTTTACAACATGACCACAATTTCTCTACAAGCTGTTTTCCTGAGCAACAGTCGTTAAATTATTTGTAAATAGGGCTACGAAATTCCAAATTATGTGCCGTTAATTTTCCCTGAAAATAGCCTCGTATATCCTCTATCCAAAAAATTTTCAGAATTTTTGGTTTGGCCAATCAATACCAGATTTTTCTTAAAGTTTCCCCTATTTTACTGCTTGACTACTCTGACTACTCTTCACTAAGAATTCAATTCCTCATTGTACAGAATTCAAAATATGTTTTTGTTTATTTTGTTTGAAACTAGACTCATTAAGGAGTCGAAGCATAAAATTTTATCTTATAATCATTTTTGTACGATTTATAATGATTTTCCAAATACTGAACAGAGGATTTCGGAGCCATTCTGACTCTGTCTCACACAACTTTGAAAATCTCATTATCGGCAACCCCTTTACTTACACGATTTCTTTTATACGAAACTAGACGCGTCAAGCTTTAATTACATAATTTATCCAGCTTTTAACTCAACTCCCACAATTTATGGTAATTTTTCCAAAACACGCTACTGCTGCTGTCCCTAGCAGATTTATACAATTTACTCTGTAAAGTTCTCATTCACATATTTAAAATATAATATCATATATGCCGTCATTTAGAAAAGTCATTGACCTTAACGTATATACATAATTCATATTCATCCCGTTTTAAAACTTAAGACTTACAAAGGAATCAAACTCAAATACTTAAGAACTTACCTTAAATGTCGTCGGACAACTACGAATCGACTATTCCATTTGTTTCGCTTTTCCCCTTTTCCGAGTTAAGTTCCTTTCGCTCTTGAGCTAGGTAAAATAAATTGGTTTGTTTAATTACTTACTAAACCTAGTAATTCAATTCAAATTTCCAGCAAAAAGAACAATCCACCAAAATAGTCCCTAGACTTCACAAAATTAACAATTTAACCTCTAATTCTATCAAAACAACTTCAAGCAGTAAAGTTTTTCAAGAATGGCAACTTCCACAAAAGTCATAATTTCTCTAAATTTCCACATGAGTAATCTACTACAAAATTTTAAGGTTCCAAATATATAAAATTTAATTGAAAATAATCAAATCATCCCAACATGTAAATAAGCTTCAAAATGGCACTTAAAGGCCGAATGATGCTAACTTTTTTTTTCTCCCCAAATCGGCATGCGAGAGATGAAGCTTTAATTTTTGTTTCTCTTTCCTTTTCTTTCCCCCACTACTCTATTTGTTTCTTTTATTTTATTCCTACTTTCATATCATTTTCATTTTCTTATTATAACTTAACATATATTACATATATATATAATTCTCTCATAATTATCCACTATCCAAAACTCATCAAATTAATGGACTATTTATTTAAATAATCCTTTATTATAATCTCACTTTGAAATTTAATACTAATTACTAATTTATCTCCCACTTAAGTTAATCATTGCACTCAATTAAACACTAATAATTAAAAATTATCAAACTATCATTCTACTCGTTTCTAAAATGACTATGTAAATATTAATCTCAATTTCATATACCATTTAATTCAAAACATTTAGCTACTTATTTACACTTTTACACATTTTCCCAAAACATTTACATCCTATACAATTTAATCCGTCATATCCACCAAGTTAATTCCACAATTAACACATAACCCACTATTGCCAAATACTTAACCCTTAATATACAGCATGTATATGTATATCTTTAATTTATAATAAAATCCTTCTCATTTATAATTTACTCAATTAAATCCTTAATTTTTAAATGTAGTAAAAATTTACTCTATAAAATAACACAAATTCAACATCAAGCACCCAAACAAAACTCTTTCAAATAAAAGACTTCAAAATATGTCAATGACGTATTTTTTTTTTTATACATTGATAAATTCACATAAATAAACAATTTAATCAACCATATTTTTAAAATTTTCCATAATAATCCTCAATGTGTAATTTCATGAATTGACTTTGCAAATCATCTCACTTCACTTCCAACTTTAAAAATCTACCATAATAATATTAAGAACTTAGATTTTCTACCGTAGTAATTTCTATTAACTACAATCATTCCACAAATTTTCAACATGGGTATGCTAGTTCATGATCCTAAGGTTCCAAAAATATAAATTATAAGCAAAAATGATCATTAACATACCAACTAATTTGAGCTTCAAACTAAAACAACAATGGCCGAATATGCTTTCTCCTTTCCCCAAATCAACATGCATGGAAAAAAATGAAACTTAAAACTCATTCCTCTCTCCATTGAGCTATTTGTTTTCTCTCTCTTTTTTTTTTTTTATTCCTTAACAATATAAAATTATACAACTATCATAAGTAATTATTTATGTCTATTTTTAATATAAATCCCTCATCATGGCCGGCCACTATAAACAAAAAGGAATATTTGACATGCAAATCCCTCATGTTAACATTTCATGCATCATTTGACACTTTACAAATTTACCTATCATACTTTCAAGTTTTATCACATGAGTCCTATCTTATAAATTTTACATACAAATGACAAAATCAAAGCATGAAACTTTCACACATGCATTTACACATATAATAAACATAGAATTTAACAGTTAATTATTTTTATGACTCGGTTTTGTGGTTCCAAAACCACTTTCCGACTAGGGTCAAATTAGGGATGTCACAACTCTCCCCCTCTTTAGGGATTTTCGTCCCTGAAAATCTTACTAGTGACTACGTTAGGATAACGTCCTCTTGTTTTAAAACAAATACATAACATCAACTCATATATTCATAACCCACATTTTCATTCATATATATATATATAAGCCGTAACATGGCCGAAAGTATACATGTTCTTAAACATCCTAATGAATATCCTTTATAACATTATCATATCTAAATATTCAACTTAACTTATTTCCAAAAGAAGATAAACTTCCACGTACCTGAACATTTAGTTCATTTAGTACATCCAATCATATTTAAAGTTACCCGTATACAGTCGAATAGGCATAAAGCTTAACACAAGTGATGCCAGTGTACTAAACACGGTCTTACACACTATCACAAATCAATGCCGTCGTCCTAGAAGAGATCTTACATGAAACGAAATCCGCACACACAATGCCCACTGACCGATCTCGCACACATAGTGCTCGGTTAAAGAATTCGCACACATAGTGCCTCAATTCATTCGCACACATAGTGCCTATATTCATTCGTTATTACACATTGAAATAACTTAACCCAGTCTATAAAACATCATATAAATACACTTTAAACGTGTCCTTTCGTTTAACTTTGAATTCATATAGTAATGAACACTTAAACTTTGCTCGAATCACCGGCATTAAGCCTGCTAGGCATGAAGGCTTGATTACACATCACCGGCACGAATGCCCTTCAGGACTTAGCCCGGATGTAACACCAGCACAAATGCTTTTCGAGACTTAGCCCGGATATAACACTAGCACGAATGCTCTTCGGGACTTAGCCCAGATGTAACACTAGCACGAATGCTCTTTGGGACTTAGCCCGGATGTAACACAAGCACGAATGCTCTTCGGGACTTAGCCCGGATGTAACACCAGCACGAATGCTCTTCGGGACTTAGCCCGGATATAACACCAGCACGAATGCTCTTCGGGACTTAGCCCGGACATAACACCAAAGATTTAATGCTCTTGGGACTTAGCCCGGATATATAACTCTCAATTCTCATGTACATATACATATATAACAATACACATTAGTATATCATTTATATTACTTGAATACAAACACAACATGCTTATCGACCATTCAACTTTCAGTTCCATAGCCACATACAAAGATCACATTTATAGTCGTAACACTCTTTCAAAATTGCATCACTTATACCCTTATAATTCAATCTAAATCAAAATTCAAATATGAGTACATGATACGTACCTGATCAACTTAATAACTTAAGCATATCCAAGTGAAGTTATATCACAAATTCTCATAGTCAGAAGCTTGCTACAGCTCGATCGGGATCAAAATTCATTACAATACAACAAACACATTTTAATAGTCAAAAATCATCACATTATCATTTTATCATTTTATGGCATGTATAAATAGACTCACGCGTGCCACGTTAGTCCTAGAATCGACTAAACCGTAGCTCTGATACCAATAAAATGTAACACCCCTATCCCGTATCCGTCGCAGGAATAGGTAAAGGGGCATTACCGGACTTGAAACTCATATCAGAACAGTAAAAGTCTTGAATTTTTTTTTTGAAGTAAAGAACATTCCTTTAGATAAATACTAAAGACAACCAGGGATACAAATTTAAACTTCTATAAGTACACATTCAAAAGATGCCATTTTCGCATGGCTTATATACATTAACCAAAATATTCTTCGGCCACTGGTCTATTCTATACATGCCATAAAATAATTCAAAACATAACAGTAACAAGCAGTGGATAGTGATAGTGTGACTAGTTGCTGACGATCCCCGAGCCTGTAGCTTCCAAATGAGATCTATAAAACAGATGAAACAAAGTAAACGGGGTAAGCATTACAATGCTTAGTAAGTTTTAAGCAGTATCAACAGATAACAATCAAATTATAACATAGTTGTTCGTATTTTTATTTCACTCTTCCTTCGGGCATACCATCCCTTTACCGAATATGCACATCCCATCATATATAATAGGCAGATAAACTTTCACATAAAAGTGAGCTCATGTGACATAGATATATTGTATAATTTCACATAACCCCTCACACTGATCCGATGTCACATAATCATAGGAATAGTCTCATAGATTGCTCACGTATGCATCACATAACTACCTTATGATTTAGTTCAAATCAAGCTCACATATAAACTTGGAGTACATACCTGTTTAACCTTTCGCATTGAATATATTTATAAGCAATTCTTATTATAAGTCTTATAGCTTTAAACTCTACTCGGATTATCGGCGAGACCTTTAGCTTAGACGAAATCTCCACACGAAGTCGGTGGTCTTAACCTGCACATAGTCACCACATATGGTCATCTAGTCTTTAATCCTGTGTTTACATCATAGAGTTTCATGCATATTTATTCACATGTTACAACATTCACATCGACTATCATATTTGTAATTCATTCACCTTATCAAATATCTAATAAAACACACCTTCTGCCGTTTGTCATTTGGCCACAATATATATATATACACATCTCATACATATCTCACATTAGCCATTTGGCTTTACCACATATCCATCTCATACACGTTTTGCATTAGCCATTCGGCTTTACCTCATATCTATCTCATACACATTTCGCATTAGCCATTCGGCCTTTCCACATATATACATGTTCACATTCATCACATTGGCCATTCGGCCTTATCTCATATATACATGTTCACATTCATCACATTGGCCATTCGGCCTTCTCACACATACGCATGTTCACATTCATCACACTGGCCATTCGGCCTTATCACACATACGCATGTTCACATTCATCACATTGGCCATTCGGCCTTATCTCATATATGCATGTTCACATTCATCACATTGGCCATTCGGCCTTATCACACATATATATACAGGTTCACATTCATCACATAAAATCCTAAATCAAAATATAAATTTTCATGTATTCACATCACAATTATCCAAATATACTTCACATACCACATATACTTTCATTTATACACTTTGTCTTGGCTGAATCTACATCTATCATTTTCCGATGAATAATTCAATTTCAAGCCATACTATCATTTCATATTCGAATACTTATAAACTTATAATTTCACAAATTTTAATATCAAAGATCCATCTAACACTCATATATCATTTTATAATATCACAATTTAGAATTCACGTATGGGTTTAATCAATAGCTTATGAGCAACTAAAACAAGTTTTATCCATGTTTACAACATGACCACAATTTCTCTACAAGTTGTTTTCCTGAGCAACAATCGTTAAATTATTTGTAAATAGGGCTACGAAATTCCAAATTATGTGCCGTTAATTTTCCCCTGAAAATAGACTCAGTATATCCTCTATCCACAAAATTTTCAGAATTTTTGGTTTGGCCAATCAATACCAGATTTTTCTTAAAGTTTCCCTATTTTATTGCTTGACTACTCTGACTACTCTTCACTAAGAATCTAATTTCTCATTGTATATGTTTTCGTTTATTTTGTTTGAAACTAGACTCATTAAGGAGTCTAAGCATAAAATTTTATCTTATAATCATTTTTGTACGATTTATAATGATTTTCCAAATATCGAACAGAGGATTTCGGAGCCATTCTGACTCTGCCTCACACAACTTTGAAAATCTCATTATCGGCAACCCCTTTACTTACACGATTTCTTTTATACGAAACTAGACGCGTTAAGTTTTGATTACATAATTTATTCAGGTTTTAACTCAACTCCCACAATTTCTGGTAATTTTTCCAAAACACACTACTGCTACTGTCCCTAGCAGATTTATACAATTTACTCTGTAAAGTTCTCATTCATATATTTAAAACATAATATCATATATGCCGTCATTTAGAAAAGTCATTGACCTTAACGTATATACATAATTCATATTCATCCCGTTTTAAAACTTAAGACTTACAAAGGAATCAAACTCAAATACTTAAGAACTTACCTTAAATGTCGTCGGACAACTACGAATCGACTATTCCATTTATTTTGCTTTTCCCCTTTTCCGAGTTAAGTTCCTTTCGCTCTTGAGCTAGGTAAAATAAATTGGTTTGTTTAATTACTTACTAAACCTAGTAATTCAATTCAAATTTCCAGCAAAAAGAACAATCCACCAAAATAGTCCCTAGACTTCACAAAATTAACAATTTAACCTCTAATTCTATCAAAACAACTTCAAGCAGTAAAGTTTTTCAAGAATGGAAACTTCCACAAAAGTCATAATTTCTCTAAATTTCCACATGAGTAATCTACTACAAAATTTTAAGGTTCCAAAAATATAAAATTTAATTGAAAATAATCAAATCATCCCAACAGAAATAAGCTTCAAAAATGGCACTTAAAGGCCGAATGATGCTAACCTTTTTTTTTTCTCCCCAAATCGGCATGCGAGAGATGAAGCTTTAATTTTTGTTTCTCTTTCCTTTTCTTTCCCCCACTACTCTATTTGTTTCTTTTATTTTATTCCTACTTTCATATCACTTTCATTTTCTTATTATAACTTAACATATATTACATATATATATATATAATTCTCTCATAATTATCCACTATCCAAAACTCATCAAATTAATGGACTATTTATTTAAATAATCCTTTATTATAATCTCACTTTGAAATTTAATACTAATTACTAATTTATCTCCCACTTAAGTTAATCATTGCACTCAATTAAACACTAATAATTAAAAATTATCAAACTATCATTCTACTCGTTTCTAAAATGACTATGTAAATATTAATCTCAATTTCATATACCATTTAATTCAAAACATTTAGCTACTTATTTACACTTTTACACATTTTCCCCAAAACATTTACATCCTATACAATTTAATCCGTCATATCCACCAAGTTAATTCCACAATTAACACATAACCCACTATTGCCAAATACTTAACCCTTAATATACAAGCATGTATATGTATATCTTTAATTTATAATAAAATCCTTCTCATTTATAATTTACTCAATTAAATCCTTAATTTTTAAATGTAGTAAAAATTTACTCTATAAAATAACACAAATTCAACATCAAGCACCCAAACAAAACTCTTTCAAATAAAAGACTTCAAAATATGTCAATGACGTATTTTTTTTTTTTATACATTGATAAATTCACATAAATAAACAATTTAATCAACCATATTTTTAAAATTTTCCATAATAATCCTCAATGTGTAATTTCATGAATTGACTTTGCAAATCATCTCACTTCACTTCCAACTTTAAAAATCTACCATAATAATATTAAGAACTTAGATTTTCTATCGTAGTAATTTCTATTAACTACAATCATTCCACAAATTTTCAACATGGGTATGCTAGTTCATGATCCTAAGGTTCCAAAAATATAAATTATAAACAAAAATGATCATTAACATACCAACTAATTTGAGCTTCAAACTAAAACAACAATGGCTGAATATGCTTTCTCCTTTCCCCCAAATCAACATGCACAGAAAAAATGAAACTTAAAACTCATTCCCTCTCTCCACTGAGCTATTTGTTTCTCTCTCTTTTTTTTTTATTCCTTAACAATATAAAATTATACAACTATCATAAGTAATTATTTATGTCTATTTTTAATATAAATCCCTCATCATGGCCGGCCACTATAAACAAAAAGGAATATTTGACATGCAAATCCCTCATGTTAACATTTCATGCATCATTTGACACTTTACAAATTTACCTATCACACTTTCAAGTTTTATCACATGAGTCCTATCTTATAAATTTTACATACAAATGACAAAATCAAAGCATGGAACTTTCACACATGCATTTACACATATAATAAACATAGAATTTAACAGTTAATTATTTTTATGACTCGGTTTTGTGGTCCCAAAACCACTTTCCGACTAGGGTCAAATTAGGGATGTCACACTGAGGACACGGGCGTGTGAGACGACACGGCCTACCCATACGGTCGTGTGACCCTCCAAAGCATGAAAATTTTTCAAGTGTTGTAACAATTTTGAAAGTTCTCGATTTAGTCTTGAACCACTGCCAATGTATGTTTTGGGCCTCGTAAGCTCGTTTAAGGGATGATACGATTGATTATGAAAAGAATTTAATTTGGACAAAAATTTATGTCTCAATTCTGCATGATTGCATGTGTATAAGTACGGTAATGCCTCGTACCCTATCCCGGCGTCGAATACGGATAAGGGGTGATACATTCATTTTCTAAACCAAATTAAAATATTCTAAGTACATACTCATTTCATCCACAAATGACTATTTCATGGCTATTATGTCAAATATCATTCTTACCAACTAATGCTTATCTAGTGATAAGCTATTTACTTGTTCATTTCACATACATTCTCAACATTAGTCTACTAACCTCATCAAGCTACTAACCTACTTAATATATATCAACTCACACCTATTTTATCATATCAAACAAATAATTTCAATCATTACCAAGATTTTCTCATCATGTAAATATATATACTTGTATAATCCAAATTAATCCATTCATTCATCATTCAATTTATCACTTAAGGCATATCTAAATAACAAAATGACACACTTAGGTGCATGTCCTACACTTAAAACAAAATAGATACATCAAAGTTGTTGAGTTTGAGATTTTTGGCAAATGTTAAAAGTCAATGCTTGCTAAAACAGATCACCTAACCTGCGTATGGAAACAAAATTGTACACTAAGTATAAACTCAGTGATATTTCTATAATCCGATTATTGAAGCATAATATAATTCATACAAAACATAAATGTAAGATCATAAGGTTATATGCTACTCAATAAATCATTTATATCATTTCATCAAATCTATTACAACTTCTATGCTTTTCATGTCATAATGGTTATATCAATAATATTTCATCACATTTCTATTTAAATTTTGATTTTCAATATCTATGAACATTATCAATATCTATACCAATTAATTTCATAGTTTGGTAACCCAATTTATGCTTTTAACCCTCATTAACCTGACTCAGACTCAAACGGATACATAGATCCAACCAATCACACCAGTTTGACACCTAATGCCTATTAGATAAATCTGAAATAGTAAGTTATGACCAACGCTGGTTGATATAACCGACAAATAGGTCTACCCAGCACTAGTCAGTATAATCGAAAAATGGGGGTGCCCAGCACTCCCTAACACGTAGTTGTATAACCCTGAACTCTGCCTATCCTATGGCTTGCCAATTATAACTGACCCCACTCGAAAAATTAATAGGGTAACAAATTTCTCACATTTTTCAATCAATTCTAAATTTCCATATTATAATCTCAATCAACCAATCAACAGTTCTTATATATATAACAACATAACTCATCACAACATTTATAGAATTCATATTCCAAACAACATTTATATTTTCGAATATAATCATTTTAGTCCTAAATACAGACAAACAATTCATATCGAATCTTTTCAACCCATTTTATCAATTGTAACTCACCTTATGATCTTACCATACAATGTAGTTCATAAATGCAATAATGGAGATAGTTCGAATTATAGAGACACAAATCGTAAACTCCGATCTATTCTTTGATGGCTTTGCCTTTTCCCTTTCATTTTGATGTCGATGTTAGCTATAGGTTAACACAAATATACCAAATACCAATACACAAACAATTTCACATTCAATTAAAAATTTATGCAACCTTTTCATTTTATTCAATTTAGACCCTAAAATCAAGACTAATATAACTTTCAATTTAAACCCTAAATTTTTAAACCAATTTCACTAGAGTCCTTTTTTGACCTCTTATTCCTCGTTTCTATTTTTTTTAAATTTATGCATTTTAGTTCCTATTTAACAAAACTATCAATTGACTTCACAATTTATTCCTTTTTCACTTCTACTCTTAAAATCTATCAATTTAGCACCTCAAAATTTAAGAATCTATCAATGCCATCTTCCAAAGCTTTAACAGTTTCAAAAATTAACACATCAGTTAGTTAGATTAAGCTCCTGTGAATCCAAAAACATAAAAATTACAAAAGGACTAAATTGAACTAACCAATTATTGAATATAAACTTCAAAACCCTAGCAATGGCATGGAAAGTTTTCTCTTCTTCACATTCAGTTATTTTATGAACTAATTAAATTAAAAATTTTATAACATATAAACATACATATTAGCTCACCTATCGTCTACTACCAAATGTATAGTGGTTTAATTACCATAAACCCCTTGTCTAATTCCTAATTAAAGATTCTTATGAAATTGAACTTTTTTCACTTTTACAAATAAGTCCTCGTGTAACACCCCTCACTCGTATTCAACATCAAAATAAGGTTACAGAGCATTACTGAACATATTATACAATTACACATACATTTCATGTACATTTTCAAATTTCATATAATCATCAATCAATAACATTCATATCGTCCCTAATACGAGCCTACGAGGCTCAAAACATGCATTCGGGGTGGTTCGGGACTAAAGCGATAACTCAAGAAATTTTTACAAAACTTAAAAAATTTTTCAAAATACAGGGGACACACGCCCATGTGGCTCGGCTGTGTGTCGCACATATCCAAAGACGCACCCGTGACATAGGCCGTGTGGACATTCGAAATGGAATCACATGGTCGTGTCCCAGCCCGTGTTTGACCCTGTGTAACTCTCTAACTTGGGCCACACGGCCAACACACATGCCTGGTGGCTAGACCGTGTGCCCTAAAAATGGCCACACACATCAATGTGCTCGGCCGTGCCAAACCTGTAAGGTATACTGACTTATGCCACACAGCCAGGTCACACGCCCGTGTATGAGGCCGTGTGGGGCATACTGACTTGGTTTCCATTTCAACACCAGGGGACACACGGCCGTGTAACTTAACCGTGTGTCACACACGGCTGAGACACATGCCCGTGTCTTTTCCCGTGTGGACAAAAATAGACTATTTACCAAGCCATTTTGCCACCCAACTTGTACAAACCTACACCAAACCAAATTGTACAATTCAGGGCATAAAAATAGGCATTCTATTAACTTCATTCAAGCATATTTCATACCATTTCAATACCAACCAATCCAAAACACATCAATACCATGATATGCCACTCAATTCATCAATATGAACACTTTCAAATTTTGCATCATTTAGCCTAATTTCACAAGCATACCAAATTCAATTCTCAACCATTTAATACCCCTTCATACCAACATCATCAAGCATAACATATCCATCATTAAACACACAACCAGCCATAAGCACATATGTATAAACAACCAAACCAACCACTTTAAGCCAACTCTCATGGCTATATACAAAACTAGAATTATTTAACATTTACAAGCCATTTCAAATTACCAAAATCATTATCAACTCATATACCAAAATAAGCAAAGTTCCTATACATGCCATATATTCCAAAAACATAGATTCAAAAGTACCAAAACGATAGCTTGATAGTGTGATGAAGTCTCTGACGATCCCCGAATCTGAGCTAGCTTTGAAATCACTATAAAACACGGTAAAATAAACAGAGTAAGCTTTATAGCTTAGTAAGTTCATATGATTAATAAGTATAATTTTCCAATTCATTTACAATTTAAAGAACATAAGTAAATGTAAGTAATACATTCAACTCAACAATTTGCACTTTTCCATAATTCTATGTATCAAGTATAAATTCATCAATTTTCACTTACTTTTCATATGAACTTATCAATTATCACTTACTTGCCAAACTTTTCATGAGTGCTTGAAATGATCCGTATCATTTCTCACATCCTCGTACCATTATCTTTTCCCGTTTAACCATTCAAAATAATATCGGATACTTAGGAATCTCATACCAAAGTGCCATATACATAGTGTAACAACTTGATTTTGGGTCTAGTCAGAATTATGGTTTCGGGACCACAAATCTGACGCAAAAAAAATTATTTTTCTTATATTTTATGGTTTAAATTTTTATGGAATGATTCTATGAAAATTTTGTTCAAATATTTTGACGTTTGAGCACTCAATTTAGCAAAAAGGACTAAATTGCAAAAAGTGAAAAACTTGAGTTCTAGAAGCTAGAGGTGTCTAAATGCCATGAAATTTTAAATTGAAGGTCCTTAGATGGTAATTAGATCATTTGTTAAGTTAGTGGACAAAAATGGACATGAAGTAAGAGAAATTTTATGTTTTAAGGAAAGGGCATTTTGGTCATTTGGTAATTAAATGAATTAATAAGCAAAATAAAAGCCAATTTTTTCTCATCTTTTCCCATGGATGAACATTCCAAAGGAAGACATATCTAGGGTTTGTTCATCTTCCAAGCTCGATTGTAAGTCAGTTTTTCCCCCGTTTTTCATGATCTTTACATTTTTGAAGTCGTTGTAACCCGATCTGTCTATTTCTACCACTAATTTAAGAAATAATAAAAGTCTAAATTTTTTCCCATGATAGATATTTGTGTATTTTGATGTCTAATGGTATAAAATGCATGTTTTGCGTTAGATAAACAAATTTTACTAGGTGATTTTCGGCAAAAATGTCAAAAAGGACCTATTTGTAAAAGTTAAAAATGAGTAGTGATAGTGTGATTAAATGAAAAATGTGGGCTGGTATAAGTATGAAAATGGTTCGGCTAGGCTTGGGTTTTGAAGAAATTGAATACATTTCATTTTACGAGCTTAGGGACAAAATTGTGATAGATGGTAGCATGTGAATGATGTGTTTATGTCTTGGTTGTAGCTGATTTGGTTGCATGTTTATGCTTGAATTGGTGTTATGTTATGTTGTGTAGGTGTACGCATTAAAGGGTGGCAAAATGGATTGGTAAATAGCCTTATTTTGTCCATATGGGTAGGTACACGGGCATGTGTCTTAGCCGTGGTATAGGTCGTGTGTCCCCTGCACCCTACGTTTTCCAAAAAAATGCTCAATATTGAGTACACAGGCAGAGACATGGCTATGTGTCTTAGCCGTATGAGGGTAACGGCCTTAGACACGAGCATGGGTCCTAGGCGTGTGAAGTCTGCACCTATTTAATGAAAAATTATAAATTTTAAGTCAACCACACGGCCTAGCACACGGGCGTGTAACCTGGCCGTGTGTCTTCAATTTGTTCTTGGGTGACAAACAGAGAGTTAAATTTGTCATTATAGATCAAGAAAAATGAGGTTCGAACCTAGATCGGGGGAAAAACAAAATGTTTGACGATTAGGTCAAATTCTACTATTTTTGTACCGAGGTAAGTTCTTATGTAAATAATGCATTATTATATTTATGTTTTAAATGCTTTAATATTGTATGAATTGTGATTGACTCCTTGGACGTATTCAACAAAGTTTTGACAAGCGAGAACTCCCGGTTGAGCCTTAGGAACAGAATAGGATATGAGTGACATGTCACTAGAAACCCATGTGTTTATGTGACCTGGATGCTGGTCTCGTATGTCCTACCAGTGGCTGGGTAGTCCGGCATGAGTTGCGGATACCTGCCAGCTTGTGTGAGTAACACTGTGTAACTTCATCCTGACTGATAGCTTGTGTGAGTAGGCCCGTGAGTAGCTCAAAAACGAGCATATATGTATTATGAGATGTGAGGTAGCTTTGGCTACATGTATGGCACTTATGTACAAAATTTCTAAGTATCCATTAATATTCCGAGTGTTCAACGGGAATGTCAAAGTTGTTAAAGACTATGGTTATGTTACGAGTTGGTACAGGTATGCACGTAAAACTCATACATAATGAGCTCGATATGTGATGAAACCTTGGTAAGGTTGTGATTGAATAAGTTATGACTATAAGATTTTAATAACATTCATGCTAATTTTCACCATGTTAATTGTATGTTAAATATGTGGTTATGATGCTTATTATTTGCATAGGAACTTACTAAGCTTTATAGCTTACTCCTCTTCCTTTCCCTTATTTATAGTGTCACTAAGCTAGCTCGAGGATCAGAGACTGTCGGAGATCCACTCACACTATCAACAATTATTTTGGTACCAATGATTTCAACATTTTGAGTTATGATATGTATAGGGGACTTGGCCATTTTGTTATGTGTCATAATTGATTTAGCCAAATGTGTTGGCTTATATTGGTTGAAAGCTCATTTTGTATAAGGCCATTTGGAATGGCTACTATTGGTATAAGAAATTTATATGATGTCTTTCATGGATGTGGGAGTTTACATGATTTGAGTTGATAAGTATGGGATGTTGTGTATGATAGATGGTAGCATGTGAATGATGTGTCGATGTCTTGGTTGTGGCTGATTTTGTTATATGTGTATGCTTGAATTGGTGCTATGTTATGTTGTGTAGGTGTATGCATTAAAGGTTGGCCAAATGGCTTGGTAAATAGCCTTACTTTGTCCATACAGGTAGACACACGGGCGTGTGTCTTGGCCGTATGCAGCACACGGCTTGCCCCACGGGCATGTGTATAGGCCGTGTGTCCCCTGCACCTTAATTTTTGCAAAACAAAATGCTCAATATTGATTTCACGGGCAGAGACACGGCTGTGTGTCTCAGCCGTGTGAGGTTCACAGCCTTGGACACAGGTGTGTGTCCTAGGCGTGTGAAGTTTGCACTTATTTAATGAAAAATTATAAATTTTAAGTCGACTACACGGCCTAGCATACGGGATTGTGTCCTGGCCGTGTGTCTTTAATTTGTTCTTGGTTGACAAACAGAGAGTTACATGAGTTAGGGACACGGGTGAGTGTGACCACACGTCCTGCCCACACGGACGTGTCCCATACCCACACAGGCGTGTGACCCCTGTTTAGTGAAAAAATTTCTAAGTGTTGCAAGATTTTCTAAAGTTTTCGGTTTAGTCTCGAACTACTTCTAATGTGTGTTTTGGGTCTCGTAGGCTCGTATTAGGGACTTTATGATTAAATGCAAAAAGTTTTAATTACGACAAGAATTCATAGCTCGAAAATGTATGTTTGCTTGTGTTTAAGTCTGGAAATGCCTCGTACCCTGTTCCACCGCTGAATACGGGTAAGGGGTGTTACATTTAGTGGTATCTTAGCTATGGTTTAGTCGATTCTCAAACTAACGTAGTCTGTGTAAGAGTCTAGTTATACATGCCATATATGAACTGTAATAGTGTGATGACTCCTGACAATTTAAACTGTGTTTTAATATAGTAAATGGATCCCGATCGAGCTGTAGTTGATGATGTAGAAAGTAATATACCGGCTCCCGCTTAAGGGGTAACGTCATCTGAATACAGACCTCGCACGGTCAGTCAAGGAGGAGAGGCTAGAGAAGCCCTCCTCTACATGATGAATGAGTGGTATTCAGATTTTGTTCAAACAAATTCGAATGCTCAACATTCTTCACACCCTCTTTATCCCCAACCGATTGTCGTAGTTCCCTTAGGCGTGGATTTGGTAAGATAGAATAAGCCTCCAGTTGATAATATTCGAAAGTAAGGGGCTGACGAATTTAGAGCTAGTGTAGATGATGACCCCGAGAGAGCCGAGTTCTGACTTTAGAATACTATTAGGGTATTTGATGAGTTATCGTGTACACCCGAAGAATGCTTGAAATATGCTATATCGTTATTGAGGGACACAACATATCACTGGTGGAAAACACTAGTATCTGTGGTACCGAGAGAGAGGGTTACATGGGAGTTCTTTCAAGAGGAATTCTGAAGGAAATATATCATTCAACATTTCATCGATCAAAAACGTAAAGAATTTCTTGAGCTAAAACAGGGCGGAATGTCAGTGACAGAGTATGAGCGAGAATTTGTCAGGCTCAGTAAGTATGCTCGCGAGTGTGTTTCCTCCGAGGCTATCATCTGTAAAAGGTTCGATGTTGGGCTGAATAAGGACACCAGACTGTTAGTTGGAATCTTAGAACTAAAATAATTTGTTGTATTATTTGAACGAGCTTGCAAAGCCGAAGAACTAAGCAAAGAGAAAAGAATGGCCGAGAGTGAGGCTAGGGATGCAAGAAAAAGGCCAATGAGTAAGTCATTTCAATCTCAGTCAAAGAAGTCTAGAGAATGAATTCTCATTCGAATGTTTCAGCTGGGTATTCACACAGAGACCGCGAGAAGCAATATTCGAGTTTTAAATCTCAAGCTACTTCAATGGCAAGTGTGGGTAATGTTATGTCTAACAGACCCGAATGTCAGCATTGTGGAAAAAGACATCCTAGTAAGTGTAGGATGAATGACCGAGCTTGTTTCAAGTGTGGTTCTCAGGAGCATTTTATCCAAGATTGCCCTGAGATGGCTGAGAATGAACAATTTCTGAGTAAAAGGCCAAGTAATATTACCAATAGGGGTAGACCACCGAGAATGGCTGAGAATGGAACTAGCAGTAAAGGTGTGACAAAAGATACAGCCGTAAGATCTAAGGCCAGAGCACCAACTAGAGCTTATGCCAATCGTGCTTTTGAGGATGCATCATCTCCCGATGTGATTACTGGTACATTTTCTCTCTATGATACTAATGTTATTGCATTGGTTGATCCTAGATTGACTCATTCTTATGTTTGTGTGAATTTGGTATCTAGTAAGAATTTGCCTATTGAGTTTACTGAGTTTGCGACTAAAATGTCAAACCCCTTAGGCAAGTATGTGCTAGTTAATAAAGTTTGCAAGAATTGTCCTTTGATGATTCGAGGTCACTATTTTCTGGCTGACTTGATGTTATTGCCATTTGATGAATTCGATGTTATTTTGGGTATGGACCACTTGACATTGTATGATGCCATAGTAAATTGTAGACATAAAACTATTGAATTGAAATGTGAAAATGGTGAGGTTCTTTGGGTTGAAACTGACGAATCAAGTGAATTACCTATTGTGATTTTGTCTATATTTGCTCAGAAGTATGTAAGGAAAGGTTGTGAAGCTTACCTTGCTTATGTGTTGAATACAAAAATGTCTGAATTGAAAATTAAATCAGTGTCGATAGTTTGTAAATATCAGGATGTGTTCTCGGAAGGGTTACCACCGGTCAGAGAAGTGGAGTTTGCTATTGATTTGGTACCTGGGACTTCACTGATATCGATTGCTCCGTATAGGATGGCTCCGACTGAATTGAAAGAATTGAAAGCTCAATTGCAAGAGCTGACAGATAAGGGTTTTGCAAGACCGAGTTTTTCTCTCTGGGGTGCTCCAGTGTTATTTGTAAAGAAGAAAGATAGATCTATGAGGCTTTATATCGATTACTGACAACTCAACAAGGTGACTATAAAGAACAAGTATCCTTTACCGAGGATTGGTGACTTATTTGATCAGTTAAAAGGAGCAATGGTATTCTCAAAATTTAATTTGAGATTTAGCTACTATCAGTTGAGAGTTAAAGAGTTGGATGTACTGAAGACTGCTTTCAGGACAGGTATGGGCATTATGAATTTCTTGTTATGCCTTTTGGACTAACTAATGCTTCTGTAGTTTTTATGGACTTGATGAATCAAATTTTCCGATCGTATGTAGATAAGTTTGTGGTTGTGCTCATCAATGACATCCTGATTTATTCTCGAGATGAGTCCGAGTATGCTGAGCACTTAAGAACTGTATTACAGACATTGAGGGATAAGAAATTGTTTGCTAAATTCAGTAAAAGTGAGTTTTGGCTCTGAGAAGTCAGATTTTTGGGACATATTATTTCAGGTGATGGTATTCGGGTTGATCCAAGTAAGATTTTGACAATTGTTGATTGGAAATCTCCAAGGAATGTATATGAAGTTATAAGCTTTTTGGATTTAACTAGTTATTACCGATGTTTTGTCAAAGGATTTTCGATGATTGCTACTCATATGACCAAGTTGTTGCAAAAAGATGTTAAATTTGAATGGTCCGAAAAATGTCAGCAAAGTTTTGAGAAATTGAAAGCATTACTGCCTGAGGCACCAGTTTTAGTACAACCTGAATCGGGAAAAGAATTTGAAATTTATAGTGACACTTCATTGAATGGTTTAGGTTGTGTGTTGATCCAAGAGGGCAAAGTAGTATCTTATGCCTCGAGACAGTTGAAACCTCATGAGAAGAATCATCCGACGCACGATTTGGAACTGGCCGCCATTATTTTTTCTTTAAAAATTTGGCGTCATCATTTGTATGGTGAGAAATGACATATCTTTACTAATTATAAGAGTTTAAAATATTTGATGACTCATAAAGATCTGAACATGCAACAACGGAGATGGCTCGAGTTACTGAAGGATTATGAACTAGTGATTGACTATCATTCGGGTAAGGTAAATGTAGTCACAGATGCTTTGAGTAGAAAGTCTTTGATTGCTTTGAGAGCTATGAATACGAGATTGACTTTGTCTTATGATGGTTCAATTTTGGCCGAGTTGAGAGCTAGACCGGTATTTATTCAGCAAATTTGTGAAGCTCAGAAAAATGATAGTAAACTGTAACCCAAAATAGCTCAGTGTGAACCGGGTAGTGATACAGACTTTTGGATCGGTTCTGATGATTGTTTGATGTTCCGTGATAGAGTATGTGTACCAAAAAATGATGAACTTATTCAAAAAATTCTACACGAGGCACACAGTGGTTGTTTATCGATTCATCTAGGTAGTACGAAAATGTATAATGATTTGAAGAATTTGTATTGGTGGTCAAGTATGAAAAGAGATATTTCTAAATTTGTATCGAGATGTTTGATTTGTCAACAAGTAAAAGCCAAACACCAAGTGCCTTCGGGTTTACTTTAGCCACTGATGGCACTCAAGTGGTAATGGGATAGAATTACGATGGACTTCATGACAGGTTTGCCTTTAACTTTGAAAAAGAAAGATGCCGTCTGGGTTGTTGTTGATAGATTGACAAAATCGACTCATTTTATTCCGGTACGTACCGGCTACTCCCTTGATAAATTAGCTGAATTGTACATTTCTGAGATTGTGAGATTGCACAGAGTGCCTATTTCTATCATTTTGAATAGAGATCCGAGGTTCACTTCAAGATTTTGAAAGAAATTACAAGAAGCTTTGGGTACGAAGTTAAATTTTAGTACCGCTTTTCATCCGCAAACCAATGGTCAATCCAAAAGAGTAATTAAGATTCTTGAAGATATGCTCCGATGTTGTGTTCTAGAATTCGAAGGTAGTTGGGAAAAATATCTACCATTGGTCGAATTTGCTTATAACAACAATTTTCAGTCGAGTATAAAGATGGCTCCATATGAGGCATTGTATGGCCGCAAGTGTCGAACTCCGTTGTATTGGATAGAGCTTAGTGAGAGACAGATTCACAGGGTTGACTTGGTCAGAGAAACTGAAGAAAAAGTAAAGGTAATCTGTGATTGCTTGAAAGCCGCTTCAGATCGAAAAAAGTCGTACGCAGATTTGAAAAGAAAAGAGATTGAATTTCAAATTGGTGATAAAGTATTTCTGAAAGTATCTCCATGGAAGAAGATTCTGAGATTTGGCCGTAAAGGCAAGTTGAGTCCATGTTTCATTGGGCCGTATGAGATTACAGAAAGAATAGCGCCAGTGGCATATGAATTAGCTTTACCGATAGATTTGGAAAGGATTCTTAATGTGTTTCATGTGTCAATGTTGCAACGATATCTTTCTAATCCTTCACATGTGATTTCTCCAACAGAGATTGAGATTCGACCTGATATGACTTATGGTGAGGAACCAATCAAGATTTTAGCTCGGGAAGTTAAAAATTTGAGAAATAAAAGTATAGCCCTAGTGAAAGTTTTGTGGCAATGACATGGGGTAAAAGAGGCTACGTGGGAACCTGAGGAAGCTATGAAAAAACAGTACCCAAACCTATTTTCTGGTAAGATTTTCGGGGAAGAAAATCCCTAAAAGGGGAAGAGTTGTAACAGCCCGATTTTGGGTCTAGTCAAAACAGTAGTTTCGGGACCACAAATCCAACGAATAAAAATTTATTTTTCTTATATTTTTATGGTCTACAATTTTATGGAATGATTTTGTGAAAATTTCATTCGAAAATTTTGATATTTAAGCACTAAATTTAACAAAAAGGACTAAATTTAAAAACGTGCAAAACTTGAGTTCTAAAAGCTACAGGTGTCTAATTGCCATGAAATTTTAAATTGAAGGCCCTTAGATGGTAATTAGACCATTTGTTAAGTTAGTGGACAAAAATGGACATGAAGTAAAAGAACTTTTATGTTTTAAGAAAAGGGCATTTTGGTCATTTTGTAATTAAATGAATTAATAAGCAAAATAAAAGCCAATTTTTGCTCATCTTCTTCTCCCATGGCCGAACATCTCTAAGGAAGACATGGCTAGGGGTTTTTCATCTTCCAAGCTCGATTTGAAGTCCGTTCTTCCCCTATTTTTAATGCTTTTTACATTTTTGAAGTCGTTGTAACCCGATCTGTCTATATCTACCACTAATTTAAGAAATAATCAAAGTCTAAATTTTACCCATGATAGACATTTGTGTATTTTGATGTCTAATGGTAGAAAATGAATGTTTGGTGTTAGATAAACAACTTTTGCTAAGTGATTTTCGATAAAAATGTCAAAAAGGACCTATTTGTAAATGTTACAAAAATGAGTAGTGAAAGTGTGGTTAAATGAAAAATGTGGGCTGGTATAAGTATGAAAATGTTCTGCTAAGCTTGGGTTTTGAAGAAATTGAATACATCTCATTTTATGAGCCTAGGGACTAAATTGTAAAAATGTGAAACATTAGGGGCAAAAATGTAATTTTGCCATAATATGATTTTTGGACTGAATGGAATAATGTGAGTATTAAAATATTTAATTTTGTCATTATAGATCAAGAAAAACGAGGTTTGGACTTAGATCGGGGGAAAAACAAAGTGTTTGATGATTAGGTGAAATTCTACTATTTTTGTACCAAGGTAAGTTCGCATGTAAATAATGCATTGTTATATTTATATTTTAAATGCTTTAGTATTGTTGAATTGTGATTGACTCCTTAGACGTATTCAACAAAGCTTTGGCTACATGTATGTCACTTATGTGCAAAATTTTCGAGTATCTGTTAATATTCCGAATGTTCAACGGGAATGTCAAAGTTGTGAAAGACTATGGTTATGTTGCGAGTTAGTACATGTATGCACGTAAAACTCATACGTAATGAGCTCGATATGTGATGAAACCTTGGTAAGGTTATGATTGAGTAAGTTATGACTATAAGATTTTAATAACATTTATGCTAATTTTCATCATGTTAATTGTATGTTAAATGTGTGGTTATGATGCTTATTATTTGCATAGGAACTTACTAGATTTATAGCTTACTCCCCTTATTTTCCCTTGTTTATAGTATCACCAGGCTAGCTCGGGGATCGAAGACCATCGGAGATCCACTCACACTATCAACAATTATTTTAGTACCAATGATTTCAACATTTTGAGTTATGGCATGTATAGAGGACTTGGTCATTTTGTTATGTGTCATAATTGATTTGGTCAAATGTGTTGGCTTATATTGGTTGAAAGCTCATTTTGTATAAGACCATTTGGAATTGGCTACTATCGGTATAAGCAATTTATATGATGATGTCTTTCATGGATGTGGGAGTTTACATGATTTGAGTTGATAAGTATCTGGTGTTGTGTATGATAGATGGTAGCATGTGAATGATGTGTTGATGTCTAGGTTGTGGTTGATTTGGTTGTGTAACATCCCTCGCCCGCATCTGATGCCAGAACGGGGTTTGAGGTGCTACCTGACTTTTACTAACACTTCTATACTAAACAGGGCCATGAAATCTCAAACAATTACAAACTTTTATTTTCACATGCAATCTGTCCCTTATGCGGGCTTACGAGGCCCAAAACATACATTCGGGGTGGTTCGGGACCCAACTGAGAACTCATGAAAAACTTAGAAAATGTCTTGCATCAAATCTCCACACGCCAGTGTGGGTATAGAGCACACGTCCGTGTGCTAGGGACACGCCCGTGTCCGAAACCCGTGTCTAAAAACCTAGACATTTTGCCAAAACCACACGGCCAAGGCACATGCCCGTGTCCTATGACCGTGTCCTTTACACGGCTGAGACACATGGCCATGTCTCTTGCCCGTGTACTACTACCATGCATACTGACTAGAAAAACTTAGGTGCAGGGGTCACACAGCTGGACAACATGCCCGTGTGTCTACCCATGTGGACAAATACAAGGCTATTTTCCAAGCCATTTTGTCACCCTCACAACAAATGCACGCATACTTATACAATAGCATACAACATGGAAAAATTAGGCACTTAAGCATTCCTAAACATTCCTAGCATGACATGATTGTGGTAATTTCACATGCAACCATTACCATAGGTTTTACTTTCATCTTTACCACATTAATGCTATAGCTATCAACATGTCATCAAACCTCATGTCCATCACTAAGAATGCATAATCATATCCACAAACCATTTATGAGGCTTTATTAATTATTTACCAATCACTTAATCATGCATAAGGTACTAACTCATCAATGAATCTCATTTCAATCTCTACGCATATTGTAAGCCACATCGCAAGAGATAATAACATACATGTATAAGACTAATGATATAGGCCCATAACGTCATTAGCCGATATAGGCCAATTTACATGGCTACAACACTTTATCAATACAAGCCGACACCTTTAGCTAAATCATAATATCACATACTCAACATTAAAACCCTATACATGCCATAGACTCGAATCACTTGGATTTACTTATGCTGATAGCGTTAACTCGACAGTGTGATAATATCTCTGACGGCCTCCAACCCGAGCTAACCTGGCAACCCTAGAAAACATGGGAAAGAAAGGGGAGGTAAGCTTTACGCTTAGTAAGTTCATATGAAAACAATAAGCAACTCATTAACATGTTTTATCAATGTTTACAACATATTCTTAAGTTCACGACAAGCTGTCTTCCTGAGCAATAGTCACTAAATTATTTATATTTGGAGCTACGAAACTCCGAATTAAGTTACATTAATTTTCTCTGAAACTAGACTCATTTATCATTCTACCATAAAATTTCCAGAATTTTTGGCTTAGCGAATTAGTACATTTTATTCCTCAAAATTACTCCTGATTCACTGTCTGATAGTCTCAACCCTTCTACACTAAAGCTCAATTATCTCATAGAACAAGGCTTGAATAATGTTCTCGTCTATTTATATTCAAACTAGACTCATTTATGATTCTAAGAATATAATTTATAACTCACAACCATTTTTATATAATTTATAATGATTTTCTCAAATCAGAACAGGGGATCTCGAAGCCATTCTAACTCTGTCCCACGCAACTTCAAATATATCATTATAGGGAATTCTTTTGCTTACAAGGTTTCTTTTATAAGAAACTAGACTCATTAAGATTTAATTCCATATTTTATTCAGCCTCTAACTCATTTTCCATTATTTTTAGTGTATTTTCAAATTTACACTACTACAGTAACTCAAATCTGTCAAGGCTAAGTTACTCATTCATGATCATTGTTCACAAAATTAATACAACATCATTTCATCCATCATGGTAAGAACACATATTTATGCATCATAGATCTTTCACATACCAAGACATTCTCATAGGCTTAGTGTATGTACCTGCACAACTCGTAACATACCTCAAGTGCATACTCACCAATGACTTACCTCATTGAGACCATCATCAACTCTTTATTCGGATTACCCGTTGAACACTTGGAATACTAATTGGATACTCGGAAAAATCTTTGCACATAAGTGCCTCAATTGTAGCTAAAGCTACCTCATATCTCATGACAATTCAATGCTCACTCTCGAGCTAGTCATCTAGACTCATAATTCCTAGTGACATGTCACTCGTATCCTATTTTATTCCTAAGGTTCAAACGGGATTCTTCCTCGCCTATCAAGGCTTTATCTTATCATATTTCTATTAATCACATACACATGAATATTTTTACAATTCATGTAATGATAACATTTAAAATACATGTATAGCAAGTTACTGTTTACATACGAACTTACCTCGATACCACAAAGGTGAAAAGACGTAATTATCTCTTAATCGATTTCTTTCCGTTCTAGGTCCAAATCTCAATTTTCATCATCTATAATATCACATTCAGCTTACCTAAACAATGTACTAATCAAATTAGTCCATTGACACACTTGGGCAATTTTTACAATTTTGCCCTTATATTTTGCCAAAATTACCAAATTACCCCTAGGCTCGTAAAATGAATTTTTATCACATTTCTTTACTCCTTGAGTCTAGATGAACCATTTTCATAACTATAGCAACTCATAATTTCAACTATTTCACACATTTACAACTTATTTTACAACTTTGCATAATAACCTTTTTAAGGTGTTTTCATGCAATTTCTTTCACAAAAGTTGTTTATTAGACAACTAGGACTCATAATCTTCCATATAAAAACACAGAAAACAACACATTTACTCTCATGGCAAAACCCTAGACTCTTCATCATTGTGTAAAATAATCCCCTCTTTTGAAAGCTCATGCTTTAGGGTTCTAAAAATATAAAAATCATCAAGAAAAACATTAAAAATCACTTACTAGCAAGGGATGTAAGTGGATGATATTTCAAAGCTTCAAAACCCCTTTCTTTTTCTGGAAAAATCGGTTAAGAAGAAGATGAAAAGGGATGATATCATCCTATCTTTATTTTATTACTAATTGGTCAAATAAGTCACCTAAAAGCCATAAATTTTGCCTTTTTGAGCAATTGGTCTCCCCTTGGCCGGCCACATCAATAAAAAGGGTCTATTTGCCATTTAAAAGCCCTCAATTTTATTTATCTAGTCTATTAACACCTTTAGGCACAAAAATACAACTTTTACCTTTTACGCGATTTACTCCTTTTTCAAAATTGGACTAGAAATCGCTAAAATTAACTTACCAAAATTTACATGAACTTATAAAATTATATTATAACACATAAAATAATACTAAAATAATTTTCTCCAGCCTCAGAATAGTGGTCCCGAAACCACTGTTCCGACTAGGCCCAAAATCGGGCTGTTACAGGTTGTATGTGTGTAACAACCTGATTTAGACCCTAGTCAGAATAGTGGTTTTGGGACCACAAATCTGACTGAAAAATATTTTAATATTATTTTTCGTGTTTATTATATGAGAATTAGTATGTGTGAAAGTTTGGTGTGTTAATTTTATTGTTTAAATGGTTAACTTGAAAAAAGGACTTAATCGCGTAAAATGCAAAAGCTGTGTGCTAGATGTTAAAAGTGCTTAAATGATATGTATTGTGAAATGTGAGGTTCTTAGGTTGAAATTTGATCACATTTAGTGGAGATGGACATAAATAGCCAACCATTAAGTGAATTTTTTTTGTTTTAATAAGGGGTAAAATAGTAAAACATGAAATAATGTATTAATAATTAAAAAAAGTTGATATTTGCTTCAAAATTCACGTTCTTCCACCGAAATAAGAAATAAAAATTAGGGCTTGAAGTTTTTACATATTCGGTGCATACTTGGCTCAATTAAGGTATGAATTTTGTTCTGTTTTTAACAATTTCTATGTTTTTGAGATCGTTGCAATGTAATGTACAAAGCCCATGCTTGAATTTTTTATTTTGATGAATATTTTGAGTTATGCCATTGATGAATTCATGAGTTTTGTGATGTTACTTGGTGGAATATGAAAGCTTAATGCTTGATATACATGTTTTGTAAAGTGATTTTTAGTAAAAATGCATATTAGGGATTAAATTGAGAAAAACATAAACTGAGGGGTTGAAATGTGAAATAAACTAAATTTATGGGTTGCTAGGGACCATAGGAAGATTCGGATAAGGCATGGTTTTGATGAATTTTGTATATTTTGTGATTTTATGAAATAGGGACTAAAGTGTTAAAATGTGAGTGTGACGGCTAATTTTTAAAATGTCTCAAATATGTGTATATGGGTTGAATTGAATGATTTTTTGAATAAAAGGGTTAATTTTGAATACATATAGATCAAGAAAAGAGGAATTCAGACTTAGACTGAGGGAAGTTGAAGGTTATAGAGTAGACAATCCGAGTCGACAATTCTGAGTACATGATAAATAATGTTATAGTTATTCTTCAATGCTTTGATAATACTTAAATTGTATAGATATTTGATTACAGTTTAATTATAATGATAATCGACTATGTTCAGCACTATGTGTGCGGTTTGAAATAACTTCAACTATAAATGGCACTAAGTGTGCGAGTTGGAATAGCTTCGGCTATATAAGGCACTAAGTCTGCAATACCGAGATAGCTTCGGTCTATTGAAATGGCACTAGGTGTGCGAGATTGTTACAATTTCTGCAAATAATTGATGCACTAAGTGTGTGAATTCTTAAAGCATGAATAGACTTCGGGAAGCATTAATGTACACGAATGAGAGGTGAGAATGAAAATGAATAAATATGGAAAGGTTTAGGTATTTACGATACCTATGTGGTAGATGATACTATGTGTATGAAGTTTGATGAGTTAGTATGAACATGTTAATTGTGTTGGAATAGAATTGATAGATGATTTGAAAACTACTAAGTGTTTATTAGTTGATGTTTTATACTTTATAAACTGTTGATATTATTTTGGTATGAGCTTACTAAGCTTTAAAAGCTTACTGTGTGAAATGTTATCTGTTTTACAGTGTTATAAAGTTAGCTCAGATTTGGGGATCGTCAACGACTCATTCACACTATCGAACATTCATTTTGGTATCATTTTGGGAGTTGTATTTATGATATATGGCATGTATAGGCTAGGAGTATTTGGATATGTTTTGTAATGTATATATATCATGCCATGTGATATGGCTAGCTTGTGTTTAAACTTATGGTTGATAATGATATATGGTATATGATGCAAATGTGCCATTGTGATGTGCTTTTGGTTGGCTAAAGGAAATGGTTAATTTGGTAAGGTTTTGGTATAAGATTTGATAGTATGTTTAGAGATTATGAAATCATATGTTTTGGTATGATTTTGGCTTATGGAATGACATGAATTGGTATAAGTTATAAGCACGAATTTGTTGTCAACGTTAGGGCATGCATGAGGTATGTTTTGGCATTAAAATTGGCTAAAATTATAATGCAAATGTGCTTGGTTTAATACTTGTAGGTTTGACCCAAATTAGGTGGCAAATTGGCTTTTCAAATGGCCTATTTTTGTCCACACGGGCAGAGACATGGGCGTGTGTCTTAGCCATGTGTGACACACGGTCATGTTGCACGGTTGTGTGTCCCCTGGGGTATCCTATGATTTTAAGTTAGCCTTGGGCACGGCCAAGGCACACGGGCGTGTGGCTAGTCATGTGACCCAAGTCAGTCTCGACCTCAGCCAAGGCACACGGGCGTGTCTTGTGGCCGTGTGTGTAAGTCAGTATGTATGCCTTGTATTGACATGGCCTAGACACATGGGTGTGTCTAATGCCCTGTACGGCACACGGCCTATTCACACGGGCGTGTGACCTGTACATCTTTGAAAAATGTTTAAGTTTCAAAAAAATTTGTATGAGCTCGGTTTAGTCCCGACCCCTTTCTATTGCATGTTTTAGGTCTTGATGACCTATGTGAGGGACTTAATAATGATGTTTGACCTTTGATGCTATAATATTTGTGAGATGAATGTTAGATGTTCCGTTTGTCTGGTAACGCCTTTAACCCTAGTCCAGCGACGGATACGGGATAGGGGTGTTACAATGTGTATGCTTGAATTGGTGCTATGTTATGTTGTGTAGGTGTGTGCATTAAAAAGTGGAAAAATGGCTTTGTAAATAGCCTTATTTTGTGCACATGGGTAGACACACGGGCGTGTGTGTAGGCTGTGTGGGACACACAGCTTGCCCCATGGGCATGTGTATAGGCCATGTGTCCCCTGCTCCCTAATTTTTGCAAAACAGAATGCTCAAAATTGAGTACATGGGCAGAGACATGGCCGTGTGTCTCAGCCGTTTGAGGGCCACGGCCTTGGACACGGGCGTGTGTCTTGGGCGTGTAAAGGATACACCTATTTGATGAAAAATCATAAATTTTATGCCGACCACACGGCCTAGCACACGGGTGTGTGACCTGGCCGTGTGTCTTTAATTTGTTCTTGGATGACAAACAAAGAGTTACACAGGTTAGGGACACGGGCGTGTGTAACCACACGGCCTACCCACATGGGCGTGTCCCATACCCACACGGGTGTGTGACCCCTGTTTAGTGAAAAATTTTCTAAGTGTTGCAAGATTTTCTAAAGTTCTCGGTTTAGTCCCAAAACACTTTCGATGCGTGTTTTGGGCCTCGTAGGCTCGTATGAGGGACTTTAGGATTAAATGCAAAAAGTTTTAATTTGGATGAGAATTCATGGCTCAAAAATATATAATGGCTTGTGTTTAAGTCTGGTAATGCCTCGTACCCTATTCTAGCGTCGAATACGGGTAAGGGGTGTTACATATAGCTAATACTATCTCAATATCATATCACATTTATGCTCACTCTCGAGCTATCAACGAGCCTGCTCACACAAGCTGTCAGTCAAGACGTAGCTACACAGTGCTGCTCACACAAGCTGTTAAGTAACCGTAACACATGCCGGTATACTCAGTCACCGATAGGACATACAAAACCAGCACTCGGATCACATAATCACAATAACCCATAATGACATGTCACTAGTATCCTATCTATTCTTAAGGTTCAACCGGGATACCCATTGTGTCAATGCTTTTTTGATAGGTTTCGCAGTGTAGTAATATCACAATTATAATATTTAAGCATATAAACACATATAACTTTAAGCTTATGAATCATACAAACTTAACTCGGTTCACAAAAACGATGAAATAGGTCGATTAGTCGAGTACTTAGTTTTTCCCTCGATCTAGATCCAAATTTTTCTTTTCTTGATCTATATGTAATCAAATTTAGCATATTTAATTATCACTCTATTCAATTTAATCCAGAAACACTCATTAAAGCACATTTACACTTTTTCCCCAAATATTTCAAAACTTTTACAATTTCGTCCTTATTTCATAAAAACACAAATTAATGAAATTTGATACCAACCCATGCTAGCCAAATTTTCCTAATACACATATCAGCCTATATTTTTCATTTATTTCACAATTTACCCACAAAATTTTCATATTTCACAATTAAATCCCTAATTTGCATTTTCACTAAAAATCACTTAACAAAACTTGTATAACTATCATTAAACATTCATAATCTATCATCAATCATTAAATATCTTACATATTCATCAATGGTAACATCCTAAACCTTTCACAATTTTACAAATTAGTCCCCGGGCTAGCTAGACTAGGCTGCAACGATCACAAAACACAAAAATCATTAAAAACCGAGTAAAAAATCTTACCATGCAAAAGACTTGAATAGCCAAATGTTTTAAGCTCTTTCAATGGACTTTCCTAGTTCTATTTTCGGTGGAAGATGACCATTAGAAAGATGATACATTGTTTTTGTTTATTTTAATTTACTTTATTTATTAAACTACACTTTTAACCTTAATTAATAACCTTTGAAAACACATAAATCATGTCCATGAAAGTCAACTTACTATATAAATGGTTTAATAACAACATAATGACTTATACTTTAAAATTTCATAGCTATTGGACACCCTTAGCTTATAGAACACAAGTTTTACACTTTATGCGATTTAGTCATTTTTTTTATCAAATTAAGCACTCAAACAAAAACATTTCTTAACGAAATTTTCACACAATCATACTATCATCCTGTAGATATTAAAATAATAATAAAATAATTATTTTGACTTTGGATTTGTGGTCCCGAAACCACTGTTTCAATTTGACTAAAAACAGACTGTTACACCTCGTACCTTAATTAAACATTAATTCGATAAAATTATATAACCAAAATTCAATTCACCTATGAAATAACTCCATAAATATTTAATAAAAACATTTATGATCTAATTTTATGAAAATGGAGTCCCGAAATTAAATTTTCTGATTCCACTAACTTTTAGTCGTTACACGACATATTATATGAGGATTTTAAAATTATTTATGTTTGAAGTAATGTGTCACAACACAGGGGTGTCTGTGTCGCGACAGATACTGGGTAAGGGAAAATGATATTTTTCAAATTTGTTGGACTCCGTGGTTTGTGCCTAATCACTTTAAAACGCTTCTAGGGTCACCTGAGCTTTATGCTAACCTAATTCCTATCCTCGAAATTAAAAATCCAAATTACGATCCTCGAAATCCAAATACGTGAAATTAAAATATTTACAAGCATAATAAAAGGTAACAATTAAAAATCAAGTATTGCTACCAGACTCGTCCGGTAACTCGTTACTGTCCATCATCGTCTTTTATTGCCTCTTTCAATCATCACAACTCGACCATTGAAAGTTGGAACGACGAAAATGTGCAAGTGTACACAATCGTAACAAGAAAAAAAATGACAAGTAAATGTCAAGTTATCATACCCACAAGGACTGTAAAAAGAATTATTTATGAATGCAATTTAAAACACTTTGGTGAAAAAAATTATTTTGACTTGAGGAGGTGATTAAAAACTAGGATTTTAACTAAGTAATATAAATAAAAATAAACTAAAAGTTCCAATGCACGATTTCAAAAGATGATTCTAATCAAGATGACATGATTGTGTTAGATTAATTACATTTCTTAACTTAGAATTATTAAACTCATGTTCATGTTATTACGACTAAATTCACAACAACTCGGTAATTTGCTAACTTATGAACATACTTACCTACCAAAGTCCATTTATCTCTTGACTATATCTCTACGTCAATTCAACCAATTAAAAAAATTTTAATAAGCAAATGTGTTAATGCACATACATACTTATGAAATTAAAATAATCATTTGTACATATCTCTATGCCAATTCAAACAATTAATTCAATCTCATAAGCACATAAAGGATTACGTGAGTTAGCAATGTATTTCTACCTTCAAACAATTAATCACAAAAATCTTGCAAGTTATGTAAGGCTAATGTATCATTAGATACCGTTGCTAATTTCATCCTCAGCTACCTTAGATGATTAAACATGCATTGATCAAGTATTGTGTCAATTAATTACAATTTTAATCCGTTTAAATAATTAATTCATTAGTTACCTTACAATTATAATTCAAGAATAACTTAGTCATGGTTTTACTTAATCAAACATCTTACTGAGACCTATAACAACATAAACACAATTTTAATAACTCAAGTAGACGAAATGCAATCAACCTAACACGAATTAAATTTAAGCCATATTAATTAAATTAAAAATATTAACATCACAAATATTCATAAACATATTCATCATAACAACAACAAAATTAAAAGGATAGGGAACAAGAATCAAATCTAGTGTTTCTCTGAGGCTTGACTAGTTTGCTCTACTCCTTCTTCTCCACTTGTTCTTGTTGAACCGAGCCTTCCACGAATACTTGAATGCTTCTCCAAATGGTGGTTGAATGACTCTTTTTCAAAAGCTGAAATCAACAAAGGAATAGGGGAAGAAAATGATGAACAATGGAAGGGAACGAAGAGAGAAAAGTGAGAGAGAAGTGAAGAAATGAATGGGTTTGAGATGTGTTTGAATTGAGCAGCCAAATGGGGTATTTATAGGTTGAGAAGGCTGCTAAAAATAGCCAAAATCAGTAGCCAAAGACTCCCCCCATGGCCGGCCACACATGTGGCATGTTTGAAGATTTCAAACATGCTATTTTTAGGTAGGGGCAAATCTTGAAAGGCATGAATAGTGGAGGGGTTTGAATGCAAATTGAAAGAGTTTTCAAGGGCCATTTTGCAAAGCTAAATAATTTGTAACATCTTGATTTAGGGTCTAGTCAAAATAGTGGTTTTGAGACCACAAATCTGAATTAGAAATAATTATTTTATGATTATTTGATGGTCCATGATATGAATGCATGTTTGTGTGAAAATTTCATGAAGAAATTTTATGCCTAAAGTATCCAATTTGAAGTTAAGGACTAAATTGAAAAAGTTGCAAAACTTGTGCTCTAGAAGCTTTAAGCATGAAATTGCATTGGATCATTAATTAGAGGTCCTTAAATAGAAATTTGACCGAGTTTTAAAATTTTGGACAAAAATGGGCATGAATAGGAAAATTTTGAAAGAAAGGCCTTAGGGGCATTTTGGTCATTTAGTAAATAAAAGAATAGAAAGGGGAAAATAAATCAAAATTGGCTCATCTTCTCCGTGTACCAGCCAAAATTTTCAAGGAGCCATAGCTAGGGTTTTTTTCATCATTCAAGCTCATTTGTAAGTGCTCCCAAGCCCTATTTTCAATGTTCTTTACATTTTTAAAGTTGTCATCAACCGATCTAGCTATTTCTACCATTATTTTAAGCTAGGGTTCATGTTCAAAAATTTACCCATGTGTGACATGCATGTATTTTGATGTTTAATGGAGGAATATGAATGTTTGATGTGTGGTAAACAACTTTTACTAAGTGATTTTTGGTGAAAACACCTAAAAAGGACTTATTTGTAAAATATGAAGAAATGGGTAGTAGAAATGTGATTTAATGAGAAATAGGGGCTGTTATGAGTTAGAATATGAATCGGCTAGGCTTGGGTAACCAAGAAAATGCATGCATTTCATTTTACGAGCCTAGGGACCAATTTGTAAATAAGTGAAAAGTTAGGGGTAAAATAGTAATTTTACCAAAGTATGTGTTATGGGTCGATTTGACCAATGTATGTATTGAACAAGTTAATTTTGGCATTATAGATCAAGAAAAATGTGATTCGGGTCTTGATCGAGGGAAAAATAAAGTTTACAAGGATTAGGCTCGTTACTATCACTTTGTACCGATGTAAGTTCATTTGCAAATAATGCAGCATGTACCATACTTTAAATGCCTTAGTATTGCATGTATGGTAAGTGTATACATATTTAATATGATGTTGTATCATGTGTTTATTGCCTAAATGTTATCATGAAATATGCTTTGATTATTCAATGAATAAGTGATTAGTACTATGGGTATTGAAATCGACGTTACGAGCAAGTTCGATAGAAATGTGGTATCAACGAATCCCATTTGAACCTTAGGAATAGTTTAGGATACAAGTGACATGTCACTAGGAACTATGTGATTTGAACTCATTGAGTTGTGTTTGAGTTCATGATATATGTGACATCCGAACTCATTGAGTTGTGGTCTTAGTTCATGATATATATGACACGTGTTTTGGCATCCAGGTACTGGTCTCGTATATTCTACTGATGGCAGGGTAGTCCAACATGTGTTGCGGATACCTAACAGCCTATATGAGCAAACCTGTGAGTAGCTCATAAGCGAGCAACATGTGATGTAAGGTAGCATTGGCTACATATGAGGCACATCGGTGTGAGATTCTGATGTATCCGATAATATTTCGAGTGTTCAACGGGTAGTTCAAGAGAAGCTTAATGAGTAATCTAAATGATTACATCAAGACGATAAAGTAAATCATTATGTGCAAGTGGCATAGGTATGTACACCGAACTCATGAGGATAACATGAGATATGATAAACTTGTGGTAAGAGTATGTATATATATATGTAGATGAAGAATAAGTTAAAGAGATTTGATAAAATGCAAGATTATGTTCATTATGTTAAATGTACGACTAATGCTTGTTTAAGTTGCACTTATTTGCATGTGAACTTACTAAGCTTTAAAGCTTACCCTCATTTCCTTTCCTTTTCTTATAGTGTCGCCAAGCTAACTTGGGCATCGTGAAGTGTCGGAGATTCAATCACACTATCAATTGGATAATTGGGTATAGTTAGATTTATCATTTTGAGTATGGCATGTTAGGGACTTGGCCTTTTTGTTAAACGTCATATTGATGTAGCCAAAGGTGTTGGCTTATGATAATATTGATTCATTTTGTATATGGCCATGAGAGATGGCTTATATTAATTATTGGGTTGTAACCCTAATCATTTATGCATGCATGCAAATGTGTTTATGTGTTGACGTGGTTTGGTTGCTTGTGGATGATATATGAGATGAATAGCATATGCATTTAATGGATGAATGAGGACTAATAGATATAACCATATTTATGATGTAATTGAGTAACTTGAAAGAAGAGTTATAAAGATGATTAAGTATGAAATTGGTGTGGAATGCCATATAGAAGTATGATGAGTGAAGTATGTAATATGTCCATATTATGAAGTCATGGATTAAACATGATGGTGTGTGCTTGTGTAGCCAAATGTGCCATGTTGCATTCTATGAAGTAGGATTGAGTATGTGAGTGTTGAAGGGTGGCAAATGGCTTGGAAAATAGCCTCAAATTTGTCCACACGGGTAGACACACGGGCATGTGTCTAGGCTATGTGTGACACACGGTCTACCCTATGGGCGTGTGATCTGGCCGTGTGTCCCCTGCAGCCTAATTATGCAAGTCAGTATGTCCAGTAGTAAACACACGGGCAGAGACACGGCCATGTGTCTCAGTCGTTTGATGGACACGGCCTCAGGACATAAGCATGTGCCCAGGCCGTGTGAAGTCTGCACTTAATTTTTGGAATTTAATTTGCCACACGGCCTAAGCACACGGGCGTGTGACTTGGCCGTGTGACCTTATTTACTTGATGATGTCATAGTTAGAGAGTTACACGGGCTGAGGACATGGGCATGTCCCAAGCCACATGGGTGTGTGTGATCACACGGCCTACCCATACGAGCGTGTGACTCTCCAAAACATGAAAAATTTTCTAAGTTATCCCGAAGTTCTAAAAGTTCTCGATTTAGTCCCGAACCACTTCCGATTGATTTTTTGGGCCTTGTAGGCTCTTATAAAGGACAATTTGTATGTGATTGAAAACTTTTAAATTGGGTTGAAATTTTATGGCTCGATTTTGTATGAATGGGTATGTTTAAGCCCGATAATGCCTCGTACCCTGTCACAGCGTTGGATACGGGTAAGGGGTGTTACATAATAAGCCAAACATGCTGATTGGGTCAGCATGTGGGGCGATTTTGGATTGCCCAGTGCTCGGTTGGATCGGTTTTCTTTATTCAGCTTAATTGGGCCCCATTTCATAATTAATTAACAATAATTTATTTAACCTAATTAAATTGGATTAAAATTAAAATTAATTATATTATGAATTAATATTCATAATTTGGACAGTCTTCAGCTAAAAATATAATTTGCCTTGATGCTTCAAAATTGCTTCTTGATTTTGTGCTTCTAGTAGTTCTGCTGAGCTATTTTTCGCCCTTTGTGCAAATCTGTCAAAAATAATAAAAATAATTAAAATTCAACATGTTAATAATTTAAGTACAATTTAATTATTTTATAATAACTATATATTTTTTTACAAGAATTTTACCAAAACTGCATGAATTTGAGTTAAAAAGGGCATGAAAAAGTGTGTATATTTTCATGTTTCCACACTCCCAAACTTAATTCATTGCTCGTCCTGAGTAATGCACAAATTTGAAAAGAATTTCTCGGAAACACCTTTGAAAAATGCCTTCAGAACAATATTCTTCCCGAAATTATGATTTTAGTGTACTTATGCTCAAGAACAAGAAATTTGATATTTATGCTACTTATGTATACATATAATTGAATTTAATCTCAGTTATTCTTATGATAGCAAAAATAGACTAAATTCTTTTTCAATAAAGACATGCTAAATTCCTACCAATTGGATTTTATTCCCTTATTCAAAATTAAGTTGCAATCATTAAGTTTAACTTATGCCTTCATATGTTGAATATAACAATTTCTCTCCACTAATGTAGGTAGCATAGAAATTTGAATCAATAGGTATTTTAAATAGGTTGTAACGTGGCTAGGCTAGGGGTAGGTAAAAGATAGATACATTTAGGCTTAAAACCCTAAACTCAGCTTCAATTAGACCTTCGGAATATTTACCTTCAATACACCAACTTATTTTGCTCTCACATGCTCTTTTGTACATCTATTTTCTTTCAAGTACATATGCTTTTTTTTTTCACGAGCATTTTGCTGTATGTACTTCAATTTTTTGAGCATTTGATACTTCTTTTCAACTCCCCAAAACTTATGTTCAAAGAATGTTCTGAATAGTACTGAGTCTAGTGTTTGGGACAATTTAAAGATAATTAAGAGAAAAGTGATAGCTAAATATTGCAAGGGTTTATATAAAATTAGGCCATATAGTCTCAAAGTTAGGTTTCAAGGGATAAAAATTCATCAAGGTTGGCTTGAAAGGCTTAAACCGTCCAAACAAAAGTTGCCTAAATCATTTTCAACATTTCATGCTTCCTAGGATTTCACTTCAAGAAACTATTAAGTCAATTCTAGAGACTTAAACTTTCATGCATGCCTAACTTTCCTAAGGAACTAAAAATTTTATGGTATGATTTGCATGCTTTATTAAAAATACATTTATGTCATAATTCAGCTAACATAACAATTATTGAAATAATCGAACTTTATTTATACTGAAGTTTAGCATACTTAACAAAATTTCAAATTTTTGAACAAAATATATCCTAATCATAATGAAAAGAAAAATTTATTCTGAAAGGAAATAATTTCAATTTTTTGGTCTCCCCTATTTAAAATGAGCAATGTCCTCATTGTTAAAATTAAATAGATACTATACACTACGTAGGATACTAGAAAAGAGGAGGTGAGTCAATTTGACTGCTTAAGTACCAAGCTCTCTCTAGATCCAATCCTAGACATGTATATATCTATTGCCACACTTTGTACTTTGCAACTTGTTTATTTGTATTTATGAATTCCACCTCCTATTTTATTATGCAAAAATAAAATTCCTAATAACACCTAATCCTAAAATATTAAATAACCTAAGAACGGAAATAAAATAAAGTCAAGATCCCCCCTTTTTATTTATTTGTAGATCCCTCCGAATTCGACTCATCTTTTTCTCCATCGTCTTTGTTTTTACATGAACCACTTTTCTCCCTCTTCGATAGTGGACTCCATGGTTCAAATATGAAATTTAGAAACTCAGGCACAAAAATGAACGGGTCATTGAATATTTTCATAAGAGCTCTTCTCATTGAGTCATCTCGTATTTTTTAATATCTCCAGTAAGCTTGTTGTTGCCACTGCATATGTTGCATTCTGTCCATCAACTTGCATAACTCATCTCAAAGATTTAGGCGAGGTGATTGAGTCCTGAACATTGAAGTTGCGACATAAGGTTCGGTTACTGGTTCCATTGGTTCTGCCTTATTAGGGATTTCAGCTGATTGCATCAATTCAATCTTTGTGGGATCTTTTTCTTCTTCAGGATCCTCACTTTCTTTGACTCGTTATTGTAAAACAGAACCTCTGACTATTCAGTAGAAGTCCCAATTTATGATTGTGCCTTGGATATAACATGTTTTCTTTACGTTTGCAAGAATTTTAGCTTTCAAGTACAAAACTATAATCATAAAGGGAAAGTAAGTTGGGCCAGAACGTCTAGCGGCGCAATTCCACATTTCTCTCAGGATGATTTTTCCCACATCAATGGTCTTTCTAGTTAAAATCGAGTATAATAAGACCATTTGTTCTAATGAAATTGTAGTCCCATGTGAAATAGGCATAAGGCTGAATCGAATGAAATAGAACCATACCTTCGCTAGTGGTGTCAAATATTCTCTGCGACAAGTGTGAATTCCTTGCTTTGACACAGTCCACTTAGAACATGGAACTGTAAGTTCCTTGATAATTTCTTATAGATTTTTAGACTCAATATTTCTCATCAAGGAATAATATTCGTCGTCTTCGAAATTAGGTAATTCAAAGAATTCATTAATAGCATTTGAGGTTATTGGTACCTTAACTCCTCGAACAGAAACATTTGTTAATTCGTTTGAGGTCAAATTTGCATAAAATTCATGAACTAACTCCTTATCTGCATAGGTCTTTTCTTACAAAATAACTCCTAATTGAGAGCTTTAGCAATTTGTCGAATGTGCGTCATGTAATCAATATAGTTGCTTTGTTTCAGCGTAAAGCCTTTTTCTGGGTGCATCTGTTGATTCTTGAAAACGCTCTCGTATCTCGCTTTGGCTTCTTCACAGTGGAATTTGTTTTGTGATTTGTCAATTTGGGCAGAGGCACGAGTTCTTTTGCGAGGCATGATTAACCTGGTCATAAGATAGAACAAATATTGTCTCAAAATTTTAATTAGTATAGAATATTAATAATTCAATAAATTGGAAAATTAAATAATTAAATGAAAATGAAATTTAGGATAAAAATTTGTCTTAACACCTTTATATAAAAATTATGAACTCAAAAAAATAAATATAAATCAAAAGAGGTCAATTCAAAGATGGTTAGAGGGTTATTGGCTAAATGTGGGGTAGAAGTGTTGTGCAAGGGTGCGCATGGCACAAGGAAATTATTGCAGCAGCGTGCCTTGGTGTGAGCAGATGCGCGGGCAATAGGCAGGCAACATTGTTGAGTGAGCAGTAGGACAGGCGTGCATAGGCTGGAGTTGGGGACGGCACAATGTGCGTGGAGTAGGTCTTGCAAGGCAACAGTTGCGCACGATGGAGGTAGGCGCGTGTAGCAGTGGCAATGTGCAGGGTGAGTTGTTGGCCAAGTGCACTAAGTGCGTGGGCTGCTGGTCGAATGGGACTACTGGGTGGTGCTATTGGTGGTGGTTTTGAATGCTAGGATTGATGGTAGAACGGGTGAATGAGGGTTGGTTTGATGAGTGATGAATGATGGAGAAGGTTGGTGGAATTTATAGGAAAGAAGGGTAGGCGTTTAATTAGAATTCTTAGAACAATTTAATAGGTAAAATATTCTAAGTTCTAATTCTACACAAAGTTGACAACAATTAATAATTAATATAATGCATATTAAATTATTATTTGCTATTAATTTATGGAAAAACTATAAAATATGATCAAATTTAAACTAATCCTAATTCTATGCAAAGTTGATAATAATTAATATATATTATAATAAATATAATTATATACTGGTTACTATCATCTTATTTATTAAATCAAATTAAAAACATTTATTCTAGATGCCTTTTGAAAATATTTACAAAAAGAGACATCTAAATTTAATATTTACAAAAAGAGTAACCAAATTTTGAAAATAATTCAATTAAGCACCTAGACTTAAGGAAAATTTGAAATTGAGTTGCAATTAAGACTTGGATCAATATTGACCTTTTTATTTGAAAAACTTAAAATTTATTTTTCCATTTAGGGAATAATTTCTCAAAAGATTATGTTAAAATCAATTCCTAGGAAAGATTGGAGGGGTCACAAGTGGTCCCATTTAAGTTCCAATCTTCTAGATAGAATTTATTTAAACATACTAATCCCAAAAGTATACCCTAAATCATTTATTTAAAAAGAAAAAAAGAAAAATTAAATATTTGATAAAATGAACGAGATTTGATCCCATTCAATTTTATCTCCTCAGTAATGTTTTAAGCACTGAACATTGACTCAAAAATTACTTCCCTTACTTTGAAGTTCGACAACTCCATATGGATAAACTTGGTGAATTGTAAATAGACCGGACCAACATGATTTTAACTTACCTGGAAAAAAAAATTAATCTGGAATTTAATAACTAGACTTGCTGACTTACTTCAAATTCTCGAACTTGAATGTGTTTGTCATGCCATCTCTTAAGTCTTTCCTTGAGTAATTTGGCATTCTCGTATGAGAACATTCAGAATTCTTCTAACTCGTTGAGTTGGAGCATCCATTTCTCTTTAGCAAGCTTAAGATCCAAGTTGAGTTGTTGGAAAGCCCAGTAAGTTTTGTGCTCTAACTCCAAGGGTGAAATCCCTAAAGGTGTCTTGTATGCTGTCCTATAGGCCCATAAAACATCATCCAGTCTTTTGGACCAATCTCATCGATTTAGGAAAACTACCTTCTAAATATGCCTTTGATCTCTTTGTTTTCCAGTTCAGCTTACCCATTCGTCTGCGGATGGTAAGCTGTGGCAACCTTCTGCTTCACTCCATGTTTGTCGAGTAACCATTTCAACCATTTGTTCACAAAATGGGACCCTTCATCACTGATGATAGCTCTTGGGGTTCCAAACCTTGTGAACACATGCTTCTGCAAAAAAATTATCACAACCTTAGCATCGTTTATCAGATATGCCTCGGCCTCAACCCACTTAGACACATAGTGTAACAGCCTGATTTAGACTCTAGTCGAAACGGTGGTTTCGAGACCATGAATTCGAGTTAGAAAAATATTTAAATATTATTTTTTGTATTTATTACATGTGAATTTGCATGTGTGAAAGTTTCGTATGAAAATTTGATTGTTTGTGTGCTTAATTTAATAAAAGGACTTAATCGCATAAATTGAAAACTTGATAGTTTAAAGCATAAGGACTGAAGTGTTAGTGACTTTTTAATATGGAGTATTTATGTTGCAATTATGCCATTTATTAATAGCATGGATAGTTGAGGACAACCAATATAAAGTTTCATATTAATTTATAAAGGTTACAAATGTAATTGAAATATTAATATATTATTATAATAAAAACATAATAAAATAATAAGCATGCATTCATTCTTTGAAATAGCCGAATGTTGTAAGAAAGAAAAGAAATAAAAACTTTGGGGTATTCGACCATTGTTGATCCAAATTCAAGGTTAGTTTGGTTTCAATTTTTTGATAATTTTTATGTTTTTGAGATCGTTGCTTCGAATATTATCCGACCCATGCTAGAATTTTTTATTTTGATGAATGTTTTGTGTTATGCTATTGATGAATATTTGTGTTTTGTGATTTTTGATGATGAAATATTAAAGATATGTTTTAGATTAACAAGTTTTGTATTGGAGATTTTGTGTATTTTGTGTTTTATGCAATCAGGACTAATTTGTAAAAGTATGAAATATTAGGGGTAAAATGATAATTTTCCCATTTATGTGTTGTTGGATTAAATTGAATGAAATTGTGTTTAAATGAGATTAACTTGAAATTGTATAGATCAAGAACAAAAGAAATCGGACTTGGATCGGGGAAGAACAAAAAGAGTCGAATAGTCGATTTACATCGTTCGTCTATATCCGAGGTAAGTCGTTAAGCAATTAAACATCGTTATTTTTAAATAAATATGAGTTCTATATGCTGAAATGAATTATTTGAATATATATCTATGTAAGCCGAATGTAAATAAGCTTGGGAGTTACTTTAACAAATTTGTTAAGACAGAGTTATAACATTTGAAAGTCAGTATGAACTATATGGAATATCTGGAATTTTCGATATAAGAATTGTTTATGAGACAACTTTATAATGGTGACATTCGGGTTTTGAGCCTAGCAAGCCTTGTGCTGGTGAATTAAACGCCGGTGTATAAAAATCAGGCTTTGAGTCTAGCAGGCCTTGTGCTGGTGTGTGATACAGGCTTAGGCCTAGCAGGTTTTATGCCGGTGAGTTATTAAAAGTTTATGCCTAAAAGACTTTATGATGATGTGATAATTGATTACGTTAAATGAGCTAAAACGATCAGGTACGTGATAGTTGGTTATCTACTCATAAATAAGGTGAATTGATTTCTTGCTATCTGATAATAAAAAATACATGAGGTTGAGATAGTATATGTGGTAATATGAAAAACATATTTGGTCTTATAATTGCATATGGATGTAATGTTAAACTTTGAGTGATGAATATGTCTTTAAATATATATGTATATTCGAATATATAAGACAATATGGCTTCGAAATTTGAAAATATAGTGATGTTATATACATGTATATTCGGCCATAGAGAATTTATCTTATGAAAGTATATGCTATACATATATAAATATGGAATTAAAAGTTTGGAAATAAATGTGATTACAAATGCATAAATTAATTTAATTTGCTTAAGGCTTACTAAGCTAAGTTAGCTTACTCTGTGTGTATTTGTTTACTCTGTTTTATAGATTTTGAAGCAAGTTACGAGCTCGGGAATTGTCAGTAAAGTTCACCACACTATCCACATCTTTGGTATTTAAATCATCGAACTTAAATTATGGCATGTATAGGCTGAATTGTGTTTTGATGTGATGAACCTTGGTTTTGTATAAAAGCCATGCGGAAATGGCTTAATTAAATTTTCGAATTCAATTTTGGTTCGATCATGGCATAAGTCCACTTTAGTTACTATGATATGTGACATGTATGAATGATGTTTGTGATGTTTATTTTGTGCGTATAAGTTGGTTGGTGATTTCGGTTATATGTATATAATTGATCTTGTTATGTTTTAAATTTGTTTTGAAATGTTTATTACATGGCATGAGAGATTTATGTTTTAAATATGTCTATAGGTGGTTAATGTCTTGTAATGATAGATATAATCTCATTTAATTGATAAATATTTTTGGTTATATGTTAGAATGAGATAAATAACATGGTTGTTCAATGGTTCGGCATTTATACACATGTTCATGAGAATTATGGTTGTGTATATATGTGATTTTGGTTGAGAATATGTCAAGAATGTAATCCAAATATATGATGTATGTATATTTGCTATGTGTTTTGGCTTTATGATATATAATAGTTGTTAATTATGGTTAAGTAGATCATGTGTTAGTTAGGTAAGAATCAGGACATATGCATGATGAGTATTTGGTGTTCACTTATGGACCAAATTAATGATATGAATGACATTTGATTTGGTTGTCATGATAATTTAATTAAATTGGGTATTAGATTCATATGAGAGAATTGAATTGATGAAAAAGAACATGTGTACCTAACATTCGGTCATGATATGTTAGTTGAGCTTTTATAAGTTGTTATATATATATATTATGGTTAATAAGTATGCGCATGGTCAATGTAAAATAAGTCTAATAATCCAATAATGAAATTATTATTGTATACATGTTATGTATTGTATAAATTGTTTTGATATATATTGGATTATGTTAAATTAAGCTGTGATATGATTGATATGATTATTTAAGATTTGGTATTTGACTATGTTATAAGCATTGATGTGATCAAAACCTTGTGTTGTAATTTATAACGCGTATTTATTTGAATCGTAAAATAGTCGATAATGCCTCATAACCCTAATTTGACGACGGATACGGGCTAGGGGTGTTACATTTTATTGGCATCAGAGCTATGGTTTAGTCAATTCTAGGACTAACGTAGCATGTGTGAGTCTATCTATACATGCCATAATATTTGTTGCGATAGTGTGATGACTTCTGATACTGAAAATCTATTTTCGTATCGTAAATGGATCCCGACAGAGCTGTAGCTGATGATGTCGAGAGTGTAGCGCCTGCATAGCGCCAGTTGAATCTCGACCGATCTCGAGTAGCCATGAGGGGGAGGCTAAACAAGCCTTCTATCAAATGATGAATGATTGGTTTACTCAATATATCCAAACTAACCCGGCTACACAACAACCTCCAGCCCCGAATAATTCATCTCCGATACCTGTGGTACCTCCTATGATTGATCCGATGAGATTTAACTAGCCTTCTTTTGATAAAATCAGAAAACACGGGGCTAAAGAATTTAGAGCTACTGATGATGATGATGTTGAGCGAGCTAAATTCTGGCTTGATAATACTATTTGTGTGTTTGATGAGTTATCTTGTACCCCGGATGAGTGCTTAAAGTGTGCCATATCCCTGCTACGAGACACCGTATATCACTGGCAGAACACATTAGTATCAGTGGTTTCGAAAGAACGGGTGACCTGATACTTCTTTCAGACTGAGTTCCATAAGAAATATATCAGCCAGAGATTTATTAATAGGAAACACAAAGAATTTCTGGAGCTAAAGTAGGGTCGGATACTGTGACAGAATATGAGCGAAAATTTGTGAGACTCAGTCGATATACCCGTGAGTGTGTTTCAACTGAAGCTATCATGTGTAAAAGATTCGAGGACAGTTTGTACGAAGACATTAAATTGATGGTTGGTATACTTGAAATCAAAGAGTTCGTAGTACTTGTTGAGCGATCTTGTAAAGTCGAAGAGCATGGGAAAGAGAAAAGAAAAGTTGATTTTGAAGCTAGAGATTCCCGTAAAATATCATCGGGTAAGACTTTTCACTCAATATCGAAAAAGTTCAGAGATGATTCTAGTAGATCTAAGGATATTGCGGGCTTTTCTAGACGAGACCGAGACCGACCCCTGTGAGTTCATGAGCCACTTCGATAGCTAGTGTTGGTATTGTTCAACATAACAGAGTCGAGTGCAAGCATTGTGGTAAATGGCATTTTAGAGATTGCAGATTACATGACCGGTCTTGTTTTAAATGTGGATCGATGGATCATTTTATCCGAGATTGCCCAATGTTAGTTGAACAAAACACTGTTCAGAATGCAAGACTGAGTACTATGTCAGTACGAGGCAGACCACCCAGCTATTTGGGTAATGTAGGTGGCAGTCAGAGAGGGACGAAAGATACGGCAGTTCGATCTGAGGCTCGTGCACTTGCCAGAGCATATGCTATACATGCTCGCAAGGAGGCTTCTTCCCCAGATGTTATTACCGGTACTTTCACTCATTATGATATTAGTGTTATTGCATTGATTGATCCTGGGTCGACTCATTCTTATATGTGTGAAACATTAGTATCCAGAAAGACTTTGCCTGTTGAGTCTACTGAGTTTGTGATTCGAGTATCGAACCCTCTGGGCCGGTGTGTTCTGGTTGATAAAGTATGTAAGAATTACCCGTTGATGATTCGAGATTCATGCTTTCCGGCCAATTTGATGTTGTTACCTTTTGAAAAGTTCGATGTAATTTTGGGTATGGATTGACTGACTTTGCACGATGCCATTGTTAATTGCAAAAGAAAGACCATTGAATTGAGATGTCAGAACAACGAGATTATTCGGGTTGAATCTAATGATCTAAGTGGTTTACCAGTAGTAATATCTTCGATGTTAGCTCGGAAGTATGTGAGAAAAGGTTGTGAAGCTTACTTTGCTTATGTGCTTGATAGTAAAGTGACTGAAAAGAAGATTGAATCGCATCGGTTGTGTGCGTAGTATCCGCACGCGTGCTTCACGAAGAATTGTCAGGTTTGCCACCTATTCGAGAGGTAAAGTTTGGTATTGAGTTAGTACCGAGGATGACTCTGATTCCAATAGTTTCGTACTGAATGGCACCTACTGAACTAAAAGAATTGAAATCTCAGTTGCAAGAGTTGATAGATAGAGGTTTCGCGAGACCAAGTTATTCTCCTTGGGGTGCGCCAGCTCTATTTGTGAAAAAGAAAGACGGAACTATGAGAATGTGTATTGATTATCGTAAGCTAAATAAGGTGACTATAAAGAATAAATATTCGTTTCCACAGATTGACGACCTGTTCGATCAGTTGAAAGGAGCTTCAGTGTTTTTGAAGATAGATTTGAGATCGGGTTATTATCAGTTGCGAGTCAGGGACTTCGATGTGCCAAAAGCTGCTTTTCAAACGAGGTACGAACATTATGAGTTTCTGGTTATGCCGTTCGGACTTACTAATGCACCTGCTATTTTTATGGATTTGATGAAACAGATCTTCAGGCAGTATTTAGATCGATTTGTGGTTGTATTCATTGATGATATATTAATCTACTCCCATGATGAAACCGAACATGCCGAGCATTTGAGACTTGTGTTATAGGCTTTGCAAGAAAAACAGTTGTATGCGAAGTTTAGTAAACGTGAGTTCTGGTTACACGAAGTCAGCTTTCTAGGACATGTCTTTTCAGCATTAGGTATTTGGGTTGATCCGAGTAAGATTTTAGCAATACTTGACTGGAAACCTCCGAGAAACGTTTCTGAAGTCCGAAGTTTTCTGGGACTTGCTGGTTACTATAGACGATTTGTGAAAGGGTTCTCGATGATAGCAACCCCGATAACCAAGCTACTACAAAAAGATGTTAAGTTTGAGTGGTCAGAAAAGTGCTAGAAAAGTTTTAATCAGTTGAAAGCCCTTTTGATAGAAGCTCCAGTGCTAGTTCAGCCAGAATCGGGTAAAGAATTTGTTATTTATAGTGATGCATCTCTAAATGGTTTGGGTTGTGTTTTGATGCAAGAAGGTAGAGTTATAGCTTATGCCTCAAGACAGTTAAAGCCGCATGAAAAGAACTATCCTATGCACGATTTAGAGTTGGCAGCTATTGTGTTTGCACTGAAAATATGGAGTCATTATATGTTCGGTGAAAAATGTCATGTTTATTCCGATCATAAAAGTCTAAAGTACTTGATGACTCAGAAGGATCTGAATTTGAGACAGCGTTGATGGTTAGAATTGTTAAAAGACTATGAGCTTGTGATTGACTACCACCCGGGAAAGGCTAATGTTGTTGTTGATGCTTTAAGCCGAAAATCACTGTTTGCTTTGCATACAATGAATACGCATATGGCTATGCCTGATGATGGTTCGATAATAGTTAAATTGAAAACAAGACCATTATTTATTCAACAAATTTGTGATGCCCAGAAAGTTGACAACGAGTTGATAGCAAAACGAGCTGAATGTGATTTAAATGCTGATTCAAAGTTTTGAGTTGATGCTGATGACTGTTTGAGATATCAAAACCAAAAATGTGTCCCGAGGAATTCAGAGTTGATTCAGATGATTTTGAACACAGCTCACAGTAGTCGGTTATCTGTTCACCCAGGTAGTACGAAAATGTATAATGATCTGAAACAATACTATTGGTGGTAAGGTATGAAACGAGACATTTCTAACTTTGTATCGAAATGTTTAATTTGTCAACAAGTAAAAGCCAAACATCAAGTACCTTCTGGATTGCTTCAACCGATTATGATACAGAGTGGAAGTGGGACAGAGTTACTATGGATTTTGTATCTGGTTTACCGTTAACACCAAGCAAGAAAGATGCAATCTAGGTTATTGCAGATAGATTGACTAAATCGGCTCATTTTGTTCTGATACGTATAGACTACTTGTAACACCCCAAACCTGGCTTAGACGTTATGACCGGATCCGACGTGCCACATCAAAGCGTTCAAAACATTCTATGTTACTTAGTTTAGAAAACTTAGTTGATGTTTTAAAAGATACCTTTTAAATAGATTAAAGTGAATGGAAGCTGTGCACCAGGTAGGAAACCGGAAAAGAGGAGGTGAGTCCATCGGACTACTTAAGTACCAAGCTCCCTTCGGATCCAATCCTAGACATGCACACCGCCATTGCCACACTCTAACATCGCATTTATTTATAAGAAAACCCAATGGATTAAGTCCATTTTAGAAAAGTGATTAGTCTTTTGAAAATCATTTGCTTAGCGGAAGCCTTACTTGTAATCGTGTTATTTTTGAAATCAATTATTGTTTTGGAAAACGTGCCCTAGAACTAATCCATTTTGATAATTAAAATAAATCATTTCCATCATAATAAAATATAAATCAAAACCATAAAAATAATTAAGTGGCCTTATTACATTTTAAAACCCAAAAACCGTAAACGAAAATAGAAGGACGTCCAGTTCATCAGAAAGAAACCGAATTTGCGGAAACAAGTGTCCACTCCGAATCCCTCACAGCTCCAAGCCCACTATGGTTGGGGATTGCCTACAAGGATGAAAATAAAGGGGTGAGTTTGGGGAAACTCAGTGTGTAAATTAACCCAACCATAGCCTGAATCAGTTCAAACCACAGAAGCAGAATAAGTTGGCCTTAGCCCAGAACAGATATTGAAATAAAGCCCATAGGCCCATAACAGATTAGAACAGATATATCATGCTTATGCAGAAACCCAACCCATATCCAACCATGTACACCCCCATACCATCCTTTCACCATGTGGGGAGACTACTCGACCCACCCAACCGCTACACGCCATAGAAATATACAGCATGGCTGCCAAAACAGATAATGTGACCGAGTCACCAGAAATAGATAATTGTGGCTGAGCCACCAGTATAGATATATGTGGCAGAGCCACCAGAACAGATAATTTGTGGCATAGCCACCAGGACGCTTCCTCCATAATATAACCCATGTCCCCATGCAACAGATTTTCATTCATGTCATACATCATACAGATTAAAATCCTCATATCTTTCAGACAAAATTACACTAGGGGTATTAAGGTCATTTTACTCCTAGGGGTATAACAAAAATTTTCATACATAGGGGTATTCTACTAAATTAACTGTCTTAGAGTTTTCAGGCATTTTCTACCATTTACGTACTATCAAAAACACTTACCACGCGTACTTACCGAATTGGGCCTATTAGCCCATTTTTCCCAATTTAAGCCCACTAAGCCCAAAAACATCGAAATGCACGGAATAGTGCACTTTGCAGTCTTACCTCCACGGATTACCAGAATTATTAACCCATTTATCTTACGAGCATTCGCACACTCATAAGTTCCCAAAATACCAGTTTTTCGGTATTTCAGCTTTTTGGCTTTTGCCGATCTAGTCTATAGGAGGGTGTCAGTTACACACCTATTTTACGACGATTCGATGTCGAGATCCACACACGAACTGCCTACAATTAAATTACTAACACATTACTCTAGATATCGAATTAACACTGAGTAAATAGCCCCTTACCATATTCGGCCAAACATGCTTAGAACCTTCTTACTCTTACCTTGTTGCCGAACTATGTCTTAAATCCAAAGATCTGATTGTTCCACTTGGCCAAGCCCTTGATCAGCAGCCTCTAAATCACACTATTTACCAAAGCAGAACAGTTATCACAACCCCTTAGGGCTACAAGTCCAAATCGACAGCCTCTCTAACATTTAGGGATTTTGGCTTTTCTAAAATACGAAAGAAAGACTAAGTTTTGAAACTACTTACCATCGATTCCTTCGATCAATGTTTCCAATGACTTTCCACTCAATCCTGATGTAGATCTAAGCCCTCAGATGATAACAAAAGTCGAGCTTTCAGTGACTTCAGTATTCGGCTATGCTCCCTAGACTATGAGGTTTTTCGGCTTTTTGTAACAATGAAAGAAAAGATGGAATAGTAGGGTTATTGTAGTGGCTTTGTCGACAGAGGTTTTAGATTTAGAAGAAGGAAGAATCGACCCCAAGATAGAGAAAAACCACAGAGTTTGGCTAGGAGAAATCGGCACAGAAAAACTATAAGCTTTCGGGATTTCAGCTTTTGTGTATAAGGCTTAAGAACAAATTATAAGAACGTGGAGATGAGTAGAATAATGGAAGATTCGGCTATGGGGGAAAGAAGAAGAGAAAATAGATGGAAACAAAAAAGAAAAGAAAGGAAGAGAAGGAAGAATGGTCAGAAAAACGGCACAACACTCCCAAATGTCGAATTTATACCTAGCTTTTGACCTAGCCGAAATCTACCCCCTAAAGAAACCCTTGGCCGGCCAACTCTTGCTCCTCAAGAGTCCACTATTCGGCCAACACCATCCTCCTTGATCAGCTCCTAAATCCTCTCCCTTATCCCCTCCTTACTCAATCTCCTGAGCAACTCAAACTCCTCCTGACAGACTTTTTCTTCAGTTCCATTACTTCCCTTTTCTGTGCATAAAAATTAATCCCTTAATTTGCTGTCATTGTGACTTGAACCAGGGTCCTCCCAATCATCCACACGCCACTTATAGCATTCCCAGTGGCGTCACTTAGCCACTTTACCACATGCTTCCTTGTGATTTATTTTACATAATTAATACCTAAAAGCCCAATTAACCAGAACCCTCTTTTTCTTATTGAATTAAAATTAACTAAAACTATCGGGTTTTAACTTAAGCTTGGGCCTTCTAGAGGCTCACTAACATAATTAATCCTATGCCAAGCAGACAAAACACAGAATATTAAATTTTACCAGCATTTTTATAATTCCCAAAAATTGGGGCGTTACAACTCTACCCTTCTTAAAGGAATTTCGTCCTCAAAATTTACCTGGTCCGAACAGATGAGGGTATTGTTGCTGCATTGCCTCCTCTGGCTCCCAAGTAGCTTCCTCTCTGCCATGATTACGCCAAAGCACCTCTACTAATGGGACAGATTTTCTTCTTAGAACTTTAACCTCTCGATCCAGTATTTGCACAGGCTCCTCCTCAAAGGTCAAATCAATTTGCACCTTAATTTCTGCAACCGGCACGACATGAGTAGGGCCAGAACGATAACGCCTTAACATGGAGACATGGAAAACATTGTGAATCCTATCTAACTCTGGAGGCAATTCCAACTGATAAGCTACTGGGCCTACTCACTTCAAAACCCGATAAGGCCCAATGAACTGCGGACTCAACTTGCCCTTCTTCCCAAACCTTAATATCTTCTTCCAAGGAGAGACCTTCAAGAAGACTATATCACCCACTGAGTATTCAATCTCTTTACGCTTCAAATCTATATACGAATTTTGCCTATCAAATGCTTCTTTTAACCGATCTCTAATTATTCTGACCTTTTCTTCAATATCAGCTATCAACTCCGGTCCAAGAACTTGTCGCTCTCTTAGTTCGGTCCAACAACTAGGTGTTCGACACCTTTGCCCATATAGTGCTTCATATGGTGCCATTCGAATACTCGCCTGATAGCTATTATTGTACGTAAATTCTACCAATGGCAAGTAATCCTCCCAACTACCTCAGAAGTCGATAACACATCCCCTTAACATGTCTTCCAGAATCTGATAACTCTTTTCGACTGACCATCAGTTTGGGGATGGAAGGCCGTACTAAAGTTCAGTCGCATTCCTAACGCCTTATGCAGCTTTTGCCAAAACCGAGATGTGAATCTTGGATCTCGATCCGAGATAATAGAAACTGGAACTCCATGCAGTCGTACAATCTCTGCCACATACAACTTGGCTAACTTCTGCAGTGAAAAGTCTGTGCGAACAGGTATGAAATGAGCCAATTTGGTCAACCTATCCACAATCACCCATATCGAGTCTTTCTTCGATGGTGTCAAGGGTAGCCCACTCACAAAGTCCATGGTTACCCTCTCCCACTTCCAAAGTGGTATCTTTACTGGCTGCAATAATCCAGAAGGTAATTGATGCTCAGCTTTCACTTGTTGGCATGTCAGACATTTCCCACAAATTTCACATTTACTTGCGTTTCAATTGTGCCACCAATACTGCTTTCGCAAGTCGTGATACAACTTATTCGCTCCAGGATGCATGGCACAAAGTCCCCCATGAGCTTCCTTAAGTATTGACTGTCTCAAGTCAGAGTCCTTCGGAACACAAATTCTTCCTCAGAAGCATACAACTCCTTCGTTATTTAACCCAAACTCAGAAGTTCCTCCTTCCTTAACTTGTTGAAAATGAGCGACCAAGGACTCATCTTTCAACTGCTTTTCCTTAATCTGACCCACCCAGGTTGGCCTTACTTGCAATTCAGCCAACAGACTTCCATCATCCTACAGGCTTAGAGCATCGGCTACCACATTAGCCTTGCCTGGGTGATATTCGATCGAACAATCATAATCCTTAAGCAACTCGATCCACCTCCTTTGCCTCAGGTTCAATTCCTTCTGAGTCAGCAAATACTTAAGACTCTTATGATCTATGTATATAATACACCTTTCTCCATACAAATAATGTCTCCAAATCTTAAGTGCGAAAATCACTGCTGCTAACTCCAAATCATGAGTAGGATAGTTCCCTTCATGAGGCTTAAGCTGTCGTGATGCATAAACAACCACCTTACCCTCTTGCATCAACACACAACCCAAACCTACATGTGATGCATCACTGTACACAGAAAAATCCTTTCTAGATTCTGGTTGAATTAATACAGATGCTTCCGTCAGAACTTTCTTCAACTTCTCAAAGGCTTCCTATTGCTTCTCAGTCCATACAAACGGTACTCCTTTCCTTATGAGTTTTGTCAGAGGTGCTGCCATCACAGAAAAACCTTCCACAAACCTCCTATAGTATCCTGCCAAGCCTAGGAAACTTTGAATTTCTGACACCGACCCAGGTGGCTTCCATTCCAGAATTGCTTCAATGTTTCGAGGGTCCACCTTAATCCCCTCAGCAGAGACAACATGTCCTAAGAAAGTTACCTCTCTCAACCAGAATTCACGCTTGCTGAACTTCGCATACAGTTCCTTCTCCCTTAGCACTTGCAACACAGTGCGAAGATGCTCATCATGTTTTGCTTCTGTTTCAAAATACACTAGGATATCGTCAATAAAGACGTCTACGAACCGATCCAAAAATGGTTGGAACACACGATTCATCAGATCCATAAATGCTGCAGGAGCATTTGTTAGTCCAAAAGGCATAACCAGAAACTCGTAATGACCATACCGAGTCCTGAATGCCGTCTTATGGATATCAACCTCTTTGACCCTTAACTGATGATATCCAGATCGAAGATCGATCTTGGAAAATACAGAAGCTCCTCTAAGCTGGTCGAACAGATTGTCAATCCTCGGTAGTGGATACTTATTCTTAATCGTCAGTTTGTTCAACTGGCGATAATCAATGCACATGCGCATCGTCCCATCCTTCTTCTTCACGAATAGCACCGGTGCTCCCCATGGAGACACACTTGGCCTAATAAAGACCCTATCCAACAACTCATGAATTTGCGCCTTTAACTCTACTAACTCTTTCGGTGCCATCCTGTACGGTGCAATGGACACTGGTGCTGTCCCAGGCAACAAATCGATTCCAAACTCGACTTCTCGATTTGGAGGCAATCCCAGAAGCTCCTCCGAAAAAACATCTTGGAACTCTTTAACGGTTCTGACTTTACCTACTGTCAATCCCTCAGCTTCCTTTTGACTCACAAATGCCAAATAGGCTCACAACCTTTCCAAATCCACTTTTCAGCCCTCAATGTCGATACCACATTAGACAAATAATCCCTTAGTTCACCTATCATCATAACCTCATCCCCTTCCGTGGTCCTTAGCACCATTTGCTTAGCAGCACAATCCAAAGTCGCATTATCCTTAACAAGCCAGTCCATTCCCAGAATGAGGTCAAACTCTCCGGACAGCAACTCCATTAGATCTCTAGGAAAGATCCTACCTTGAGTTTCTAGGGGTACATCCCTATACAGTTTGTCTACCCTAACCGAGTGGCCCAAAGGACTTAACACGGATACCCCACTCACTATCTTCTCAGAATACACTTCCAATGACCCAGATATCACACATGCAACATAAGAATGAGTAGATCCAATATCCACCAAAGCAGTATACGGCATGCTAGAAACAAAAAACGTACCAGTTATGACGTCAGGTGCATCGCCCTCCTCTCGACGATGAGTCGCATACACCAACGCTGACTGTCGAGCCTCAACATTTTCGGCACCCCTGCCAGGCGCCCCTCGACCTCGACCATTTCTATTTCCATTTCTGCCCCTACCTTGTCAACGTCCTCCCGGTGGTTGTGGTCCACCCCTCGCGGGTTGAGCCACCCTCTGTTCAGCAACCTGAACCTGATCAGCTCTTTGAGGACAGTCCTTAACTCTGTGCTCTATAGATCCGCATCAGAAACAAGCACCAGAACGTTTCCTACACTCACCCAAGTGTACCTTACCATAGTCTCCACAAATTGGCGGTCTAACCACATTCACCGGAGTCGCTCGGCGGCTCCTCCACTCTCCCCTTTGACATTCTTATTTGCTCCACCCGAAGGTCCGAATCCTCGGAAATGATTACGATCTTTCTCATGCAGTTACGCCTCTCGATGCACGCTTTACCTCCTCGGCTATCTTAGCTTTTTCCACCAGAACCGTGAAATCCCACTCCCTCTACGGAGCAATCAGTACCTTAAGGTCATCTCTGAGTCCATCCTCAAAGTGAACACTACGCTCATACTCTGTAGCGACTATCCCCACAGCATACCGGCTTAGCCTCAGAAACCCAGCCTAATACTCAACAATAGTTTTACCTCCTTGGACCAGATTCAGGAATTCCTTCCTGCGGGCATCCACATAACTTGCCCCGACATACTTTCCTTTAAAGGCTGTCTTAAATAGCTCCCAAGTAACCTATCAGCTGGGGTTCCATCCCTCACGGTGAGCCACCACTGATAAGCCTCATCTCGCAACAGCGATATGGCCCCCTTCAACTTCTGCTCCACTGAGCAGTCCAAGTCATCCATAATTCCTTCTATGGCCTCCAACCAATATTTTGCCACATTCAAGGCTATACCAGATACGCCCCTAAAGATCTCCGCTCTGTTAGCTCGGAGTCGTTCAGAAATCGATCCTCGAATTTCGTTGCCCGAACTTACCCTGGAAACCCTTTCCAGAACTCGAAGCATAGCCTGCGACAGAGCGCCATCCCCAGCACCACGATCATGAGACTCTACTTGATTGGTGGTGGTGCGGTGCCTCTCTTTGTCGGAATATGCCTAGAAAGACGCGATTCCTACCCGAGCACTACCTCGGCCTCGTCCACGCCTCTTCCACGAAAGCTGCTTTCGCGTACTCATATCGTCGATATCTGCGTTTTACGAATTTTATGCATTAATTTTAGCATTCCAGTGATTATTACAGATATTTTATGATTTAGACAGTAATTCAGAGTTGGTTTTCGCAGAATTGATGTCTAGCTACAGTTTCAGTCTTTTAGCAAGCCTTTCTAGGGTTTCAGTAGCATCCTTTCTAGAGTATTCTAGTAAAGTTTCAGTACAGACAGATAATTTAGAATATATTCAGAAAAATTCAGAATACTTATAGACTTGGGCCGGAGATTCGGATTGCCACCTTCTAAAGATCTAACTTTTGAAAACTAAATTTCGTAACCTTATAAAATCTTATTTTTAAAAATCCTTATTCTTGCAAACCCATTCCATAGCCGAGTTATTGTAACTTGGCTCTGATACCACTAAATGTAACACCCTAAACCCGGCCTAGACGTTATGACCGGATCCGACGTGCCACATCGAAGCATTTAAAACATTCTGTGTTACTTAGTTTAGAAAACTTAGTTGATGTTTTAAAAGATACCTTTTAAATAGATTAAAGTGAATCGAAGCTGTGCACCAGGTAAGAAACCGGAAAAGAGGAGGTGAGTCCGTCGGACTGCTTAAGTACCAAGCTCCCTTTGGATCCAATCCTAGACATGCACACTGCCATTGCCACACTCTAACATCGCGTTTATTTATAAGAAAACCCAATGGATTAAGTCCATTTTAGAAAAGTGATTAGTCTTTTGAAAATCATTTGCTTAGCGGAAGCCTTACTTAGCCACTTTACCACATGCTTCCTTGTGATTTATTTTACACAATTAATTCCTAACAGCCCAATTAACCAGAACCCTCTTTTTCTTATTGAATTAAAATTAACCAAAACTATCAGGTTTTAACTAAAGCTTGGGCCTTCTAGAGGCCCACTAACATAATTAATCCTACGCCAAGCAGACAAAACACAAAATATTAAATTTTGCCAGCATTTTTAGAATTCCTAAAAATTGGGGCGTTACACTACTCGCTTGATAAGTTGGTTGAATTGTATGTTTCTCAGATTGTGAGGTTACATGGTGTGCCTATATCTATTATTTCAGATAGATATCCGAGGTTCACGTCGTGGTTTTGGAAGAAATTGCAAGATGTGCTAGGTACGAAATTACATTTCAGTACTGCTTTCTATCCGCAAAAAGATGGCCAGTCTGAGCAAATCATTCAGATACTTGAGGAAATGTTGAGATGTTGTATTCTTGATTTCGAAGGTACGCGGGAACGATACCTACCTTTGATTGAATTTGCGTACAATAATAGCTTTCAATCGAGTATCAAAATGGCACCTTACGAGGCTTTCTATGGCCGTAAATGTCATACACCATTGTATTGGATTGAACTCAGTGAAAACAAGATAGACGGGGTTAATTTGATCAGAGAAATAGAACAAAAAGTGAAAGTGATCCGTGAAAGTCTAAAAGCAGCATCAGATCGTCAGAAATCATACACGGACTTGAAACGAAAAGATATAGAGTTTCCGATCGGGGATAAAATATTTCTGAGAGTCTCACCATGGAAGAAAATAATTAGATTCGGTCATAAAGGCAAATTGAGTCTGAGATTTATTGGGTCGTATGAGGTTATAGAGCGTATCGGGCAAGTTGCTTATAGACTGTTGTTGCCATCTGAATTAGAAAAGATTCACAATGTATTTCATGTTTCGATGCTCTGTAAATATCGATTTGATCCTTCACATGTGATTAGTCCGACCAAAGTTGAGATTAAGCCCGATATGATGTACGAGGAAAAATAGATTCGTATTTTGGCTCGTGAGATTAAAGAGTTACAAAATAAGATAATTTAGTTGGTTAAAGTACTATGGCATAAACACGGAATTGAGGAAGCAATGTGGGAACCAGAAGATGCAGTGAGAACTAACTATCCAAATCTATTCACCGATAAGATTTTTGGGGACGAAAATCCCTAAGGGGGGAGAGTTATAACAGCCCGATTTAGACTCTAGTCAGAATGGTGGTTTCGGGACCATGAATCTGAGTTATAAAAATATTTAAATATTATTTTTCGTGTTTATTATATGTGAATTTGCATGTGTGAAAGTTTCGTATGAAAATTTGATTGTTTTGTGCATAATTTAATAAAAGGACTTAATCACGTAAATTGAAAACTTGATAGTTTAAAGCATAAGGGCTGAAGTGTTAGTGGCTTTTTAATATGGAGTATTTATGTTGCAATTATGCCATTTAATTATAGCATGGACGGTTGAGGACAACCAATATAAAGTTTCATATTAATTTATAAAGGTTCTGAATGTAATTGAAATATTAATATGTTATTATAATAAAACATAACAAAATAACAAGTCATGCATTCATTCTTTGAAATAGCCGAATGTTGTAAGAAAGAAAAGAATCAAAAACTTTGAGGTATTCGGCCATTGTTGATCCAAATTCAAGGTTAGTTTGGTTTTAATTTTTTGATAATTTTTACGTTTTTGAGATTGTCGCTTCGAATACTATCCCACCCATGCTAGAATTTTTGATTTTGATGAATGTTTTGTGTTATGCTAGTGATGAATATTTGTGTTTTGTGATATTTGATGATGAAATATTAAATATATGTTTTAGATTAACATGTTTGTATTGGAGATTTTGTGTATTTTGTGTTTTATGCAATTAGGACTAATTTGTAAAAGTATGAAATATCAAGAGTAAAATGGTAATTTGCCCATTTATGTGTTGTTGGATTAAATTGAATGAAATTTTGTTTGAATGAGATTAATTTGAAATTGTATAGATTAAGAACAAAAGAAATCGGACTTGGATCGGGGAAAAACAAAAATAGTCGAATAGTCGATTTACATCGTTCGTCGATATCCGAGGTAAGTCTTTAAGCAATTAAACATCGTTATTTTTAAATAAATATGAGTTCTATATGCAAAAATGAATTATTTGAATATATATCTATGTAAGCCGAATGTAAATAAGCTTGGGAGCTATTTTAACGAATTTGTTACGACTGAGTTATAACATTTGAAAGTCAGTATGAACTATATGGAATATCTAGAATTTTCAATATAAGAATTGTTTATGAGATAGCTTTATAATAGTGACATTCGGGTTTTGAGCCTAGCAAGCCTTGTGCTGGTGAATTAAATGCCGGTGTATAAAAAATCAAACTTTGAGTCTAGCAGGCCTTGTGTTGGTGTATGATACAGGCTTAGGCCTAGCAGGTTTTATGTCGGTGAGTTATTATAAGTTTATGCCTAAAAGACTTTATGCTAATGTGATAATTGATTACGTTAAATGAGCTAAAACGATCACGTATGTGATAGTTGGTTATCTACTCATAAATAAGGTGAATTGATTTCTTGATATCTGATAAAAAAAATACATGAGGTTGAGGTAGTATATGTGGTAATATGAAAAACATATTTGGTCTTATAATTGTATATGGATGTAATGTTAAAATTTGAGAGATGAATATATGTCTTTAAATATATATGTATATTCGAATATATAAGACAATGTGGCTTTGAAATTTGAAAATATATTGATGTTATATTCATGTATATTGGCCATAGAGAATTTATCTTAAGAAAGTATATGCTATACATATATAAATATGTAATTAAAATTTTGGAAATAAATGTGATTACAAATGCATAAATTAATTTATTTATTGAGATGTTATTAAGCATTATTTGTTTAATTTGCTTAAGGCTTACTAAGCTAAGTTATCTTACTCTGTCTGTATTTGTTTACTCTATTTTATAGATTTTGAAGCAAGTTACGAGCTCGGGGATTGTCAGTAAAGTTCACCACACTATCCACAACTTTGGTATTTAAATCATCGAACTTAAATTATGGCATGTATAGGCTGAATTGTGTTTTGATGTGATGAACCTTGGTTTTGTATAAAAGCCATACGAAAATGGCTTAATTAAATGTTCGAATTCGATTTTGGTTTGATCATGGCATAAGTCCACTATAGTTACTATGATATGTGACATGTATGAATGATGTTTGTGATCTTCATTTTGTGCGTATAAATTGGTTGGTGATTTCGGTTATATGTATATAATTGATCTTGTTATGTTTTAAATTTGTTTTGAAATGTTTATTACATGGCATGAGAGATTTATGTTTTAAATATGTCTATAGGTGGTTAATGTCTTGTAATGATAGATATAATCTCATTTAATTGATAAATATTTTTGGTTATATGTTAAAATGAGATAAATAATATGGTTGTTCAATGGTTCGACATTTATACACATGTTCATGAGAATTATGGTTATGCATATATGTGATTTTGGTTGAGAATATGTCAAGAATGTAATCCAAATATATGATGTATGTATAGTTGCTATGTGTTTTGGCTTTATGATATATAATAGTTGTTAATTATGCTTAAGTAGATCATGTGTTAGTTAGGTAAGAATCAGGACATATGCATGATGAATATTTGGTGTTCACTTATGGACCAACTTAATGATATGAATGACATTTGATTTGGTTTTCATGATAATTTAATTAAATTGGGTATTAGATTCATATGAGAGAATTGAATTGATGAAAAAGAACATGTGTACCTATCATTCGGTCATGATATGTTAGTTGAGCTTTTATAAGTTGTTTATATATATATATATATATATATATATATATATTATGATTAATAAGTATACGCATGGTCAATGTAAAATAAGTCTAATAATCTGTTAGGATCGACCCGATCAAGTAACGAATAAGAAAAAAATGCAAAAAAATTGAGAAATTGAACACAGAAATTTAACGTGGAAAAACCCCTCCAAAGAGGATAAAAAATCACGGGCAAATATAATTTTACTATAATGGCAAAAGAACAAAGAGTACAAAAGATGAAGATAAAAAGTAAACCCCGAAAACCCGAAAATAAAGAACCCACAAAACGTAAACACAAAATTCTCTAAATGTGTTATGAGTTCTAATCTCTAATGGGTGTCTTTCCTAAAGTTGTAAAAGAGCCTATTTATAGGCTAAATTCATAGGTCAAATAATAATAAAATAATCTAAACTAATCAGTGTTTGATTGAAACAAATAAACAGAGTTTAACTGAAGGATTATTTCTCAAATTTGACTGCAAATAGGAGTCATATTTAACAAATCTCCACCTTGACTCATATTTCCAAGATGCCATCTTTGCCAAAGCCCGCCACGAGCCTATCTTGAACTATGCAGGAATTAACTGAGTCGAATCTGTGCTTAGAAACTAGAAGACTTCTAGCCTTCGACTTGTACACTGCCAAATCAAAACTAACCCGGGTCTGATTTTCACGAACACAGTGCCTTAACTTTTCAAACCCTGTATCCAAAAGATAACCTTTCTTTAACGAAACAGTCATACCTTTTTCCCTCTTATGACTAAGCTGCCTCCACTCTAAATGAGTTGACTTCAACTCCGTAACGGATGAGGGACGTTCGATTTCTCCGGTCACCGTAGAACCTTCCAGAATATAAAGACTATCGATTCTTTTACCCTTTAACAAAACGAGAGCTCCATGAGATACTTTAATACCACTCGACTTGATGTTGATTCTGCATCTTTTCAAGTCTAAAATACTCAATGAGATGAGATTCTTTCGTAAATCAGGTACATACCTGACATCTGATAATGTCCTAATCGTCCCATCATGCATCTTAATTTTAACAGTACCAATACCAATTACCTTACCTGATGAATCGTTTCCCATGCGCACAACTCCACCTTCAATCGAACTATATGTGGAGAACCATTCTCTATTGGGACACATATGGAAAGAACATCCTGAATCTAGGATCCACTCGGACATGAGCTTGGAATTTTTGTTTGTTGACACTAACAAGAAATCATCACCATTTTCATCAGCCAAATTAGTACCAGCTACTTCTTCCTCGTTACTCTCAGCAGCTCTTTTATTTCGCAGTTTATAACAATCTGCTTTGATGTAACCTAACTTTTTACAATAGCGACACCTTTTGTCTCATTTCTTTGATGCTACCAAAATGGAAGCTTGCCTATCTTTCTTGCTATCCAAATGAAGCTCATTGTTGAGTTTGTCTCTACTCAACAAATGACCCTTCACATCTTCAAACGAGAGTTTGTCTCTACCATAAATCAGGGTCTCCCTGAAAGACTTTTATGAAGAAGGTAAATAGCACAATAATAGAATAGCTTGATCTTCATCATCAATATGAACCTCAACGTTCTTTAAATCATTTAAAAGAGTAATGAATTGACTGATGTGATCTCTAAGAAGCTCACATTCATTCATGCGAAACGTAAATAGACGTTGTTTCAATGCTAAACGGTTAGCTAGAGACTTAGTCGCATAAAGAGTTTCTAACCTTTTCCATAAGGAGGATGAGGTTTTCTCCATCAATACCTCCTGTAATATTGTATTCGGGAGGCACAACTGGATTGCAGACAAAGCCTTTTCATCAAGCTCTTCCCAACAATTTAGATTCTCAAGCTTTTTCTCTGTAACAACCTTTTTCAAGCCTGATTGAACTAGAATTGCCATCATCCAAACTTGCCACAGATTAAAATTTGTTTCACCATCAAACTTCTCAATTTCAAACCTTATTGCTGCCATATCTGAACGGGTTGATCTATAAAAATTAAACTAGCTCTGATACCACTTGTTAGGATCGACCCAATTAAGTAACGAACAAGAAAAAATAGCGAAAAAATTGAGAAATTGAACACACAAATTTAACGTGAAAAAACCCCTCCAAAGAGGATAAAAAATCACGGGCAAAGATAATTTTACTATAATGGCAAAAGAACAAAGAGTAGAAAAGATGGAGATAAAAACTAAACCCCGAAAACCCAAAAATAAAGAACCCACAAAACGTAAACACAAAATTCTCTAAATGTGTTACGAGTTCTAATCTCTAATGGGTATCTTTTCTAAGGTTGTAAAAGAGCCTATCTATAGGATAAATTCATAGGTCAAATAATAATAAAATAATATAAACTAATCATTGCTTGATTGAAACAAATAAACAGAGTTTAACTAAAAGATTATTTCTCAAATTTGACTACAAATAGTAGTCATATTTAACATAATTCAATTGTGACAGCCCTATTTTGACCCTAGTCGGGAAGTGATTTCGGGACCGCTAAACCGAGTCACCGAAATATTTGAATATAATATTTATTGTTTAAAATATGTGTTTATGCATGTGTGAATTTTTAAATGTTTTAGTTGTTGCAAATTGATATGAAATTTATTGAAATGGACTTGTGTGAAAATTTTAAGAATGTGTTAGGTAAATTTTGAAATGGCTTTGTATTATGTGACTTTAAAACCTAAGGACTTGCATGTCAAATTGACACTTTTTAGTATGTAGTGGCCGGCCATGTGGAATGATCATTGAAGTGTATGTAATTTATACATATATTTATATTATAATATAATTAAAATAATATATGTTATTGGTGTTATAATAAAAATAATGAAATAAAAGAGTGAAAGTTGGGGGGTGAGGAAAACAAAGCTTCATCTTTGTCTTCTTGGCCGAATTGAAAGAAAGAATTGGGGCAAAAACATTCGGTCACTTGAAATTTGAAGAAGGTTAGTAAATTTTGTTAGTTTTTGAAATTTTAAGCTTAGTTTAAGTCAATTAGCTAGTTTCATATTTAGCCCATTTGAAAACTTGGAAATTTAGATGTTGGTTTGAGCTTTCGGTTGTGGTTGTCAAGGGAGGAGATGAGATTTTGTTTGTCTTGAACAATTGATTGGTATATAACTGTTAAATGTGAGAAAATTTCGTTTGGGTAATTGAAATAAATAATTAGAGGCTTAATTATCAAAAGGTTCGGCTATGTATATATATATTTTTAAGGTATAATTTTGAATATTATAAGTAATGTTATGCATAGGTTTCGGGTTTGATATTATTTTTATAAGTATATTTAGTTCAATTTGATAATAAGGTATGAGGTGATAAGTAAAATTTTCATGGTGGCTTAGGTTTAATGACATTCGGCTATGGATTATAAGTGTTAGCTAATTCGGCATAAGAGTATAAATGTTAATTACTTTATATTTGAAGCCTTGAAGAATAGGTTGTGGAATATTAAAGTATTGAAGGTTAAATCTTTAAGTTTGGTTAATTTGGACATTCGGAAATTCTTATGACATTAGATATAAGTGTATGAAAGGTTAAGTCTAAGTAGTTGGTGAGTTAAAATGTTGGTGATTTGGGGTACTATCTATGGTTGATTTAGGTACGGTCTTTGCATGAATAAAAATATACTTATGGAAATGGTTATTATATTTTTTTCTCTAAAATGTCACTAAATTCCTTTATGTTAAGGAATATTCAGCTATGTTATATATACATATATATATTGAAATGTTTATAAAGGATAATTTGTAAGAGTAGTTTCGGTTTGTCAAATATGCGGCATGAGTATGGCAAAAAAATTATGTAGCTATGGTGTATTGAAGTTACCCTATGATCGAGTAGATAATTAGATTTTTAGTAGTGTATATATATATATATGTAAGTTTAATTTATTCATGGTAACTTGGCATGTGGATTTGATATATGTTAGTTAATATATGCATTTGAGGTGATGTGTTTAATAATTAGGTATACGGTTTGGTTTCATTATTGAGTATAAGGGTTAAGTGTTTTAAATTGCCTTTGATGTTCGAAATGATTAAAAAAAATTCATTTCTTTAAATTAAGCTCAAGAGCAAAGAGGAACTAGATCAGATAAGGGAAAGGAGAAAGCAGTCGAATAGCCTATCCGCGATTGTTCAAAAATATCCGAGGTAAGTTTTGAGTAATTGCCCTTGGTATAAAATTGATGATGCCTTGACATGTATATACTATACGAATTTTGATCGTTTTGGTTCTATTTGATTTAAGTTGAGTGGTAAATAAACTAATTGTATAATTATAGTTGAATGGTCAATTTGGGTTAAGTTTGATTGATGAAAGGTACTTGTGATATTTATGCATGATTTTAAACTGAAAAAAAAACATGATATTTGATGTGATATCCAGGCTTAAAGACCCGCAGGCTTCGTGCTGGAATGATATCCGGGCTTAAAGACCTGCAGGCTTCGTGCTGGAATGATATCCGGGCTTAAAGACCCACAGGCTATATGCTGGAATTGTATCCGGGCTTAAAGACCCGCAGGCTTCGTGCTGGAATGATATCCGGGTTAAAGACCCGCAGACTTGTGCTAGACATGTGTTTCAAGTCCTAAGACTTGACAGGATCGATGCCAGTAAGTTAACTAAGATTACGACATTGAATATCCGTGGGAGTAAGTACTATATATATTTTATCTGCTAAGGTACATACTATGTAATCAAAGTGAATTATTAGTATCGAACAATGATAGATATGTATATATGTGTATATGTGTATCAAGGAATACCGTATTTAAGAATAAGAGAATAACTTATTCGGCCAATAGGTTTTATAACTATTGTACTTGTGAGTTTTCAGCCAAGTGATCCACAATTTGAATTCGGGTTCTTGTGATATTTAATGTTTGATTTTTTTAAAATGACACGTTTTAATTGTTTGAAATACTTAGAACTTACTAAGCCTCGAAAGCTTACTCTGTTCCTTGTTTCTTTGTTTTATAGATTGTTGATTTTGGCCACCGACTCGGGGATCATCAGCAGTTCATCATACTATCGATCTTTTTTTTTGGTACAGTTATATTTTGGCTTTGATATGGTATGTATAGGTTAGGCCGGTGTCAGTTATGTTTTGTATTGTAAATATTTTGCCCATATGCAAATGGCATATATATATATACCTTAAAGATTAGTTTCTATTCAGCTTAATTTCTGTCTTTGCTGATTGATTATTTGAATAAAAAATAAAAAAATAAATTAAATGTTTGGCTCGGTAATACCTCATAACCTAAACCGGCGATCGGACTCGGGCTAGGGGTGTTACACCAATAATGAAATTATTATTGTATACATGTTATGTACTGTATAAATTGTTTTGATATATATTGGATTATGTTAAATTAAGCTGTCTAATAATCCAATAATGAAATTATTATTGTATACATGTTATGTATTGTATAAATTGTTTTGATATATATTGGATTATGTTAAATTAAGCTGTGATGGATTGATATGATTATTTAAGATTTGGTATTTGATTATGTTATAAGCATTGATGTGATCAAAACCTTGTGTTGTAATTTATAATGCGTATTTATTTGAATAGTAAAATAGTCGGTAATGCCTCATAACCCTAATTCGGCGACGGATACGGGCTAGGGGTGTTACACATAGTTTATTGTTACCAATATGCACTTGTGACCAAAAGACGAAGGGAAAGGACCTAGAAAGTCAATACCCCAAACATCAAATAACTCTACCTCAATGATGTTAATCTGGGGCATCTCATTTTTGTTGGTGACATTTCCAACCTTTTGACATCGACCACAGCTCTTTACGTAAGCATACGTGTCTTTGAATAGTGTTGGCCAAAAGAATCCAGCTTGCAATACCTTGGCCGCAGTATGTGTACCTCCGAAGTGTCCCCCACTTGGAGCTGAGTTGCAATGATATAGAATCTTATATACTTGATTTTCTGCCAAGCATCACCTGATCATTTGATCTGCCCACTTTTTAAACAAGTATGGTTCTTCCTAGAAATAATACTTCACATCGTAAAGAAACTTTTTCTTTTGATGATACGTCTTATCAATCAGCATCAAACCACAAGCTAAATAGTTAGTAATATCAGCAAAGCAAGGGATACTATGGAAATGATTTACCTTCAGTATGTGTTCATCTGGAAATGTCTCCCGAATGGGTATAAGCGGAGAATTCCCTTCTTGCAGCTCTAATCTGGACAAGTGGTCTGCAACTTGATTTTCTACTTCCTTTCGATCTTGAATTTCTAGATCGAACTTTTGAAGTAGAATTACCCATCGGATCAGTCTCGGCTTAGCGTCTTTCTTGGCAAGTAAATACTTAATTGACGAATGGTCCGTATAGGCAGTCACTTTGGTACCTACAAGATAAGATCAAAACTTGTTAAAAGAAAACACAATAGCAAGTAACTCTTTCTTTGTTACCGTATAATTCAGCTGAGCTCCTGTCAGAGTCCGACTTGCGTAGTAAATGGGCTGAAAAACTTTGTTCTTCCGCTGGCCCATGGCAACTCCTATCGCAAAGTCACTTACGTCACACATCAATTTAAATGGAAAATCCCAGTCTGGTATGATGATTATGGGTGCCAAAACTAACCAAATTTTCAAATCTTTGAAAGCTCTTAAGCAGTCCTCATCAAATTTGATCATCGTGTCCTTCTCCAATAATTTACATAAGGGTTTAGCAATTTTGGAGAAGTCCTTGATAAATCTTCTATAGAAATCGGCGTGGCCCAAAAAGCTCCTAACACTCTTTACAGATGTTGGAGGTGGGAGTTTCTCAATAACGTCTACCTTTGCTTTATCTACCTCGATTCCATGTCTCGTTATCCGATGCCCTAGAATAATACCTTCTGGTACCATGAAATGGCACTTTTCCCAGTTCAGTATGAGGTTTGTTTCTTCGCATCGCCTTAGTACCTTGGTTAGGAAATCATCATATGTATCTTCAAATACTGAAAAATCATCCATAAAGACTTCCAAGTATTTCTCAACCATGTCAGTAAAAATAGACATCATACATCTTTGAAATTTAGCAGGTGCATTACATAAACCAAATGCCATGCTTCTAAATGCAAATGTACCATACGGGCAGGTGAATGTTGTCTTGTGTTGATCTTCGGGTGCTACTATAATCTGATTATACCCCGAGCATCCATCGAGAAAATAGTAATAGTCTCGCCCCGAAGTCTATCCAGCATCTGGTCCAAAAATGGCAAAGGAAAGTGATCTTTCCTAGTCGCCTTATTCGGCTTCTGGTAATCGATGCAAATTCTCCATCCCGTAACCATTCTAGTCGGTATCAACTCATTTTTTTCATTTTCTAAGACTGTAATACCTTTTTTCTTTGGCATGCACTGGACTGGACTTACCCACGAACGTCTAGATGGGATAAATTATACCCGCATCTAACCACTTGATAATTTCTTTCTTTACCACGTCCTTAATGATGGGGTTTAGTCTTTATTGTCCATCAATCGTCCCTTTCTCGCCATCTTCCAGGATGATCTTGTACATACATACAGATGGACTAATGTCACAAATATCGGCTATGGTCCATTCGATAGCCTTCTTGAATTGTTTCAATACTAGGATGAGTTTCTCTTCTTGCTCAACGGTCAATTCTGCTGAAACAATCACAGGCAAAGTAGAAGTGTTACCTAAATAAACATATTTTAAATGCGAGGGAAGTACCTTCAGTTCCAATTTAGGTGGCTTGTAACACCCCTAACGAATTTTCATCGCTGAATTAGGGTTACGAAGCATTACCGATCAAAACACAATTCAAAACAGACAGTCATTACAAATCATGCACCTTGTAATATAATTTCCTTTATAAAAGTTATTTTTAGAAAATAAAATAATAACCAACCTCTTATTCATACAAGTCAAATTCATATATTTGAATCACATATTCAAACACACAACCATGCTTTATCGAACATTCTCTTACACAAACTATGTTTCAATATTTAACCATATGCTTACTCAAAAATTTGAAACCAAACTATCAAATATCAAAACCAAATTGTACATGTTTCAAAATTACAAAAATTCGAACCATATGATCACCACCTTAATAGTAATCGAATACATAAATTATGGTTAAGCATATTTCATTACATATACAAGTGCATATATCACATCATCCCTTTGTACATATCCATTTCATAAGCTAAATATCATTCATATCATTTATTGGGTATTCAAGTATGTATCAATATCAAATACTACTAAATGAATAAGGATAGCTTTTGGACATTATAATTTCATGCACATTTTTTTTTGCCATAACCTCAATAACTAATTATAAACTCAATTTCCAAGACATGCTTATCAACTTTCATCTATTGTACAGCATATCAAAATTTATATATATACAATTAATTCATTTTCCATCTATACGACTAGCAATTCAACCTAAAAGTAATACCCATTTCACTATAGTAAAATTTACCAATTTGAGCCCAAATAATAATTCAAACTTATCCATTTTTAGCATACAAAATTTTCATGTTTAAATCTCGTATATCTAACCATTCAAATAAACAACCATTTGGACATCAAATTTGACCTCAATAAGACATAACATTTCCATCACCCATATTTTTAAGCTAACATGGTATCTCAAAACTTAATATCATAACAATTATGTCACTTCTGTCTATTTAAGTGGCCATCAAGCATACTTAAAATATAATCATCAATTTCCATCATGAATTGTACCTAAAAGCACAACCACTCCAAAATAATATAAGTATAAACTTTGTCGTCGCAAACCGAATCGACATAACCAATACTCTATCAAATATATATATATATATATATCACTTTATCTTATTATCAAGCCAAAACATAACACTTGTCATACTTCCCAAAATGAACTTCTTCCATGATTGATTATTCATCCTCATTAGCATTTCTTAATGCTGAACCATATAACCAAATACCACACATATATATATATAACATAAAACATACTTCCAAAAAAACCTTAAGAGTTGACCAAATACACACAACATTAACATCTTAAACAAGCCATTTTCGCATATATATATATATATATATATATATATATATATATATACACAATTTCAAAACCAAATATATCAAAACTAGCCTATACATGCCACATAACCTAACTCAAAGCATTAATTTACTGAAACGAAAACTGGATAGTGTGATGAGATCTCCAACAACTTCCAACCTGAGCAAGTCTCTGAAACTCTATAAACATAGGAAAAACACACAGAGTAAGCTTTAAAAGCTTAGTAAGCCATAAGCAAATAAATCATTTCAATAATATTTATAAATCAATATCACTAAGCCAGATTTAACAAATCGTAATCACATATACATTCATTGTACTTGTAAATTCATATGCCACATTAAAATAACTTCTCTTATCTTATTTATCAATGAATATATATATATATACCTTAATTCAATCATATAAATCAAGTTTGCACATAATTATTACGTGATTAACCAAAACATGTCATGCTTCACTAGCCAATTTACATATATACAAACCGTACATCATAACACCATCATCCCGATATCTGTTTCATATCAAAATTTTAAATTAAAACAGCATATCTGAAAACCATGTTTCTTGTTTCATATTTATAATATTCGAATCATAGAATCACAAGGTCATATAACTAGCACATAAAACACACATTCATTTATATACATTTCTTTCATTCATAATAATATATGTCACATATCGTCATTAGAAACATATTCACCTACCGTTTCTGAATTCATACAATTCACACGTACCAAAAATCATATATGTATACACATATTTCACACTTTAATATCACATACTTATACATAACATGTGGCTGAACATACTTCACATGTACACGTATATTCACATTAGCAGCATGTATATTTTTCATTACATACCTGATCACTTAGCTTGATTTACTCATTCGATCACAACTTATAATTGCCCGTTGAACCATTCAGAATTGAATAGGATACTCGGATAATCACACATATCGTACAATGCTAATGTTCTAGACGTGGTCTTACAAGTAATCACATATCGATGCCACAGTCCCAGACAGGGTCTTACTCGCACACATATATCGGAGACACATATCGATGCCAACGTATTAAACGTGGTCTTACTCGCACACATATATCAGAATCACATATCGATGCCAACGTATTAAACGTGGTCTTACTCGCACACATATATCAATGCCATGGTCTTATTCGCACATCACATATCAGAATCCTATGTCATGACATATGTATCCTAGCTATTCGTAAGGTTCATAAGGGGCTTTCGGACGTCATAACTCGGTCGGAACGAATTTCTAAATATAGCTCTCTAGCATATACACATTCGGCTAACAACATATATACTTCACATAATTCATTTCAGCATAATAAGCTCATATTTATTTAAAACAAACAACATCTATTTGCTTATAAACTTACCTCGTACAAACGCGAACGGATCGGAACGACTATTTAATAATTTTTGACTTTCCCGATCCAAATCTGATTTCCAGTTTTCTTGATCTAAATCAATACAAATTTAACTCTTTTATTCACCAGATCATTCAATTTAATCCATATGCACATATTTAGGGCATTTTACAAATTAGCCCACATATTTTCACATTTTGACACTTTAGTCCCTATTTCACAAAATCACAAAATATGCACAATTCAATTCAATCAATGCTTGGCCGAATATTCCTACACTTCATATAAACCCATATATTTCATTTATTTTACATTTTAATCACTAAATTTCTCATTTTCATAATTTAGCCCAAAATAGTCAAATTCATCAAAAATTCAAAAACAAAACATATTAATCTATCACATATCTTTCATATTTCATCAACTATCATCAAAAATCTTACAAAACCATCAATGGCATAACTTAAAATCTTCATCAAATTCAGAAATTGTGACATGGGCTAGGTAGAAGATAAAGCAACGATCTCAAAAACGTAAAAATTATCAAAAACCAAACAAAATTCATACCTTAATTTAGCTTGGAGAGTGTCGAACCTTTATCCCAAAAAATGGCTTCATTCTTTCTTACATTCGGCCATTCAAGAAGAATATGCATGTGATTTATGTTTTTGTTTTATTTTATTAACTTATAATACATCATTTACCTTTTTAACCTTTACAAATTAATAAGAAAACTTAATAATGGTTGTCCATCACCGTCCATCCCACTATTAAATGGCCTAATTTCATTTTAATGCCTCCACATTAAAAGAACATAGCATTATAACACTTTAACAAATAGCAAGCTATTTTTACAATTTATGTGATTAAGTCTTTTTTATAAAATCGAGCACACAAACGATAAAATTTTCATACAAAAATTTCACACATATCAATTCACATATTTTAAGCATGAAATATAATATTAAAATATTTTTCTGACTGGGATTTGTGGTCCCAAAACCACTATTCTGACTAGGGTCTAAGCCAGGCTGTTACATGGCTCTTCAATTGACGTTTTTGGTTGGGCATAATCCCTATTCTCTAACTCCAAAGATTAAAAGCAGGATTGCAAATTAAATCCCTTTTGATTGGCTTTTAGCAAAGCTAAGTATTCATCCTCTTCTTCATCATTTGAAGGGTTTGATGTCAAAATTTATTCCTGAACAATCATCAATTATGTCAGGAAATTGCATAGACTTAAAAACATTAAATGTTACCTAATTGTTCTGAACATGCATAGTAAGCTCGCCTTTCTGCACGTCAATAAGGGTCCTTCCAGTTGCTAGGAAAGGCATTCCTAGGATGATTGACACTTCTTTGTCTGCTTTAATGTCTAGAATAACAAAGTCAGCAGGAAAAATAAATTTGTCTACACGTACCAATACGTACTCAATTTTTCCTTCTGGATATACTAAGTATCAATCTACTAATTGAAGTGTAACCATAGTAAGTCTAACTTCACCTATCCCCAACTTCTTAAATATTGACATGGGCATCAAGTTGATATTCGCACCCAAATCACATAGCTCCTTACCACAATATGTTGCTTCAATGTTGCAAGGTATGGTAAAACATCCATGATCTTTCAACTTTAGGGGTAGTTTATCTTGAAGATATGCACTGCATTCCTTTGTCAGGGCTACCATATCAAATTCTTCAGGTCTTCATTCTTTTGATAGGATATCCTTTATGAATTTGACATAGTTTGGCATTTTTTCAAGTACTTCAACCAACGGAATGTTGATATGATGTTGCTTGAGTATGTTTAGAAACTTCTTGAATTAAACTTCCTACTTCTACTTCTGAAGTCTTTGAATGTAAGGTGGTGGAGGCTTCTTTACTGGAACTGGTTGATTCGCCTTCTGTGGCAATTCTGCATCTAACGAAGTTGTTAATTTATCAGAATTAGCTGGTCCAAAAGTTACCTTATCAGATTTTACAGATTCAGGTTTTGGTGAAACTGAAATTTCAACACTCAGTTGAACTTCCTCTGAGTCTTGAGCATCAGCTGGCTCATCTTCAACTTCGATGGTGTTAGGCTCTAATGTCTTTCCGTTCCTCAATGTCAACATTTTACAATGCTCCTTACCAAGATTCCTCAGATTCTCTGTATCACTAGTCTTCCTAACGTTGCTCGATTGGTTGGCTATTGATAATTATTGCTGGCAATCCTCTCAATGATTTCATAAGCCTTATTATAAGACTTAGAAAGGAGAGCACCATTAGCAGAAATATCCACTACCATCCTCGTGTGAGCATTGAGACCATTATAAAACATCTTAAGTTGGATGCAATGCTGGATTCCGTGATAATGGCACTTCCATAATAGTTATTTCCTATGCCTCAGACAAGGACTCATCATCCATTTGTTGAAAAGAAGTGATCACATTCCTCAACTTAGCATTCTTGCTAGGTGGGAAGTACTTTATGAGGAATCTTTCTACTAACTATTTCCATGTGGAAATTGAATTTGGTGGCAATGAGTTCAACCATGTTCAAGATCTGTCCTTTAGCGAATATGGAAACAGCTTCAATCGTAGTGCATCTTCAGGTACTCCAGTTAACTTGAAAGAATCATTCACCTCCATGAACAGTCTTAAGTGCAGGTGAGGATCTTTGATAGGCATTCTACTGAATTGGCCCACTGTTTGAAGAATCTGGAACATGACTAGCTTCAACTCGAACTATTGTGCCTCGATTTTGGGTCTCTTAATACTCGGATTAAGATCATGAAATACTAGCACAGCATATGTCTTAAAGCTCTATCCCTATCATCAGTAATAAGGATAGGATTTTGAGTAGGGTTTGCTCCGTGTCCTTGATTCGATTTTTCAAATTTCATCTCATTGATCCTTCTCTGACTTGCTTGTCTTCTTCGTTGTCGAAAAGTTCTTTCAATCTCAGGGTCTATAGGGAGTAAATCAATTATTCAATCAATACTCATAAACACCTAAAAGAAACACAGAAAAATTAATTAAGTTAAAATTGAACAGAAAAAAAACCAAAATGAAAAATTAATAAATTCACAAATAATGACCTTTTAAAACAGTCCCCGGGAAAGATGCCAAAAACTTGGAACGAAAGAAATGTGCAAGTGTACACAATCGCAATAAGTAGTAAAGTGACAAGTAAATCTCAAGTTATCGTACCCATAAGGACTATGAAAAGAATTATTTATGAATGCAATTTAAAACACTTTGGTGAAGAAAAATATTTTTGTAACAGCCCACTTTTGGGTCTAGTCGAAACAGCAGTTTCAGGACCAAAAATTCGACGTAGAAAAATTTATTTTTATTATATTTTTATGGTCTACAATTTTATGGAATGAGTTCGTGAAAAATTTCGTTCGAACATTTTGACGTTTGGGCATTCAATTTAGTCAAAAGGACTAAATTGTAAAAAGTGCAAAAGTTGAGTTCTACATGCTAGAGGTGTCTAATTTCTATGAAATTTTAAATTGGAGGTCCCTAAATGGTAATTAGACCATTGGTTAAGTTGGTGGACAAAAATGGACATGGTTAGGTATGTTTTCTAAAGTTTTTATTAAGGGCAATTTAGTAATTTGGTAATTAAATGAATTAAAAAGCCAAATTAAAAGCCAATTTTTACTCATCTTCTACCCCATGGCTAAATGTACCAAGAAGAAACCATGGCTAGGGTTTTTCAAGCTTCCAAGCTCGATTGTAAGTCTGTTCTAGCCCCGTTTTTAATGATTTTTATGTTTTTGAAATCCCCGTAACATGATCTATCCATTTCTACCACTAATTTAAGAAATAATCAAGGTCTAAAATTTTACCCATGATGGATATTTGTGTATTTTGATGTTTAACGGTAGGAAATGTATGTTTGGTGTATGATAAATGACTTTTGCTAAGTGATTTTCAATGAAAATGCTTAAAATGACCTATTTGTAAAAAGTTGTAAAATGGGCGTTAAAATGAAAATAAAAGAAAAATGTAGGATTCTATAAGCATGTATAAGGTTCATCTAGGCATGGGTATTGAAGAAATTGAGTACATTTTATTTTACGAGCCTAGGGACTAAATTGTAAAAATGTTAAACTTTAAGGGCAAAAATATAATTTTTGCCATAATGTGATTTTGGGCTGATTTTAATAGTATAATGATTAAATAAGTTAAATGTGATATTATAGATCAAGAAAAATGAGGTTCGAAATTTGAAGGGGAAAAATGAGTATTTGACGGTTAGGTCATTTTCACCATTTTTATGTCGAAATAAGTTTGTATGTTTAATAAGCATTAAATTATATATGTATAAATGCTTAATTGATATAATTGTGGTAAATGCTATATTATTGAAATGAAATGTGAATGCAATTGAGTATGATACTACGGAAATGACCGACAGAGATTCAATATAGCGAAAGTCCTGGTTGAACCTTGGGAATAGATAGGATACAAATGTCATGACATTAGGATTACTGAGATTACGTGTAAGACCATCTCTGGGATATGGCATCGATATGAGATTTCGTGTAAGACCATACCTGGGATATGGCATCAATAAGAGATTTCGTGTAAGACCATAGCTCGGCTATTGGCATCGATACGAGATTACATGTAAGACCATATCTGGGATATGGCATTGTACGGTATTGTGTGTACAACATCCCCAAGTATCCTTTAGTATTCCAAGTGGTTCAACAGGAAATTCAACGGGTATGTCAAAGAAGAGAAAAAGTATGTAAGTATTATGAATTGGTACAGGTATGTACGTAAAGTCTATATGCATTAACTTCATGAAATTGTGAGTTCATGATTTCCACGAGAATGATTTTGTGAAAACCTTGTGATTTGTGGTCTATACTTGTGACGTATGAAATTCATGATAAATTTGGTTGAGGATTATGTGATTGGCTTCAGGGTCAAATTGAGTTATGATATAGCATGTTTTACTCACACAAATTGTGATCTATCGGATATGAGAAAAAGGAAAGATTGGTATAATTTCCTATTAAAATGATTATGGAAGTATGAGAAGATATGAACTTGAAACAATTGAAAGATGTTAAAATATATGCCTGTAATGTGAATACTCATAATTTGTAACATTCCGAAATAGGGCCTGAACGGAACAGTGGTTGCGAAACCACGAATCCAAAATAGAAAAGTTTAGTTCGATTAAATTTTATGATTTACCGAGTGATTAGATGCATGTGTTAGAGTACCGATAAGAAATTTCAATGATTGCATGTCCCATTTGCATATTAGGGCCTAATTGCAAAAGTTGATAAATATGAGTTCTAAATGTTAAAGAATTAAATTGAAGTGCATAATTGAAGTAGAGGTCCTTAAATGGTAATTATATCATTATATTTTCATGGACAAAAAAAGATATACATAGGTAGAAATAACAAAAAAATTTAATGAAGGGTATTTTAGTCATATGATAATTAAAAGATTAAAAAAGGGAAAAAGATGGCAAAATATGCTCATCTTCTTCCTTATGACGAATATCAAGGGGTTCTCCATAGCTAGGGTTTGTTTCAAGCTTCCAAGCTCCATAGTAAGTGATTCCAAGCCCCGTTTTTAATGTTCTTTACGTTTTTGGAGTCCCGGTAACTTGCTTAAGCTTATTCTAGCAATAATTTAACTTAGGGTTTGTATTTGGGAAAATACCCATAGGTGAAATGTGTTTATTTTAATGTTTTATGATAGAATATGAAGCTTGAATTTATGTTAAACAACTTTTGCTAAGCGATTTTAAGCGAAAACGAGTAAAACGACAAAATCGGTAAAAATACCTAATGTTCATAAGTACATGTTACAGTGACAATTTGATGTTTCCATAGAAGGAAAAAATGATCAGCATGTCATAAAACATAAGAAAATAGGATGAAGTTTAATTTCCGAGCCTTGGGGAAAAAGTGTAAATATGTAAAAGTTTTGGGGCAAAAGTGTAATTTTTCCAAAATTTGATTCAAGGACTGTTTTGATAAATGTGAGTATTAAATAAGCTAAATTTATTATTATAGATCAAGAAGAACAAAATACGGAGGTAGACCGAGCAAAGAAAAAGATCGAGGACTAAATCGATATAGTTGATTGTATTTTGTTTCGAGGTAAGTTTGTGGTAAATAAATACAATTTTCTATTATTTTATGTTACTGTTGTTAATTTTCCAGCATGTGTATATTTATTTCATGAAATTATTCAAAGAAGACTCCAACATGAATTGAAGGAGAAGTAATTTCAGATAATCCTGGTTGAACCTTAGGAATGTGTAGGATACGAATGTCATGACATTAGGGTTTAAGGATACCATGTAAGCCCGTGCCAAGGCATGGCCATTGGTAAGGTTCTAAGGTAAGGATACCATGTCAAGACATGGCATTAATAAGTTACTATAAGGCAAAGGTCTCATGTAAGACTATGCCAAAGCATGGCATTGGTGAGTTCATAAGGCAAGGATACCACGTAAGACCATGACAAGTCATGGCAATGGTAAGGTACTCGTGTATCGTTAGTATTCCAAGTGGTTCAAGGGGAAAATTTAAAGAGAACATCAAGGTAAGGTAAGGTAAGATGAGTTATACATCAAAAGGTAAGATAAGCTAATGGTAGAAGAACAAAGGTAAGTATATAATGTTCATGTATGTTTGATAAGGAAAAAGATAAGTAAAATAATTCTTATGAAAGTTGATATTTATCTTCTTGCAAACTTACTAAGCTTAATGCTTACCCCTTTATTTTCCTTCTCTTTTATAGTTTTGACAAGCTATCTCGAGGATCATAAAGCACGTCGGAGATCCGGACACACTATCATTAAGAATTATTTTGGTATAGCTAGACGTTTCATTTTGAGTATGGCATGTATAGCATAGCAATCATTTTGAGTGTATAATATTATGATATGGCTTATGGATGGTATGAAAATTCTTGATGATGGTTAGCTATTGGATTGGCTAATCAAAGACATGTTTGGTTTTATGTATGCCTAAATGCTAGTTATTCCATAGAAATCATGAAAAAGGGTGAATTTAGCTTTCAAATAGTATTAATCAGTAGCAATGACGTGGATTTGAAAAATCACTAAAAATAGTATAAATGGACTTAGATAGTGAATGAGAGATAGAATTAAATATTATTGAGTCTATTTTCATATGGAGGAATCAAAACAGGTAAATGAGTTGTATTTTATGAGATACTTTAGTTTTAGTGAAACCAAGTCAGAGTGATTTCTGAATCCCCTATTCTAACTTTAGAAATTCACCATAAATTGTAAAAAAAAACAATTAGAAGTCATACTATATATGTATAGATTCCTTATTGAGTCTATTTTTAAGATAAATAAACGGCATATCATTGGATTTCTGTATAGGAAGAAATTTGATTTGTAGTGCACAGAGGTCAGATTAGCTGAACCCTAAAACAGGGGAGACTTTAACTAATAAACTGTACTAATTGGCCTGACCAAAAATTCTATAAAAAAAAAAGTAAGTAGATATATGAGTCTAGTTTCAGGAAAAATTTACGGATTTCAATTTTGAGTTTCGTAACTCGAGATATGATTTTTTTAGCAACTTTAACACAGACGGATAGTTTATTGCGGGAAATAAAATAAATTGTTTGAACTTGATTAAGTTGTAAGGTAAGTTTAGTAACGCCTCGTGCTCGATTCCGGTGACAATCTCGGGTAAGGGGGCGTTACATTGATTGGTATCAGAGCTTAGGTTTAGTCGGTTCTCGGAATATTTAGTATGAGTAAGAGCCTAGCTATACATGCCATACTTATATGTTGATAGTGTGACAGCTCCTGATGATTTTGAAATGTTTTTTTTTTTATATAGTTATGGATCCCGAGCAAGTTGGTGTAGATGAGGTAGAGAGTAACGTGCCTGCTCCTGCAGAAGGGACGGTACCACCAGATCGTAATGAAAGCCCCGCTACAATTAGTTAGGGAGGAGGGGCTCGAGAAGCCTTCTTCCAAGCTATGAATGAATGGTTTGCCGATTCGTTAAATGCGAATAACTGGTCATTAGACCTCCACCCCCTCATGATCCTCAAACCACCCATGTAGCTTCCCCAGTCATAGGTACAGTTATAAGAGAAAAGCCACCAGTTGATAAACTCAGAAAATAAAGAGCCAAAGAGTTTCGAGCTACAAAAGATGATGATGCAGAAAAGGCAGAATTTTGGCTCGAGAATATTATCAGAGTCTTTGATGAGTTATCCTGCACACCTAAGGAATGTATGATGTGACAACCCGAATTAGGGCCTAATCGGAATAGTGGTTTCGTGACCACAAATCCGAGATAGAAATAATTATTTTGTAATTATTTTATATTTATTTTGAGGTTTATGACATGATTTCATGATTTCGTGAAAATTTCGTAATGAAATTCTATGCATTAAGCGCTTAAGTTGAGATTAGGGACTAAACCGAATAAATTGCAAAACTTGCATTCTAGAAGTTTTTAGTATGAAATTGCATTGAAATATTAATTAGGAGGTCTTAAATAGCAATTTGACCAATTTTAGGTTCATGGACAAAATTTGGACATGGAAGGAATTTTTGAAAGTTTAGTAGTAAGGGCATTTTGGTCATTTGTATATTAAATGAAATAAAATGGGAAAAATAACACAAAATTTGGTCATCTTCATCACTAGTTGCTGCCGAAATTTACTCTCCTCCATAGCTAGGGTTTCTTCAACTTTTAAGCTTCATAGTAAGTGATTTCAAGCCCCGTTTTTAATGTTCTTTACATTTTTGAAATCCTCGTAGCTCGATTTACCTATTTCTACTATTATTTCGAGTTAGGGTTTATATTTAAAAATTTACCCATGAATGATAGGCATGTATTTTTATGTTTGATGGTAGAATATGAATGTTTGAAGTTAGGAGAACAATCTTTTCTAAGCGATTTTTAAGTAAAACGAGCAAAGGCAAGCATAATCGATAAAAATACCTATTGTTCATAATTATGTGTTAGAATGAGAATTTGATGATACCATAGAAGAGAAAAATGATCAGCATGTCATTAAACATAAGAATAAGGGCTGAAATTAAATTTCCGAGCCTTGGGGAAAAATCATAATTTTGTAAAAGTTAGGGGGCAAAAATGTAATTTTTGCATAATGTGATTTTTGGATTGAAATAAATAGTTCGAGTGTTAATTGAACTAAATGTGTTGTTATAGATCAAGAAAGGTGTGGAATCGACCTCGAACGGGGAAAGAAAAAGCTTTGGACTAAAGTGCAAAATTTCTATATTTTGCACCGAGGTAAGTTTGTACGTAAATAAATCATCGATTTCTTTTATGTTATTGTATTTTGATAACATGTGGAATATGGCTGCCTATCAAATGGTTATTTGATGAAAGTTATGAATTTAAATTGATTTCGGACAATTTAGTAAAATGTTGGAAAAGTGAGAAATTTCCTGTTGAACCTTCGGAATAAAAACGATACAAATGAACTATTGTGTGGTCACGTGTGTAGTACTAAGTGCAAAGCTACTACGTGTACCCCATTATTGGTCGCATGTGTAGTACTAAGTGCAGAGCTACTATGCGCACCGAAAAGTTGTGGTCACGTGTGTAGTACTAAGTGCAAAGCTACTACGTGTACCAGATTATTGGTCGCATGTGTAGTACTAAGTGCAGGCTACTATGCGTATCATATAGCTTCGGCTACACATGTGGAAATGGTAAAATGTTCAAGTAGTGGTGTATCTGTTGTTATTCCGATAAGTTCAACGGGAAATTGATTTAAATGAAGATACATGTGAAAGTGATTATGTGATGAATAAATGCAAGTATATGTTTATTTGAATTTATGAGCAATATGCTCGATAAGTGAGCGAACCTCAGTAAAATGGAAAGGATTGAGCGAAATATGTAAGAGTGAATTTTTGTAGTAAAACAATGTTAGACAGCAGCAGTTGCATAATTTTGAAAATTCACCAAAAATCATGGAAGTAGAATTAAATCTCAAATAAATTATGGAATTAAAGCTTAATGGGTCTACTTTCATATAAAAGAAACAGGGGAAACAAAAGACTTCTATATTATGTGATAATTGAATTCTTGTGAAACAGGTTCTGAATGAAATTAAGATCCCCTGTTCTGATTTTAGAAATTCACCATAAATTGTAAAAAAATTATTAAGAGTCATACCATACATGCATGGATTCATTATTGAGTATATTTTTAAGGGAAATAAACGTCATGGTCGTTGGAATCTTGTACAGGGAGAAATTTTGTTCGTAATGCACAGGTGTCAGAGTAGTCATACCCTAAAATAGGGGAGACTTTAACTAATAAACTATACTAATTGGCCCAACCAAAAATTCTAGAAAAAAATTAGTAAATATACTTATGAGTATAGTTTCAAGGAAAATTTACAGAATTGAATTTCAAGATATGTAGCTCAAGATATGATTTTTCTTTTAACCGGGACTCTAGAAAACAGCCTGTCATCAATATATGTAACCATGTACTAGTATGATTGTTTTACTTTGATAAATTATATATCAATTTAGTACTTACTTACTAAGCTATATGCTTACCATCTTTTCTTTTTCTTTTTTTATAGAATTATTAAGCCAGCTCGGGATTTTGGAGATCGTCGGAGACTCATCTACACTATCAATACTTTTTGGTATTTTGTAATCACTACTTTGGAATTGTGGCATGTATAGAGAGAGACTAATCATTTTGTTATATGTCATAATTAATTTGTTTTAAAGTATCACTTTTTTTTTAAATTTTAAAATCTACATGTATCTATGTATATCTGTTAATGCTATCAACTTTAGTCTAAGCTAAAGTAAGTAAATTGAGTAAGGTCAGGTTAATGTGTGAATTCATGTTTTCGTGAATGGTAATGCTCCGTACCTTATTTCGGTCTAGAATATGGGTATGGGGTGTTACATATGAAATGTGTTGTATCACTTCTTAGAGATTCGGCCTACCATTGGTGGAAGACACTTGTATCAGTTGTGTCGAAAGAGAGAGTCACTTAGGATTTCTTTCAGGAGGAATTTCGTAAAAAGTACATCAGTCAGAGATTTGTCGACCAAAAAAGAAAAGAGTTTCTAGAGTTAAAACAGGGTAATATGACAGTGACTGAATATGAACGTGAGTTTCTTAGACTCAGCAACTATGCTCGAGAGTGTGTGTCTACAGAGGCTATTATGTGTAGAAGATTTGAAGATGGGCTTAATGATGATATACGATTGCCGGTTGGTGTTCTGGAAATAAAAGAATTTGTTATCCTAGTTGAGAGAGCCTGTAAGGCAGAAGAGCTATTAAAAAAAAAGGGCAAAGTTGAAATTGAGACGCAAGACACCAGGAAAAGACCAATGAGAAAGTCATTTCAGTCTAAATCCAAGAGGCATAGAGAGTTCTCTACTAGATCTAATTTTTCAGCTGGATATTCTGGCCGAAACAGAGGCAGAAGATTTATGAGTCCGAGAGCTCAGACCACTTCGATTGCAAGTGTTGGCAATGTTCAACCTGATAGACTAGAGTGCCCCCGATGTGGTCGATGTCACCCAGGTCAGTGTCGAGCAACTGAGACAGGTTGTTTCTAATGTGGTGCACCAGACCATTTTATTCAAAAATGTCCCAAGATGATTAAAAGAGAAGTGATACCGAGTGAAATATCAGGTAACGCTCATGTTAGAGGCAGACCACCGAGAAATCTGGGAGCTGGGGCAAGTAATAGAGGTGCATCTAGAGATTCGACAGTAAGGCCAGATGTTAGAGCACCTCGAGAACCTATGCTATTCATGCACGCGAAGAGGCATCCTCCCCCAATGTGATTACGGGTACATTTTCTCTTCATGATACTAGAGTTGTTGCTTTAATTGATCCGGGTTCGACCCATTCATATGTTTGCATAAAATTGATGCCTAATATGAGTATGCTTATAGAATCTACAGAATTTGTGATTAAAGTATCAAATCCATTAGGCAAGCACATATTAGTAGATAAAGTATGTAGAAATCGCCCTTTGATGATTAGAGGTCACTGTTTCCCGGCCGATCTCATGCTATTGCCGTTTGATGAATTTGATGTGATTCTTGGTATGGTTTGGTTGACTACACATGGTGTGATAGTGAATTGTGGAAAGAAATTTATTGAGTTGAAATGTGAAAATGGGGAAATTCTTCGGGTTAATTCAGAAGAGTCAGATAGTTTATTTGCCATGATTTCTATTATGTCTACTCAAAAATGTTTGAGAAAAGGGTATGAGGCTTATCTTGCTTTTGTGTTGAACACTAAGGATCCATAATTGAAAAATTGAATTAATACATGTGTTATGTGAGTTTCTCGATGTGTTTTCGGAAGAACTACCAGGTTTGCCTCCTGTTAGAGAAGTTGAGTTTGGAACTGAGTTAACTCCAGGTACCATACCCATTTCTATTACTCCTTATAGAATGGCCCCGTTGGAATTGAAAGAATTGAAAACTCAGTTGTAGGAATTAACAAATAAAGGCTTTGCAAGACCCAGTAGTTCACCATAGGATGCACCAGTGTTATTTGTGAAGAAGAAAGATGGATCGATGAGATTGTGCATAGATTATCGGCAGCTTAACAAGGTAACAGTAAAGAACAAGTATCCGCTGCCTAGAATTGATGATTTGTTTGATCAATTAAAGGGAGCCACTATGTTCTCCAAGATCGATTTGAGATCCGGGTATTATCGGGCCATAATTAAAGATTCGAGATATTCAAAAGCGCTTCCTAGGACTAGGTATGGTCATTATGAGTTCCTTGTGATGCCATTCGGCTTAACTAATGCTCCTGCCATTTTCATGGACTTAATGAACCGAATTTTCAGAGCGTACTTAGACAAGTTTCTAGTTGTGTTCATTAATGATATTTTGATTTATTCTCATGATGAAACTAAGCATGCAGAGCATTTGAGAACAGTTTTACAAATTCTGAGAGATAATCAATTGCATGCCAAGTTCAGCAAAAGTGAATTCTGGTTACGAGAGGTTGGTTTTCTTGGACATATTGTCTCAGGTGAAGGTATCAAGGTTGATCCGAGCAAGATTTCAGCCATTGTTGATTGGAAGCCTCCTAGAAATGTATCGAAGTTAGAAGTTTTCTTGGTCTTGCTAGGATATTATAGAGCGATTTGTAGAGAGGATTTTCCATGATAGCTACTCCACTAACAAGCTTGCTACGAAAGGATGTCAAGTTTGAATGGACTGAGAAGTGCCAACAGAGTTTTGACAAGTTAAAGACATTGTTGACTGAAGCTCTTGTTTTAGTCCAACCACAACCAGGTAAGGAGTTTGTGATTTACAGTGATGCGTCCTTGAATAGACTTGGTTGTGTACTTATGCAGGAAGGAAAGGTAATTGCGTATGCCTATAGACAACTAAAGCCACATGAGAAAAACTATCCGACACATGATTTAGAGCTAGCTGCAATTGTCTTTGTGCTTAAAATCTGGAGACATCATCTGTACGGTGAGAAATGCTGAATATTCACTGATCACAAAAGTTTGAAATATTTGACGACTCAAAAAGATTTGAATTTAAGGCAAAGAAAATGGCTAGAGTTGATTAAAGATTATGAACTAGAGATCGATTATCACCCAGGTAAGGCAAACGTTGTCGCTGATGCTTGAAGTAGGAAATCTTTGTTTGTATTAAGAGCTTTGAATACTAGTCTAGCCTTATCAGATGATGGTTTTATCTTAGCTGAGTTGAGAGCTAAACCGATGTTTCTTGAATAAATTTATAAAGCTCGAAAAAATGACAGTGAGTTGCTAGCCAAAAGAGCTCAGTGTGAGTCGAATATAGAGTCAGATTTTCAGATCAGTTCTAACAGTTGTTTGATATTCAGAGACAGGGTATGTGGACCAAAGAATGATAAGCTTATTCGAAAGATTTTACAGGAAACACATAGTAGTTCCTTATCTGTTCATCCAGGTAGTACAAAGATGTATAATGATTTGAAAAAAAATGTACTAGTGGACAGGAATGAAAAGGGATATTTCAGAGTTTGTTTCTAGATGTTTAATCTGTTAGCAAGTAAAAGCCGAACATCAGGTACCTTCAGGTTTATTGCAGCCTGTGCTAGTTCCTGAGTGGAAATGGGACCGAGTTATTATGGTTTTTGTGACAGGATTACCATTAACACCGAGAAAGAAAAATGCAGTATGGGTTGTGATTGATAAGTTAACGAAGTTGGCTCATTTTATCCCCGTTCGTATGGATTATTCACTTGACAAGTTGACCGAGTTGTGTATTTCAGAGATAGTCAGATTACACGGAGTGCCATTATCGATTATTTTAGATAGAGATCTGAGATTTACTTCACGGTTTTGGAAGAAGTTACAGGAAGCTTTGGGCACAAAGTTGAGTTTTAGTACAGCTTTCCATCCTTAGACCGATGGTCAGTCAGAGAGAGTTATCCAAGTACTTGAAGATATGCTTAGATGTTGTGTATTAGAATTCCAAGGCAGTTGGGAAAAGTACTTACCATTAGTAGAATTTGCCTACAATAATAGTTACCAGTCGAGTCTAAAGATGGCACCTTATGAAGCTTTATATGGACGTAAATGTCGCACGCCTTTGTATTGGATAGAGCTTAAGGAAAATTAGATTTACGGAGTTGATTTGGTCAAAGAAACCGAAGAGAAAGTAAAAGTTATCAGAGATTGCTTAAAAGCAGCTTCAGACAGACAGAAGTCGTATGCGGATTTGAAGAGAACAGAGATTGAGTATCAAGTTGGTGACAAAGTGTTTTTGAAAGTATCCCCGTGGAAGAAAGTTCTCAGATTTGGCAAGAAAGGCAAACTAAGTCCACATTTTATTGGACCGTTTGAAGTGATTGAGAGAGTCCGAACATTAGCATATCGGTTAGCTTTGCTGATTGAGCTAGAAAAGATTCATAATGTATTTCATGTGTTTATGCTGCATCATTTCGTTTAGATCCGTCACACGTGATTTCTCAGACAGAGGTTGAGATTCAGCCAGACATGACTTCCGGTGAAGAACCGGTAAAGGTTCTAGCTCGAGAGGTAAAGCAATTCAGGAACAAAAGTATTGCAATTGTGAAAGCATTATGGAATAGACATGGGATAAACGAGGCTGCATGGGAGCCCGAAGAGGCTATGCGAGAACAGTACCTAAATCTATTCACAGGTAAGATTTTCGGGGACGAAAATACCTAAAGGGGGGAGAAATGTAACATCCCGAAATAGGGCTTAAACGAAACAGTGGTTGTGAAACCATGAATCTAAAATAGAAAAGTTTAGTTTGATTAAATTTTATGATTTACAGAGTGATTAGATGCATGTGTTAGAGTACCATCAGAAATTTCAATGATTGCATGTCCGATTTGCATATTAGGGCCTAATTGCAAAACTTGATAAATATGAGTTCTAAATGTTAAAGGATTAAATTGAAGTGCATAATTGAAGTAGAGGTCCTTAAATGGTAATTAAATCATTATATTTTCAAGGACAAAAAAAGATATACGTAGGTAGAAATAACAAAAAATATTTAATGAAGGGTATTTTAGTCATATGATAATTAAAAGATTAAAAAAGGGAAAAAGATGGCAAAATATGCTCATCTTCTTCCTTAGGGAGAATATCAAGGGGTTCTCCATAGCTAGGGTTTGTTTCAAGCTTCCAAGCTCCATAGTAAGTGATTCCAAGCCCCGTTTTTAATGTTCTTTACGTTTTTGTAGTCCCGGTAACTTGCTTAAGCTTATTCTAGCAATAATTTAACTTAGGGTTTGTATTTGGAAAAATACCCATAGGTGAAATGTGTTTATTTTGATGTTTTATGATAGAATATGAAGCTTGAATTTATGTTAAACAACTTTTGCTAAGCGATTTTAAGCGAAAACGAGTAAAACGACATAATCGGTAAAAATACCTAATGTTCATAAGTACATGTTAGAGTGAGAATTTGATGTTGCCATACAAGGGAAAAATTATCAGCATGTCATAAAACATAAGAAAATAGGATGAAGTTTAATTTCCGAGCCTTGGGGAAAAAGTGTAAATATGTAAAAGTTTTGGGGCAAAAGTGTAATTTTGCCAAAGTTTGACTCAAGGACTGTTTTGATAAATGTGAGTGTTAAATAAGCTAAATTTATTATTATAGATCAAGAAGAACGAAATGCAGAGGTAGACCAGGGAAAGAAAAAGATAGAGGACTAAATCGATGTAGTTGATTGTATTTTGTTTCGAGGTAAGTTTGTGGTAAATAAATACAATTTTCTATTATTTTATGTTACTGTTGTTAATTTTCCATCATGTGTATATTTATTTCATGAAATTATTCAAAGAAGACTCCAACATGAATTGAAAGAGAAGTAATTTCAGATAGTCCCGGTTGAACCTTAGGAATGTGTAGGATACGAATGTCATGACATTAGGGTTTAAGGATACCATGTAAGCCCGTGCCAAGGCATGGCCATTGCTAAGGTTCTAAGGCAAGGATACTATGTCAAGACATGGGATTAATAAGTTACTATAAGGCAAAGGTCTCATGTAAGACCATGCCAAAGCATGGCATTGGTGAGTTCATAAGGCAAGGATACCACGTAAGACCATGACAAGTCATGGCGATGGTAAGGTACCCGTGTATCCTTAGTATTCCAAGTGGTTTAACGTGGGAAAATTTAAAGAGAACATCAAGGTAAGGTAAGGTAAGACGAGTTGTACATCAAAAGGTAAGATAAGCTAATGATAGAAGAAAAAAGGTAAGTATATAATGCTCATGTATGTTTGATAAGGAAAAAGATAAGTAAAATAATTCTTATGAAAGTTGATATTTATTTGCTTGCAAACTTACTACGCTTAATGCTTACGCCTTTAATTTCCGTCTCTTTTATAGTTTTGACTAGCTATCTCGGGGATCATAAAGCACGTCGGAGATCCGAACACACTATCATCAAGAATTATTTTGGTATAGCTAGACGCTTCATTTTGAGTATGGCATGTATAGCATAGCAATCATTTTGAGTGTATAATATTATGATATAGCTTATGGATGGTATGAAAATGCTTGATGATGGTTAGCTATTGGATTGGCTAATCAAAGACATGTTTGGTTTTATGTATGCCTAAATGCTAGTTATTCCATGGAAATCATGAAAAAGGGTGAATTTAGCTTTAAAACAGTATTAATCAGTAGCAATGATGTGGATTTGAAAAATCACTAAAAATAGTAGAAATAGACTTGATAGTGAATGAGAGATAGAATTAAATATTATTGAGTCTATTTTCATATGGAGAAATCATAACAGGTAAATGAGTTGTATTTTATGCAATACTTTAGTTTTAGTGAAACAGGTTCAAATTGATTTCTGAATCCCCTATTCTGAATTTAGAAATTCACCATAAATTGTACAAAAACATTTAGAAGTCATAATATATATGTATAGATTTCTTATTGAGTTTATTTTTAAGAGAAATAAACTTCATAACCATTGGATTTCTGTATAGAAAGAAATTTGATTTGTAGTGCACAGAGGTCAGATTAGCCGAACCCTAAAATAGGGGAGACTTTAACTAACAAACTGTACTAATTGGCCCGACCAAAAATTCTATAAAAAAATTATTAAGTAGATATATGAGTCTAGTTTTAGGAAAAATTTACGGATTTCAATTTTGAGTTTCGTAACTCGAGATATGATTTTTTTTAGCAACTTTAACGTAGGTAGATAGTTTATTGCGAGAAATAAAATAAATTGTTTGAACTTGATTAAGTTGTAAGGTTAGTAACGCCTCTTGCTCGATTCTTGTGATGGTCTCGAGTATGGAGGCATTACATAATTAATAGGCATGTTATTATGAGGTTTACAATAATTGGTTGATTGTGGTAGTCAATTATAATGTAGAGATTACAGTTGTTAGGCTAAAGTCAAGACATGTTAAATTATGCTTGCAAATTGATATAGCGAACAATGTGACTAAATAAGTTATAACTATGAGGTTTATTGCAAATTATATTATTCATTTTGTGTTTATATTGTTGGACTTGGTAAACGATTAGTAGGAGTTGCTTATTATGTTCATACGGACTAAGTTTTAGAGTACCGTCAAGCTAGCTCGGGTTGGAGATCGTCGGAGATCCTATCACACTATCAAGCTATCATATTGAGTATTGATGAATTCAAGTATTTAGAGTTTATGGCATGTATAGGGACTTGCCCTTTTGGTCATATGTGCCATTGTGTTTTGGCCAAAAGTATTGGCTTGTAATTGTCAAGGGTTTGCTTTGATATTCGGCCATGTAAATTGGTTTATTTTGGCTAACATGGTTGTGAGCCTAAGTATATTCATATATGTGACTATGTCTTTGGTGATATAGTTCATGGTTCATTTTGTATATAGCCTTGGAAGTTGGCTAATGTTGGTTATGAGTATATTTGTATTAACGTCATTTGTGAATGTGGAAACTTACATAATTTGATGTGGAAAGGTTGATGTTTTAAGCATGTTTAAAAATGGTATGAGAATGACATGTTATTGTCTTGGTTGTGATTCTTTGGTTACTCTTCATGCTTGAGTTTGTGCCATGTGATGTTGAGTAGATATGTACAAGTGAGGATGGCAAAATGGCTTGGTAAATAGCCTTGTTTTTGTCCACACAGGTAGACACACGGACGTGTGTCTAGGTCCCGTGTGTGACACACGGTCAGCCCAATGGGCGGGTGATCCTGCCGTGTTTCCCCTGCACTTTAATTTGTAGTAAAACAGAATGTTCAGAGTTGAGCACACAGGCAGAGACATAGGCGTGTGTCTCAACCGTGTGAAGGACACGGCCTCGGGACACAGGCATGTGTCTTGGCCGTGTGACTTCAAATTGTTATTGGGTGACAAACAGAGAGTTACACGGGTTAGGGACATGGGCGTGTGTGACCACATGGCCTGCCCACACAGGCGTGTCCCAAGCCACATGGGAGTATGACCCCTGTTTTAGCAAAAATTTTCTAAAGTTCTCAGTTTAGTCCTGAACCGCTTACAAAACCTGTTTTGGGCCTCTAGGCTCGTTTTAGGGACGATGTGATTGATTGTTAAAAATTTTTAATTTGATGCCAAATTTTATGGCTCAGAAGTGTATGTTTGCTTGTGTTTAAGTCTGGTACCCTAGTCTGGCGTCGGATACGAGTAAGGGGTGTTACAATTTTGATTTGAGGAGGTGATTAAAAACTAGGATTTTAACTAAGTAAAATAAATAAAAATAGAAGAAAAGTTCCAATGCACGATTTCAAAAGATGATTCTAATGAAGATCACATAATTGTGTTAGATTAATTACATTTCTTAACATAGAATTATTAAACTCATGATCATGTTGCTACGAATAAATTCACGACAACTCGGTAATTTGCTAACTTATGAACATACTTACCTATCAAAATCCATTTATCTCTTGACTATATCTCTACGTCAATTCAACCAATTAAACAAATTTTAATAAGCAAATGTGTTTATGCACATACATACTTACGAAATTAAAATAATCTCTTGTACATATCTCTATGCCAATTCAAACAATTAATTCAATCTCATAAGCACATAAAAGATTACGTGAGGTAACAATGTATTTCTACCTTGAAACAATTTAATCACAATAATCTTGCAAGTTATGCAAGGCTAATGTATCGTTAGATACCGTTGCTAATTTAATCCTCAGCTACCTTAGATGATTACACATACACTAATTAAGTATTGTGTCAATTAATTACAATTTCAATCTGTTTAAATAATTAATTCATTAGTTACCTTACAATTGTAATGCAAGAATAACTTAGTCATGGTTTTACTTAATCAAACATCTTATCGAGAGTTATAACAATACAAACACAATTTTAATAACTTAAGTAGACGAAATGCAATCAACCTAACACAAATTAAATTTAAGCCATATTAATTAAATTAAACATATCAATATCACAAATATTCATAGACATGTTCATCATAACAATAACAAAATTAAAAGGATAGGGAACAAGAATCAAATCCAGTGTTTCTCCGAGGCTTGACTAGTTTGCTCCGCTCCTCATCCTCCACTTGTTCTTGTTGAATTGAGGCTTCCATGAGCACTTGAATGCTACTCCAAATGGCAGTTGAATGAATCTTTTTCGAGAGGTGAAATTGGAAAAGGAATAGGGGAAGAATGAAGAATAATATAAGGGAATAAAGAGAGACAAGTGAGACAGAAGTGAAGAAATGAATGGGTTTGAGATGTGTTTGAAGTGAGCATCCAAATGGGGCATTTATAGGTTGAGAAGGCTGCTAAAAATAGCCAAAATCAGCAACCAAAAACTCCCCCTATGGCCAGCCACACATGTGGCATGTTTGAAGATTTCAAACATGCTATTTTTAGGTAGGGGCAAATCTTAAAAGGCATGAATAGTGGAGGGGTTTGAATGCAAATTGAAGGAGTCTTCAAGGGCCAGTTTGAAAGCCAAATAATCAGCCAAACAAGGTGATTGGGTCAGCATGTGAGACGATTTTAGGCTACCCAGTGTTCGATTGGATCGGTTTTCTCGGTTCCGTTCAACTAGGCCCTTTTCATAATTAATTAACAATAATTTATTTAACCCAATTAAATTTGATAAAAATTAAAATTAATTATATTATGAATTAATATTCATAATTTGGACTATCTTCAGCTGGAAATATAATTCACCTTGATGCTTCAAAATTGCTTCTCAGTTTTGTGCTTCTAGTAGTGTTTGCCGAGCCATTTTTTGCCCTTGGTGCAAATCTGTTGAAAATAATCAAAATTTATTATAAAATTAATTAAAATTCCACATGTTACTAATTTAAGTACAATTTAATTATTTTATAATAATTATATATTTTAAGACAAGAATTTTACCAAAACTGCATGAATTTGAGTTAAAAAAGGCATGAAAAAGTGTGTATATTTTCGTTTTCCAAAAGTCTATCAACTCCGGATCTTTCCACTTGTCTCATTCCCTTGGATCATGTTTTTCTTGACACATCACATGCAAAAAATACCTTTGATCAAGGCTATTAGGAGTTTCATGAAATAATGCAAAACATTCATTCCCTCTTTGTTTTTCTTATATTACATCTTGGAAATCATGGTCGTATTTAAACATCTCTATCTCACCATCAATTTTCATGGTTAACTCATTTTCTCAAGATCAATGATTGATATAGACATGGCTTAAAATGTAACAATATGGGGATCTCTTGATCTTCTACGAAGTCCAAGGCTACAAAGTCAACAGGGACTATGAAATTCCTCACTTTAACCAACATGTCCTCAAGTACACCTTTTGGGTGTACTAAGGATCGATCAGCTAATTGTAGTGTTATCGAGGTGTTTTTCAAGTCTCCTAATTCATGTTTTCTATAAATTTATAGAGGCATTAAGTTAGTGTTGGCCCCTAAATCACAAAGGGCCTTACTAGGTAATTTCTTAGATAAACATCTTTTACTAGGTGATTTCTCATGAAAACACCTAAAAGGGACCTAATTGAAAAAGGTATAAAGTGAGTGGTAGAAATGAGAAATAGAGGAAAATATGGGCTAGTATGAGCTTAAGATACATTCGGCTAGGCTTGGAAACTCAAGGAATTGCATGCATTTCATTTTACGAGCCTAAGGACTAATTTGTAAAAATGTAACATGTTAGGGCCAAAATAGTCATTTTTTCTAGGGGTGAAATTTAGGTCCGAAATGAAAGGTGTGATGTATTAATAATTTATTTTTACTAATTTAGACCCCGAGGAACCAATTTCGGAGGTCGACCATGGAAAACAAAAAGTTTCAGAATAATCAGAACACGAACCCAAAACAATTACCAGGTAAGTTCGTGTAACTCGAAGTAAACTCTAAATATACCTAAAAATGTATATTTTTAAATGTATGCTAATTTAGATATTGATTTCATGACAATCCATAAAATGTGGTAGTGTATAATAAAAATGATAATAATTGTCCCAGTTGAATGAAAAGGGGGATTCGATGGGTAAATTCTTGCTTACATGACATAAGATTCTGCATGTGTTGCAGAAAAGGATTTAGCTTGGATGGGTAATTCGATGATCTCAGTATAGTAAGGATCTAGCCCGAACGAGTGTTCCTTAAGTGATCGAACCTCCCGTAGAATATAGGTGCATTATGGACTTAGCCCAGATGGGTAATATGATTAAGGACTGAAATTAGCCTGGACTGGCATTTCAGATCCGAAAGTATTGGAGTAATTGTCGTTGTAAGGGAATTAGCCTGGAACGGTAATCTCGACAATACTCCTTGAATTTATGTTATGAAGGATTTAGCTTGGACTGGTAATCCCATTTTAAGAGTGAGATTCACGGGAGTGTGTATTTAAAATGGTCACTAGTATGACTTGATGGTAAACGGGATACCCATCAAGGTTTTCAAGAAATTCAACAGGACTATAATGAGAAACAAGAATGAGAATATTTGAATTGATGAGCTCATCTAAGATAAATTCTATATTATTCGAGATGAAACTAACTTGATGGTTGAGTGTATATTATAGGGAATTTATACTATGCATGTTTGGTATGAATATCTTGTATGGTTGTATGCTAAATAACTGGTAATTTTACCTTCATGTTATCCGAACTTACTAAGCATGTTAATGCTTACCCCCTTTCTTTTCCTTGTTTTACAGAGCTCATGGACTCGTGAAAGTTAGAAGACGATTAGAGTATAGTTAACACTATCAACTTGTCTTGCTTTGGTATATAGATTTTTTATTTTGCTACAATGGCATGTATAGGTTTTTGCTTATTTTGTTATATGTGTAATGTAAGGGCTTGAATGATATGCCTATTCATTTTGTACATGGCCATAAATTCAATAAATCCCACACGGGTAAGGGACACAAGCGTGTCCCAAGCATACATACGTGTGCAATGCCTCCACACGGTCGTGTGAGGCTTAAACCTAGGAATTTTCCTAAGATTTTCTTAAGCTCTCAGTTTAGTCTTGGACCATTCTCAATGTACGTCTTAGGCCTCGTAGGCTCATAATAAGAACACCATGAATATGTTTGATTGGTTTTAACTTGGAACAAATTTTTATAGCCCAAAATTTTAAGGAAATGTCATGTTTATGTACGGTAATGCCCCATACCTTGTCCCGATCTCTGATAAGGGTAAGGGGTGTTACATTTCCACCTTAGATTTGGGTGATCCTTCCAACCAGGGTTATATGTATACAAATAAGGATTGCCACCCTAAAACTTGCATAATTCACTTTGTCTGGTTGGTGCTCTGAGTTTTGTCCACAATTTTACATAGGTTCCATTATGGTTGGTTTGGAGGCTACATCCAAACAGTTCAACTTCTCTAAAATTATCTAATAAGCGTGCACCTTTTGGGTTGCTTTAGTCAGTGTTGGTTTTAGAATGTAAATGAACCTTTCTTTCGGCCACATATATGAGCTCATAGTTGATAAGTCGTAATTTATACATATTTTTATCCCATGCTTAGCACATTTTTGGATAAATTATCATTAGATTTGTGGAATTTGATGCTCCTAATCTTTTAAATTCATGTCTTATACCTAGGTGAGCATAGGAAAGTAAAAAGAATGAGAAACGGGCCAAAAACAGAGAAAATGGGCCAACATGGGAAATCAACACGGCCTGGACTTCCTCACACGGGTAGATCACACGCCCGTGTCTATTTAACAGCCTTGAACACGGTTTGAAAAAACCGCACATGGGCGTGGCACACTGCCGTGACCCTGTCGAGCCCAAGTTGAGTTCTATTTAGGAAAGGGCAATTTTAAGGGTTTGAAAGCATTCTAAAGCCTATTTAAAAGAACCTAAAGGAGGATTGAGGAGACAGCAGAGTAGGAAGCAAGGAATTACTCAAAGAAAGCCAATTGATCCATCTCAAAAGCCGGATTCACCTTCAAGACTGAAGATCTCCCTTCAATTTCCTTTAGGGGTTTTTGGGTTTCCTTTATGTTTTGTCATTATTCTTCTGAGATGTTTTCTTTCACCATTATGAACTAAACCCCCTAAATACCTAAGGGGGATGAAACCTAAGACGGATCTTGTTAATATTTCTGAACTATATGATAAATACTTGATTTGTTCTTAATTATGATTTTAACCCTTGTTTGAATATTCCAGGATATTGATTCAAGTATTGATGTGCTTATTCGGAGGATGAATAGTCCCTGTCTAAGAGTAGACCATTCATAATTAAGTGGAGTTGCATGCAATCCTAGAGATAGGACGACATAAATCTATCGGATTAGAGTCAAATCTAATAAGGGAATCCATAGATCGAGTTAATGTAAAGCTAGGGGTTTTAATTAGAAAGAAATTTCAATTAATCAACCTAGGGTTAGACGTTATTAGTCTTGAATAGGGATAATAATATAACTTAGGGATTTCTACGGATCAAGTAAAGTGAATAAATTGTCTGGTTCAGAGTCGAATAACAAGTGAAGTCTAAGTTGATTCTCCCTTGGGTATTGTCCAGATCAATCAAATTTCCCAAAAGTATTTCCCCAATTTACTTTCTATGCATTTTTAGTTTAGTTAACTAGTTAGATAAAACAACCCCCATTATTCTTAGGCTAGATAATAAAAAGAAAGTTAATACTAGTACTTTTAGTTCCTTTGGGTTCGACATCCAGTCTTACTAAAACTATACTACTGTTCGATAGGTACGCTTGCCTTCATCGTGATAATAGTTAGTTGCAAGTATGATCAATTATAAATTTTAAAACTTATCGCTAGTGACAATCAATAACCATATCATCAATTATTTGACAAGCTCACTAGTATGTGTGGTACATCAATGCTCCTCTAGATGCACCATCTAGTGTAGACCTCAAATTGTTATCTAAAACATTGTAAAATATTTGCATCTAGAACTACTCTTGCATTCCGTGATGGGGACACTTCCTCAATAGTGACTTAAATCGATCTCAATTTTCGTATAATATTTCACCTTCATATAAAATCTCATGACAAAACTAAATGGATTTTCTTATCGGGAAAATTTTGTGTAGAAATTCTCCCATTAATTCATGCCATGTGGTTATGGAACCAGGTTCTAATGAATCCAACCAATCAGCAGTGTGGTCACATAAAGAAAAGGGAAATAACCAAAGATGAACAACGTCATCAGTTACCCTGTTGTATTTGAAAGTGTCTGTAACACCCCTAACCCGTATCTGTCGCTGAAATGGGGTTACGAGGCCTTACCGATTAAAGTACAACATATAATATACATTATATGCATTCATAAACAAAATTTATTCAACACATTCACATTGTCCCTTATAAGGCTCTACAAGACCTTAAAACATGCTTAGAAGAGGTTCGGGGACTAAACCGATAACTTTTGTAAAATTTGGGAAACATAGAAAATTTTCAAACATTCTAGGGTCACACGCCCATGTAAACAGGCCGTGTACCTCACACGGTCACCAGACACTCCCGTGTTACAGGCTGTGTGAAAACAGGGCATACATTCTGACTTGTACCACACGGCCGGAGACACGCCAGTGTGCCTTGGCCATGGGAAATCTGGAGGGGTTACTAACTTGGGTCACACGGCCAGCCACACGCCCATGTGCCAGACCGTATGCCACACACGGCAAGTAGACACGCTCATGTGTCTAGGCCGTGCCAAACCTGTAGGGTATACTGACTTAATTTGAAGGGCTATCCCAAGGGACACACGGCCGTGTACCAAGGCCATGTGTCACACACAGTCAAGCCACACACCCATGTGCTCAGCCGTGTGGGGTGAAAATAGGTTTGATTGAAGCCATATTTCTCACCCTTCTTTAGCATGCCTAAAACACCATTTGTACATTAATAGGCAGCCAAACCATGCTATTTCATGCACCAAACTTACAATATCAATTCTATCCATTTCATCAACTTAAATCAATACCATTTGTACATTTAAACACATACCAAACTAGCATGATTCATTCCTCATTACTCACTTATTCAATCATATACCAAAGTACATATCATACTCATCAATACAACCTATTTCAATATGTATTTTTACTACCATCAATCACACACAAAGCTTGACTCATAAATCATCTATTAGCCATTCACTTATCAAGTCCAAAATCAAGTTTTTCCTAAGTAAATACTCATCATATACCAACTGACCAAATAATCAACTTGAACCATCACCAACCATACAAATTATGCCAATACACAAGGCAAATTACACATCAAACATAAGTCATTAATAAGCCATATAAAATGGTCAAATACATCACCAAAATATTTATCAAAAAGATTCAAGCCTATACATGCCATATAACCAAGTTACAAATGTATAAATACTGAAATAAAAAAATCAGATAGTGTGATGCGATCTTCGCCAACTTTCAACCTGAGCGAACATCTGAATCACTATAAAACATAGAAAAATAACACAAAGTAAGCTATAAAGCTTAGTAAGCTCGTATGGTAATAAACTCATATTATTAAATAACTAAATTTAAAACCATTATTCAAAACATAATATAATTCATATGATTGCACCATTCTATCTCGAATTCATACACATAGTTAATCAAGATTTTCATGAGTTTATTCATTCAAAACACATATGGTTTGAATATTTCTTATCAATTCATTCACATCTTCATATGCATAAGCAGTTATATATAAAAACTTTATTAAATTCAATTTCCATCACCTTTTTTTTAGCCAAGTGAATTATGTGAAATATCATCAAATAACGATATTTTGCACACTATGTGCCATATGTATATTTAGTTAAAACAACTATAACTCATATCTCACATATCATTCAATTCATACCTCATTATAGCCAAATAAACACATTTTGGCATGAAACATACTTATACATAAATCTTTCTCATTTCATATACATGATACACTAAGAACTTGCCGAATTACCTTCATTTGATTCTCATATAGGTTCTGTACGTACCAGTATCACTTAATTCAATTGTACTTTCATTATCGTCTTGACTTTGCCCGTTAAACCCTTCAGAATCACTAAGGATACTTGGATATCACATAAAGCTCATACAATGCCATATCCCAGATATGGTCTTACATGTTATCTCATATCGATGCCAATGTTTCAGACATGGTCTTACACGAAATTATATAACGATGCCAATGTCCCAGACATGGTCTAACACGTAAACACAATACAATGCCAATGTCCCAAACATGGTCTTACATGTAATCTCATCTCGATAATCCTAATGTCATGAAATTTGTATCCTATATTATTCCTAAGGTTCGTATGGGACTTTCGGATGTTGTAACTCTGTTGATTCTTACTCGTAGTTGCTCATTTGACATTCAATTCAATTCAATAATAAATAAGCATTTATAACACAATTTAGGTACATTTATTAGCATACGAGCTTACCTCGTTCGATGTAACGACGAATTAGGTCGACTAATTCAATACTTTGTTTCCCCCGTTCTAGATCTGAATCTCATTTCTCTCAATCTATATAACAACAAAATTGACTTATTTAATCATTAATTCATTCAATTTAACATAATTTACACTTTTTGGCAAAATTACACTTTTACCTCTATTATTTTACATTTTTGCAATTTAGTCCTTAACACATAAATATAAAATTCATGAAATTTAAACAATTTCATGCTTAGCCGAATATTACCCAATCATATATCAGCCTATATTTTCACTTTATTCATACTTTTAACTACATAATTTCATAATTTCACAAAGTAGCCCATAATTTGCATTTTTACTCAAAATCACTTTATAAAATGTGAAAATCTACCATCAAATATTCATATTTCACCATTAAACATCAAAGAACACATAAAATCATCAATGGAAACTATCTAAATCTTTAACAGTTTTGAAATCAAAGACACAAGCTAGCTAGTACTAGTTGCAACGATCATAAAACGTAAAAATCATTAAAAACCGAGATCAAAGCCATACCTAATCAAGAAACCAAAGTAGCCGCTCAAAATGCTTCCATGGTATTCTTTTTCTTTCAATTTCGGTGAAAGAGATGAGAAAATAAGCTTTAAATTGTTTTTGTTTTATTATAACTTAACTTAATTACCTATTTACCCTTTTACCCTTTAAAAACATTAATAATAACACCAATTGCCACTCCACTATCATCCACTCTCTCATAAATGGTCTATTTACCATATAAGGGTCTTCACTTTTAAGTTTCATAGCTATTTGACAGCTTTAGCTTATAGAACACAACTTTTACGCTTTACGCGATTTAGTTCTTTTTACCGAATTATTAAACGGTAAAATTTCTTCATGAAATTTTCACACAAATCTAATATCATGCTGTAAATATTAAAATAATAATAAAATAAAATTTTTAACGTCGAATTTGTGGTCTCGAAACTACTGTTCTAATTAACCCTAAAAATGGGTTGTTATAGTGTCACACAACTAGAGAAACCACTTTAGGTGTTGATTTAGATCCTCCATCATGTTCCCTCGAAATTGCAATGTATTTTGGATCATTTGGATTGTAGCCATATTGATCTCAAAATTATTGGCGTTGATCGCTGGTCATTAAATACTACCTCACACAACATCTAGTGTTGGTATTGCGTACCCATGCAATGTCATTTGAGTCATCAGTAACTCTTCATGGATTTTTGCTTGTGGTTCAGATGGATCACCAAATATTGGATTTTCTCGAGGTGAATCAGCTACCATGGGAGGATCGTTTTGCAGCAACTGGCGATTACGTCTCAAAATTCACTTCATGTCAGGATATTGCTCGATTGGAACGCTTCCACCTTGGGTCATAAACTGAAATCAGAGACAAAAGTGAAAAGTAGTAATTAAAACTAAATCTTAATAAGTAAAATAAAAAGAAATAAAGAAATCGTATCTATAATTTTTATTTTCCTTTTTATCATACTAAATGCAGAAAATAAAATAAAATTTAATGTCGAAACCTCCCCAACAACGAAACCAACAACTTGACCTCTTCCAAATGTGCGAACGTTTAGAGCAAAAAAGCCATGCAAATAAAATATATAGAATAAAGTGCAGAATTTGCAAGCGAACATGTCATATTGTACTACAGTTTTAGTGTTACAATATAGCACATGAAAGTATTCTAAGGATCGTACCCAAGGGAGGTTGAATTAAATCTAAATGTATTTTCTATGCTAGTAGATTTGAACAGTAATCACCAAAAATCATATTATGATAAATAAAAGCTGGAATTAAGATTGTAAAATAAAAACTAACTACTAAAATCAAAGTTAACAATCAAAAATTTCTTAGTTAACAAATAGAATATTAACACGCTTCAGTGGTTGCAATTAACTCCAAAATTTAGGTTTTATTAGGGAATTAGTTATTAATTAAACAATATTACCCCTCGGCCTCTACTACTTAACTAATCAACCAGTACATGCTTACCTCTCGACTTCACTCTCCTAAACGGGATAAATCCACGATTTACTTGATAAACTTATCTTTCGACCTCATTTATCCTAGATTACTTCCTAGGGTCGTCAATCCTAGGGTTTAAACACACATGAATTTATACCAATTAACTCTATTAGAAACTCTAATTTTTTAATTAGTCACTTCCACATTCGCTTGTTAATCTCACTACGAATCTAACCACTCATAAACACAATTTCCATATTCTCTAAGATCAATTTAATCATACACAAACACATAAATAAATTAAGAGAAGAGAAGGATCAAAATTGCTCCGTTTGATGAACTTGATGTGCTCGGAATCGCTAAATCCTTTGACAGTGATTGAGATATCATCGATTGCAAAACAAGAAATGAAATAAAAGTACAAAAATACTTAATAATGAATACTTGGATTTGAAGAACAAGAAAATAAACTGTTATTTAAAATAAACTAAAACAAAATAAAAAACCTAATCCCTAAGCTTGCTTCTACTTAACTATTTATAGATTGAGTTTACCAACCCTAATTAGGTTAGATATAAGCCTTAATTACATAAAATATGATTCATGCAGATGAAAACACCCTTGCTTAATTTCTACCCATCGTTGCCCCTGTGTTGTGATACAACCTTATATGTGTCATGACACACTACTTCAAATATGAAATTCTGCATTGGCTCGATTATGTTGGGACTCTGAAAGCTTGTGTTACAATCCAGCTATTATTCCTAATGCTTTTGGGCCTTCAAAGGGATATCTTGCACACTCAATTAAATCATTAAAACCACCTTAAGGCTAGTATTGGCCCAATAGGTCAACTAACTCAGAATAATGTGTAAAAACACTTATTTTACAATATTTTAGATCTAAACTAAGAAATGCAAAAATGCAATAAAATATATTAAAATGCCTAGAAACCAAGCTCGTTAAGTGTCAAAAAGTACTTAATCTACCACTACAATTTGTGGCAAATCAATTCTATATGTACATATTTCAAGTTGTAATATAGATGTGTTTACAATGGAACACTTGGGAAGGATTTCAAGGATCGTACCCAAGGGTTAGGATCCTTCCCAAGGGAGGTTGAATTAAACTAAATCATAAACTTTTACACAACTAGGTTTAAACAGTAATAATCAAAACATTATAGTACGACATGGAAATAATGAGAATTGATATAAATAACATAAAATAAGAACTAACAAAAATAATCAAAATCAATCGATTAAGCAATTAGGAGATCAACTCGCTTTCATGTTCATAATTAACTTTATGTTTAGGTTTTATTGAATTAGCTAGCAATTAACCTAATTATTACCATTTGGCCTCTAACTAAATTAACTAGCTGGCTTAATTTACTTATCTTTTGACCTCACAGCTTAAGCTAAGATAGATTAAAAGGCGCTTGGTAGACTATTCTTTTGACCTCATCTGCCTAAGTTACTTCCTAAGGTCATCAATCCTAGGGTTTTATCACACTTAACCCAATCTAACTAATTTTGGGTAAACCCTAAACCTTCAGCTAATTACTCCCTCTTTTGCTCCTTCTTAGTTCAGGCACATTCTAAATGCAATTTCCCCTAACTTTATTTCAGATATTCAATTGAAGTGAAAATCAAAAGAAGGAAAAGAGAAAATAGATCCATTAATTGTTTGTTGATGTGCGATCTGAAAAACCCATGAAGAATGTGTTGGTTGGAAGTCGATTGAAACAGAACGAAAGAAAATGAAGATATTCTAAAATAAGGCTGAAAATCTATTTCAATTCAAAGTAACAAACTAAAGACTAGAAAATTCCCTCAATCCAAACCCTAATTTGAGAACAAGAAATTAAACTAAGGAAAAGTCCCCTTTATCATGTCTGAGCACTAATATTTATACTAGTGTTGTTAGATGACGAAACTAGGTCAATTACAAGTAACTAATAATGAAAATTAAGGTTTTGCGGATGAAAAACTCCTTAAGCAGATGAATAGGCCTCATCAAACCGATGTTGCGACATTCAAGAATTGTTGTCGTTACATTTGGATTTTGAATATAATTTCCTTCGCTTCGAAGTTGGATGTCATGACATTGAAGTTTGGCTGTTGCAGCATTATTGCCTTAATGTTCTAAAGCAGCCTTGAAGTTGGCTGTTGCGACATCCTCGGCAGTCCATTGACTCATCGGGTTAAAGCGATGTCCCACACACAATCAACATGTTAGTCTTCCCTTTGGCTAATAGGTCATTTAACACACTAAAAGGTCCATTTTATTAACTTTAAACATAAACATACTAAATCGAAAAACTAAATAAACGATAACAAATTACTCAAATACAAGCTCATTAAGTGTCAAAAAGAGCTCAATTTGCTACAACGAATTGTGGCAGATCATGAATTAATCATAATTATTCATTAAATTGAGTATATATGTTATGTAATGTGATTGAATGGCATTATTATTGTTGGAATCAATTGAAATAGTTTGAATTGCTTTAACAACGTAATGTAATGTCAAGTATTCGACCCGACAATAAAATCAGATATGGGGTGTCAACATCTCCAATGCTCTTACCCAAAAACTCCAAAAATAGAGTGAGAAAATAACTAGTTATTTGAAATAAGAAAATAACAAACACTTGATGGGGAGAAATATGCAAGAAACTTGTTACTGCTCAATGCATTTTATTTATAACCAAAGGTGCCTTTAGGCCTACATGACAATTAAAATACTGAAATAATGCAGAAAATATTGTAATAAAAATAAAGTTGGACTAAATCAAGATATAAGTAAAAATAAAATACTGCAGTTAATTAGAATCACGTTTTCAACCAATTTTGCCTTGCATGTTAATATAAAAATATATTTTTTTCAATTGTTACTTAAAAGCTTTATATTTGATGTACTACGACTGTATAGAGCAAATCATATTGTGCAACATGTAAAAAATAAATATGATATTTATTTTTTAATGTCGGTATATAAACTTATACATTTAAAATTTTTATTTAAATAATAAAACTGTTAACTATTATATGCTGATGCGTATGATATAATAGAATCTGATGTGATCTGAAACAAATATTATATAAACAAAATTTTGAGTTAGGCACGATTATAGTTGGAAAAAAATACTAGTTTATTTATAAAAGAATTCAAATGAGATGAACAAGTACAAATAAATATCCCCAATTGTGTTACTAACTCCAAAGACTGTAGTTAGTGAGATAGCAAAGAAATGTTAAATTAAATGTTTCTTATTAAACACACTGGGGATCTGATTTGAGTTTGAAAGAGTAAATGGGGCAGTTAAATTGATGGTCAATGAGATGGAAATAGAGTGGGACAGTGACAGAGGGGTATATTATTTATACGCTATGCAAACCAATTTGTTTGTTAGTTTAAAGATTTGATGCACGCAATTTGTGTGCGCCAAAATATATAGATTCCGGGGTCCTGCACGTGGAGGAAACTAGCTAGTTCAAAGTAGAAGGGCAGATAAATAAGAAGGGTTGTTGAACATATGCCCTCTTTCATCTCCTCTTAACCACATTTTTCCCAGCCCAATCAAATCTCTTCTTCTCAAATTACTCCATCATTGGATGCATGCATTTATTATTTACCGTGTTTTTGTACTAAGAGGAAATCTGATTCCCATGTCTATGCAAACTGTAGTGCAGGAATGCCAACAGAGTAAGATGGTATGAGATGAGTTGTTTTTTTCTCCCATCCAATCTCTATTTTATATATATTCTAAATTTTATTACATACTATGTTAGTTTAAAATAATATAAAAAAAATAAAAAGTGTGGCCCGAAAGTAGTTAATAGTATCACATAAAATATTTACGAAATTAAAATTAAAAAAAATTAAATTGTGAATATATTTAATTTGAATATATAAATACCTCATATTAATAATACTAAATTAACTATAATTGTTTATCATGGTGTTGTCATCAATATTAAGTTAGAGCCGAGTTTACTTGTGATATCAACTCAATCAACAACATTATTAATATATAGAATTGAAGAAGGTAATAAAATTTGCATAATACAATTAATAAGTAAATATTATATTGAAATAAAATTTTAGTTTAAGAGTAAATTAATAGTTTGCTGCTATGTAATCAACATAAGTTCAAATACAAGCACAAGCAAAGTTTTTATTTTTTATTTAAATAAAAACACTATATTCTTCAATAATTTAAAACTATTAATCTATTTTAGTCTTTTCATTTTTTCAGGAAACTTAATAAAAAAATTTCATGCCATTGAATTTGAATCCATACAATTTACACTAACAAATCAACTTTACCACTAAAGCAAAGCTTTATTTTAATATAATATTTATATTTTAATTGTATTATTAATTGGTTTCAAACTGTACATTTCATTATTTATTATATGTTATTTTTATACACACTTTTATATTTTAAATATATGGTTTTCACATGCATATGCGTGTGACATGATTTTTAATTATATTTAAGAAGTTTATTAAGTTAATATCACTCTTTAACCAAGTCCAACTCAATTAAATAATTATCAAATTTTTTTATAAAATAATAAACATTACTCCAAGAATCTTTTTATCATTTCAAATAATGTCAAATCTAAAAAAAATACAATTAATGATATTCTAACCCAAAACATCATAATTTTTAATATCTTTACTATTTAAACTAATTCTTTATTTAATATTTAAATTAACTTTTTATAAATATATTTGTTACATAATTTTTTTCACTCATATGATACGATAGTGTACTCTAATTTAATATAGATTCTTGTCCCTCAAACTCTATTTAATGTTTTAACTCTTTATTCAATCCTAAAATGAATTTTTTTTTATTTGGTTTTAATCTACGGCAAAATTTTACATAAGTTTTATTTATATTAATCTAAACTAACTCTTTGTTATAAAATCTTATAAAAATAAGAAATTATCATCGAAATATGTAAAAATAATTATAAAAAATAAAATATTTTTTTAAACTCTTAAATAGTTAAAAATACTAAAATAGTGTTTTTACAGGAAATATACTAAAATCGTTATAAATTCTAAACAGGGGTATTTTAATAGTATAACAAAACTAGGCGGGTGAATTTTACCTACTTGGTTGCCACTCCTTATTCTTTTTCCTAGGCTCTGTAAAAAACAAATGAGTTCAAAAGGAAAGGTATTTTTTAATATATATATATATATATATATATATATATATATACTCTTTAAAAATGTAGTTTCCATATTTTTACTTGCAAGAATTAAATTTATTTTTAAAATTTTAAAATTCAGATTAAATTTTTAATAATTTTAAAATTATTTTTATTAAATTCAATTTCTTTAAAATGTTATTTTTTTAGTTAAATGTATACTAAATGAGTTTTTTTTTTTAAATCTTATATCAATAAATTTAACAACAAAATATTTAACAGTATCAATAATTCATCCTAAATTTTAAAATTAAAAAAATTAAATTCCTTAAAATAAAAATAAAAATAATAAATTTTAAATTTGTAAATACTACTAGTTATTGTATATTTTAACGGTTAAAAATATAGGGATGACGCATGTGGCTATTTCTAGATCATTAACGTTCCCCCTTTTAATGGCTTTAAAAAGGAGGCGACGGCTTTGTAGTGTCATGTGCTCATTTTAGCGCACACACACAGACAAACTCTCTCTCTCTCTCTCTCTCTCTCTCTCTCGAGAGTACATCACCTCTTTTCTGGTTTTTGTGATCATTTCAGATTGTGTGGCTGGAATCGTAGAAGAAAGAGAAAAAAAATGGGAAGAGCCCCATGTTGTTCTAAGGTAGGTTTGAATCGAGGTCCTTGGACAGCCAGAGAAGACACATTGCTGATTAAATATATACAGGCTCATGGAGAAGGTCATTGGAGATCTTTGCCTAAAATGGCTGGTAATTTTCTACATCTGTCTTAATTAGCAGCTACAATTTTTATTTCTTGCTCTAGTTGTTGTAATTTCATTGATTTTGGGTTTGGTGGGCACTGTTCAGGGCTGCTTAGGTGCGGAAAAAGCTGCCGACTAAGGTGGATTAACTATCTCCGACCTGATATTAAGCGAGGAAACATTACTCCCGACGAGGACGACCTCATTATCAGGCTTCATTCTCTTCTGGGCAATCGTTGGTCTCTCATTGCTAAAAGACTTCCAGGCAGGACCGACAATGAAATCAAGAACTACTGGAATTCTCATCTCAGCAAAAGGGTGCTCAATAATTCACAAACTAATTCAACTACAAGAAGCAGTCGTAAAGCCAAGAAAGCCACTGAAAAGAAGCAAAAGGCCAACAATGTGGAGGAGAAAGAAGAGATAAAGGTGCTGCATCAACCAAAAGCCAGCAGGGTTTCGCCATTCTCAGTAATATCAAGGAGCAGCAGTTTTGACAGTCTCATAAGTGGGTCATCTAGCAGCGGTGAAGGGAGCAAAGGAACCAATGATGCCTATGTTTTTGATATTCCTAGCTATTGGTTCGACTTAGCAGCTGATACTAACCTAGAATTTCCTGACGCTGAGGTGTTTTCAGATGCCACACCCGTAGAAGATAGTAATTTGCTTGACGACATTTTTGAAGAATACCAGAAACTTCTTGATGGCGAAAGAGATTCCATATTTGATGTTCTCTCTTGATTTTGAGTATTTTCTGCTACAAGATTCTCCACTGTATAATTCAATCTCAATGAACTAATAATTAAAATCCTAAAAACACTCTCAAAAACAGTATCTGGAACTGAATCTTGCTTAGGATCGAATTAAGAAATACGATAAACGATAGTAAGGAAGAAAACAACCGAAAAACATGTTGCCGTTGCTCTTTTGTTCTACATCACCTTTCAAGGCACTTCCTTATTAACAAAACCGCCTCAGTCATTTTGATTTAGATTTGTACTAAAATAATTAAATAAAAAAATAATAATACAAACACATTTAATCTAGTAAAAAAAGCTGTAAGGATACAATTTTTAGTAAGGTTAGAAAATGTGGATTCGGAATTTCGTATCTGTAAATCGAGCCTGTAAATATAAAATAAAAATATTTACGGAGTTATTATAAAAATATAATAAATTTTGGTTAAATAATTTAACTGAGAAAATAGTTAATTAAGTTTAGTGATTAAATTGTAAAAGTCCAATCACTATAAAGATTTAATTTAGAAAGATGTAACATCCTGTGTGGCGAAGTCCTAGTCTCCGATTATTGTTTGCGATGTATGGTATTTAGAGTAAATTTTGAGTAGGTAAGATGTTAGATTTGACTAAGTATATAAATTCTATGAATGCGCCTTTGGACGAAGTTTTTGTTTGGCGAGTTTGCTGGTTTGGCGAACTCTTCTGTAGAGTATGCATCACCCCAGCTGTTAGACGATTATGTTAAGTCCTTAGTTTGAAAGAAATATTTATTATTTTATTATTATATTATTATTCTACTTGAACAATTTAGTTACACAAAGTTCTTTAAACTTACTTAGTTACCTTTCCTTCTTAATTCTGTTGACGAAGTAAATTAATTCTAAAGACTACGCTAGAGGACAATCGTTGCAGTGAGGCTTTTAATATTTTGTATTATGCATGGCATGAGGTGGTATTAAGATGCTCATGTTTTGAAAAACAATTTTTTTGTATTTAAACTTGTGTTTACAAAACTATGCTTTCCATGAAATTCCAATGAAGTCTTATTGGTTTTAAGTGTACCATTTTTACCTAGCCTTGAATGACAAACTGTTTATATTTTGTATTAACTTAAATTGTAGCTTAATTTGGTTTATGCCAGATACGATTTTAAATATAATGATTTTCTAATAGTGACTCAATATTCTCGAGTCCTCTTTAAGGATCGGGTTTGGAGTGCTACAAGTTTTGATATCAAAGGAAAGTTTTAGTCGATCTTCAAAGAAATCAAAGACATTGTCACACCCCTATTATGGATAATACACCTCTAGCTTAGTCTTTAATGTTTTGTATTAAGAAAACACTTCTTTTGTAGTGAGAAAAGAATATGTTTGATTGCTCCATAAAAGGCACTAATGAAGAGATGGAAAGTCATGTCCCCACCCAAGAATAGGCTACCATTGCCAACAGCAACAACAATATGGGAAATGCATGAAATGCATTTAGAAATATGTTCTTTACAATGAGACTCAGTTGTTTGATCAATTCATGGGAAATAAACAAGCACAACAGCCTTAACAACTAAAGCACCCTCTTCAACTACAACCTAAAGTGGTTCGCCCGGCTTAGCCTACTTCACATGTACCTACTGCTCCCCTTATGGTTGATTTTGTCTAAGATATTTGTAAAAAGGGCGCCAATGAATTCCTTGGTGATAAAAGAGATGACCCTACTGTAGTTGAGCAGTGATTATCTTGATTATGTAGGGTTATTAAGGAACTAAAATGTAACCATGAAGGTAGTCTTCGATATGATATATCATTGTTGGAAGAAGAAGTTTACCAATGGTGGGAAACCTTGGTTAGTGTTACCCTAGAGACAATGATTGACTGAGATTTCATTCTAGAAAAGTTTAGAGAGAAATATGTTAATTAAATGTTTGTTGAGCAAATGAAGAAAGATTATTAAGAAAAAATGTTTGTTATGGAGTATGAGTGTGATTTCTTTCGGCTTAGTCGTTATGCCAAAAACATGTTTCAGACAGAAAAAATGATGTGCAGTAAGTTTGAGTGGGGACTCAGAGATGAAATTTGTGCCTTAGTGGTAGCCTCAGTATTCAAGACTTTGCTAGAAGTGACAACCAAGGCTCACAAGATGGAATCAACTATTAAGGATAGAATTAAGAACTTTGGGAGTGAAAGAATGAAAAGAGGTAGATCAAGTCCTCCATATCCATCTAGTTTTAAGAAATCGAAAGATGACACCTTTTCAGCTTTAAAGAAAGATTCACAGTTCACAGGCTACAAACGTGAAGGATTCAGCAAGCTATCTATGTCTATGGCTAGTTCTGGTGGTTCCAGAATGGAAAAAAGTGAATGTGATTACTATGGAAAGAGTCACAGTGGTGAGTGCAGGAAAAAATTAGGAGCTTGCTTTAATTGTGGGTCCAAGAGCCACTTGGTTAAAGATTGCCCATCTAAGTCTGAATTTAGCACTGAGAAATCAGTTAAAAACCCACAAAAGTTTCAACAGGAGAATAAATCTGACATGGCAGCTAAATCTAGCTCAGTACATAGATCACAAAAGAAGAATTTTAGTTGGATGAGTTCTGGCGTATCAGCTCGAGCCTATGTGATGAAGGCTAAGGAAGATGCAGATCTACTTGAGGTTATAGCTGGTAATTTTTCTTTTCTTGGGAATAATATTTATGCTTTGATTGATCCTGGTTCTACTCCTTACATTTGTACTAAGGTTATAGAGGGTCTTAGCCTTGAGTAGAATACTCTAAAATGAATGTACTAGTAACGAATCCTTTAGGTCAAAGGTTTAATAATGGAGGATTTTTTTCGAAAAAATGAAAATATGATTTTTTTAGGCTTAAGTTGGTTTTGATATGCACCTAAACACATAATTAAGTGTTTATAATGATTGTTAAATGATTAGAATAGACTCAGATGAAAAAAAATAAGTTTCGACTTAAATCAACTAAGTTTTCGACTTGTTTTATTAAGGTTGCAATGTGAGATTTTATTGGATTTTTGTATGTTTCTGAATGTGTATTAATATGTATGTATGTTATGTCTGGTGTTGGTGAAGTATTGGATCGACAGGAGGCTTTTTCAAGAAAGTTGAAAGGGAAGGAGAAAGTTGGTTGAGCTTCCGGCAAGGCAAGCGGAAGTGTCGAGGTGAGTGTTTGAATTAATGCTACTAGTAAGCATGGTTTTGGTGGTTAAAAAGACGCTTGAGGAGACTTAAATCAAATTTAAATTTTAAGTGTAAGTGTGATCTAATTTATGTGTTATGTGAAGTGTGTGATGATGTTACGTATGTGGCGTTGGGTAAATAGGTCAAACAGTGAGTTGAGGTGTTTTTAACATTGATTATGATCTATACTATGCTGATTTGATGTAGATGATCATGATGTGAAATGTGATTAGCTCGTTGAGCATTGTAAAAGCACTTAGGAGTGTCGTACGCATGCCTTGCTAGTATGTAAAGTGATTGTGAAAGTGATTAAAGTACTATAAAATGTGCTTAAAATAGTGATGGCTAATGTTTAATTGTGGACATATTGGCCTTGAGATCTCTTGAAATCATTGGATATAGTTGGCATACCATAAGATTGTGAGTATTCACCATTTTGTGATTTATGTGATGAGCATTGAGGCTTATGGGCTTTTTGGAATGATAAGGGAATGTTGAGCTTAGCTCCATTCACTGGGACAACATGGTGTGTTTGGAGAGTGCTAGCGTCGAGCTACACTTATTGGGATAGTGTATGACTCCTTAAGTCTTTAGTGTGTGTAGAGATTCGAGTATCCAATGTATATGTAAGCATATATGTGTTTCATGGTTCTTAAGTGCCAATATGTCAATTAATGTTGTAAAATGGATAGTTGTGCTACTATGAGATAATGACCAAGTATGGGATTTTTGTAATTATGAAACATGTTTTTTACTTGTCAAGCACGATTGTGGAAGCGTGCCTTAGTATGCTTTTGTATAACTATTATAAATCATGTTTATTTGGTAGTAATTCTAAACATCCACTGAGCTTGTTTAAGCTCACACTCTTATCTTTAAGTGTGCAAAAAAAAATAAGGCAACCAAGGTGTAAGAGGCAAGAAATCAAGGCAATACTTTTCTGTAGGTGACTTTAGTTTTAAATGTAGTTTAAAGGCAATGTGGGACTCCTCTTTGGGACTAGATTTTATAAGCTTTTTGTGGATTTTGGATTTAATTCGTGGTTTTAATTTGTTGTTTTGATTGCTTTGGAATTATCAAAGTATGTTTTAATGGTATGCATAAGTGTTAAAGACGTGTTTAATGGCTAAAATGAGGCTTTAAGGTCAAAGAAATATTTTGATGTTTGCGGCATGTTTCAACGAACCAAATGGTTTATTTTGGACACATAGGTTCTTTATATTCGCATGTTAGGCCAATTAAAAATGTTGAGTAGTTGAATTATAAGCCTTAGTTAGTGTGTATGCATGATGAGACTACTTGATGAGCCATATTTTGTTAATGTATCCAATTATGTGAATAAACATGATTTAACTATTGATTAGGAGTATTAAAACTTGTTTGAATTATGTTTTGAAAAGTTATACACTTGTACCTTAGATGCTTAATTTCATATATCTACATTTAATTTTATGATTTAATTAATCTGATACTTTGGCATCTTTATGTTAGTTCCTAGGATTTATATTTTAAAAATTAACCATGAATTAATAACCAGATTAAGCTAAAAATTTTAGGAATAGTTTTAACTAGTCACTAGAACTAGATTATCTGATTACATGTTTTGTGAATTGATTATTTTACCCCTAAGTACCTATTGTATGTTTTATGTTAGAAATGCATTGTAACGCCCCATACACGCATTCCACACCGAAACAGTGTACGAGGTATTACCAGAACATAACACATACCATTAAAGAAAACCGAAACAAAAATATGGCATCCAATTGGATCATGAAACATTATAACATATGCCTTTAACAATATTAGCCAACTTCAATGGCTTTGTACAAAATACTTGATCACATACTATAGCCAATATTTTTAGCCTAGGCAATTATGACACGTAACAAAATAACTAAGCCTACTATACATGCCATAATTCAAAATGTTTAGTTCAAATACCCAAAAATATTGATAGTGTAGGCAGATCTTCAACGATCCTTGACTCCTGTGCAAGCTGGATGACACTATAAGACAAAAGAGAGAAAAGAAAGTAAGCTTATAGCTTAGTAAGCAAGTATATAAATAATGAATAAAGAATTTAATATGATTACATAATAACTCAAGTGTATCTACTTTTAATTTTACTGTTTACTCCACTTTGGTCAAGCTGTCTCTCCTGTGTCATGTTCACTAAATAAATCATAACTTGAGTTACAAAACTCAAAATCCAATTCCGTAAATTTTTCTTAAAACTAGAGTTATATATCTACTTACTAATTTTTTCCTATAATTTTTAGTCAAGCCAATTAGTACAGTTTATTAGTTAAAGTCTTCCTGTTTCAGGGTTCGGCCATTCTGACCCCTATATATTACGATTCATATATCTCTCTATTCAGAGTTTTAATGACTATGCCATTTGTTTTTATAAAACTAGACTCAATATGGATTTCATACATGTAAGATACAACTCCTAATTTTTTCTTTACAATTTATGGTAAATTTTTAAAATCTGTACAGGGGATCATGCAGTCATTCTGAACAGGTCTCACGAAAATATAAATTTCTCAAAATATAAGATTCCTTTACTTTCTCTGTTTCTTTTACATGAAAATAGAGTCATTAAGCTTTAAATTCATATCTCATTCAGCCTTTAATTAAATCCCCATTATTTTTGGTGATTTTTCAAATTCACGACACTGCGTCTGTCCAAAACAGTATTATTGCTAATTCACTCTTTCACACTTTCTTTATATTAATCTCATTTTAACCTGCATATCACAATTCATTTTCACCACATTTCATACATCACAAGTATAGGTCTATGATTACAATGTCACCATAAAGCCCTCCCGTTGAACAATTCGGATCAATTCCCGATACTTGATGGTTTTGAAGACACAGCCACCACCATCATATTTCATATAATTCAGCTCTCTTGTACACATGGTGAACACTTAGTACTACCCATGTGACCTAGCCAATTTATCTCGTAGCTCTCTTGTCTACATGGTGTCCTTCACTTGGAATCACACATGCGACCTAGCTACATTTATCTCTCCTGTAGCTCTCTTGTCTACATGGGATACTTCCCGTATCGCACATGTGACCTAGCTATTACATAGTATCACGTAGCTTTCTTGTACACATGATGTGCACTCGGCATCATACATGTGACCTAGCTACACTCCATCTATATTATTCAATCTTTCTGAATGTTCAACCGGGATTTCTCTCTCTATTACTTATTTCCATTCTTCCAATAGTCAATTTATGCTTAAAAATCGGCTAAAATATATATAATAGGCTGAAATATAAAAATGTAAATGAAGTTAATGTATTATTTACATACAAACTTACCTCGGTGCAAAATATGGAATTTTTGCAATTTAGTCCAAAACCTTTTCCTTCACTCATACTATTTATTTCAATCCAAAAATCACATTATGGAAAAATTATATTTTTGCCCCTAACTTTTACAAAATTACGATTTTTCCCATAGGCTCGGAAATTTAATTTCAGCGCTTATTCTTTTGTTTAATGATATGCTGATTATTTTTATCTTCTATGGCAACATCAAATTCTCACTCTAGCACATAGTTATGAACAATAGGTATTTTTACTGATTATGCCATTTTGCTCGTTTTCGCTAAAAATCACTTAGAAAAGATCGTTCTCCTAACTTCAAACATTCATATTCTACCATCAAACATCAAAATACATGCATATCATTCATGGGTAAATTTTTTAAATATAAACCCTAACTCGAAATAATAGTAGAAATAGGTAGACCGAGTTACGAGGATTTCAAAAATGTAAAGAACATTAAAAACGGGGCTTGAATGCAGTTACTATTGAGCTTGAAAGCTTGGGAAAAACCCTAGCTATGGATAACATGCAAATTTCGGCCAAGCTTAATGAAGATGAACACATTTTTGTGTTATTTTTCCCATTTTATTTCATTTTATATACAAATAACCAAAATGCCCTTACTACTAAACTTTCTAAAAATTCCATCCATGTCCTAATTTTTGTCCATATAAAAGATAATGGTCTAATTTCCATTTAAGGACCTCTACTTAAAACCCCCATTTCAATCTAGTGCTTTATGAATTAGACACACACATTTTTCACCTATTTCAATTTAGTCCTAAACGTCAAATTAAACATCCAATCGATAAAATTTCGTAACGAAATTTTCACACAATTATGAAATCATAATATAAACGCTAAAACTTAATCATAATAATTTTTTTTAAATCTCGTATTCATGGTTTCGAAACCACTGTCCCGTTGTTACATGCATGCAATTAGATTTTATTTGAATTTGTATGACTGAATATAATTAAATGTATGTTAAATGTTGATTAGACGTAGAGGAAAAAATAGCTACACTCGAATTCTATTTGTGTTCAATTTGGGTCACTTCGGTGATTAATGTGTCATTATGGATTTAGGTTGGACCGTCCTGATCGAGTTTGGGGCCCATATCAATTTTACCGATGAGGTTCAAAGTGCATTATTACTTCGTACATCCAATGAGGTATGGAACACATTTTACTTCAGTTATACCGATAAGGTACAGAGTGCTATATTTACTTTGGAAGTTTCAATGAGGCACTAGGTGTTGTATTGGTGTGTTGGTTGGATGATCTATGTATTCGTTTTGAGTCTGAGTCAAGCTAATAGGGAATAATGGATAAATTGGAAAAATGATGTTTGAATTGAATTGGTGATATGGATTGATAATATAAAAGCTTATAAGTTAATTGTAATTATAGATAGCATGTGAAAGACCGTGCGAGCCGATTTATACGAGCTTGGAGGGCCGACATGGAAACATAGAGAATCAATAGATTCGATACGAAAATAGGATAATGATGTGTTTAAATGGTTTGAATTGAAATGAAACCAAATGTATTAAAGCTAATATGAAGTAAAGTATGATATGTTACATTGTTATGGTTAATTCGTTAAATTGAAAATATGTTGGATTGTTTGGGTGATATGAATTGAAATGGTATATTGATAATAGAAAGTATATCATTACATGTTTTATGGAATTATTAAATTTGAGAATATATTATTCATATATTTGTATATATGTGATTTGGATAGGTGATATTGGAATAGTTGCAACTTAAACATGCTTGTTCTCATTCTTATCATGTTAATGTTTCTGATTATATGACTTGAATCATGAAAGTATTACTAAGCTCGAATCATGTTAATTGTTTGTGTAAAGTTGTTATCTAGTTGTATTATAAGTTGCAACTAAAGATACAACTAAAACTGGAGAAGTAAAACAATGAATACACGAATTGGCTGCATAATTATGAACTTTTTCCTACATCTACTATGCTTTGCCCAAAGAGTAATTCACTACGATTCAACAATACAAGATTAATTTAAGGTTAACTCACTCGATTTGTTACAAAATTTCACTCTTGTACAATTTGTCTAGATTCATTCTCCCATTGGATTTTTCTTCCTTGAAATTTTAGTCACAAATTGATAAAACAATTTGTTTACAACACAATATGCAATCAAGCTAGTTCCTCTAATGAACAAATTAATCCTCCCTATACGTGTATGTAAAAATAGTGAACGATTCTCGATATATAAACATTTTTTAGACTTGTGAATACCAGATAGTGTCGAAACCTCTTTTAAAAATGAGTTTTAAAAAAAGAAAACGGGAGTCGCCACCAATCTTTTAAAGTGTGAGTTGGATCACTTTATAAAATGTTTTGGTCTACAAAATTATGAGAAAACGGGTTCGGGAATCAGTTACGTACGAGGAAGGATTAGCACCCTCGTAACGCCCAAAACTAGTACCAAATTGAATAATTTTGTCTTAATGTCAAAAGTTTGAAAGGATTTAGAAATAGATCCCTTTTAAAACCGTAATAATTTGACTTAAAAAAAGGATTCTTTTGCTTTGAAAGAATATAAACATCATGTTCAGCATGATTGAACACGATATTTTTTAACTTCTGTAACCAAAATCATCTTGTGATTTTCAAAACTTATTTAGAAGGATATTTTAGATATTTAGACAAACGGGAAATCGCCACCCAGCATGTTAGGGTACTATTCCCAGATTCCTAACTATCAAAAACATTGCCTTATTTTTTTAAAAAAATCTTTTGGACTGAATGAAATATAAAGGTTCTTTAAAATAATGATGCATTTAACATATTATGACATCAATACTAACAATATAAACTACATACTTTGACAATTCATACAAATATAATAAAGTAAATGATGAATGACGACATAAATTATAGTATACATTATCATTTCATGCAATTACAATCATAGAGAACAACGAGAATACCAATATGGATTACAGAATACATACATAATAATATTTCATACAAAATATAACATAGAAAGCAATGAATCTAGTTATCACATAACAATATTCTATGAAAATACTACTTAAAACAATATAAATAATCAATTCTTAATAGACGTAAAAATAACAAATAGGTGATGAGATATTATTACTATTTTAAAATAATATTAAATAAATATAATGAGATACATAAAATAAATAAATAAAATTATGAACATACAAATCAAAAATGAAAATAAGAAAATGAATACAATTTTTTTAAAAAAAAATTAAGTATTTAATAAAATATTAAAATTAAGTATAAATGATGAAGGTAAGTTTTCTTAAAGATGATTAATATATATAAAACACATTACATGATATAATAACTTAATATACTCTTAAAAATATATGTTATTTGTAGTAAATTTTAAAATACTAAACATTAAAAATATAATAATATATGTATTATCTTATAAATATTTATAAATTTAATTTAATACACAAATAAATAATAATAAAGGAATAATATATATAGAAAATTATATGTAATAATATATAATATGTAATAAAAAATATATAAATAAAATATAATGAAATATGAATAATATAATAAATATTATAAGGATAATGTATACATACTATTATTTAATAATGATTTTTAAAATATCTAGAATTTTAGACATTTAATGAGTAATAAAGTGATACCTAATTTATAATAAAATAAAGGTAATGTAAGGAAATATGGTAAAATTTATAAAATATAATAAATTTGTAAACCAAAATACATATGTAATGATATAAACTATATAATAAATGAAACATAAAATAATAGGAATGATATATTAAGTAAATTTACATACAAAAATATAATAAAATAATTAATATATATAATATAAAAATATATAATAAAATATAAATGGAATAAATAACATATAACAAAAATATAACGTATAATAAAATTTATAAGAAAATGTATATAATATTATAAATAATGTAGATAAAATAATATAAAGAATATATATAGTATTTAAAATATATTGAATTTATAAAACAAAACTTAAATTTAATTTAATTTCAAAATTTTAGGGCTAATTATAAATAAATTTAAAATTTCGGGCCAAATTAAAAGACTCGCTAAACCAGAGGGACTCACTAGGCAATTAGCCCTAATCCCAAAACGGCATCGTTTCCATGAATTTGGTTTTAAAGCCACTGTGAGGACTAAATTGAAACAAAATTAGAATGTTGGGGCTAAATTAAGAAATAAAATTAAATTAAATTAAAAATACTGAAAACACGGAAGGATCAATCGGGCAATTTACCCATTTTCTAAAAACACGCGGATCCTAGCCCAAATGGTGCCGTTTTAGTGCTTATTAGACTAAGCAAAACGACACCGTTCTAACTGCACTATTTAAGTTAGTTTTCAGCCCCAAAAATTCATTTTAGGAACTGTTTTAAAAAAAAAAGTTTGAAAATTCTCTGAAAGAGAGAAGAGAGCAGTCCTCCGGGCTCCGGGCTCCAGCCTCCGTCGGGTCAGGCCCCGGTCACCGGACTCATGCGCCCACGCGCCACTGCTAACTCCGCCCTGTACGGCGGTCTGAATGCGAAACGTTTCGTTTTACGATGAAAAAAAAAGGTAACCTTCTTGTATTTTCTTTTAGTACTTTATTTGTATATACTTGGAATAGAAAAAAAAGATAAAAAGAATCACCTTTACTTTCAATCGACTGTTGGTATTGTAAGTTTGTGTAAAACTGTGTTTTTTTATTGAATCTATGTATCCTTTCTATCTCGTAAAAATTCCCCCTTTACATCGCTCGATTGAAGCTTTTATAGCCACTTGTATATAGTATTTTTACATGTTTAAAATTATTCTCTGCGATATTTGTTTCGTTTCTGTCGTTTCTTTCCATTTTTGCAGGTGATCGAGAAGAGTTAGCAACAAACGAACACCGGCGTTGATTCGGCCGTAGACCACGGCATGATTCGAGGCCTGGAATCATGGCCCGGAATCCCAGCATTGATAATGGGTAGCTGGAACAACGGGAAACGAACGGACGTGCTTGCGGCGTTTAGCTTCTGGAACCTTCCGTTTGCGGTGCCTAGGGTTCCAAAAACCCTAGGTCTTCCATCATTTGTTAACAAAATGGGCCATTTGGGCCGTTGAGTTTTGGGTTAAGGGTGTAACGGGTATAGGGTGTACCGGGTTGTAATAGGGCATAGGGTCTTATTAGGCCTTGAGGCCTGTTTATTGTAAATGGACTGTTTAAATAAATAAACATTTATTTATATTTATTTATTTTTGGTTTTATTCATTTAATTATGGGCCCGGGCAGAAACGAGTTATTACAGCTGCCCCTCTTTGCTCATTGTCATGTAATGATAATAGAGCAAAGACTATAAAAGAACCCGTTTTGCCCGTTCTGGCCCAGTCTTTGAGATCTTTTCTTCAAATGGTCTTCAACCTATCTGCAACTTCAGAGGTATTGAACCATAAATATGATAGCTTCAATTTGCTTCACTTGTAACTTCAGGAAGGCAATATCTGCTATCTTCAACCTGCTCCCTGCAACCTCAGGGATGCCATATTGATATCTTCGACTCGCTCTTTGTCAATACGGAGACGCCAAGTCTGCTATCTTCAATCTGCTCTCTGACAATATAGAGATGCCAAATCTGTTATCTTCAATTTGCTCTCTGACAATACAGCCAAATCTGCTATCTTTGATCTGCTCTCTGACAATACAGAGATGCCAAATCTACTACCTTCGATCTATTCTCTGACAATACAGAGACACCAAATCTACTATCTTCGATTTGCTCTCTGACAATACAGAGATGCCAAATTTGCTATCTTCGATCTGCTCTCTGACAATACAGAGACGCCAAATCTACTATCTTCGATCTGCTCTCTAACAATACAGAGACGCCAAATCTACTATCTTCGGTCTGCTCTCTGACAATACAGAGATGCCGAATCTGCTATCTTCGATCTGCTCTCTGACAATACAGAGACGCCAAATCTAGTATCCTCGATCTTCTCTCTGACAATACAGAGATGCCAAATCATCTTAGATTTGCTTCAACGTAAACGCGTGAAAGCCAAATCTGCTATGTCTTCGATCTACTCTCCGTCGAATACAAAGATGTCAAATCTGTTTCTTCGATTTGTTCTCTGACAATACAGAGATGCCAAATCTGTTTCTTCGATTTGTTCTCTGACAATACAGAGATGCTAAATCATCTTGGATCTGCTTCAGCGTAAACACTTGAAGGTTAGATCTGCTATGCTTTAGCCTATTACCCTACTGCTTAGGGCGTTAAGGCGCATCAATCTTCATTGTCCCTTAAAGGACATGACCTGTATAATGTGTATGAGTTCATACCTAATGATTAGGATGCTATGATCAAAATAAGTCAAATGCTCCTAATTAAACCTGTTATAATGCAAAATGTTTATGAATATGACCCCTATTCCAGACGTCACTACTCATTCCTTCGTCAAAGCTCATCCTTATTTCTCTCGAAATATCATTCCTACTCAGCCTGTGGGTTTGTACCATTCTTCAAATGCTATAACCCATCAAAAAATGTTTGTAAGATAATCCTCTCTTAAGATCAAATCGTTTGATTTGTCCAATCATCATTTTGGACTAAAGAAAGAATTCCCTCAAGTTCTTTCGAACCTCACTTACGTGAATTCCTTGAACAATTGTTCCGTTTCAGTTTCTTGTATTACCTAGAAATTTCCAGAGTAATGAGCAAAACTTCATTTGTGAAAATTATTTAGTTCATCTATCATTATTTTAATATAACATACTTTAAGAATAATGGAAGATGAATTTAATCTTGAGAATAATTAGATTGGAACGAATTTGTCAAAAATACAAAGGAAATTAATCTGATAACCTATCTTTAAGAAGAAAGAGAATCTAAAGATAGCAAACAGGACAAAAGTTAGATGCCCTAGATATCGTCGCTTGAGCGTCTATACACCAGCTCCATGAAAACTTTCTTGAGTTCAACATGTGTTTAAAAGATCCAAAGTACTTTGTTGATGCCCCGATATGCAACGTACTTCGCTCTTTATTGAATCAGATATAGCCAGATTACCGCGTGCTCTTCAAAATTTAAGCTGCCCTTTCGGGTTTTCAACTCAAAACTCCTTTGGTCACAAAGTGCCCTTTGCGGGTTTTCACCTTGGCCTCTCCATTTTTTCCATTTTTTTTCTTTTTTTTCGAAAACTCAAGGCGCCCTTTGCGGGTTTTCACCCTGGATTCTCCTCTCTTTTAGACAAAGTACTTTTTGACTGAGTTTGAATTCACTGGATTAGGTAAATTCTTCCCACCCATTTCCGTTAAGATCAATGCACCCCCAGAGAAGGCCTTCTTCAGACATATGGCTCTTCCCAATTTGGCATCCATTTTCCTCTAAAGTCTTTCTGAATGGGAAGGATCTTTTTTAGCACAAGATCCACCTCGTGGAATTCTCTTGGTCATACTTTCTTGTCGTAAGCTCGCATCATTCGCTTCTGATATATCTGACCATGGTGAATAGCTTTTAACCTCTTTTCTTCGATCAAGTTCAACTGGTCATACCGCGATTGAATCCACTCTGCTTCATCCAGTTTTATTTCCGATAAAATTTGAAGAGAAGGTATTTCAACTTCAATGGGTAATACTGCCTCCATCCCATAAACCAGCGAGAAAGGAGTTGCCTCAGTAGAAGTTCTGATGGACGTTCGATAGGCTAAGAGTGCAAACGGTAACTTCTCATGCCAATCTTTGTAAGTTTCAGTCATTTTCCCCACTATCTTCTTGATGTTTTTGTTAGCAGCTTCCACTGCCCCATTCATCTTTGGGCGATATGGAGATGAATTATAATGCTTAACCTTGAACTGACTACAAACTTCTGCTATCATTTTATTGTTTAAGTTCAATGCATTGTCTGATATGATCCTCTCAGGCATCTCATATCAACAAATGATCTCTTTCTTTAAGAATCGACTTACAGCTGACTTAGTAACATTTGCATAAGAAGCCGCCTCTACCCACTTTGTGAAGTAATCAATGACCACAAAAATAAAGCGATGCCCATTTAAAGCTTTTGGTGATATTGGCCCAATGACATCCATGCCCCACATGGAAAAAGGCCATAGAGAAGTCATAACATGTAAAGGTGAAGGTGGTATGTGAATCTTGTCTCCATAAATCTAACATTTATGGCATTTCTTGGCATAGTTGATACAATCCCCTTCCATAGTAGACCAATAATATCTAAACCTCATGATTTGTCTAGCCATAGTGAAACCATTAGAGTGCGTCCCACAAACACCCTCGTGAACTTCTTCCAAGATTAACTTGGCCTCCATGGCGTCAACACATCTCAACAGTACTTGGTCCTTTCTTCTTTTGTACAAGATGTCCCCATCCAAAAAGTAATCGCAGGCTAATCTCCTTAAAGTTTGCTTATCATTTTCAATTGCCTGTTCTGGGTATTTACGATCTTTCACATATCGCAATATATCCTGATACCAAGGGTTATCATCCTTTTCTTCTTCCTCAATGTTACAACAGCGAGTTGGAGCCTCAAAGATACTCATCTGAGTAGGTCTCATCTCCTCCTCTTTATTCACTCTAATCATTGAAGCCAAGGTTGCTGAGCATCTGCCATCTGGTTTTCGTCTCGTATGATATAATTGAAAGTGATGTCATCAAACTCCTCAAGTAACCTCAAAACTACCTTTCGATAATTGATTAATTTGGGATCCCTTGTCTCCCATTCACCTTTGAGCTAGTATATTACCAACGCAGAGTCTCCATATACTTCTAAGGTTCTTATTCCTCGTGCTATAGTCGCTTGGAGTCCCATGATGCACGCTTCATATTCGGCTATATTATTTGTGCAATCAAAATCCAACTTGCATGTGAATGGATAATAATCGCCACTTGGAGATACCAGGACTGCCCCAATTCCATTTCCCACTGCATTTGATGCCCCATCAAAGCTCAACTTCCAAGGATAATCCGCTATAGTTGCCACACACATTAACTCCTCATTTGGGAAATCAAAATTCAATGGCTCATAGTCTTCTAGAGCTTTACTAGCCAGAAATTTCGCTATCGCACTTCCCTTTATAGCCTTCTGGCTTACATAGACTATGTCAAACTCTGAAAGCAGAATTTGCCACCTCGCCATTCTCCCATTCAAAGCTGTTGACTCCATCATATGCTTCAAAGGATCAAGTTTTGAAATAAGCCAAGTAGTATGATATAACATGTATTGTCTTAACCTTCGAGTCATCCAGATTAAAGCACAACACAATTTATCAATTGGCGAATATCTCATCTCACACTCCGTAAATTTCTTACTGAGGTAGTATATCGCCTTCTCATTTCTTCCTGATTCATCATGTTGACCAAGTACACATCTCATGGAATTACTAAACACCGACAAGTATAGAATTAGTGGTTTATCTGGACTAGGTGGAGATAGTACTGGAGCATTTAACAAGTATTGCTTGACTTTATCAAAAGCATTCTGACATTCTTCATCCCAAGTACCTAGGTTGTGTTTTCTAAGGAGGCAAAATATAGGGTAACATTTCTCAGTTAATTGTGAGATAAACCGAGCAATATAATTCAATCTTCCAAGAAAACCCCAAACTTCCTTCTGGGTACGTGGTGGAGGCAAATCTCGTATGGCTTTAACTTTGTCTGAGTCAACTTTTATTCCCTTTTCGCTAACCACAAAGCCTAATAATTTCCCTGACCTAGCTCCAAAAGTGCACTTTGCCGGATCAAGTTTTAACTGAAACTTCCTTAATCTCAATAATAGTTTCCTTAAAACTTCAATATGTTTCTCCTCCGTTCGAGATTTGGCAATCATATCATCGACATACACCTCAATTTCCTTGTGCATCATATCATGAAATAAGGTCACCATAGCCCTTTGGTATGTTGCCCCTGCATTCTTCAACCCAAAGGGCATTACTTTGTAACAGAAGGTACCCCACAATATTATGAAAGTGGTTTTATCCATGTCTTCAAGATGCACCTTTATCTGATTGTACCCTGAGAAACCATCCATGAAGGAGAACAACGAATATCCCACTGTGTTGTCTACCAAAAAGTCTATGTGTGGCAGAGGGAAATTATCTTTTGGGCTAGCTTTGTTCAGATCTCTGTAATCAACACACATTCGTACCTTCCCATCCTTCTTAGGAACTGGTACAATGTTAGCTACCCATTCAGAGTACTTCACCTCTTGTAAGAATCCTGCATCGAACTGCTTCTTGACTTCATCATTTATTTTCAATACAATATCTGGCATCATTCTTCGTAACTTCTATTGGACTGGCTTACAATCCTATCTTATTGGAAGACGATGCACCACAATATCAATATTTAAACTTGGCATATCTTGATAGGACCATGCAAAGATATCCTTGAACTCACGTAGTAACTCAATCAGTCCTTGCCTTGTGTCTTCAGCAATATGCGTGCCAATTTTCATCTCTTTCCCTTCCTCTAGGGCTACATTCTCTATTGCCTCTTTCTCATGTGGCATGATTTATTTCTCCTCTTCTTTTACCATCCTCAACAGATCCAGTGACATATCACAATCCTGGACGTCTTCAAAATCCTGAGATTCTTCTAAACACATGTCTTGCTCACGAGAGAAATTAGGATTTGTAATATCAATGCTCATGTCATTGATATCTAGGGATCTGTGAAGTATAAAGAATATACAAAGAATGAATAAATTGAAGAATGATTATTTATGTACTATGAATGAAAGAATAAGAATTAGTCAAAATTTAACGGAATATTGGTAAAAGTTATGTCTTATTTAAAAAAAATAATAGATGATCGTAAGCCTATTTCACAAATGTAATCTTATTACTCCTAGGCTCTAGAGTAACAAGGATGTTTTGAAAATTACTCTAAAAAATTCTTAAAGACTACAGGAAGTTCCTCCGCAGTCCAATTGTTTAGAGAGCTTCCCAATTCGTATGGGCGAATGCCCTCAAGGTTTCCTTGTTTCGATTCTTCATCTTGTATAGTATTAATCTGATGACTTCCTTCTACGAGTAACCCTCTCGATATGAAAGTTTGGGATATTGGAGGGAATGTCATCGGCTCCTACTCCACTTCTCTTCTATTAAGGCGCGCCCTTCTTCACTCTTGGCACTTCTCATCCTTTGCTTATAGTCTGGTTTGAAACCCAAACCAAAGCGATCTCTCTTCTCTTTCAGTTCTGGGATTTGAGTCCCTCCTTGTATGTATTTTTCTAACCCCTTTTTTGGTAAGGCTCCCTTTCCGGCCATCATTTGTAGAGCCATCCTTGTAGCTCTTGCTATTTTTGGCACTGATAGCTTACTCCCTTCTGAAATGAAGGTTGCATTCACAAATTCTAAAGAGCGAAAGGAACACTCAATAGAATCTTCGTCCGTCTCGACATAAGGGGCCTTGCTAGAGACTGCAGCTATAATGTCCTCCTCTGTATTGATGGTTACTAATCATCCATCCGTCACTAACTTCAATTTCTGGTGCAACGACGAGGGCACCGCTCCCGCTGAGTGTATCCATGGCCTGCCTAACAAGTAATTGTAGGAAGGCTTGATATCCATCACCAAGAAATCTACTTCGTATATATTCGGCCCAATTTCTAAAGGGATGTCAATCCTTTCCATCACCTTCCTTTCTATACCGTCAAAGGCTCTTACCATATTTTGACATGTCTTCATATGAGAATCATCAATGGGTAATTTGTTCAATGTAGATAACGGTAGAACATTCAAGGTCGATCCATTATCAACGAGTACGCTTGGGAGTGTGTACCCCTTGCATCGAGTGGTGATGTGCAAGGCTTTGGTTAACTCCCTGCCCCCTGGTGGAATTTCATCATCATTAAAGTAGATGAAATTATCCACGCTTATGTTATTCACCAACCGGTCTAGCTTTTTAACGGATATGTCATGGGTGACATATGTTTTATTGAGCACCTTCATCAATGCCTCCCGATGCACCTTAGAACTCAGAAGTAGAGCCAATACTGATATGCGAGCCGGCTGCTTACGCAACTGCTCGACCACGCTATACTTGCTATGCTTAAGGAACATTAGAAATTCCTTAGCTTCCTCTTCCTTTACTGATTCCTTGACAGGCACTTCAACCTCTTTCTCTTTCTCTATACTAACATTCTTTTTTGTGGACTCCTCTTTGACGCCCATCGTATCATACCGCTTCCCACTCTGTGTATGGAAACCCTCAACTTGTACATCTTTAGATGTGCTGGCTATATTCTCCTCCTCTGGCATACTCACACTGCAGTCATAACTCCATGGTACCCTCTTACTATCTTTATAAGAGAAACGCGTAGGCTTATGGATAATGACCTTAGGCACTGTTTTTGCCCCTACCTCATTGTTCCCCAATAAGGAAATAATAATCCTTGGCTGGCTAGTTCCTTTTTGTTCATCTTCAAGCGCACATACGTGTTTTTTACAAGAGCTACCTTCAAAAATTTGTAGCTCTTTATTGTCCATAAGGCTTTGTATTAAGGCCTTAAACTCATCGCATTCTTGGATCTTGTGCCCTCATTAGCATGGAACTCACAATAGTCCCTTGCTTCTTTATTCCTCTCCTTAGAGATTATCATCTTTCTCTTCACCATTTCTTCCCAAATATCTTCATCGGCGTTCTCACCTCAGCAGCCTTCCTTCATTCCCCTCTCACTGGTTTTGCTAATAGCATTCACTCCTTGATCGTTATGATTTGGCAACGAGTTTTTAGTACTAGGGGTATTGTCAAACTTTACTACCCCCATCTTAATAAGTCTCTCTACTGCCTTTTTAAAACCGGTACAATTTTCGATTGAATGCCCCAGTATTCCAGCATGGTATTCGCATATGGCGTTCGCGCCGTACCATTTGGGATATGGGGGCTGCAGTGGTTTTAGGTGAAAAAGAGAAATAGCATGTGCATCGTATAAGCTTTGATAGAGCTCACGATACGTCACGGGGATAGGTGTGAATTGCATCCTTTCAGAATTCTGCCTTGTACCCGACTCCTTCTTTTGAGAACTTTGTTGCTCTACCGCAGCTATTTTAGGTTGACCAACTGTGATTGCCCTTGTGTTGTAGGTGTTTGTGTTATTCACTTCACCATCCTTTCTCCTTGGGGCCGATCTTTTGGTTGCTTCTCCTTCGATTTTGCCACCTCTTATGGCATTCTCGATCATATCTCCCGTCATAACTATATCCGTAAAACTTTTAGTAGTACTCCCAATCATGTGAGTGATGAATGGAGCCTTTAGAGTGTTGATGAACAACATAGTAGTTTCCTTCTCCAATAACGGTGGTTAAACTTGCATTGCCACCTCTCGCCATCTCTGTGCATAGTGCCTAAAATTTTCATCAGGCTTTTTCTCCATGTTTTACAGCGTGATCCTATCCGGAGTCATGTTAGTCACATGATTGTACTGCTGCATGAAAGCTTGTACAAGATCCCTCCATGAACTTATTCTGGCCCGGCTCAGTTGATTATACCACTTGGCTGTTGCTCTAATTAAACTGTCTTGGAAACAAATCAACAGTTGATCGTTATTCACATACCCAGTCATCCTCCTACAGAACATCATACTGTGGGCTTCTGGGCAAGTAGTCCCATTGTACTTCTCAAATTCTGGCATTTGAATTTGTGAGAAAGCATTAAGTCTGGGACCAAGCTTAGATCTTTGGCATCAACTCTATGATGCCCATCAGTATTCTCTAAAGCCATGAATTTTTCCTCCAATCATTTGTAGCGTTCTTCCAACTGTCTTGCAGCCTCAGTCCTTAAATTATCTTTTTCAGCCATGTCTAAGTCAGGAATGACAGGATTTGTAGGATTGTCGCCCAAATTGAATCCTAATCCAGTTGGGAAATTTATTGGGATCCCAGCATCGACTTGACCCTGTTGAGGCCTTATTGTGACAGACGGCCCTCGGGGATATGCCTCAGGTTGGGTTTGTACGTGAGGTGGAGTGAAACAAGGAGGATGACCCTCGTTATCCTCTTCAGTGATTGCCATAGGAGCCTTTCCCTTATCAGTGGCTCTCAGTAGTTGTGCCATCTCAGCCATCATGTTTCTTTGAGCCTCTAACATTTGCTCCCTCATGTCATTTTGCATTTTTGCCAATTGCTCTTGCAATTGGTCCTGCATGTCCTTCTGTAGTTGTTCAAACCTTTGTCCATATTCTTTGACTTAGCGCATGTACAGTAAGGATGTGTTGCTTCCAGGTTTTCTTTCTCTTACTCTCTTTCTCCCTAATAATTTTAACTAATTAGGGTCTTTCTTTAAACTTGAATGCATATGATGTGATGAGATGCAAATGCATGAATGCAAAAAGGATGTCGATTCTGATTCAGTTTCATTTTAGAAAATGTTATTTAAGGAACAAAAATCTTTTCATAAAACAGATTACAAATATACTTTCGCCCGTAGGCCTAGAGTCTTAACCCTATCCAATAATAATGCTAACTCTCGTCCTCTGTCTGACGATGACTCATACATTATACTCAGCGTTCTAGCTTGCATTGCCAAATCCTGCAAATGTTTAGCAACCTCTCGAATCTGAATTAAAGCCTGCTCCATGACCTGATCTCTATCCCCCACTTGATCCTGAAGGTGGTGGAGTTCTCCCTTCCACTGTTCTTCTCTTACCTCAAGCTGCTCAATCTGTAGCTCACAGTCCTGTAGTGCTGCTTCCAACCCTCTAATGTTATGCTTCATTTTCTCGATCTTATCCAAGCTTGCCTTTAACTCAATCTCAGAGTTACAACTTCGGTGATGAAGAGATCGTCCAAGCTCAGCCACCTTAGTTTTTAATCCTTGATTTTCCTTTTCTAGAGCCTGATTACGCGACTGCATCTCTTGAAACTTTTTCTCCCAATACTCGGCCTTGGCTCTTTCCTCTTGAATCTCTTGTTGCCACTGCTCTGAAGATCTCCCTAATCCGACCCTTTTCAAGGTTACATGGGCCTTCTTGTAGTGCGTCTTTAAATCATCTCAATCTTCCTCAATCTTTCTCTTTTCCTTTTTCACCTTCTCGACTTCTATCTTTTGAACATCAATGTCGAGACTTAAGCACATTTTTTCCTCTTCGAGCTTCTCAATCCTCTTTTCAAGCTTTGAATTCTTTCTTTCGAACTCTTGCTCCATAACCTCCAACTTTGATGGAATCACTCGTAAGCTCTCCTCTAATGATCGAGCCACCCCCAAAATTGGCCTAGGGACATTATCGTTGACTCTCCTACTAAACCACCCTTTATACTCAAAGGTTGACGTCGAGCCTTCGGTCAAGATCTTCATACAGAAAGGCTTCTTCCAAGCCTCAGAAATCTCTCGCATCCTCTTCTTATAGTGATCTCCTTTATAAGAGAAATCACTCTGAGCTAAACCCTGTGTAGCCGGTATGAATTGTCTCACTCGATATTGCCTTAGAACAAGCAATGGTGTATATCCAATGACTCCCCAAATTCCTGGCAGAGGGACCCAATCAAAACTGCCACATCGGTAAAGGACTTCACTAGGAACCAACCAAGGAGCCTTCCACATAACATCTTCCTCTCAAAGATTCTGAAGAATGTCTATCCACCTCTCCTCTGAAATGTCATCTCTTCTAGGCATGTCCACTGCTTCCTTTAAGGGAGAATAACCCTCAAAGAATACTCGTCAAGGAACCTTATCAAGCTTCCAGAAGTGGCTATGAAACTAAACCAACAGCAACTGTGCACATCCAAGGAACCTTCCTTCACCAGCTCTTCGACATGCGCTCAAGGATCTTATTGTCTCAGCTAAGATTGTGGGTAAAGGTGTATTCTGTTTACCAAGTCGATCAAATAAATCTGCTATCGCCTCATCTATATGCCCCAACGCCTTTGGGAAAATCACCATGCCATAAATACTCAAAGCCAGGACATCGACCCTTTTCTTCACGTCTGGATGCTTCGATATCAAATCCCTCAAAACGGCCTATGGAATGCACTTATCTCAGTAATCATCACCAACTTCTTCGTAAAAGTTGGAAGGCTAGCAGGCTTAACATAAGCCTTGTGACCCTAAATCCTCGGGCAACGCAGTAAAGTCGTATACTCCTCCAAAGTAGGTACAAGATCAACATCACCAAATGTAAAGCAACTATAAGCAGGGTTCCAGAACTGTACCATAGCTCGAAACAAGTGCCTATCTACTTTGACTTCTAGCAAATAGGGAAGATCTCTATAATTCTGATAAAAAAGCTGCTTAGCCTCGTCATCCCATTGGGCCCAAATGTTTCCCAGCTCATGAAACTCATTTTGTGTCGAATTAACACGGGTGAAGTCTCATAACTCTGACGTATACCCCTCAGTGACACTATCTCTTTTCTCTAACTGAGTTTTCTCTGACCAGGTATAGACAAAAGCATTATCCCCCACTTTATTAAGGTATTCGTTCCTCATTACAAAACTTTCTAATCTAGAAATCGACTCGTGAATCGACACCTTTAAATGCCAAATAACATGCAATGACAGCAAAAAAAAAAAAAAGGTCAGTATCATATATATAAAAAATGATAAACAAGTACTTACAAGGGTAGTTTTCTAAAGGTTATCACTATTTCCCTAGGGTAAGCACTTAAAAGTTCACTATATGAGTTTTAGCTCTAAAGCAAGGGTACCTGAACCAGTAGATTCCTCGGTCTTCACCCATTATAGGCTCATATAGACCAAGTTCATTTCAGGGGGACACATTTCCCTATGGCCATACGGAATGAAAATCTCACGAAGACATAGGTACAGCATCCCGGAAGCAATCCACTAGCTCATACGAAGGTGAAAACCTCACGAAAGTGTAGCTTCTTACTCCCACTTAAGGGTGTGACCACAACGGTCATGCAAGTGCAAAATACAGTAATAAGATAACAAACATATGTAGCAAACACATGTAAAGCAGGATCAAATTTTAAATCTTCCAAACTTCCGACATTAAGATATAAAATAATCAATTTCTTGGCTCGACTCTCTTAAGTCCCCAGCGGAGTCGCCAAGCTGTCGAGACCTCTTTTAAAAATGAGTTTTAAAAAAAGAAAATGGGAGTCGCCACCAATCTTTTAAAGTGTGATTGGATCACTTTATAAAATGTTTTGGTTTACGAAATTATGAGAAAACGGGTTCGGGAATTGGTTACGTACGAGGAAGGATTAGCACCCTCGTAACGCCCAAAACTGGTACCAAATTGAATAATTTTGTCTTAATGTCAAAAGTTTGAAAGGATTTAGAAATAAGATCCCTTTTAAAACCGTAATAATTTGAATTAAAAAAAAAGATTCTTTTGCTTTGAAAGAATATAAACATCATGTTCAGCATGATTGAACACGATATTTTTTAACTTCCGTAACCAAAATCATCTTGTAATTTTCAAAACTTATTTAGAAGGATATTTTAGATATTTAAACAAACGGGAAATCGCCACCCAGCATGTTAGGGCACTATTTCCCGGATTCCTAACTATAAAAAACATTGCCTTATTTTTTTAAAAAAAATCTTTTGGATTGAATGAAATATAAAGGTTCTTTAAAATTATGATGCATTTAACATATTATGACATCAATACTAACAATATAAACTACATACTTTAATACTTCATACAAATTTAATAAAGTAAATGATGAATGACGACATAAATTATAGTATACATTATCATTTCATGCAATTATAATCATAGAGAACAACGAGAATACCAATATGGATTACAGAATACATACATAATAATATTTCATACAAAATATAACATAGAAAGCAATGAATCTAGTTATCACATAACAATATTCTATGAAAATACTACTTAAAACAATATAAATAATCAATTCTTAATAGACATAAAAATAACAAATAGGTGATGAGATATTATTACTATTTTAAAATAATATTAAATAAATATAATGAGATACATAAAATAAATAAATAAAATTATGAACATACAAATCAAAAATGAAAATAAGAAAATGAATACAAATTTTTTTAAAAAAAAATGAAGTATTTAATAAAATATTAAAATTAAGTATAAATGACGAAGGTAAGTTTTCTTAGAGATGATTAATATATATAAAACAAATTACATGATATAATAACTTAATATACTCTTAAAAATATATGTTATTTGTAGTAAATTTTAAAATACTAAACATTAAAAATATAATAATATATGTATTATCTTATAAATATTTATAAATTTAATTTTATACACAAATAAATAATAATAAAGGAATAATATATATAGAAAATTATATGTAATAATATATGATATGTAATAAAAAATATATAAATAAAATATAATGAAATATGAATAATACAATAAATATTATAAGGATAATGTATACATACTATTATTTAATAATGATTTTTAAAATATCTAAAATTTTAGACATTTAATGAGTAATAAAGTGATACCTAATTTATAATAAAATAAAGGTAAAGTAAGGAAATATGGTAAAATTTATAAAATATAATAAATTTATAAACCAAAATACATATGTAATGATATAAACTATATAATAAATGAAATATAAAATAATAGGAATGATATATTAAGTAAATTTACATACAAAAATATAATAAAATAATTAATATATATAATATAAAAATATATAATAAAATATAAATAGAATAAATAACATATAATAAAAATATAACATATAATAAAATTTATAAGAAAATGTATATAATATTATAAATAATGTAGATAAAATAATATAAAGAATATATACAGTATTTAAAATATATTGAATTTATAAAACAAAACTTAAATTTAATTTAATTTCAAAATTTTAGGGTTAATTATAAATAAATTTAAAATTTTGGGCCAAATTAAAAGACTCGCTAAACCAGAGGGACTCACTGGGCAATTAGCCCTAATCTCAAAACTACACCGTTTCCGTGAATTTGGTTTTAAAGCCACTGTGAGGACCAAATTGAAACAAAATTAGAATGTTGGGGCTAAATTAAGAAATAAAATTAAATTAAATTAAAAATACTGAAAACACAGAAGGATCAATTGGGCAATTTGCTCATTTTCTAAAAACACGAGGATCCTAGGCCAAACGGTGCCATTTTAGTGCTTATTAGACTAAGCAAAACGACACCGTTCTAACTACACTATTTAAGTTAGTTTTCAGCCCCAAAAATTCATTTTAGGAACTGTTTTAAAAAAAAAGTTTGTAAATTCTCTAAAAGAGAGAAGAGAGCAGTCCTCCGGGCTCCGAGCTCCGACCTCCGTCGGGCCAGGCCCCGGTCACCGGACTTACGCGCCCACGCGCCACCACTAACTCTGCCCTGTACGGTGGTCTGAATGCGAAACGTTTCGTTTTACGATGAAAAAAAAAAGGTAACCTTCTTGTATTTTCTTTTAGTACTTTATTTGTATATACTTGGAATAGAAAAAAAAGATAAAATGAATCACCTTTACTTTCTATCGACTGTTGGTATTGTAAGTTTGTGTAAAACTGTGCTTTTTTATTGAATCTATGTATCCTTTCTATTCTGTAAAAAATTCTCCCTCTTTACATCGCTCTGATTCAGGCTTTTATAGCCACTGTACATAGTATTTTTTACATGTTTAAAATTATTCTCTGCCATATTTGTTTCGTTTCTGTCGTTTCTTTCCTTTTTTGTAGGTGATCGAGGAGAGTTAGCAACAAACGAACACCGGCGTTGATTCAGCCGTAGACCACGGCATGACTCGAGGCCTGGAATCATGGCCCGGAATCCCGGCATTGATAGTGGGTAGCTGGAATGACGGGAAACGAACGGACGTGCTTGCGGCGTTTAGCTTATGGAACCTTCCGTTTGCGACGCCTAGGGTTCCAAAAACCCTAGGTCTTCCATCCTTTGATAACAAAATGGGCCATTTGGGCCGTTGAGTTTTAGGTTAAGGGTGTAACGGGTATAGGGCCTACTGGGTTGTAACCGGGCATAGGGTCTTATCAGGCCTTGAGGCTTGTTTATTGTAAATGGACTGTTTAAATAAATAAATAATTATTTATATTTATTTATTATTTTATTATTTTTGGTTTTATTTATTTAATTATGGGCCCAGGCAGAAACGGGTTATTACAGGTAGTATAATCGAAATAATCTATTAAACACTTGATATGGCAAGAAAAAAACAATAGATCTTCACCATTAAACTTCTATCATTTGTAAATCTATTTTAAACAAGGTAAGCGAATCATACTAATACTCTTCAACAATATCCTTATTTTGAATAGTTAAAGTCCGATAAATATGAATTAGACTTAATATTCGTCTAAATTTAAACTATTAAAATTTATAGGTAAACAATATTCTTATTATAAAATATTTTTATTATTTTATAATACATTAAATAAAACTATATTATTACTAAAATAAAAACATATAATTAATTAAATTAAATTAAATTAGTTTAACACGTAAAATTATACTCGCAATGCCTGTGACATAATAACTAATATGTATATATATTGATCTTTACTATTTTAAATATAATTATAATAAAAGATAATACAGACAGAAGTGGAATTTAAAAACTTCTAGCAAGTTTTTCCTTTTCCTTTTAATTTCTTAGAAATCCGAGTCATTTGTGCATACCTATGGATCCATCTAATTTAACAAGACTCTAACAAATTATTATTCTATTTATTTTTTATCTCCGGTCTTTATATTAATTAAATTTTTATCAAAAATCTAATTAGTTATAAAAAAATATTTTAATTATTATTCAATTAAATTATAAGTTGATTGATTTTCTAATATAATAATATATTAAATATAATGTAATTTTTAAGTAATATATGTGAGGCTTTTTTCAAGTTAAAGTAGAATCATAGTTGCGATCATACAAAGAGTACACCTGAATGACTAGAATTAGAATTACTTTTTCTAAAACTCAATTAACCTAATAACCATAATATCTCTACACCTATATCAAAATAAACCTATATTGGATTCATAAATGATTTACATGGAGTGAGCTCAAACCTAAGATTTTAAAGTTCTCTTAACATTGTCATTAAACTAGGACTTCATTAGTTGTAAGGTTATTTTTTTATAAAATTATATTTTGTCTTTTATTCTCTTCTTCTTTTTTTAAAATATTTTTATGCAAATGAAGTTAAATATTGAATTTTTTATTGATTAAAACTATTAACTTGGAGATGAATTCAGTTTTTCTTTTTCCATTTATTTTTTTAGTTTTATATTTTAATCAATTTCTTTTCTAGTAGTACATTCTAAATAATGCTAATTAATTAATTTATCATAAAAACAAATTGATTAACTTATCTCAAGGTTAATAAATATCTGAATTAAATATAAACTTAGAATAGTTAATTTTAATTAAAATCAAATATAATCTTTTTGTGAAAGATGTATAATATATTTAGTTTTATACAATTTCAACGTTTGATTAAATTTCATTATTTTTGTAATTGAAAATAGAGAAATGAATAAACTAAATAAAAAATACATAGATAAAAATGGTATAATTGTCTTGTTTTAAATTTATTTAATAAATAGACTTAAATAAAACATTTGAGATTTTCTTCAAATCGGAAAAAAAATGTATACTCTTTAAAGTCATAGAGATAAATGTATTTTACATTAAGCATGATGAACGTGTATTATTATTATTATTATTATTATTATTATTATTTAAAAAAAGGAAAGCTCCAAGATAATTAATGAGACTTAGAAGTAAAAAATTATAGTACTTTGGGGATACAATTTGATCCGAGAATCTCGGATCATATTTGCTACAAGGTTGCGATATTAGGTGAGAATTCAGATGAGTTGGTTATGGTTTTTCATGACAATAGTTGTACTTTTTCTAATTTCAGTAAAATATTTGTTTCGCTGAAAAAATAGAAAAATAAAGTAAAAAGTAATCAGAATACAAGAATCATGCCAAACAAACAAAAACAACACCACACAGCTCATGTGCACAAATTACCTCACGTGGACGGTTTTGAATAGGACAAATTTAATTTAAGTGGTATTTTTTTTTTTTATAAAATTTGGATATATGTGTTTGTGCTCGGAACTTTGGGAAGAATTTTCGATTGGAGGGTATGTGAAAGTGTTTTGTTTTTCCTTTTTTTTTTTAATCGTTATTTGCCTTCTATTCTATCGATTATATGATTTTTAAATTTTTTTCAATATTTGTTTTACAGTTTATATCAAATAATAAATTATAATTTTAAAATGTTGAGGATTACATGCATTATAATAACCACATATATTAAATTGTCCAATTATAATTTTGTAAAATATCTTAGAAATTTAATAATTTATTACTTTAGTACTTAGAAATTTTTTTTTGGTGAATACTTAGAAATTTATTTGTATGTTAATTATTTGCATGTTATTTTGTTACTTTATATATTAATTGTATGTTAAATATTTGTATATTAACATATTTAATTTAACGAGAATCCCGTGTATTGGCTTGATGATCAAAACATTTACCACCCCAAATGTGACCTAGATTCGAGTCATGTTATTATTTGGGATTTGCTTTCCTCTTATAATTTACCATATATATATATATTTAATTTAAGGAAAGTTTCAATTTTAAATTATTAATATTAATTGTATGTTATTTAACAAAAGTTGTGTAAGGCGAAAAATCCAAATCATGTTGAAATTAGCTTATGTTTGCTCGTTCTGCAATCATGAGCGTGGTATCGTCGAGTAATAACTTTCCTTTTAAATTCCCCCTTAAATAAGGTAAGAATAATTTATTAATATTATTATTTTTTAACAGGTGGAATAATTATCAAAATCATACAAGCAATCCAAATGAGCATTTATACATTTGATTACTAATAATTACCAGTTCCATTAGAATAATGTAAGTACCGATAATTTATTAGTTTCCTATTCCTAATCAAATGTAAAAAGAAATATAGTTTGAATGGTTGTTGTACGTAAATTCTAAAATACAATAATGCAGTCTAACGACACGAATTTTAAGAGTACTGAAAGATGCGATTTTGGAATCCTATATTTATAAACTAAGTTCGTAAATACAAAATAGAAATATTTATGACTTTATTTTGAAAATATAATAAAGATCAATTAAGTAATTTAGTTGAAAAGTAGTTAATTAAAACTTAAGGACTAAATTGTGAAAGTCTAATTGCTATTGAGTTTTAATTATGAAAAAACTTGGGGACATAGTGTAACAGTCACTACAGCAAAACAGACTTTTAGCGGCGCTTTTTTTAGCCTTTAGCGGCGCTTCAAAGCGCCACTAAAACTTTTTGCGGCGCTTTTAAAAACGCCGCAAAAAACGCCGCTATAGGCGGCGCCGCAAAAATTGGTGGCGTTTATTGAAAAAAAGCGCCGCTAAAAGTCAAGGCCTTTAGCGGCGTTTGAAAAAAAAGCGCCGCTAAAAGTTAAGGCCTTTAGCGGCGGTTGAAAAAAAAGCGCCGCTAAAAGTCAAGGCCTTTAGCGGCGGTTGAAAAGGAAGCGCCGCTAAAAGTCAATGCCTTTAGCGGCGTTTGAATAAAAGCGCCGGTAAAAGCCAAGGCCTTTAGCGGCGATTGAAAAAAAGCGCCGCTAAATGGGCGTTTTAAAAAAAAGCGCCACTAAATGTAACGGCCTTTAGCGGCGTTTGGGGAAAAAGCGCCGCTAAAAGTAACGGCCTTTAGCGGCGTTTGATAAAAAAGCGCCCTAAAAGTCAAGGCCTTTAGCGGCGTTTTTCCTACAAACGCCGCTAATTTTGGCAGATTTGCAATACATTTTTTACACCTATATTCAGCCCTTCCTGCATTAAAATCCAACCAAATACAACAAATATAGCATAAAATGCAGCCAAAATAGCAAATTTAGCATCAGAAAATACAACCAAAAATATTAATTCTAAATAATATTTCAAATTTAACGAAAAATATATGATGTAATTAATAACGTATGATTTAAAATATTCTTAGAATAATGTTAAACGTGACAAAGTTAAAAATATTCTTACAACGAGAAAACTAATGTCTAAGATGGCGCTTTTTTATGATTGTTGAAACATTTGCATCATCTGCTGAAAGTTGTAGTTGGAGGTCATCGCATACTTTTCCTATGCTCGCCTCCTCGGCCGCCGCCATTGCCTCCTCTCTCTCGCCGCTTTGCCTCCTCTCTCACGCCTCCGCTCTAAGTTGTCATTTGGAGTTCTTCATATTTTCGTTGAACCAAAGCAATTTGCTCAACTGTGTTCGCTTGCATCCGAGCCATCCGATCTCTTAACCTCTCGAACTTGACTTTAGCTTGACTTCCTAGGAAGGCATGTATTGCTAGGAGCGGATCCAAAATATTGGGCCTGGGGTACACGAGATCCTTGAAATCGAACCCGACCTGCACCTTTCAGACCCAAAACTTCAGTGATAATTTCGTTATCAATGTTCTCAAGATTAACAGAACTATCGATCAAGCGATCGCTTCATATTCCGCCTTCTTATCCTTTAGTTTCTCCTAAAAAATCAATTAAAAAGTTAGAAACGAAATATATAATAAAAAGGAATGCAACATAGCATTATTTAAAACTACTAACGATGAATTGAATTAAACAGTTATAATTAAACATTATAAATATTTAGAATAAATCAAATATTATTAAGTAAATATACCATAATTTCTCTAGCCGGATGTCATAGGAGATCCATCTTTCTTCCTATCGTAATCTCAAAAAGTCAAGGCGCGCAACTTTTGTCCAGATTTGACTTCCTACAATATAGTAGTAAAAATATTATTTAATATTAGAAAGTTATTAATATTTGAAAGAATTAATAAAATTTTGATACCTCGGCCTCAGCTACAGAAGCAAAACTTCTCGACCCTAACGTGTGCGTGAATTTTTGTTTTTGCCTGCTGCTTATTCCAACTCGCTCACGGTCCTACATAATGAAATTATTATTACGTATATAGTAAACACTATATATAAGAGTTTGGAAACACGTAATACCTCTCCTTTCTTTGAATTCAGAATCTAACCGCATCTTCCCATTGGTACTCTCGGCATTCCGGTGGGACATTTCTTAATTTTTCCTCGAGGCTTATGTCTTTCTTAAAATATTGTTTTTTAAAGTGCTTTTATTGTCTCTCCATTTTTTACCCAATGTCTTCTTGATATAATCATCGGAGACCTCTAAAGCAAATCTATCCTAAAAAAACACAAGTTTAGAATGTAAATATGAATGAAACTTAAACCAAAATATTATAAATTACATTCACATTTTGTTACCTTAATATTAGCGAGAGCTCGATTTTTGTTGCTATCGGGCATGTGATGCCATGATTCGTAGTTGATGGGCAACATATTGGCATTTCGTGCTAAAATGCCAATATAGCTCGCTAAAAGTCGAGCTTCAGATCCAACAGTGGCCATAAGTATTTCTACTTACTTTGACACGGTTGGCGGGATCTAAGTCGTATAAATCACTAAGCGATTGTACGTCCTCGAACTCTGCGCCCCCCATTTTTCATTGAAAAATGATATACTATTATAATATTAAAATTTACAAATAAATTAATAATAAAAGTCAACACATGTAAAATAAACGTAACATTACTTTGAAATTCTTCAGGCTCGTCAAGTGTCTCTGGCACATTCGAAGATCCAACGGTGTCTCATTGTTCACTACTTCCTTCTTCCAAATTTGGAGTATTCTGGACAATACTTAAACCACGTAATCTTCTTCTACGCATTTTTCCTGCAATACACATAAAATAGTTAAAGTTTAGTAACAAATTACAACAATAATAGTACATATAAAATAGTCAAATTATATAACATGAGCAAGATTAAAATTATAATATTACATATAATTAAAAAAACGTAAAATCTTACTACATCATTATTCGTAAATATCTTCATTCACATCATCTCGAACCCATTGATATTGTGTACTAGTACTAGGGATATTTTCATCTAAGTTTTGTTCGGAAAAGGTAATGTTTCGATCTTTCGACAATGTCATCTCTACTTCCATTACCCATGTCAAACAAGTCTCTAGGGGTGTTCCAGAGTACAACATACCAACCCTCATCAGTTGGATCTTTCGAATAAAAAACTTGTTTCACTTGAGAGGAAAATACATATGGCTCGTCCATCAATTGTTCTCCAGTGTGAATCAAGCGAGAGAAATTCACCATTGTAAAACCAAATTGATCTTTTTTAATTCCTCGAGCGATATTAACATCAGCCCAATCACACCGAAATAAGATAACTTTCCATCTGCCATAGTAATCCAACTCAATAATATCGGTAAGAAGTCCGTAATACTCCACATTACCCTCAACCGGATTACTATCCCTAGCACTAGCATAACTTGTAATTGAAGAATTAACAACAACTCCACAATTTTGAGTTCTCCTCATTCTCTCGTGATACTTTGTATGAAATGTATCCATTGATGAGGAAGGCACTATATCTTTTATTACTCTGTTCGGACCTTGGGAAAGCCATTTAATTTCGTCATTGACGTCCTTCCCACTCCAAACCTATTGAATCGAAAGTAAATTAAATAATTATAAATGTATTATGTAAAAACATTCTTATTTGATTAACTAAATTTCGCGATTATATGTAACTTATTAACTTTAGTTACATACCGTTTGACTTAACCATTCATGAAAAGATTACGTGAATAACTTATTAATCTCTCGATGTTGTAATCTTTGAGAGCGTGCACGAGATCTCAAAATTTGTTTGTACTCACTATGTTAAAAACAAGTTTAATTGGTTAGAAGATCAACAAATCAAAGCAGCGAATATGTAAGACAATTTTATAACTTACTTGCATAGCGGTTCCATTGAATCGTGGTGAAAAAGTACATATCGATGTACTGTATCCACGATATATCATCTAATTCTACAATTTCAACTTTGCCGATTGGTTCTCCATAACTTTGAAATAAATAAGTTTCGGCCAAGTCATGATCATTGAGCCCAAACATTTCTACTTGGTCTATTCAATCGTGTTTCAACATCTTCTAAATATCTAGAGCAGAAGGTCATGCACTCTTCTCGCCAAGTAGCCTTCAAAGAATTGATCCATACGGATAACGCTTATTGCGACAATATGACTTCAATTTGCTTAGGAACCTAAACACGATATACAATATTTATCAAAAGTCAGAACTAAATGTATAGAGGTGAATGAGTGAATACTTGAGAAATGAATTAGCACCTTTCAATAGGATACACATCCATCGATAAAAACCGGTCCACCAAGGATTGCTTCGTGAGGGAGATGGATTACCAAGTGCACCATAATAGTGAAGAAGGAAGGTGGAAAGATCTTCTCTAAATTGCATAAAGTCAAAGTCGCTCGATCCTGTACTTTCTCAAGTTCTTCGACATTCAAAACTTTGCCACAAATAGCTTTCATTATATTGGATAGTTCAATTATACAGACGTTACATTTTTGACATACAAAGACAAAGTAAAGCAATTGGGAGTAAATCTTGCATCAAGATGTGGTAATCATGCGATTTTAATGAATATAATCTTCGATCTTTGAAACTCACACATCGAGATATATTTGAGGCATAATGATCCGGGACCTTTATATCCTTCAACACCATGCAGAAAACTTCTTTCTCTTTCTTTGACATTGAAAAAATAGAAGGCGGCAACCGATATTTCCCATTCGGAAGTACTTGAGGATGAAGATCACGCCGGATTCTCATGTCAACTAAATCAAGTCGGCTCTGAAGATTGTCTTTTGATTTTCCATCGACATTTAAAATTGTCCCAATTATGTTTCTCATGAGACATTCTTTTCAATATGCATGACATCAAGATTGTGGCGTAAAATGTTGTGCTCCCAATAAGGCAACTCAAAAAAAATACTCCTTTTCTTCCACAACTCCGCCTCATTAGGGTCATCCTCTTCGTCAGATTCATCATCAGATTCATCCCTCGATCTTCTCCTTTTTTGCGTGATAGGTGGTTGATTCATCTTCCCGTAACTAAAGTTGATATCTTTTAACATAAACAAGATTTCAGATCCAACGGTGCGCGCTCAGAGCTCCTCTGTACTCTTGATCATCAGTCAAATAGAGTCCTCTCAAATCTAAATTTATGATTTTCATCTAACCACCGACGATGGCCCATGTAAGAGAACTTCTTCCCATTATACAACCACTTGAACAAGTTTGCGCAAAGACAACAAGGACGAGCATAACGTCCTTTAGTACTCCAACCCGATAAATTAGCGTAAGCCGGAAATCATTAATTGTCCACAATAAAGTGCACGTAAATTAAAGTTCTCCTTTCTCAATACATCATATGTCTCAACACCCGACCATAATTGTTTTAACTCTTCAATAAGTGGCTGCAAATAGATGTCAATATCATTTTAGGGACCTTTCTCTCCGTGGATAATCATTGATAAAATAAATGAAGATTGCTTCATGCAAATCCATGGAGGCAAATTGTAAGGAACAAGCACTCTGAGGCCAAATCGCATCATCGAAGTACTCATGATTTTAAATGGATTAAAGCCATCAGCTGCTAGCCCAAGCCTCACATTCCGAGGATCGCTTGAAAGCTTGGAAATTTACTGTCAAATGATTTCCAAGCTAAAGAATCTGCAGGATGTCTTAATAATCCATCATCGGTCCGTTGATCATTATGCCACCTCATAGATTCGGCTGTCTTTGAGGACATGAAAAGCCTTTGAAGTCTTGGTATCAGGGGAAAATATCGCAAGACCTTGGTCGGCTTCTTTCTTAATCGTGCCCCACCTTCATCCGTATTCACATCTTCGTATTACTATTCATCCAACGAGACTTACCGCAAACATGACAAGATTGTTGGTTTTTCTGATCACCCCAGTACAACATGCAGTCATTTGGGCAACTATGAATTTTATCGTACCCAAGGCCCAAATCTTTTATTAGTCTCTTCATATCTTGACAAGACTGGGGAATTTTTGCAAACGGAAACATCTCTCTTAGAAACTCTAGCAGCATTGTAAAAGAGTTTCCGGTCCACCCTCCCAAACATTTTAAGTGAAATAGACGAATGCAGAAGGACAATTTGAATATTTTGATCCTCAGTAAAGTTCTTCATTCATTTCATTAAGTAAATTGTAGAACTTAGCCGCTTCTTCATTTGGCTCCTCATTAGGTGCACTTGTTCCCGCTTTCACTTAAAAAACATTTCAGTAATATTACAATCCTCGGATATAATAAAGTCGGTGGAAACGATTGCTCACCATGACTACGCATATTAAATGCATCCCGCAACATATCTTCCATGTCATCTTGTCTAACATAATCGATGGTAATCGATGATCGAGGATAAGTCGGATTAATCGTTGAAGAAGTTCCACTATATGTGCACTCTCCATGGAAAGTCCATTTTTATACCCCGAATAAAGCCATCAACAATTAGATGTTCAGAGACAACTTCACGAAAATGCCGAGTAGATGTTGCCACACTTCTTACACGGGCAAAGAATCATATTCTCTTGGCTTGCATTTTGAAATGCAAAATTTAGAAAAGTTTGTACTCCATTTTGATAGGCATTGCTTACCCTTGACAATTTCATCCAACTCCTATCCATTTTGTAGTTCTTGAAATCTAAAGTTGACAACGTATTCTGATTACTTAAATGTTCTCAATTGATTTAAATCATATCATTATACTAAATATCAAGTCTCTAATGGGTATAAACTAATTCAGGCAAGTTGCGAGATTTTCAACTATAGATTTATGTATTATGTAAGTTAAGTAAATTTCGTAAACTAGTTATGTATGATATTAAATATTCAATAGTAAATTAATGAGCTCGATAGAACATTTTTCAAGTCTTTTTGAATTTTTTAAGATTCATCATACGTGGCGTTGTTACACCTAGGGAGGATCCATTATATCTTGCACTCGATATAAGGCAACCCGTCAAGTTTCGACCTATATACTTTGAACCTTTAAAATATTTAAAATTAATTCATACCTATTCATACTTAAGTTGAATCAAAAAATAATTAAGTTGAACCAATTATAAAAACTTATTCATACTTATTCATACTTCAAATAATAATTAATACTATTTTGATAAAAAGTAGTTATAACTTTTAAAGAAATTTAAAAATATTAAATATTAAAATCAAACATTATTAATATAAAAAAATAGTAATTTGAATATAATAATATCAAAAAAGAATCGTAGTTTAATTTTTATAAGTAAATTGGAAATAAATTAAGGTTATATAAATATTCAATAGTAAATTAATGAGCTCGATAGAACTTTTTTCAAGTCTTTTTGAATTTTTTAAGATTCATCATACGTGGCGTTGTTACACCTAGGGAGGATCCATTATATCTTGCACTCGATATAAGGCAACCGTCAAAGTTTTCAAACCTATATACTTTGAACCTTTAAAATATTTAAAATTAATTCATACCTATTCATACTTAAGTTGAATCAAAAAATAATTAAGTTGAACCAATTATAAAAACTTATTCATACTTATTCATACTTCAAATAATAATTAATACTATTTTGATAAAAAGTAGTTATAACTTTTAAAGAAATTTAAAAATATTAAATATTAAAATCAAACATTATTAATATAAAAAATAGTAATTTGAATATAATAATATCAAAAAGAATCGTAGTTTAATTTTTATAAGTAAATTGGAAATAAATTAAGGTTATATAAATATTCAATAGTAAATTAATGAGCTCGATAGAACTTTTTTCAAGTACTTTTTGAATTTTTTAAGATTCATCATATGTGGCGTTGTTACACCTAGGGAAGATCCATTATATCTTGCACTCGATATAAGGCAACCCCACAAAGTTTTCAAACCTATATACTTTGAACCTTTAAAATATTTAAAATTAATTCATACCTATTCATACTTAAGTTGAATCAAAAAATAATTAAGTTGAACCAATTATAAAAACTTATTCATACTTATTCATACTTCAAATAATAATTAATACTATTTTGATAAAAAGTAGTTATAACTTTTAAAGAAATTTAAAAATATTAAATATTAAAATCAAACATTATTAATATAAAAAAATAGTAATTTGAATATAATAATATCAAAAAAGAATCGTAGTTTAATTTTTATAAGTAAATTGGAAATAAATTAAGGTTATATAAATATTCAATAGTAAATTAATGAGCTCGATAGAACTTTTTTCAAGTCTTTTTGAATTTTTTAAGATTCATCATACGTGGCGTTGTTACACCTAGGGAGGATCCATTATATCTTGCAGCTCGATATAAGGCAACCCGTCAGGTTTCCAGCCTATATACTTTGAACCTTTAAAATATTTAAAATTAATTCATACCTATTCATACTTAAGTTGAATCAAAAAATAATTAAGTTGAACCAATTATAAAAACTTATTCATACTTATTCATACTTCAAATAATAATTAATACTATTTTGATAAAAAGTAGTTATAACTTTCAAAGAAATTTAAAAATATTAAATATTAAAATCAAACATTATTAATATAAAAAAATAGTAATTTGAATATAATAATATCAAAAAAGAATCGTAGTTTAATTTTTATAAGTAAATTGGAAATAAATTAAGGTTATATAAATATTCAATAGTAAATTAATGAGCTCGATAGAACTTTTTTCAAGTCTTTTTGAATTTTTTAAGACTCATCATACGTGGCGTTGTTACACCTAGGGAGGATCCATTATATCTTGCAGCTCGATATAAGGCAACCCGTCAAAGTTTCCAAAGCCTATATACTTTGAACCTTTAAAATATTTAAAATTAATTCATACCTATTCATACTTAAGTTGAATCAAAAAATAATTAAGTTGAACCAATTATAAAAACTTATTCATACTTATTCATACTTCAAATAATAATTAATACTATTTTGATAAAAAGTAGTTATAACTTTTAAAGAAATTTAAAAATATTAAATATTAAAATCAAACATTATTAATATAAAAAAATAGTAAATTGAATATAATAATATCAAAAAGAATCGTAGTTTAATTTTTATAAGTAAATTGGAAATAAATTAAGGTTATATAAATATTCAATAGTAAATTAATGAGCTCGATAGAACTTTTTTCAAGTCTTTTGAATTTTTAAGATTCATCATACGTGGCGTTGTTACACCTAGGGAGGATCCATTATATCTTGCAGCTCGATATAAGGCAACCCGTCAAAGTTTTCAAACCTATATACTTTGAACCTTTAAAATATTTAAAATTAATTCATACCTATTCATACTTAAGTTGAATCAAAAAATAATTAAGTTGAACCAATTATAAAAACTTATTCATACTTATTCATACTTCAAATAATAATTAATACTATTTTGATAAAAAGTAGTTATAACTTTTAAAGAAATTTAAAAATATTAAATATTTAAAATAAGGTTGGAAAGAAGGTCTGCTATTATTGTAATTCTAATGGAATATCTTGGATGGTAGATTCGGGTTTGGGGACTCTCAACCCCAACAAACAAGTTGACTTTGCTCTAATTATTCCAATCAAATAATTAACTTTACTACATGATTGAACCATAATGATGTTTTAAAACCGTGAAACTTGCCATCGAGTGAAGACCATAAAATGTAGCGACCAAATATGATGTGAAGGGAATCATCTCCCAACAAAAGAAGGCCTTGTAGGAGAGGTCATCAATGCGTTTTTTCGGGATTTTAAAGTGAAATCCCTAAGAAACAAGGGAAGTGAAGCATGTCATGCATTTGGAGTGATAAATGACAAATCCGACTTTGCACACTGCTTAAATATATTTCTTCTTCACCTAAAACACTTAATTATTTATTAGATAGACATACTTTTCATGGATGCCACCTTTTTAAACTTATGGGTCACAATATTTTTTTAAAAATATATCTATATGATACAGGCAAGCCTTACTGGATTGGGGATCTCTTATCAAACTAATAATTCATATTGCTAAGGATTAGATAACTGAAATTACCTTTGATGAAATACTCGGCAGAAGGCCAACCTCGTACGGTGGTGGTGGACAAGGACTCCTCCGGGGTCAAACGATTAGCCAATTTCTCAACAATCTGAGCAAGGCCGTATGATTGCGACGTGGGATCAGGATTTTTCGAAAGAGTAATTCTTCAAAAGAAAATTACAAGCACAATTAGTGTTGGATGTCATTCATTCTATCCATAGAAAATAAGGAAGCACCCAATTCCAAAAAGACACGCACCTTTGAGGAAACACTTAAATAATCCCACACTTCATGTTGTTCAGCCACATTGGGTTATAGACAACAGATCCTATAGAGAGGTGGCTTAGTTGAAGAAACAGGTTCAAAAGTAACCATCCTAAAAAAATGAAAGACTAGGACATAAATTACTTGCAGATATTTGTGAAGATGAATGCACCGCTGATGAACAAAAGGATCCTATGTGCTTGATGAAAATATCCTTTTGGGGGGCAAATGTAATGAATAATTGGGAATTTCTTTCAGATGTCGATGCAACCGTTCAAAATTTCTATATCTGCAGTTTAAAAAGAGAGAGAGAAGATTAACTATTAAAGAAGAAAAAAAATCAAATTCTCGAGCTTCATTTTGTTCTCTTGAGATCAATACATTGCATGTTTAAACTTTGGCACATAACTTGAGGACACTATCCAACAAAATAGCTTTGGCACATAAAATATCTTAAATATACTATTCATTCAATCTAAAGAAATAAGAATAATATAAGTTTCAAACTTCTACAATCAGGTACTCCAAAAAAAAACTAATGATTCAAGTAAACAAATAACATGATATGAAAGAAGACCAAAAAGACCAGCAAGTAAAAGGGTGAGTATCCAAAATATAAAAAAATACCAGAAAGAACAGCTTCAAGGAAATAAATTACATGCTTTTTAAGAGACTTGGCCTAAAAGGGTAACTTAACATGCAAGAACAATCAGGAACCAGCAAAAGAATTCACCTTGCTACAAAGTAATAATGAAATTATCTGAGAGCGAGTTAGCATCATATCCTAATACACCAAACAAGGAATAATCCAGACACATTTCCAGTGCAATGATACAGGCGATCATAACATATGGAACTAACATTCTATCTAATCCTCAGTAATATCACGATTTCTACTATGTCCATCTCAATACAACAACAAATCAGGTACTCCAAAAAAAAACTAATGATTCAAGTAAACAAATAACATGATATGAAAGAAGACCAAAAAGAAAGACCAAAAAGACCAGCAAGTAAAAGGGTGAGTATCCAAAATATAAAAAAATACCAGAAAGAACAGCTTCAAGGAAATAAATTACATGCTTTTTAAGAGACTTGGCCTAAAAGGGTAACTTAACATGCAAGAACAATCAGGAACCAGCAAAAGAATTCACCTTGCTACAAAGTAATAATGAAATTGTACAGAGCAGGTTAGCATCATATCCTAATACACCAAACAAGGAATAATCCAGACACATTTCCAGTGCAATGATACAGGCGATCATAACATATGGAACTAACATTCTATCTAATCCTCAGTAATATCACGATTTCTACTATGTCCATCTCAATACAACAACAAATCATATATATATTTAGTCATTTAAGTAGCAAAACAAAAACGAGAACATATACGAAAGATTAACAAAAAAGCAAGTCTTTACGGTACACAAGAAGAAATAATCCAAAAAAGCGTACCCTTAAATCTTTTAACAGAGCATTGTTAACAGCCCCAAATAGCCCAAAACCCCGAAAAGAGAGAGAAGCACAACAATCTAAGATTACCAATGTCAGCATGCTAAAGTCTAGGGTTCAAAAGAACAAGTAAATGAGAGTACCTTGATTTGATGGACTCGCCAAAGGTAGCCTTTAATCGGGTTTGATTTCAAAATGAAATCCCTTAATCTTTCTGCTTACTGCAAAAAGAAAACAGAAGTGAAATCGAAGTCGAAATGAAATCCAAAATAAAAGGCTTGCTTGCTGCAATGAAATCGAAATGAAAGAAGGAGCTTTGGGTTTGATTAGAAAATTATAATACCTGTCGATCGAAAAGAGAGACGGAGCGAGACGGCAAATGGGATTCGGCAAATGGGATTTGGGAAATTTTGGGGTTTAAGAGAAACTATGATTTGGGGGAAAATGAGGGTTTCGGGTTTACAATGGGGTGAAATGGCTTAGGCTGAGATAGAAAAGGGTATTGGGAAAGAAAAGGGAATCGGGGGAGAGACAGGCTGAGAATGACTGAGGAAGAAAGTGGAATCGGGAAAGAAGGGAATTGGGGGGGGGAGAAATAAAACGGCGTCGTTTCAATGAAAACTAAAATTTAGCCGCTATATCAAAACGGCACCGTTTTATTTAAAATGAATTATTTTTTGCGGCGTTTTTGATCAAAACGCATATTATTGCTTGTCTTTTTATAATTTTTATATTGAATTATTATATCCTTTATATTAATTTTAAATAATTTTTTTAAAATTTAAGTAATATTTAAAATAATTAGATAAAATTTGAAATTTTTTATATATTTTTATATATCAAATTGTTTAGATTAAATATTTTTAAATATAAAAGCATTAATTGATTACATAAAATTTCATCATTTAACAAATCAAATATAAATAAAATTTATCTATTATCTCTTAAATAACTTAAACTATAATCATAATTTTAATATCTAAAATTTAATATTATCTCTTTTACGAATATATAAGAAATTATTTAATATATAAATTAAAAAATACTAATTAATCTAAACCTAAACCCCTAACTTTTATCCCCTAAACCCTAAATCATACAACATAACCCCTAAACTCATAACCCATAACCCATAACCCATAACCCCTAACCTCTAACCCCTAACCCCTAACCCCTAAACCAAAATAACAATTAGGAATAATAAGTAATAACCCATAACCCCTAATAACGAAAATAACGAAAATCCTTGAAAGGTCATAACCTTAAAATTATCATATGTTGTTAATTATGGACATATCTCAAAATTAAATGATTATTGTTTCAATCCCTAGCAAAACCCTTTTTTAAAAAAAAATCAACAAAAATTAAAAATAAATAAATAATGAAAGAAAATAGATCAGTTCTTCAGCTACAAGAATACAAAATCATTAGTGAACGAAATAACAATGTTGAGATATCATGATTATTACCATCTTTGAAGACAATAAAAAGATACATGGCTTACAACAATTGTTTATTTGTCTTAATTACAATGATGCATGCGGATCTGGCTAGCATGCGTTGAGCGTGCCGCATCCCCATTATGTCTCGCCATGGACATGTTTCTGCTACCTACACTTCTCCCCAAAACCAAAATAACCAAAATAACCCATAACCCCTAACTCATAACCCCTAATAACCCCAACACCCAACACCCATAACCCCTAAACCCATAACCCATAACCCCTAAACCCTAAATCACACAACAATAAGTCATATACCCAAAAAAATTTAAAATTATTTTAAATAATAGTATTTTAATTTTTTTCATTTTTAACAAATATTTTTCTATAATAAAAATTCGAAACACAATTAACTTTATGATTATAACCAAAATAACAATTAATTTTTATATAGACTTTTAAATTAATTTTTATATAAACTTTTAATAAATATCTGAGTTAAATAATATCTTTTCACATAGGAGTGTTAAATTTTATAAAAGAAAAAGTAATTCTCTTAATGTACTTTAACAAATTGAATACTAAACCACTTAATCTGTAAAAGCTAAAATATGAGATAAGTATTTGTACTTTTCGTAAAATTAAAATTTAGTCATTATATTTCTATTCTTAAGAATTTAATTCCTCTATGTTTCAAATTTTTGAATTTAAGTTTAATTGTTAAAATTAATTTTTATTATTATTAAAGCGACAAAGTTTTGAACAAAATAATTTAATATTTTAGGGCGTTTAGGGTTTTAGGGGTTATAGTTTAGTGTTTAGGGTTTTAGGGGGTATAGTTTAGTGTTTAGGGTTTGTTAGGATTTAGAGGTTTACTATTTTAGGGGTTATAAAGTAGTGTATATGATTTTTTAGGGTTTAAGATTTTAAGAGTTATATAACTTTTAGCGGCGTTTTGACAAAAGCGCGCTATTGCTTAAATCTTTTAGCGGTGTTTTGACAAAAGCGCCGCTATTGCTAAAATCTTTTAGCGGCGTTTTGACAAAAGCGATGCTATTGCTCTGCATCTTTTAGCGTTTTTTGCAAAAGCGCGGCTATTGCTCATCTTTTAGCGGCGTTTTGACAAAAAGCGCGCTATTTTCTCAAATTTTAGCGGCGTTTTGACAAAAGCGCCGCTATTGCTCCGTCTTTTAGCGGCGTTTTGACAAAAGTGCCGCTATTGCTCTGTCTTTTAGCGGCGTTTTGCCAAAAGCGCGGCTATTGCTCTGTCTTTTAGCGGCGTTTTGCCAAAAGCGCCGCTATTGCTGTCTTTAGCGGCGTTTTGACAAAAAAGCGCGCTATTGCTCAAATCTTTTAGCGGCGTTTTGACAAAAGCGGCGCTATTGCTCTGTCTTTTAGCGGCGTTTTGCCAAAAGCGCGCTATTGCTCCAATCTTTTAGCGGCGTTTTGCCAAAAAGCGCGCTATTGCTGTCTTTTAGCGGCGTTTTGCAAAAGCTGCTATTATTCTGTCTTTTAGCGGCGTTTTGCCAAAAGCGCGCTATTATTTTCTCATCTTTTAGCGGCGTTTTGCAAAAGCGCGCTATTGCTCTGCTTTTTAGCGGCTTTTTGGTGAAAGCGCCGCTATTGCTTTGTGTTTTACAAATTTTGTGGCGTATTTTGATAAAACGCCGCTAAAAACGCCGCTAAAGCCCTATTTTCCTGTAGTGAGTCTGTTTTCTAGTGGTGTTGGAAACAATGATTTCGGGACCATAATTCTGATGTGTCAGTCCGTAAATATTTAATATTTAATATTTACGAAATCATTAGTGTCACATTGAAATTTAATTCAAAAATTTTAATATTTAGGTAGTTAATTAATTAAAAAAAACTAAATTGTAAAAACTACGAAAATTAATTTCTATTAGTTATAGAGTTAAGTGGCTATGAAAATATAAATGGAGAGATTCAAGTGGAAATTATACCATATGGTTTATTAGTGGGATGATTCATGCATGTTAGAATTGAAATATTAAGTTAATATTAAGTTTAAAAAGAAAATTTCGTTAATAATGAAATAAAACAAAAGAAGATAAAATATCATCATCTTCTTTAGTACACCCACCGAAAATTCAAGCCAAGAAACTCTATTAGAGGAGCTTTAAATTCGGCAAAACAAAAGTTAATGCATGTAAGTGTTTTCTTGACATATTTTTCTTAAATTTTATATTTTTGTGATTGTTGTAGGTCTAGCTAAATTAAGGGTTAAATTGTGAAACCGTTGAATGCTTAAAAATTTACCATTGATAATTTTGAATGTTTTTTTTTTTATGTTAATTGATTTTGTTGGGAGCTTGGTTGTTAGATTTGATTATATTGTAAAGTGATTTTTAGTAATTTTGAGGTTAATTATTAAATAGATTAAATGTGAAATTGGAAGAAGTTCATTGAAAAATTTATAGATCTAGGGGCTATTTATATAGGCTAATTATTCCGCAAAAATTGGGTATATGAAGTAATTGAGAAATAATTTTGTTTCAGTTTTAGAGACTAAATCGAATAATGTGTAAAAGTTTGGAGCAGAAGTTAAAAGTTGTAAATAGGAATAAATGTGTATTAAATTGAATATTATATGAAATTGAGATTAATAATTGAAATAAACTATTTTATAGATCAAGAACAAGCTGATAACTGAGAAAAAGGGAAAGTTACCGAATAGTCCCTGAACTTTCGTTGTCTCTGCAGTTTAGCCTTGGTTGTTCGGTTTAGTTTAGTATATTTTGTAATGTATTGAATTAGAAATTAGTTGTTGATTGTTGAATTAATTGTTCGATGTTAAATAGTACGAATTGAAGTAGTAAATTGCTTGGAACATTTTTTAGTGATGAAATCTCTTGAGTCGAGTGAACGTAGGATTGAGTATGATTGGCATGCCAATAAGTTATATCGTGCACTGTAAAGGATTGGCTTGTGGTGAAAAAATAATTCCTAATTTGTGTTTATACACTGATTCTAACGTGTTATTGGGGGCGGAAGTAAAGCCTTCGGGATTGGCACTTGGTGCCCAGGCGTATTTTCAGAGGGATGTTAGTCTACAGGCTAGGCACTTGGTGCCAATGCGTGTTTTTGGATGAATAACTGAGTCCTCATATCCATATATCGTTCATTGGGCAATATTCTCTAATGTTAAATGATTTGTCATTGAATTGTTTGAAGATTATTCATGAATTCCTTGAAAACATTGTTGCTACTATTGAATGATCCCATATGATTGTATCAACATGTAACTCGTACATGACTGCATATATATACTCACCTGTTAATGATTGTGGTTGACAGGAAACACTTTTTATTACTCTTGTTATTATAACTGCTACGCTTATTTCAGTAAGCTTTATCATTTAAATTGTCAAATTTACTAAGCTCTGTAGAGGCTTACTCGCATTATTTTCTTGTTTCCTTGTATATAACGTTTTGTGGAATCGGACAATCTGATCAACTTGAAGATCACACTATCTAGATATATTTTGGTAGACTATGATATGTTTATTTTGGGTTACATGGCATGTAATAGGTGTCTTGTATATGTTTTGGATGCTTATTACTTATGATACATCTTAAGGTTGGATAATGAAATTTTAAGTAGATATTGGCTCACATGTATATATCTATCTTTTGGCTTTTGGTTTGTAAAGGTCTATATATTTGTGTTTTGATCATTTGGTATAAGTTTTATATAAGTGTTTGAAAATATAATATGAATGTATATGTTTGAATGAGAAAAGCAATGGTAAGTTTTAGAATGAGATGATATATGATATGAGAGTTTGAATGAATAATTGTTCATGTGTTTGGTATAGGAATGTGAATTGAGGTGGCAATTGATGGCATATCGATTAGAAATTGTAACAGCCCGTTTTCAGTGAAATCGGAACAGTGGTTTTGGGACCACAAACCAGAAGTTGAAAATTTTATTTTATTATTATTTTATTTCCTATAGCATCATAGTAATACCGTATAAAAATTTCGTTAAGAAATTTTACCGTTTACATGCTCAATTTGATAAAAAGGACTAAATCGTGTAAAGTGCAAAAGTTGAGTTCTTGTAGCTAAATGTATTAAATAGCTATAGAACCTTAAAGTGAGAGTCCTTATATGGTAATTAGACCACGGATGAAGATAGTGGAATGTGATGGTTTGGCATTATTGAAAATTTGATTAATTTTTAAGGTTAATTAAGTAATTAGTAAATCAAAGATAAAATTAAATAAAACAAATCAAAGTATAATCTTTTTCTTCTTTCTCTAATCGAAAGTTCAAAGAAGTGGAAGCCATTAAAGCTTGCTAGGTTCGGCCAACTTAAGTCCTTATGCATGTGAGTAATTTTTGTCCCGTTTTTAATTATTTTTATGTTTTCAGGATCATTCTAGCTTAATCTAGTTAGCCCGAGGACTAATTTGCAAAATTGTTAACCTATTAGGGTTTTTCCATTAATGAATATGCATATTTTTTGATGAGTTATGGAAGAAAATGAATAGTTGTTGTTAGATAAACAACTTTTGTTAAGTGATTTTTGATAAAACTGTCAAATAGGGATTAAAATGAAAAATAAAAAATTTTACATGGTGAATTTGTGAAACAAATGAAATATGGGGCTTGCTAGAGACCTAGTTGATATTCGGCCATAGTGGGTTGTGGTGAAATTTCGTAAATTTCCATTTTTATGAGTTAGGGACTAAATTGTAAAGAAATTAAAAGTATAGGGGCAAAATAATAATTTTTTAAAATATGATTTTGGGTTAAATTGAATGAAATATTTATTGAATTGAGTTAAATTTATTCGTATAGATTAAAACAGACCTCGTACGACTTTAGATCGGGGCAAAGAGAAAGTCTCGGATTAATCACCTCTGTATCTACGTATACTCGTTGAAGTAAGTTCGTGTAATTAAATCGAGTTCATATGTTTTTAATTGAATTATACATGTGTTGTGAAATTTCAGACACATACCAATTGCATATCCAACGACGTACGAAAATTACCGAGTCCCATTTGAACCTTAGGAATTCATAGTATACAAATGACATGTCATTAGGGCTTACATGATTCGGGTGTTGGTCCTGAACGTCCTACCGATGGATGAGGTCTAGCATGTGTTACGGATACTCCACAGCTTATGTGAGCAACATCGTGTAGCTATGTTCTGACCCATAGCTTGTGTGAGCAGGCCCATTTTCACAGCTCGTGTGAGCATACTGATTCACAGCTCGTGTGAGCATACATGTACAGGATTTGACGGATTACAATTATATGATTTAGCATACTATGTGTGAGCTATCCTGGGTATCCAATGATATTCTAAATGGTTCAACGGGCATTATTCTGATATGAAATGGTAAGGATTTATTACGGATTATTACAGGGGTACATATGAGTTATATGGAAATGTTGTTACATGATATATGGAAAATTGAATTGATGATACATGTATATGAAACTTAATCAATGGTTGTGCTCATCCATGATTATTGGTTTGTGTATGTATTTACATCGCTAACATGGTTTGTGTATATGTGCTTAGGCATTTGGCAAAATTATTTTGGGATATGCTATGTTTATCTTACCTATTTTGTGATTAAATGGTAAGTTATGTTTTAAGTTATACGAACTTACTAAGCTTAAATGCTTACTCTATGTCATTTTTCGTGTTTTATAGTGTCAAAAGCTCGTTCGGGTTGGAAGCTTGTCGGAGCTATATCACACTATCCATCGGCTCTATTAGTATTTTTGGATGTTTTAATTTTGGTTATAATGGCATATAGTTGGAAGTTAGTTGATCAGTTTGACCAAAATGAGTACATTGTTAGACATGTTTACATATTGTCATTTGAGGTGCCTAAGGGCATATTGGTTGTATGATATTATACCAAATGTTATGACTTGTTTATGCATGATTTTGATGCCTTGTTATGGCTTGTGTATATGTGTAGTTTTGGTTGTAGGTATATGCCAAGTTGGGTGAGAAAAATGACTTGTAAGATGGCCCATTTTGGTTCACACAGGTAGAGACACAGGCGTGTATCCCAGCCGTGTGTGACACATGGCCAGGTGACACGACTGTGTGTCCCCTATAGCTTTCAAAAGGTTGTAAATTAGGCTGTTACACGGCCTATCACACGGCCTGGCACACGGGTGTGTGAGGTTATTTCGAAGGGTACACAGCCTGGCACATGGGCTTGTGGTTTGGCTATGTGACCTAAGTCAGTGAGTTACAGGGGCACGGGCTGGGACACGGCCATGTGTCCCTACTTCGAATGCCCACATGGCCTGGTTAGATGGTCGTGTGACCCTTGCAATTTTGAAAATTTTCCTTGTTTCCTAAAAAATTCTCTGAGTTTTAGTTTTAGTCTCGACTTGTTTCTAACACGTATTTTGGGCCTTAAAGGCTCGTGTAAGGGACAATATGTATGTTTTGACTTGGTTTTAATATGTTTATTGATAAGATACGAAATATCTATAAATATGTGTTTGTATGAATTGAAAACTCCGGTAATGCTTTGTAACCTTGTTCCGACGTCAGATACGAGTTAGGGGTGTTACAGACATAGGTTGAGTAAATTTGAGATGTTTTTGGGTGTGATTGAATGTGTTTGAGCATGAAATTGTAGCTGAAAATAACTTGGCTTGGTGTTTAAGTTTTGGTAGAAACATGACTTGAAATGCAAGCTTTTTTAAGGTGCCCAAGACCTAGGACACGGGCTGTCACAAAGTCGTGTGCCACACACGGCCACCTCACACGGCCATGTGTCATTATTGTTTTAGGTGCAAGCTTCACATCGCCTGGCAGTGACACAGCCGTGTAATCATATTTAAAAAATACACACGGTCATAGAGAGTTACACGTCCTGGTGACACGACCGTGTGACCAAACTTCAAATGCACACACGGTTTGGCACATGACTTACGACACGGCCGTGTGTCCTATACACTGAATACTCACACAACCTGGGCTATGTCACATGGCCGTGCGACCCCTGTTTTCAAAATTTGTCAAATTTTGCAAACTTTTCTATTTGGTTTCAAAATGATCCCCGAACATTCCCAAACTATTTTTATGGCACCGTAGGCTCAATTTAAGGCCCATAAGTTTATTTCTACCTTAATTAAAATGAGTTATTGAATGTTATTATTTAATTTGCATAATTATTTCTATTTGAAGTTAAATGTTTGGAATTGTATTATAATACTTTGTAACCCTAATCCGAAGACAGTGACGGGATAGTGGTGTCAGACATACATAGAAATTATCAAATGGATAAAAGTGGTAAATAAATCAAATATTAACATAAGATAGTGGATGTTGATGATGATTACATTTAGTATAATTAATTGGTAGATTAAATTAATTAAAATTTAATTAAAGTAAATAAACATGTTTAATTAAAGTTAAACTTAGTATAAATAGAAGTGTTAGTGGGATGAAAACAAAGTTGTCATCTTCCCCAAGCCATCAACAATTATTAAAGAAGAAAAAAGGGAGAAGAAAACACTATAGCTAGTACATTCAACCATTGAAGATTCTTAAGGTAAATTAAGGTAATTTTATATAATTTTTATAGATTTATGATCATGGAAGCTTGATTTAGCTAGCCCATTATCATTTTTTTTAATTTTTAAGTTTTTATAAAGTTTCCATTGTAGAGAAATTGTTAAATTAGACTTGACTTTGATGAATATTAAGCTTAGATCATGAAAAGGACTAAATTGTAAAGTTAATAAGCTTGTTAGTTAACTTTGTAACATAAGGGACCAAATTGAATAAAATGAAAACCTATCATGAAATTATATTAGGAATATAAAGTATAGGGTCCCTAATGAAGGAATGGGAAATTGGATTTTGATCCGAAGCTAAATATTGAAAAATACGCATATCCCAAGTATAGGGACTAAATTGAATAAAATGTAAATTAAGTATGGCTTTTAATTTTAATGTGAATTGAGTGAAATATGATATTTTTTCATTATTGAATTATCATATGTAGCTATAGTTGACATTGGACTGTCGAGAGAGAAAGGAAAAGCAAGAGTCGTCTACGAGTAACTAGAGGATTGAGTTTGTACTTTTATGATTCGAGATTAATATATTTGTTTGCTTATTCATGTTACTTGCATGATTGAGTATTGATGTGAGTATATAATTGTCATATAAATTGATTCATTGTGATTGTCATTGAATATCGAGATACTGAACCAAATTGAACAAAATAGAAAGTAGCATGATTTAATTGATACTTGATATGTGATATCAAAATGGATTTAAACATGTTATTTGATATGAGAAAATTGTGAGTTGATAATGAATTAAAATGTGATTATGAAATTGAATGAGAAATGATATATGAATTGGATAGTATAATGAAAATTGGATCATTGGTACCGTATTAACTGTTTGGGCAAAGTCGGATATAGATAACATGCCATAATATAGATTGAGTATGAGTTACTTAGACTATATGCCGATGAGCATCAAACACATTTTTCTTTGGAAGTTTCGATGAGTGTTGGGCACACCTTTTACTTTGATTATATCGATGAGCGCTGGGCACAATTTATATACTTCAGCTGTTCCGATCAGGCACTAGGTGCCAGATTAGTGTTGGTTGGAACCCGTGTATCCGTTCGAGTTTGAGTCTGAGTTCGGGTTAGGTTAATAAGGAATAGAAAATTCTAAATAAGTAAAATGATGCTTATATTGATTTGATAATAATGACTGATTCTATAAATTCATATATGCGATATACGAATATCGATAGCATGTGAAAGACCATGCGGGCCGGTTATATGAGCTAGAGGGTCGATATGGAAACATGACAAATCAATAGATTCGATACAAAAATGGGATAATGATATGCATATATAGTTTGAATTGAATTGAAATTGAATGTATTGTTGTTAACTAGAAAGAAAGGTATGACACGTTAAATTTATTACTATATATGCTTGTTCATGGATTTGTATTTAAATGTGAATGTGCAAAATCCTGATTTTGACATATGAATGGTAACTATTTTGGTTTAAAATTAGACGTTAAGAGGGATATGTTATACATGATGGTAATAACATTTATGAGGGATATGTTCAACATACAATTTATTTATTCCGTGTGTATGTCTAGGTGAATCCCAAGGTTACGAGTAGTGATCCAGCATCAAGAGCATGACAATCGACTAAAAAAAGTGTGTATAGTTTCTTTTGTTTCGATAAATGGCATGTACCTAGGTTTTGAGTTGGTTTTGTCTAGTATGAGATCTTGTTGATAATTAAAGCTAGAAATGGTAAATTTTGGTAGGGGGCAAATGGTTGGTTATATAATTGAGATTGGTGCATATATATGAATTGACTTAGATGATGTATAACTTGTGGAATATATGTGTATTTCTATACTAAACAGGGCCATGAAATCTCAAACAATTAAAAACTTTTCTTTTCACATGCAATATGTCCCTTATGTGGGCTTACGAGGCCCAAAACATACATTCGGGGTGGTTCAGGACCCAATCGAGAACTCATGAAAAACTTAGAAAATCTCTTGCATCAAAGCTCCACACGCCCGTGTGGGTATAGAGCACACGCCTGTGTGTTAGGGACACGCCCGTGTCCCGAAACTGTGTCCAAAAACCTGGACATTCTACCAAAACCACATGGCCAAGGCACACGCCCGTGCCCTATGACCGTGTCCTTCACATGGCTGAGACACATGGCCGTGTCTCTTACCCGTGTACCACTACCATGCATACTAACTTGAAAAACTTAGGTGCAGGGGACACACGGCTGGACAACACGCCCATGGGGGTGGACCGTGTGTCACACCCGACCTAGACACACGCCCGTGTGTCTACCCTGTGGACAAATACAAGGCTATTTTCCAAGCCACTTTGTCACCCTCACAACCCATGCACACATACTTATACAATAGCGTACAACATGGCGAAATTAGGCACTTAAACATTCCTAACATGTCATGACCATGGCAATTTCACATGCAACCATTATCATAGGTTTTACTTTCATCTTTACCATATTAATGCTATAGCTATTAACATGTCATCAAACCTCATGTTCATCACTAAGCATGCATAATCATATCCACAAACCATTTATGAGACATTATTAACTATTTACCAATCACTTAATCATGCATAAGGTACAAACTCATCAATGAATTCCCATTTTAATCTCTAGGCATACATGCTGTAAGCCATATCGCAAAAGATAACAACATACATATATATGAATGAACATTTAGGCCCACAACATCATTAGCCAACATAGGCCAATTCACATGGCTACAACATTTTATCAATACAAGCCAACACCTTTGGCTAAATCATAATATCACATACTCAACATTTAAAACCCTATACATGCCATAGACTCGAATCACTTGGATTTACTTACGCCGATAGCGTTAACTCGACAGTGTGATAATATCTCTGACGGCCTCTAACCCGAGCTAACCTGGAAACCCTAGGAAACATGGGAAAGAAAGGGGGGTAAGCTTTCGCTTAGTAAGTTCATATGAAAACAATAAGCAACTCATTAACATGTTTTATCCATGTTTACAACATATACTCAAGTTCACGATAAACTGTCTTCCTGAGCAACAGTCACTAAATTATTTATATCTGGAGTTAAAAAACTCAGAATTAAGTTTCGTTAATTTTCCTTGAAACTAGATTAATTTACCTTTCTACCATAAAATTTCTAGAATTTTTGGCTTATCCAATTAGTACAGTTTGTTCCTCAAAGTTACCCTTAATTCACTGTTTGACAGTTTCAACCCTTCTGCAGTAAAGTTCAATTATCTCATAGCACAAGACTCGAATAATGTTCTTGTATATTTCTATTGAAACTAGACTCATTAAGGATTCTAAGCATATAAATCATAACTCATAACCAGTTTTTTACAATTTATAATGATTTTATCAAATCAGAACAGGGGATCTCGAAGTCATTCTGACTCTATCCCACGCAACTTCAAATATCTCATTATAGGAAATTCTTTTGCTTACATAGTTTCTTTTATAAGAAACTAGAATCATTAAGATTTAATCCCATATTTTTTTCAGCCTCTAAATCATTTTCCACTATTTTTAGTGTATTTTCAAAGTTACACTACTGCAGTAACTCAAATCTGTCTAGGCTAAGTTACTCATAAGCTTAGTGTACATACTTGTACAACTTGTAACATAACTCAAGTACATACGTGTACCAACTCGTATTAAAGTATATAATCATACCTTCTTTAACATGCCCTCCTTAGGGCTTTCATCACAGCATCCATTTCATTACGCGTTGAATACTCGGGATGCTAGAGGATGTCCGGAATTATCATACGCCGAACAGAATGCCCAAGGCCATGTCCCTCACATGGTCTTACATGGATCCACATATCGTTGCCATATCCCGGATATGGTCTTATACGAGGTTTCATGTTAGTTCCGATGCCATGTCCCGAACATGGTCTTATACTAGCACACATATCATCTCATTTTCATTGAATCCTCACAAGTCAATTCCAATAGAGGCATACATCCACATTTTGTACAATATCAAGTATTAAGCACATCATAATGAAATTGAGCATTACTCTCATACAAACTTCTAATATTTTAGGCCATACGCTTAATGCCATAACAATAAAGAATCTTAATTCAAGCATGATATTGCATTATTGTTACCATACGAACTTACCTCGATACCACAAAGGTGAAAAAGACATAATCGTCTATAAATCGATTTTCCCCATTTTAGGCCCAAATTGCATTTTTCAACATCTAAAACATCACATTTAGCTAATTAAAACAATTTACTAATCAAATTAGTCCATTGACACACTTGGGCAATTTTTACAATTTTGCCCCTATATTTTGCTAAAATTACCAAATTGCCCCTAGGCTCGAAAAATGATTTTTATTCAATTTATTTACTCTTTAAGACTGGATAAACCATTTTCATAACTATGGCAACTCACAAAATCAACTATTTCATACACTTACACCTTATCTTACAATTTAGCAAACTAGCCCTTTTAAAGGTGTTTTAATGCAATTTCTTTCACAAAAGTTGTTTATTAGACAACTAGGACTCATAATCTCCCATAAAAACACAAAAAACAACACATTTGCTCCCATGGAAAAACCCTAAACTCTTCATCATTTTGCAAACTAGACCCCTCATATGAAAGCTCATGCTTGTAAAAATCATCAAGAAAGACATTAAAAATCACTTACTAGCAAGGGATGTAAGTGGCTGATATTTCAAAGTTTCAAAAATCCTTTCTTTGCTTCCATTTTCGGTGGAGGAGAAGAGAAAAATGATAGCTTTTTCTTTTTGATTTGTTAATAATAAAACTACTCAAAATTGGTGACCAACTTCACCTAAATTTGACTTTTCAACAATTTTTTCCCCCATGACTGGTCATGCTTCATTTAGGGGTCTAATTTCACTTTAAAGTCCCCAAATTTAATACACAAAGCAATTTAACACCTTAGGCACCAAAACACAACTTTTACCTTTTTCGTGATTTAGTCCTTTTTCGAAATTAGACTAGAAATCGCTAAAATTAACTTACCAAAATTTACATGCACTTATAAAATTATATTATAACACATAAAATAACACTAAAATAATTTTTTCTGGCCTCAGAATAGTGGTCCCGAAACCACCGTTCTAACTAGGCCCAAAATCGGGCTGTTACATTAAATGGTTAGTATCATGGAATTTGGCATATGTTTTAGTTAAAATGTTGAATTTGATGTAATGTATATGTATATAAGTTCTTAATGTTTAAAAGTAAACATATTTGAAAGATGAATCCTTGTTAAAATGGTTGAATTGGTTCATATGTTGATTGTTTAGGTGTTGCAAATTTGGACAATTTGGAATTAGGTGGTCACATTGTGAGATTGGGGTCCTTAATGTTATAATGAAATCAACTAGTGAGGTGGTGTAACAACCCGTTTTCAGTAAAATCGAAATAGTGGTTTCGGGACCATAAATCTAAAGTCAAAAATTTTACTTTATTATTATTTTATGGTCTACAGCATGATAGAAATATTGTATAAAACTTTTACCATTTACATGTTTAATTTGATAAAAAATGACTTAATCAAGTAAAGTGCAAAAGTTGAGTTCTAATGGCTAAAGGTATTAAATAGTTATAGGACTTTAAGTGGAGGTCCTTATATGGTAATTAGACCATTAGTTTGTTAGTGGATGATAATGGCTTGGCAGTTTGTGTAATTATTAAAGTTTATAAAGGTTAATTAGGTAATTAAGTAAATAAATGATAATTAAAATAAAACCAAATTAGTATCATATTTTCTTTCATCTTTCTCAACCGGATATCAAGGAGAAGAAACCATTTTTCTTGAAGCTAGGTTCAGCCAAGCTTATTTTGCTAAACTGGTAAGTGATTTTTGTCCCGTTTTTAACGATTTCTATGTTTCTGATATCGTTGTAGCTTAATCTAGCTAGCCCAGGGACTAATTTGTGAAACTGTTAAACCGTTATGGTTTTACCATTGATGAACATGCTTGAGTTTTGAAGTTTGATGTTAGAAAATTAATGGTTGTTGTTAGATAAACAACTTTTGTAAATGAATTTTTGATGAAATTATCAATTAGGGGCTAAATTAAAAAATGTGATAAATTCATGGTAAAATTTGTAAATTTTTGAAATATGTGGGCTGCTATTAATATGTATAAAAATCAGTTAGGCTTGGGTAAGGGTTAAATTGCATAAATTTCATTTTTCGAGCCTAGGGACTAAATTGAAAAGAAATTAAAAGTACAAGGGCAAAATGGTAATTTTTCCAAAAATATGTTTTGGACTAAATTGATTGATAAATATATTAAATTGAGTTAAATTTATCCGTATAGATCCAATTAGACCTCGTACGAAGTTAGATCCTAGCAAAGAGAAAATCTTGGATTAATTGCCTTCGTATCTATGTGTACTTGTCGAGGTAAGTTCGTGTAATTAAATTGAGTATTTATATGTTTTAATTGAATTATATGTATGTGATTTGCATAATTTCCATGTATAAATACCGATTGCATATTCGATGACGTATGACAATTATTGAGCCCTGTTTGAACCTTAAGAATACATAAGATACAAATGACATGTCATTAGGGTTACCTATTTGGTTGTGGTCTTGCATGTGTTGCGGACACATCACAGCTTGTATGAGCTTACCGATTTCAGCTCATGAGAGCTTACCGATTTTTAGCTCATATGAGCTTACCGATTTTAACTCATGAGAGCATACCGATTAAATCGTATGAGCATACATGTACATGAATTGACAGATTATAGTTTAGCACACTATGTGTGAGCTATCACTCGTATCCAACGATATTCTAAATGGTTCAATGGGTAATATTTTGATACGATGTAACATGAGTTCGATACGAACTATTACAGGTATATATATGAATTACATGGAAAATGATATTACATAGTATATAGGTATATGAAATGGATGATACATTTATATGGAATTTGAATAATTGTTGAGCTCATCCATGAATTGGTTTATATATGTGTTTACATGACTAACATGGTTGATGTATATGTGCTTAGGCATTTGGTCAATATATGTTGGAATATGCTTTGTTTACTTACCTTATATGTGAATAAATGGTAAGTTAAATTCCATGTTATACGAACTTACTAAGCTTAAATGCTTACTCTGTGTTATTTTTTGTGTTTTATAGTGAATCAGAAGCTAGTTTGGGTTGGAAGCTTGTTGGAGCTATATCACACTATCCGCCGACTCTTTTGGTACTTTTGGTTGTTTAAATTTGGTTGTAATGGCGTGTATAGATTATTTTGGCTAATATTAGTCTGTGTTTTGGTTGTGGATATGACCATTTGGTTGGTCTGCATTTTGGCCTTGTATGAGTCAAATGGTATATGTTGATGTGTATATAAGTTGCCTTATATGGTTGAGGTATGGCTTGATATGGTAGAATGATGGAAGGTAAAATGAGTTTGAATATGCATTTTGTGTAAGCCTTGAATGGTTGTGAATTGGTACTTGTTTGAATGACTTATTTAGTGTTTTTAGTGCACAAGTTATATGTAGATTATATGACCATTTGGAGCTTGTTTTGTATGTCATAAATGGTACATTTTGGTATGTTTTCAATGGGTAAATCAAGTGGCATAATATGGCTTAGTTTTGGTCAAGCCTTTGTTGGTTAAATAAGCAAATTGTAAATATATTTGCACATGTTTTTGAATTGTCATTTGAGGTGCCTAAGGGCATATTGCTTGTATGTGAATATAATACATGTTTAAGGCTTGGTTTTGCTAGTTTTAGATGGCTTAATATGGCTTGTTTATATGCACAATGTTGAGTGTAGGTTGATGCCAAATTAGGTGAGAAATATGGCTTGTAAAATGGCCTAACTTCGTCTACATGGGCAGAGACACGAGCGTATCTCTCAACTGTGTGTAACACACAGCCATGTAGTTTTCAAAGGGTTGCAAGTCAGGTTGTTTCATGGCCTAGTACACGGCCTGGCACACGGGCGTGTGAGGTTACTTCGAAGGGTACACGGCCTAGCACAAGGGCGTGTGGCTTGGCCATGTGACCAAAGCAGAGAGTTACACGGGCACTGGCACGAGCTAGGACACGGCTGTGTGTCCCCATTTCAAATGCCCACACGACCTGGCCACACTATGTGTGACCCCTGCAGCTTTGAAAATTTTCAATGTTTTCTGAAAATTTCTATGAGTTTCTAATTTAGTCCTGATTTAGTTTCTAATGCATTTTTGGGCCTCGAGGGCTCGTATATGGACAATATGAATATTTTGATTGGTTTTTGATATGAATATTGATATGTTACCAAATGTTCGAAATTCTATTTGTTTGTACTGTAAACTCCAGTAATACTTCACAACCCTGTTTCGGTGACGGATATGAGTTAGGGGTGTTATAGGTGGTCATGACGAGGAACTCTTGAAGTCACGATGTCAACCTGATAGTTTGTAAATTTTACAATTTGGTCCCTATGCGATCCTGATTCATCTTAAAAGCTTTCATAAGCTCATATAAATCCTAAAAATGATTGTATAATATATTTTAAATGAATAATATAATTATTAAAATGTACTCATAGTTAAATTGAATTGTATTTGATTGTAGTTGCTTTGGCAATGAATGTGGAATACTGTAACTCGGACCTGACGACTGGGTTGACTATAGGGTGGTACACGCAGTTTGATGGAATTTAAGATGAACTTGGATATCTGGCACATTAAAGTAACACTAATATGTTTTGTAACAATCAAGTGGCATGAAAATGGTCGAGTGGTACACCAGTTTGGTTTTGTACAATATATTTTTATGCCACCTCAGAACCTTAATTGACTTCACAAGGTGCACTTGTAGGGAAAGCTCAATCAAAATTGGGGGATGAGGCTTTTTAAGTATATTAATTTGTGGGACAGTAGGTATAATTTTATACCTATAAGTAATCAAATTCCTATGAAAAAATTCATAACTTTTCTCGATTACATGTAATGGTTTATGAGCAATGGGAAGTCGTATCTACTATCTCTGTAAAAAAATCAGATGAATTTATCGTAATAGGCCAAAATCTCCCCCGATAAATAAGAAATCAAGAGAAAATGCATTGAGTTCTTAATCATCAACATTGCACTTGAATGTAAGGTCTATTGTGGCACTTTAAGTCAGTATGCTTTGCCTTTTAATAATGAGTTCTTTCTGTCATTTGGTGCATATAGTAGTAGCCCTATTTTTTAATCTTACACCATATTATGCACCGTCATCAACCTTGACACCATATTATACACCACCATCAACCTAAACACCATATTATGCACCATTATTGACCTTGGAATCATTTTATGCACCTCCACCCACTCGACACTAGTTTATGTTTTGAGTTAGATGATAGTCTTATAGACACCAGTGGCTTCATTATTGTTTAGTAGTAAGACATCTCTATATGCACAGAATGAATCAAGTAGTGATAAATGGTGGAAACAAATAAGTCATATTCAATCTAGCATAGGAGAATAAGAAAACTATGGTGGTTCAGCTGAAGATGATGACCAATATGATAATAACAATGAAGAATGGAGATTGTCACATCCCAAAAACTAGGTTAGTGGAATTGGATAATTAGGATCGGGGGTTAGTGAATCGGAACTGGTAAATAGGGTAGATAATTAAATAATTTTGAATTAATCAAATAAAATATTAAAATAATTAAAATTAAAAAATTTAGGTTAAGAAAATTAGGTGTCTAAGAACTAATTTGGTTAAAACGAATTTTTAAAAACAAGGTTTGATTTGAAAATAATTTTGAAATTAGTTGTAACTGAAAAGTAAAGACCTATTTGAAAAAAGAAGAAACTAGAGGTGGTTAAATGGGCAATGGCCTAATTTTTAAAAATTCGGTGCCTATTTAACAACCCCCACGTCTCTTTTCCTTCCATTCTTCATCTTCTTTAAAAATTTGCTAAACACCAAATTAAAGTTTTTCTTCTGAAATTAGCGCATCCTTTTTTATATCTAAGCTCTCTAAACACAAAATATGTTTTTAATTTTGAAGAACGCTCATGCTTTCATCCTTTAAATCTTCAAGAGATCTTCACATGTTTTAGCTCGAATTAGCTTTATAGCTTATCGGTTTTGCAAAATTGAGGTGAGATTCTAAGTTTTAATGATTAAACTAAGTGAGTTGTTATTTCAATTTGAGATTTAAATGATTTAATCAAGATCTTAATAAATCACTTGATTTTAAGTTGATTTTTGGCTTGAAAATGGTGGATCTCGTATTTCTTGGCTAAGGTGATTTCTAATTCATTTTGATCTAATTAAAAGGTATTTGATCTCAATTTAACAAATCCTTAGTGAATTTAAGCAAATTGAATGTTTTCCCCTTTTAAAAAATCACATAAGCTTGATTTTCTTGGAAAAATCAAATTGGTGTTATTGGATAAAATTGATGGTTTAAATCTGTAATTAGATGTTATTTAGGATGTATGAGGTTGAAATACAATCTTAGAAACGAGATCTGAGTGGTTAAACACCTATTTCGACAAACTAGTTAACTTTTCAATATAGAAGTTAAGAGGCTTGGATCTGTGATTTTAGAATAATGTGATTATGTATGTTGCTATTAATAATGCTTTTGTATTGTGATCGATGTGTATGTAAAGTTCCAAGTGATTTGGGAGCCTTTACAAGCATGAACAAAGGCAAATAAAAGTTTACTTGAGCATGATAGTTAAAGCAAGAACTAAGGTGAGTGGTCTGATATAATACATTTAAACTCCAGTACGTAGGCTAAGGTAACATATGTGAACCCTTGCTTAATTAATATGCTAACCTTGATTTCTCATGGTGCAAACCAATACAATTTTGTTGAGTGTTGGATATGCATGCTATGCAATTTTAATGAGCCAAATGCATGAATTTAAAATATGCATGTAGTTATAGGAATAAAATAGGCAGCCCATAGCTGTAAACCATGTACTTGATGTGATAAGTGTGTGTGAATTGTGCATTTAATTAATGCGCGTGTGTGTGAGTATAATATTAAAGGCGAGATGATGTACTAAAAAGGTATGTGTATATACAATATATATATGCATGGGCTTTGTTATATATAATATCTATGCACATATAGGTCTTGTTTTATATAATATATATGTATATGGGTTTTGTAATGCTTGCGAACTAATATAAAAAATAAATATGAACTTTTCTAACATGCAAATTTTACTGATAATGTACATCTATGCATGCACGAACCAGTATGTGAATTATGAGCTCTATGGTAATATAAACACTGATTAGTCTAATATTATATTATCATGAAATGCTAGGTGCAAGCTCAACTATAGTGTGATCCAATTATATTTGTGTATCGTGTTATATTGTGAACCATGTTAACTTGACAAATTATATTATTATGGCGAACTGTGTTAATTTGGTGATTTGTATTAAGATGGTGAATTGTGTTAATTTGGTGATTTGTATTAATATGGAGAACTGTATTAATTTGCCAAACTGTGTATTGTGAGATTTTGAGTTGTATTGTATGTAAGTTAAGCTATTGTATGCCCTACGCTAAATAAAATATGTGAACTATGATTTATGTAAGCTACGACATGAATGATATGTGAACTGTGATAATGTGAGCAATATATGTTGCATGAAAGTTATATTATTTGCGAACCATGCTCTATTGCGAACTGTGAATTGCGAATTGTGCTATATTATGTTAGCTCTACTTAATAGTGAGCCCTATTATACTAAATATCGTGAATGTGTTAAAGGAGATATGTTGGCATTGTCACCTTATGAAACCATTGGATATACTTGGCATGCCATAGAATTGTGAGTACTCATAATTTTTCTTACAATGGGTATTGTGGCCTAGAGATGCGTTGGAGAAATAAGGGAATGTAGAGCATATCTCCATTAACTGGGGACATCGCAGAGCTCTATATGAGTCAAGAGTGTTGGTGAGTGTGAGCATTCGTGCTACACTTATATTGGAGACAATGCAAGGCTCTTTTGAGTCAATAGCAAGGCATTATAAGGAGATTCGTTTATCAAATGTGTGGTGATAGAGTACTCTATATGTTTCATAAACACAAAAATGCCAGTTTTTCAGTAATTGAAATATATGAGTTATGATGGGGTAGGAACTGTTATTTTGCATTAACTTTTAGTCGGTATGAACTGATATTTCATAAGAACTATTATTTTGCATGAGTTGTCATTTGGTATGAATTGTTATTTCACATGAATAGATGTTTGATGCGAATTGATAATTTATGTGATATGCCGATCTTATGTGAATTAATTATTATATATGCACTACTTATTTTACAAGAACTGTTGTGTCGTGTGAGTTACTAATTTGTGTAGATTGTAATAGTATGTGAACTATTATAGTATGTCAACCTTTAACCCAACTGATGTGTTTATTTGTAGTATGTTTGAGTACTCACTGAGCTTCAATAAGCTCACCCTCTATTTTATAATATTGTAGTGGCTTAGCTTGTGAAAAGGTGGGGAAGTGAGCCATCCAAGTGATCCAAATTGAGGCTATACCTAGGTATGTTGTGTAACCCCCTAGACTCGGCCTAGACGTTATAGCCGAATCTCGAAGATCACATTGGCCACAAAAATGGCGCATTAAAGTGTTTAGAAGATTTCTTCTTTAAAATTTCCTTGTAAAATCATTTTTAATACTTGTTTTAAGTAAAACCAAATTTAGTTAATATCTTATCTTTGGAAAAAAAAACTTTAGTATTGTGATTGTTTATTGAAATCGACAAAATTGATCTAAGACGTCACAACGGACAAATTTCTAAAAAAAAAAAATCTTTATTTATTTTGAAAATGTAAATTAATCATACGACTCGTAAACAAAATAGTCTTGTAAATAGATGTGTCGAATTTTGAAAACATAATCTTGAGTATTGAAAACCATCGAGCTTAAGTTTCGTCATAATTATGAAAATCCATCGTAAATTGTTATTTTCTTAAACCGTTTAAACAATAGTTTGTAAATCCAGATCATGCAAAAAAATTCCCAAATCAAATCCAAGTCTCAAAACCAAAAACCAAACCAAAGTCCCAAAATTAAAGTCCATAGTAAGTAAACACACCCCAAAATATCAAATACCAATAACAATAGAGTTAACTGCAAAATGATAGAGAGCGCCTCCGTAACTAAGCCCATCCTAACCTCGATTATCTGAAATATCAAAATTTAAAGGGGTTAGCTTAAAAAGCCTAGTGTGGGTCTCCAATAATAATCATAGAATTAATTAATATCAACATTATTTAAAATAGATCATAGCGTATAGATTCCTCAATCACAGATTCAGATATGTCAAAATGCATAATAATGATGTCAATGCAACGCTTTTCATAAAAAAATTCAAATTTAAAAAAAAAAAAGAAAAAGAATCTTACCCAACTTTGTTACACACCAATAAGAGTTCCCTATAACTTACCTATCCAATATCACACCAATAATTGTGGACTAGCCACCAGATAGTGTAGTCGTGATGCCAGAATTCAGAATAGTGTTGTTGAACCACCAGATATTGCATATTTACTACCAGATACAGAATAATGTGGACATTTCTCCAGAAAATGCAGAGTTACTACCAGATACTTCTTCCATGCATTTTTCCCAACCCATGCATGTGATATGACATATAGATCAGATTTTTCAGTAACATGCTTTAAATGCGAATTAGAATATCAGAGTATGGCATGCTTAACATGCAAATCAAATTATATATATTTTAATATACTTTCATAATGGCATGCTTAACATGCAAATTTAAAATTTCAGAATAGATCATGCTCAACATACGAATCCATAGATTAAAATGATAACTTATCACATTTTTCACACAGATCAGAATATCGATAATCATGTTATATTAGTCATAAATCACATGACATGAGAAATGGAAATCACATATTAACACATATAACAGAATCACCCAATCAACACCGCAGATCTTAGAGTTTCAAGATTTCCTTAGTATCCTCATTTATCGATTTTTACTGATCTTTATGAATACACTTGTATTCACACATACTTATATTTTAAGAATCATATAACCAAAAAAAAATCATTTAAAATATCACTATTATTTATTATTTAATCAGTGTTATTAATTATTATCAAGTGTGAGTCCCCACACCTTAGATCTGATTGAATAGATCTTGATTCCACTTCGAAAAGAGAGTTGATTTTCTTGAGTCACTATAGAATTGATCCAATGCATGATTCATTATAGATTTAATGAATAAATTACAACCTTTAAGAAAAGAATTAATTTTGATTTGGCAATACTTATGCAAAAAGGTGATCATATCGTACACTATTACGAATGGGTGGTGATTTTGGGATTTTTGTGTGATACTTCACAAAAGCAAATAAACGAGTAGTTAGTATCCTATTAAATTGAGAATAGTATTGTAAAAATATAACGTGAATGATAGACCTTCACACCTATGATAAAATAGAGAAAAAAGGCTCGACGATAAATCCCAAAAAGCTGATTAAAGTGGAGGATTCAACACTATAAATGCAAAATAGAAGAGTTTAGATGATATTTTAATATTTATAAATCAGATTCAAGATTTTACGGAGATGATTTTCAGAAAGAGGAGGAGAAAAGAATAAAGATGGTGAAAATCAACAGTGGTCGACGGCGGTGACGCGACGACGGTGCTGCGACTACGACAGTGGAGGTGAGGTGGTGGTGCGATTACCTTGTGTGGTGGTGGAATGGAAGAGGAATGAAGAAATATGGCTTCAAGGGTGGTGAAATAAAGTAGAAAAAGTCGAAAAACTGATGGAGAAGGGTGGTGGATGGCAAATAGAGGAGAGGAAAAGAGAGAAAAATGGGAAAAATAAAATGAAGAGTAGGGTTTTTGGGTTCTATGGCCGACCAAGGGTTAGTCAAAGGAGTAACTTGGTAAATTTGGGGACAAGGCGAGTAAAAAGTAGATCATGAGCAAAAAAGGGAGTGAAAAGGGGGATTTGGATGGTATGTTTTCTGAAAACAAAAGGAAATGAAATATCCCCCTTTTTGGAAAGGCTTGGACGACAAGTGGATGTATTGACCTTCAAGAATGGTCAATAATTGTGACTAGAAAAAAATAAATGAGAGTGAGGGGTTTGAACATGGGGCCTCTAAGATTTAATTAACACACTTAACAACTAGACCAATAATTCCTTTGTAATACATACTTGTGCAATTTTATGAATAAAATTTAGGGTGTGACAACTTTACCCTGCTTAAAATAATTTTCATCCTTGAAATTTACCTAATACAAACAAGTGAGGGTATTGGAGACACATCATCTCTTCAGGTTCCCAAGTGGCTTCGCTAACACTATGATTCCAGCATAAGACTTTCACAAGAAGAATATGCTTTTTCCTCAAATTCTTGACCTCACAGTCCAAAATCTGTACTGACTCTTCCTTATAAGTTAAATCGGGTCTCACCTCAACCTCTTCTATCGGAATCATGTGAGATGGATCAAAATAATATCTCTTCAACATAGAAACATGAAATAAGTCATTTATGCAGTCCAATTCTAGAGGTAACTCTAATTGATAAGCCATTGGTCCAACCCTTTTAAGAACTCTATATGGTTCAATGAATCTCAGATTTAGCTTTCCCTTGCGTCCAAATCTCAATACTTTCTTCCATGGTGAAACCTTTAGGAAGACTTGATCCCCAACACTAAATTCAATATCCCTCTACCTAAGGTCAGTGTAAGACTTCTGTTAATCAGATGTTGCTCTCAATTGATCCTGAATTAACTTCACCACATTTTTAGTTTCTTGCACCAAATCAAGACCCAACACCTTATTTTCCCCCAACTAATCCCAACATAGAGGTGTACAACATTTGCGACCATGTACTGCTCCATAAGGAGCCATCTGAATGCTTGACTGAAAACTGTTATTGTATGCAAACTCGACCAAAGATAGGTGTTTCTCCCAACTGCCACTGAAGTCTATCACACAACCCCTCAACATGTCCTCTAAAATCTATATAACCAACTCAGATTGCCTATCAGATTGTGGGTGAAAAGCTGTGCTAAAATTCAATCGCGTCCGTAAAGCCTCATGCAACTTTTTCCACAACCGAGATGTGAATTGAGGGTTCCGATAAAAAATAATGGACAACAGTACACCATGAAGCCTCATAATCACCGAGAGACACAACATTGCCAACCTATGTAAAGAGTAGTTAGTACGAACAAGCAGAAAATGGGCGGACTTGGTCAGATGATCCATTATAACCAAAACTGAATCTTTCTTAGTAGGCGTCAAAGGTAACCCACTAACAAAGTCCATAGTCATGCGCTTCCATTTCCATTGAGGGATCTATATAGATTGTAACAAACCTGAAGAAAATTGGTGCTCAACCTTAACCTTCTGGCACAGTAAACACTTATTCACAAACTCAGTCACATCCCACTTAAGCCCGAGTCATCAATACAACTCTCTGAAGTCTCGGTACATCTTATTACTTCTAGGATGCATAGCATATGGGCTACTATGCGCTTCCCAAAGTATAGACAACTCTCGATCGTCAGGCACATAGTACCTCCCACAAAAACACAAAACTTCTACAGAATTAAGACTAAAGTCGGTAGTCTTACCTTCCTTAACCTATCTAAGATGAGTTGTGAGAGACTCATCAATAGATTGCTTCGGTCAAATCTCATCTATTAAGGTAGGCCCTACTTTCCATTCCACGAGTAAACCCTCATCATTAGCCAGACTTAGCTTTGTAAATATCCCCCTCAAATCGGTCATTGACTTCCTACTCAGCACATCGGCAACCACATTCGCCTTACCTGGATGGCACTTAATGGTACAATCATAGTCTTTTAGTAGCTTAATCCACCTCCTTTGTCTCAAGTTCAACTCCTTTTGGGTGAGGAGATACTTAAGACTCTTATGATCAATGTAGATAATACACTTCTCAACATAGAGGTAGTGTCTCCAAATCTTCAAGGCAAAAACCACAACAGCAAGTTTAGGTCATAGGTTGGATAGTTACATTCATGAGGCTTAAACAATCTCGAGGAATAAGCCACAACCTTACCATCTTGGATCAGAACACATCCAAGACTGGTATGAGACACATCACTGTACACCACATAATACTTCCCAAACTCTGGCTAAATCGTAATAGGAGCTTGAGTTAATGTAGACTTAAGTTTATTAAAACTTTCTTGCTGCTCTTTAGTCCATTTAAAAGAGACAGCTATCCTCAATAGCTTTGTCAATGGATCTGCAATCAAAGAAAACCCTACCACAAACCATCAATAATAATTAGCTAAACCTAAGAAACTTCAAATTTCATTGACGTTCTTCGGTTGTTTCTAGTCTAGGATTGCCTCTATTTTCTTTAAATCGACATGGATACTACCAGCCAATACTACGTGTCCCAGAAACATCACTTCATGGAGCCAACACTATAACACCCCTAACTCGTATCCGTTGCCGGAATAGGATTAGGAGGCATTATCGGATAATACACATCATTCACATACATTTATACAATCATAATTAAAATCCATTCAATTCATTCACATTGTCCCTTATAAGGTCTTACGAGACCTTAAAACATGCCTAGAAGTGGTTCAAAACTAAACCGATAATATTTGCAAACTTTGAGAAACTTAGAAAATTTTTTGACATTTAAGGGTCACACGCCCGTGTGAACATGTCGTGTGCCTCATACGGCTACTAGACACGCCCATGTCACAGACCGTGTGAAAATAGGGCATACATACTGACTTGTACCACACAGCCGATGACACGCTTATGTGCCATGGCCGTGGGAAAATTAGGGAGGTTACTGACTTGGATCACAAGACCTGCCACACGCCCATGTGCCAGCCCGTGTGTCACACACGACTAGTAGACACGCCCGTGTGTATAGGCATTGTCAAGAGTTTATGAACAAGTTCATAACTTCTTCTATTTTGGGTTTCATGCTTTAAATGTACATACCTATACAAATTCATATCAAAATTATGCCTTTACATAATACTGTCGAATACTCAATATCTTGCACACTAAGTGCCAAAGCATAGCGAACCTATTGTAATCTCGCACACAAAGTGCCTTTCATAGTCGAAGCTATCACAATCTTGCACACTAAGTGCCTTTCACAGCCGAAGTTATCTCACTCTCGCACACTAAGTGCCTTTCATAGCTGAAGCTATTCCGATTCGCACACTAAGTGTTTTATATAGCCGAAGCTATCTCGATACGCACACTAAGTGCCAAACATAATCGATTTATCATTGAACATTACCGTAGTCTCATATATATACAATTTATGTAATATCAAGGCATTAAAAATATAATTGTAACAATATCGATCATATACGAACTTACCTCGTACTCGAAATTGACAAATCAAATTGATTACTCGATAACCTTCGATTTTCCCCGATATAATTTTGAATTCTTTCTTTCTTGATCTATATGTATTCAAAATTAACCCATTTAATCACCAACTCAATCAATTTCATCCACAAACACATATTTTAGCCAATTTACACTTTGGCCCTAAACTTTCACATTTCTTATAATTTAGTCCCTATTTAAAAAATACAAAAAATTCACACAATTAAATCCAATTACATGCTAGCCAAATTTCATAAGGACCCCTAGCAGTCCAAAACTTTCATTTATTTCACAGTTTAACCCCTTAATTTACACTTTTTTCAATTCAATCCCTAATATGCATTTTTACTCAAAATCACTTTACAAAACATGTATATCAAGCACTAAGCTCTCATAATTCATCATCAAAAATCATAAAACACATGAATTCATCAATGAAAATTTCCAAAATCATCAACCAATTCAAAAATTAGGGCATGGGCTAGCTAGTACTCAAAGCAACAATCACAAAAACGTAAAAATCATAAAAAACCGAGCAAAATACATACCTAAATTAAGCTATGTGTGTGCCGAACCCTAAAGGAACAAAATAGCTCCTTTTCTAATTCAATATTTAGCCAACAACAAGAAAGATGGATAAAATTCATGTTTTGTTGTATTTTAATTAACATAATTACAAAATTACTAATTTACCCATAATGAATAAACATTAAAAACATGTAATAGTTGTCCATAATTGTCCACTATCATTTAAAATGGTTTAATTACCATTTATGACCATCATATTTAAAATCCAAGGAAATTTTACACCTTTAACTAATAGCATACAACTTTTACATTTTTCGCGATTAAGTCATTTTTCTCAAATTGAGCTATTAAACGATAAAATTAGCTCGCGAAATTTTCACACATACATATTCACATGCTGTAAACTCCAAAAATAATATTAAAATAATTTCATGATCTCAGATTTGTGATTCCAAAACCATTGTTCTGATTTAGCTAAAACCGGGCTGTTACAAACACTCACACTTAGCTAAGCATACATTTTCTTCTCTCGAAGAATCTATAAAACCATCTTTAAGTGTTCATCATGCACCTCATCAGACTTGGAATAAATCAATATGTCATTGATAAAAACCACAACAAATTGATTAAGATAGAGCTAAAAACCCGATTCATAAGGCCCATAAAAGTGGCTGGAGCATTCGTGAGACCAAAAGGCATCACGAGGAACTCATAGTGACCATATCGAATCCTAAAAGTGGTAGTAGGAACGTCCATCTCTTTCACCTCCAACTGATCACAACCGGACCTCAAGTCAATCTTGGAGAGCATTTTAGCACCCCTAAATTAATCGAATAGGTCATCAATCCTCGATAAAAGGTATTGATTCTTTACGATCAACTTGTTCAGTTATCGATAATTGTTGTGTCCTTCTTCTTAACAAACAAAACTGGTGCTCCCCATAGACACACAGTCTAATAAGCCCTCTATCCAGAAGTTCTTCCAACTGCGCCTTAAACTCTACTAACTCCTTGGATGCCATATGGTATGGGACGATGGACACCGGCGTTGTTCCTGGCAATAAGTCGATGCCTAATTCTACCACAAGCTTTGGAGGTAATCCTAGTAACTCCTCTAGAAAGACATCGGGATAGTCCTTGCCAGTACGAATGCTCTAACAGGATAGTCCTTGGATCTCTAGCGGGCACCGCTTATACACTTTGTTAATAGAAATAGATTGTCCTAAAAGGCTAAGGACAGTGACATTACAAACAATATCCGTTGAGACCATTTTTAAATAGGGTTTTAGAAAATGGGAATCGACTTTAAGAAAAACAAAAATGGAAGTCGCCACTAATCTTTTTAGGTGTGATTGGATCACCTTTAAAACATATTGTTTTAAAATCATTAGTTTTGGTCTACGAAATCAAAAATAACGGGTTCGGAGTCAGTTACGTACGAGGAAGGATTAGCACCCTCGTAACGCCCAAAAATTGGTACATAATTAATTATCAAATGTCTTTAAGATCGAAAATTAAAAAAATTAAGATGCAATCCTCTTATAATATTTTGATTTTTTAAAAATTAGGGTTCACTTATATCAAATAAATCAAAATATTATATCCGATAAGTTAGGACACAGTATTTTTAAGATATTTGACAATAAGTTAGCCTTTTTGGAAATCCCTATATCAAAACAACAAAACGCCATATCCAGTAAGTTAGGACATATTGCTTTGAAATTCCAAGATAGTTGCTCGCGTTTTGAAAACCTTTAAAAACTTAGAAGGGTACTTAATTATTCGTACTCAACGAGAAAAGTCACAACCCAATAAGTTAGGGCATTACTTCTATCGAAATTTCCAAACACCAAGCATTGCCTTTATATTTTTTTTGAAAACTTTGGAATTTTGTTTTTTAATTAATGCATGAGGAAGCACATTATCATTATAGAATAGAATATTGCAATAATAAGTGAATAAAACATGCATTTAAATAGGATACAATGGCAATAATACTAAAATCATATACTAGATACATATATCTTCAAAATTACATAACATTATATATATACAAGGATACACATGGCTTAATATTAAAGATGGATAAGCAAAACATACAAACATACGTAGTAATAATTAAGAAATGATGTGTGATACACAATTAAAAAGAAATATAATATCAATACATATTCATAAGATATGACATTAAATAATAATTATAAAATAATATCTAATACATAAATGATTTATAAAATATATAAAAGAATTAGTATATATAAAATATAAAATATAAAATAAAGTGAGTAATTGTTAACGAAATATACTTATAATACAAATATGATATTTAATAATTTAAAAAAATAGTATCTTATATACAATATATAATCTATAATAAAAAAATTTACAAAAGAATAATTATTATATATAAAATAAAATATATTTTTTTCAAGAAAAATAATATATAAAATTGAAAGTATACAAAATAATTTACTTAAAATATTATATAATAAATAAAAATTAATAGATAATTAATAATGAAATTTATATGTAATATGAGTTAAAATATAATTTAATAATGATAATTTACAAATTTTAAAATTATAAATAATATAATGAATAATATAAAATATATATAATATGATAGATAATAAATAATGTAAATAACATAAAAATAGTAACATATAATAAATATTATATAATAAAATATAATATATATAGGAAAATAATATATGATTAAGGACTTTAAATATATAAATGATATTTTTAATAAAAATATATGTATAGTTTTATTTTTTTTAAAAGAAAAATTTACATATATATAATAAAATAACAAAATTTAAAAGTAATAAAGAAAAGGGTTAAAATTGAATTTAAACAAAATTATAAGACTAATTTGCAAAATAGCATAAATTCTGGGCCTAATTTGCAAGAGTTTAAAACGACAAAGGACTCACTGGGCAATTTTGCCCTAATCCTAAATGATGCCGTTTCCCAGAATATAATTTAATAACCGTTGGGACTAAATTGAAATAGATATAAAATATTTGGGTCAAAATAAAATAAAATTAAATTGAAAATTGAGAAAACACAGGAGGATCAATTGGGCAATTTACCCTATTCAAATGATATAGCCATTTGTTCACTTTGATGGTTTACAGGATGAGAACCCCAACACTCACTTGGAAAATTTTCTAGAAATCTACGACACTTTTAAAATTAATGGCGTTTCTGATGAAGCCATTCGTATTCAATTATCCCTTTTTTCATTGAGGAACAAAGCTAAACAGTGGTTGAACTTGTTACAACAAGGGTCCATCACTACTTGTGAACAAATGACCGAAAATTTTTTGTTAAAGTATTTTCCACAGGCTAAAACGGCTAAATTACGTAATGATATCTCTTCTTTTGTGCAGATGGATTTAAAAACACTTTACGATGCATAGGAGAGATACAAGGACCTACTGCGAAGGTGGCCTCACCATGGGTTACCTCTATGGCTACAAGTTCAAACGTTATGCAATGGTGTGAATCCCTCAACAAGATAGATGATTGACACAGCCGCTGGTGGAACCATCAACAACAAAACACCTGAAGAGGCTTACGAATTTATTGAGGAGATGTCACTGAATAACTATTAGTGGCAAGTCATGAGGACTAAGCCGACTAAAATAGCAGACATTTATAACGTTGATTCGGTTACTATGTTGTCAAATTAGGTAGAAATTCTGAATAAAAAAATTGATGGTTTACTTGGTTCTACACAGGTATATCCAGTGATGAGGTGTGATTCAAGTATCAATCCAATGGCTCAAAACTCAGATAGGCCAGCTGTCCAAACTAATCTCTGAACGACCACAAGGTAGCTTGCCAAGTAATACTGAACTTAACCCAAGGGAACAGCTCAATGCAATTAATGTTCAAGATAAAGAAGGATTTGTTGAGCCTGAGCCAGAACTGAGGCAAGAAACTATAGTGAGCAAAGGTAAAGGTGAGGTAAGTCATAATGAAAACAAAATGGTAAGTGTAAAATATAAACCTCGTGTGCTATACCCTAACGTGACAAGGAAAGACCGCTTAGACGAACAATTTGGTAAATTCCTTAAACTTTTGAAAAAATTACATATTAACTTACCGTTTATTGAAGCTCTATCGCAGATGCCGAATGTAATGAAATTTTTAAGGGAGCTTTTAGCAAACAAGCGGAAATTGGATGAAGCGTCGCAACACCCGTCTAAAACCTTATTTTGATGAGATTGATAGCAGGAATGAGGAGTATAAACTCCTCGAACCACGATGACCATTCGATGGAAAGGTAAGTCGAGCTTAGACTATAAATAAGCGCTTCTCAGGAGGCAACCCGAGCACTAACTATATTAACTTTTTTAAATTTTAGTGGTTAGCAACTAACTTACTAACGGAGCTCTTGAAAATAAGTTCACCACAGAGACACGACCAAGCACACGGGCGTGCTTAGGACCGTGTGAAAACAGGGTAAAGATTTCCCCAAAACACGAGCTACGATAAATCGCCACAGCTGTACGACATGGCCGTGGGCGAACCTGCCAAAACAACACGGGCGTGCGACATGCCCGTGCCCTAGGACCGTGGTTGAAACTGAGAAACTAGCGCAGGCATGCGACACGCCCGTGTCTAACACCCGTGGTCGAACCTGTGAAATTAACACTAGCGTGGGCCTGCATACATGGGCGTGGGAGAAGTGAACGAAGCTAGACACGGTCGTGCAAGATAGCCATGTGCACCAACACGCCCAAAGCACACGGGCGTGTCTAAAGGCCGTGTGATGAACTCCCAATTCACGACAAACACGGGCTGAACACGAACCACATGGGCGTGTGAGATGGCCGTGCCACTTACAAAATTAGATTATTTCTCTTATTTTTACTTTTACTTTTATTTATTTTTAAATGATTCACGTCTTCTTTAAAAGCGGCCTATCTTTATGATTATTATCAGATTATTTCTTCCTCAGAAACATGCCTTACTTCCAGCTCTATTATCAATCCTCACTTTCGCCAAACTAGGGAGTTCATTCGTTTAACACTCAGGAAGTTTCAATTCTCTCCCAATCTTATGATCTTATATTTATATTTCTCTATCTATCTATCCTTGTACATTGAGGTTAATGTACATCTTAAGTGTGGGGGGTACTCATTTCATTATCAGAAAAATCCCTTAATGTTGTCTTGTTCTCTTGTAAATCTCTCATATCATGTTTAGGATGAATTTTGATTGATTCATGATTTTTATTGATATATCTTGAATTAAAACATAGGCATTCATGCATTGATTATTTACACTTTAAGATATTAGAAAATTAAACATGATAAGTTGATTTTTAAGAATTTACATTTTAGGTTGTTTCCCCAAGTTTAGGTATTATCTTGAATTGAAATCCACAAGTTTAAACATCAAAAAGCCATAATTTTTGTGAGATTATTGAGCCTTTAAAATCATCTATTATTTCTTTCATGCTCACTTTTATTATTGCCTTAAGTGTGTCAATATCGAATTGTTATTTTAGAAGTTGCTTGATTATGCATGTCAAGACTACACCATTTGATTTGATATGTCAAGATGATAGAGGCACTTAGGATTAACCCACTCATGCCATGAAAAGCCTACCTCCACGATTAACCCTTAGTAAACCCCTTTGAGCTTAACAAACCATTCCTTGTATTACCCTTAATATTAACCCTTAACCCATTATTGTTCAAATCCCCTCAATTAATTTGATCCCTATTTTTGTCGAGAGTTGATTTGAATAAATTGCTTAGCTATGTCTTGTTCTTAATAGTAATCTATGTTATTTGACTTGTTCTTAAAAAAAAAAGAAAAAAAAACATGTATACATATTAGTAGTGATCTTTTATTTGTGAGCTTCAGTATTCAAATTCCATAGTCAGAGAAGAAGCTTTGTTGTACGCAAGTAATGATTAAATATTTTCTAGTTAAGTAGTTTTTCAACTCAATCTCAATTCTAACCTTTTCTTTCAACTTGTGACCACACCCCCTAACCAATCCTCGTTATAACCCTTTAAAGACCTTTTGATTGATGTATCATCTCAATTTATAGTGGTGGAGATTTGATTTTCATGCAAGCCTATGGTAATAAGTTTTCATATTGACTGATGAAAGCTGATTTCATTTTCCTTCAACACTTCGACTGATTTGAGTGAATCTTTAGTGAGGACGTTAAAATCTGTGAGATTTCGAATCGATGGTAACTACTTAGATGAGGGGAGATGCCTAAGTTTTTCATGATTAAATACTCAACTTGGAATGTTTGAAGCTTTAATGTTCTTTTAGTTAAATTCTCAATGTATGATTACTTATGGATTAGTTTGAGATATTATTGATAGGAATTATAAGTTGAGAAAAAGGAATTCTTAATTGTGAATTAAGGATTTTGCTTGAGGACAAGCAAATGCTTAAGTGTGGGGGTATTTGTTAAACTGTAATTTATACATATTTTTATCCCTCGCTTAACACGTTTATGAATGATTTCTCCTTAGATTTGGTGAATTTGATGCTTCTAATCCTTTAATTTCATGTTTTATACTTAGGTGAGCATAGGAGGACGAAAAGAACGAGAAATAGGCCAAAAACAACAGGGGAAAACAACACGGCCTGGACTTCCTCACATGGGAAAAACACATGCCCGTGCCAATCTAACAGGCTCGACCACGGCCCAAATCAACCTTAGCATGGGCGTGTTGATATCTCAGCCTCGACCACGGCCTGAAGTAATTGCACACTGGCGTGTCCCTACCGAGCCTTAGTTAAGTTCTATTCGGAAAAAGGCAAGTTTGAGGGCTCTTAGGCATTCTAAAGCCTATTTAAACACACTAGAAGAAGACTAAAAGGGAGACGGAGAATAGGGAGTAAGGAATTACTCCAAGGAAGCCAATTGATCCATCTTAGAAGCCGGGTTCATCATCAAGACGGAAAATCTCTCCTCAATTTCCCTTCAGGAGTTTTGGGTTTTTTTTATGTTTTGTATTCTTTATTATTCTGAGATGTTTTCTTATTTAGTTATGAACTAAATCCCCTAAATACCTAAGGGGGATGAAACCTAAGACGAATCTTGTTATTATTTTCTGAATCGTATGATAAATATTTGACTTGTTCTTAATAATTTGTTCTTAATTCTTGTTTTGGTATTTTAGGATATCGATTCAAGTTAATTCTCTTAGTTGGAGGATGAATAGTCCCTAGCTAAGAGTGACTTTGTCATAATTAAGCGGAGTTGATTATGCGCCTAGAGATAGGGTAACAAGATTTTGCTAGATTAGGGTGAAACCTAATAAGGGGATCCATAGATCGAGTTAATGCAACCTTAGGGTGTTAATTAGAGAAAAGTCTCAATTATTCAACCTAGGGGTTAGACGTTATTAGTTTTGAATAGGGATAATAACATAACTTAAGGATCTTTACGGAACAAGTTAAATGAATAAATGGTCCTGTTTGGAGCTAGAATAACAAGTAAAGTCTAGATGGATTTTTCCTTAGGTATTGTCCTAAATCAATCGTTTTCCCAAAAGTAATTCCCCAAATTCTATTTTCTGCAATTTCTTAGTTTAGATAGATAGTTAGTTAAAATAGACCCCTTTATTCTTTTTCTAGATAATAAAAAGACGGTCATTACTAGTACTTTTAGTTCTTTGGGATTGACAATTCGGTCTTGCTAAAGCTATACTACTGTTCGATAGGTACATTTGCTTATATTGTGATAATAGTTAGTTTCAAGAACGATTAATTATAAATTTATAAACTTATCACGAAAAATCATGATCAATATCTAATTGCAACATAAATGCCTCCATTTAAAAATACAACAACAATTCGGCCCTTACACATTAAACTATCAAGTTTTCATTTTATGCGATTAAGCCCTTTTATTTAATCAGCCACTCAAACGACAAAATTAAATCACGAAAATTTCACACATATAAATTCACACATAATAAACACAGAAAATGATTTTAAAATATTTTTCTGACTTGAATTCGTGGTCCCAAAACCATCGTTCTGAATAGGGTCTAAATTGGGCTGTTACAACTCTCCCCCCTTAAGGATTTTCGTCCTCGAAAATCTTACCGGTGAATAGGTTCGGATAACGCTCTTTCATTGCATCCTTTGGCTCCCACATTGCTTCCTCAACTCCATGTTTATGCCACAGTACTTTAACAAAAAATTTTTTTTTATTTCGCAATTCTTTAACCTCGCGAGCCAGAATGAGAATCGGTTCATCCTTATATGTCATATCGGACTTAATCTCAATCTCTAACGGACTAATCACATGTAAGGGATTAGATCGATATCTACGAAGCATCGAAACATAAAATACATTGTGGATCTTTTCTAGCTTAGATGGCAACAACAGTCTATAAGCAACCGGCTCGATACACTTTATAATCTCTTACAGCCCAATAGATCTCGGACTCAATTTGCCTTTATGACCGAATCTGAGTATTTTCTTCCATGGTGAGACTTTCAAAAAGACTTTGTCCCCGATCTGAAACTCTATATCTTTTCGTTTCAAATCTGCCTATAACAACAGTTATCAATCAAGTTTGAAAATGGTACTTTACGAGGCTTTGTATGGGCGTAAGTGCCAAACGCCTTTATATTGGACTGAGTTAAGAAAGAATCTGATCCATGGGGTCGATTTAGTCAAAGAGACCGAAGAGAAAGTTAAGGTGATTCATGATTGCTTGAGAGCCATATAGGATAGATAGAAATCCTACACGGATTTGAAACAAAAAGAGATGAGTTTCAAGTCGGTGATAAGGTGTTTTTGAAAGTATCACCGTGGAGGAAGGTTCTCAGATTTGGTAGAAAGGGCAAGCTGAGTCCTCGTTTCATAGGACCTTATGAGATTACTGAGAGAGTAGGGTCTGTTGCCTACAGATTGGCTTTGCCCTCAGAGTTGGAAAAAATTCACGACGTGTTTCATGTGTCCATTTTATCAGATCCTTCGCATGTGATCGCACCAACTGAGGTTGAGATTCAGCCAAACATGACTTGTGGTGAAAAGCCTGTAACACCACTCGCCCATATCCGACGCTGGAATAGGGTTCAAGGTATTACCTGACTTAAACTCAACCACTATATAAAACTGGGCCATGAAATCTCAAACAATTTAAAAACTTTTCCTTTCTCATGTAATCTGTCCCAAACATAGGCTTACGAGACCTAAAATATACATCCGGGGTGGTTTAGAGCCCAACTGGGAACTTATTTAAAACTTATAAAAATTTCATGCAACAAGGCTCTACATGCCCGTGTAGGTATAGAGCACACGACCGTGTGCTTGGGACACGCCCATGTCCTATACCCGTGTCTGAACACCTGGGCATTCTGCTAAAACCACACGGCCTAAGCACGCACCCTTGTCCTATAACCGTGTCCTTCACACGGCCGAGACACATGGCTGTGTCTCTTACTCGTATACTACTAACATGCATACTGACTTTATGACACGGCATGGACACACGCCCGTGTGCTAAAATGACTTCAAAATGTTAAGTGCAGGGGACGCACGGCCATAACACACACCCATGGGCGTGAGCCATGTGTCACACACGGCCTAGACACACGGGCGTGTGTCTTACCCGTGTGGACAAACTAGGCTATTTCCCAAGCCCATTTGTCACCCTTTTTGCACAACCTACACAAGATCATTTCAATATCCAAATCTCATCACAATGGGCACTAATTCATCCATAGAAAGAACATCACACGCATTCATCAAAATGAATAATAGCCATTATTCTAGGCTTGATACAAAATAAAGGGCTTTTTGACTTAAACCAAAATACATATACAATTCTCGTGATGTAACATCCTAGTCTAGCCCTATACATGCCACCTTCAAAAATATAAATCAAACTATACCGAATAATGAGGCCGATAGTGTGATCAATATCTCTGACTTTAATGGATCTTTAAGCTAGCTTGGCGACACTGAAAGAAGAGGGAAAAGAAGGAGGGTAAGCAAAAACCTTAGTAAGTTGCACATAAATAAATATACAACAATAATCTCACGAGTAGTCATCATACTTATAGCTCAAAGGTAAACACAATTTAACTTACTCATTACCCTCTACTCGAGTCACATTTTCTAAATTAAGCTCGTTACTCATGCTTACCATATAGGTACCTGTAACACTCACAACATGATTATTCTTTCTTTATCAAAATTGATCTATAACACTCACCATTGAAACATTTGGAATACTACTGGATATTCTACAAACCTTCAACATGGGATATATTGTCGATGCCATGTCCCAGACATGGTCTTACACTAGCTCTCATATATACGTGCTGATGCATGTCCCAGACATGTCTTACACTAGCACAACTCTTAGCCGATGCGTGTCCCAGACACGTCTTACACTGGCTATCTCTGTCGAGGCCGATGCATGTCCCAGAGATGTCTTACACTGACACTCATCTCTGTACCGATGCCATGTCCCAGACATGGTCTTACACTGGCTATCATAGTATGGCTGATGCATGTCCCAAACATGTCTTACACTAGCCCTCATCTAGAAGTCGATGCCATGTCCCAGACATGGTCTTACACTAGCTCTTAGAATGTGGCCGAAGCATGTTCTAGACATGTCTTACACGGGCGCACAAATCACCTAATGCCTTGGTACGAATATCCAGTTCGTATCTTAATGTTTCAACGGGATACTTCTATTATCTCAAATATTACTATGCATTCTCAACTTATAACTTAACAGCTCATGCAATATCAATTCAATGGCTATATGGATACAAATATTAACAGTGTAGTTGTATTATTTACATACAACTTACCTCGATTTACAAAAAGTATTTGACTATTTGGTTTAGTCGGCTTGCTTGGCTTTCCCCCGATTTAGGTTTCGATTTGGTAAATCTTGATCTATAATTACAATGTGCACTCATTTAGTCACTAATTAGGATTAAGCAATCATAAATTCACATCTTTGGTAAAATGACCATTTTGCCCCTAAACTTTGACAAAATGATCATTTTACCCCTATGCCTGAAAATCGATTTTCATCGAATTTCTTTGTATCATAAGCCTAACCAAACTATTTTTACTCTTATAGCAACCTTAAAATATCACTATTTCACGAACTTATTAACTATTTTACAACTTATGCAAAATAGTCCTTTTAGGTGTTTTCATGCTAACACCTTTTACAAAAGTTGTTTATAACCCAACTAGGACTCATATTCTTCCATAAAAACTCAATAAACATCTCAAAAACATCCATGGAAAAATCTTAAACTCTTGACCATTTTTCAAGATATCACCCTCATTTGGAAGGTCATACTTCAAGGGTCTCAAAAATACAAAAATCACTAAAAGAAACTATCAAAGTCACTTACTTGAGAGGCTTAATGTTGCTGCAAATTTTTGAAGCTCAAAACCCCAACAATGGCTGATAAAAATTGGTGGAGAGAATAAAAATAGAGAAGAAATGGCCTTTGTTTTATTTAATTTAAAACTAGTCAAATTTGATGACCTCATCATCACCTAATTTTGACCTTGTCCTCAATTTGTCTCCCCATGGTCGACTATGCTATATCACAAGGGTCTAATTACCTTTTAAAGACCTTAAATTTTGATTCTCTAACTATTTAACACATTTGGGTACAAAAATGTAACTTTTACCTTTTATGCGATTTAGTCCTATTTTGCAATCGGGCTTGAAAACATTAAAATTAGCACACCAAAATTAACATGCACTTATAAAATCACACTATAACCTCATAAAATATAATAAAATAATTTTTCTAACTTCGAATTTGTGGTCCTGAGACCACTGTTCTGACTAGACCCTAAATCGGACTATTACAAAGCCAGTTAAGATTTTGGCTCAGGAAGTAAAACAATTGTGGAATAAGAGTGTTGCACTTGTTAAAGTATTATGGTATAGACATGGAGTCGAGGAAGCCACGTGGGAACCCGAGGAGACCATGAGAGACCAATACCTGAATCTATTCACCGGTAAAATTTTCGGGGATGAAAATCCCTAAGGGGGAGAATTGTAACAGCCCAAGTTTGGGCCTAGTCAGAATAGTGGTTTCGAAACCACTAACCCAAGGTCGAAGAATTTGTTTTTAATATTATTTGATGAGTTGTGACATGACTATATGAGTGTATGAAAATTTTGGTGAAATAATTTTAGCGATTGCATGCTTAGTTGTGAAAAAAGACTAAATCGCATAAAGTGTAAAAGTCCTATTTTGATAGCTAAGTGTGTTAAATTGCCATGAATCATAAATTGGGAGTCTCTAAAGGGCAAATAGACCCTTAGATAAGGATAGCTGGCCATAGGAGACAAAAGAGAGAGAAATGGTCAAAATTAGGTGAGTTGGTGACCTATTTTGACTAGAATAAAAATAAAATAAGGAGAAAAAGATATCATCGTTTGCTCACCTTCTTCACCACTAAAAATACCAAAAAAAAAATGGGGTTTTGAAAGCTTCAAATTTTCTGCCACTTAGTTCCCTCACAAGTAAGTGATTTTGATGATTTTTCTTGATGATTTTTACATTTTTGGGACCCTTGTAGCATGAGCTAGCTAATGAGGGGACTATTTTGCAAAATTGTTGAAGGCCTAAGGTTTTACCATGAGTGTTTTCATGTTGTTTTCTAAAATTTTATCGATGAAAATGAATCATGGTTGTGAAATAAACAACTTTTGTGAAGAGATTTCTCATGAAAACCCTAAAAAGGACCATTTTGCATAAGTTGTAAAATAGGTGATAAATGTGTGAAATATTGAGAATATTGGACTACTTCTAGTGTAGAAAGTGATCGACTAGGTTTAAGATATGGAGAAACTCAATAAAAATCAATTTTCGGACCTAGGGGTAAAATGGTCATTTTATAAAAGTCTAGGGGCAAAATGGTCATTTTGCCAAATTTTAAATTGTTGAGTATCTAGATTAATAAAATGATTAAATTCATGAATTTTTATCATTATAGATCAAGATTTACAAAATCTGGGCCTAGATCCGGGAAAAGCGAAGCAAGTGGATTAAGTCGAGCTAGTCGACTGCATTTTGTAATTCGAGGTAAGTTGTATGTAAATAATACAACTACATTGTTATTATATATGCTTGAAGTGAGATAGCATGAATTTCTTGTTTGTGGAAATTATCCTGTATGATGAATATTGAGGTAGTAGGATCTGTTTGAACCTTAGGAAATAAATCAGATATTTAGGCCAAGACTTTCTGGATAATTGTGTACTAGTGTAAGACATGTTTGGGACATGCATCGGCCACATTATGAGAGCCAGTGTAAGACCATGTCTGGGACATACATCAGCCTCGAGATGTAAGCCAGTGTAAGACATGTCTGGGACATGCATCGGCTGTATGATATGCTAGTGTAAGACCATGTTTGGGACACTGCATTGACTTAACGTAAGAGCCAGTGTAAGACCATGTCTAGGACATGGCATCGACATTATACCCTATGTCTGAGGCTTAGTGACTATCCGATAGTATTTCAAATGGTTCAATGGTGAGGGTCATAGCTTAAGTTAAAAGAGAAAAGTATAACCCTGCTGTGAGTGATACAGGTACCTAAATGAAATGAATGAGATGTGAACTTATTATATGCTATGTGAATTGTGTTGGATAGTGATGAGTAAGTTGTGCTTATACCTATTTTAGTGTTATGAGCATGATGATGAATGGTAAAGTTGGTGTTATATTTATTTTCATAAGACTCACTGAGCTTTATGCTTACCCTATTTCGTTTTCAGTTTCTTATAGTGTCACCAAAATAGCTTGAGGACCATCGCCTACGTCAGAGAAGCCAGTCACACTATCATCCAAAGCACTTGGTATAGCTAGATCTTTTATTTTGATTATGGCATGTATAGGACCCATTATTAATTGGCCAAATGTGTTGGCTTACTCTAGCATTTGATTCATTTTGTGTAAGGCCATGTAAATTGGCAAATGTTTTTATTGGTTGCTTGAGTATAGATGAATTGTGTGAAAGCCTTAGCTATAGTTGTTTGGTCGAGAAATCATATTAAGTTAGACTTTGATATGTTGGTTGGTATTAGGTCATGTTTTAGGGTGGCAAAAGGCTTGGTAGATAGCCTTATATTGTCCACACAGGTAGACACACGGGCGTGTGTCACACACGGGCGTGTGTCACACACGGCTAGCCCCAAGGGCATGTTGTCTGGCCATGTGTTCCCTGTACGTAAAAAAAAAATTTCAAGTCAGTATGCATGGTAGTAAACACAAGGGCAGAGACACGACCGTGTGTTTCAGCCGTGTGAAGGGCACGGCTTAGTGTGACCCTTAAGGATTGCTAACGTCAGAAACAAAATGTCAAGGTTTTTAGACATGGGCTAGGACATAAGAGTGTCATGGCCGTATGAGGGACACGGGGGTGTGTCAGGCAGTGTGAAAACCCTTGTAGGTTCAAATTTGGAATTAAATTCACAGGGTTCAGGACACGGGTGTGTCCCTAGATGCTTAGGCTGTGTGTACCACACGGGCCATCAGCACAACCATGTTCAAATCCCACACGGGGGTGTTGCCCATCCACACGGGCATATGTCCTGTTTTAAAGGTCATTTTCCTAGTGTTGGTTAAAGGACTCGAATTGGTCCCAAGTGGTTTCCTAGGGTTGTTTTGGACCTTATAGACTCTTGATAAGAAGTTTTTAATGAAGTTTGAAATTTTTTTTAATTTGACCAAGTTTTAACGACATCGACATGTTTGAATGCATGTGTTTGAGTTTAGTAATGCCTCGTATTCCGTCCCTACATAGGGCACGGGTGTGGGGTGCTACAGCATCTTTCTTGCTCGGTGTCAACGGTAAACCAAATACAAAATCCATCATGACTCTGTCCCATTTCCACTCAGGTATCATGATTGGCTGAAGCAACCCAGAAGGTACCTGATGCTTGGCTTTTACTTGCTGACAGACTAAACATTTCGAAACAAAATTAGAAATATCTCGTTTTATACCATGCAACTAGTAAAGCTATTTTAGATCATTATACATCTTCGTACTACCCAGGTGAATAGATAACCAACTGCTGTGAGCTTCATTCAAAATTATCTGAATCAACTCTGAATTTCTATGGACACATATTCGGTTTCTAAACCTCAAACATCCCTTAGCATCAACTATGAACTCTAAATCAACATTTGAATCACATTGAGCTCATTTTGCTAACAAATCATCATCAGCTTTCTGAGCCTCACAAATTTTTTGAATAAATAACGGTCTTGCTTTTAATTTAGCTATTATCGAACCATCATCAAACATAGCCATATGTGCATTCATTGCACCCAAAGCAAACAGTGATTTTTGGCTTAAAGCATCAGCAACAACATTAGCCTTTCCCGGATGGTAGTCAATCACAAGCTCATAGTCTTTTAACAGCTCTAACCATCGACGCTGTCTTAAATTCAGATCTTTTTGATTCATCAGATATTTCAAGCTTTTGTGATCAGAGTAAACATGACATTTCTCACTGAACAGATAGTGACGCCATATCTTCAATGCAAACACAATAGCTGCCAATTCTAGATCATGTGTTGGATAATTCTTTTCATGCGGTTTTAACTGTCTTGATGCATAAGCTATGACTTTGCCTTCCTGCATCAAAACACAACCCAAACCATTTAAAGATGCATCACTATAGATAACAAATTCTTTACCTAATTTTAACTGAACTAGCACTAGAGCTTCGGTAAAAAGGGCTTTCAACTGATCAAAAATTTTTTGGCACTTTTCTAACCACTCGAACTTAACACTTTCTGTAATAGCTTCATCATTGGTGTTGCAATCATAGAGAAACTTTTCACAAACCGTCTATAGTAACAAGCAAGTCCCAGAAAACTTCAGACTTCAGAAACATTTCTCAGAGGTTTCCAATCAAGTATAGCTGAAATTTTACTCAAATCAACCCGAATACCCGATGCTGATACAACATGACCTAGAAAACTGACTTCACGTAACCAGAACTCGCATTTACTAAACTTTGCATACAACTATTTATCTCGCAAAGTCTATAACCCAAGTCTCAAATGTTCGGCATGCTCGGTTTCATCACGGGAATAGATTAAAATGTCATCTATGAACACAACCACAAATCGATCCAGATACTGTCTGAAGATCTGGTTCATCAAATCCATAAAAATAGCACATGCATTAGTAAGTCTGAAAGGCATAACCAGAAATTCATAGTGTCCGTACCTCATTTGGAAAGCAGTCTTTGGCACATCAGAGTCTTTAACTCGCAACTGATAGTAGCCTAATCTCAAATCTATCTTTGAAAACACTGTAGCCCCTTTCAGCTAATCGAACAGATCGTCAATCCGTGGCAATGAATACTTATTCTTTATAGTCACCTTATTGAGCTGTCTATAGTCGATACACATTCTCATGGTTCTGTCTTTCTTTTTCACAAATAAAACTGGTGCACCCAAGGGAGAGAAACTCGGCTATGCAAAACCCCTATCTAAGCTTTCAATTCTTTTAATTCAGTAGGTGCCATTTTGTACGGAGCTATCGATATTGGAGTCGTCCTTGGTATTAACTCAATACCAAATTCTACCTCTCGGATAGGTGGCAAACCCGAGAATTCTTCAGGAAACACATCCGGATACTCGCACGCAACTAGTACTGATTCAATCTTTCTTTCGGTCAATTTACTATTAAGAACATAAGCAAAGAAAGCTTCACAACCTTTTCTCACATACTTTTGAGCCAACGTCGAAGATATTACCGTCCGTAAGCCATTCAGATCATTAGATTCAATCTGAATAATCTCATCATTCTGGCATCGTAAATCAATAGCCTTTTTTTTGTAATTAACAACCGTATCGTGCAAAGTCAACCAATCCATACCCAGAATTATATCAAACTCGTCGAATGGAAATAACATCAAATTAGCCAGAAAACATGAATCTTGAATCATCAAAGGACAATTCTTACATACTTTCTCAACCATAACACACCAGCCCAAGGGGTTTGATACTCTAATAACAAACTTAGTAGACTCAATAGGCAAAGTCTTACTGAATACTAAAGTCTGACACACATAAGAATGAGTCGAACTAGGATCAATCAATGCAATTACACTAGTATCATAGAGAGTGAATGTACCAGTAATAACATTTGGGGATGAAGCCTCCTCGCGTGCGCGTATAGCATAAGCTCTGGCAGGTGCACGAGCCTCAGATCGAACTGCTGTGTCTTTAGTTCCTCTCTGACTGCTACTCACATTACCTATATTTTTGGGTGGTCTACCTCGAGCTGCAGTATTACCCGACCTCGTATTTTTCACTGTATCTTGTTCGACCAACTCAAGACATTCACGAATGAAGTGATCCATTGATCCACATTTAAAACAGCCCCGATCGTACAATCTACAAGTGCTAGGATGTCATTTTTCACAATGTTTACTCTCTGGATGATTTGATTTAACGTTACCAACACTAGCTTCTAAGGTAGCTTTCGAATTCGTAGGTGGTCCATCTAGATCACGTTTAGTATAACCCACAATAGCCTTTGAACAGCTAGAATCATCCCCAAATATCTTTGATGCCAACTGAAAAGACTTACTCTATTATCTCTTATGTGAATCTCTAGCTTCAAAGTCAGCTTTTCTTTTCTCTTTCCCGAGCTCTTCGGCTTTGCATGCTCGCTCAACTAGTACTACGAACTCTTTTATTTCAAGTATGCCAACAAGCAGTTTAATGTCTCCGTTCAACTCGTCTTCAAATCTTTTACACATTATAGCTTCTGTCGAAACACACTCTCGGGCATATCGACTAAGTCTCATGAATTTTCGTTCATATTCTGTCACAGTCATGCGACCTTGTTTCAATTCTAGAAATTCTTTGCGCTTCTGGTCAATAAATCTCTAGCTGATGTATTTCTTACGAAACTTAGTCTGAAAGAAGTCCCATGTCACCAGTTCTTTCGGAACCACCGATACTAGTGTATTCCACCAGTGATATTCGGTGTCTCATACAAAGATATGACCCATTTTAAATACTCATCTGGGGTACAAGATAGCTCATCAAACACGCGGATAGTATTATCAAGCCAGAATTCATCTCGCTCGACATCATCATCATCAGTAGCTTTGAATTCTTCAGCACCGTGTTTTCTAATTTTATTAATAAGAGGCTTAAGTAATCTCAACGGATCACTCACTTGAGGTATAGCAGGTATCGGAGAAGGATTAATCGGTGGTGGAGGTTGTTGTGCAGCCGAATTAGTTCGGATATACTGAGTAAACCAGTCGTTAATCATTTGGTAAAAGGCTTGTTTAGCCTCTCCCTCTTGGTTACTCGAAGTCAGTCGAGAATCAACCGGCACTGTCCCTTTTGGAGGAACAAGTACTATACTCTCGACATTATCAGTTACGACTCTATCAGGATCCATTACTATACGAAAACACCTTTTCAAATGTCAGAAGTCATCACACTATCACAATATAAAATATGGCATGTATAGCTAGACTCACATGCTACGTTAGGCCTAGAATCGACTAAACTATGGCTCTGATACCAATCAAATGTAACATCCCTAACCCGTGTCAGTCGCCGAAATAGGGTTACGAGGTATTACCAAACGAGACACAAATTTCAAACAATCATATGCATACACTCACACAAACTTTTAAACCAATCAAATATATATATAATAACCAATTTAATTTCTTTGTGAATCATTTCAATAAGAAAAAATTGTAATTCGTATACAAACAACTTTAATGCTATTCTTATTTGACCAAATAATAAACTTATAAATCAATCAACTTATGACCAACATTTAAAGACTAACTTATACACTATTCAACATCCATTTTAAATCAAGAAGGACATTTATACATCACATAAAACTCATAAAATCTTCATGATTTACTACTGCACAAATCACTATTCATTTGGTCATTTTTCAATGCATTTGCCGACTTTAACAATTGTCCATTTTCAACTTTATTCAATCACTTTACAAATCTATGCATTTCAAAGAGCTAAACCAATATATCAAACATAGTTTGTCTAACATGTAACATACCATAATCGAATATATAAACATGCTAATATTACCAAGCAAGCAATATAACAAAGATCATATTTATAACCAATTCAAAAATCATATATTTGATTAAGTATATAAATATACATATTAATAAGATTTATGTCATATCAAACTTATAACAAATTTATCTCAACTAATGTATAAATATTAAACCATTACATTTTATACCTATACATATATATATAAGTGCTGAATCATGATAATTACTATAATATATATTATACCAAAATACAACTCAAGACTAAATTGCTTCTTAACAATTCGTTAGTAATATTAACCATGAAAATCATATAAGTACTAAGTACTTTGAAATAAGACAATACGTATCATATAAAACCAATATACATATAAACGTCATTGTCATTCTACTCGATTAATAAACTAAATAAGTAAACTGTTCGTAAAACAAATAATACCATATAATATGCACATCAAAATAATCTCCAACCACATTTATATATAATTGAATATTCTTTAATACCAAATCACATAATAACAGCTTAACTAAATATATCAACCAAATTCACATACATGTTTATTTATGCATGAATTATAACCAAATCATTTTAATCATAAGTAACATAACAAGCTTAAATCATACTTATTGATATACCATGACCGATTCAATCTAATCAAATCTAAAAATTATCAACCATTTTCAATGCATTTAACACATATAAACATGACTAAGCTCTTATAATCACTTAACATATTAGCCATTTTTGCATGGCTTAATATATACATACCACAAACTTAACCAAATACAACCTAGCTTATACATGCCATAGGTCTGAGTTTAAACTTATAAAATACCAAAAATAGTCGATAGTGTGATAGACTTTGCTGATGATCCCGGAGCTCGTATTTGACTTCCAAAATCTATAAAACAGAGGCAAACATAAACACACAGAGTAAGCTATCATAGCTTAGTAAATCATAAGCAAATAATCAACTCAATGACATAATCAACTCATTTAAACCAAACCAAACTATAGTATCATAATCACATTAAATTTCAAGCTTACAATTTCATGTATATCATATACTTTCACATATAAACTTATTCATGGCCGAATGTACATATATATATATTAACAAAGTATCTTTCAATTTCAAAGCCAAAATATTATTATAACCAAGTACATTTACACACATATACATATACTCATGAATCAAATATAACATTACATGTATATACATAGCATATGGCCGAATATACTTCACAAATGCACATATGTTCACATTAGTAACTTATATAATTTGCATCACATATCTAATGGTCAACTTACCTTATTTTCAAATAGGAAATCAACTAACTCATACCTGATCATTTAGCTCGTATTACACTTTCGATCACAACTTATCATTGCCCGATGAACCATTCGGAATTGGATAGCACACTCGGATAATCACATATATCGTACAATGCCAACATCCCAGACGTGGTCTTACATGTAATCACATATCGATGCCACTGTCCTAGACAGGGTCTTACTTGCACACATATATCGGAGTCACATATCAATGCCAACGTATAAAACGTGGTCTTACTCGCACACATATATCGATGCCACGGTCTTACTTGCACATCACATATCGGAATCCTATGTCATGACATATGTATCTTAGCTATTCCTAAGGTTCATGCAGGGCTTTTAGACGTCGTAACTCGGTAGAAACGAATTCATAAACATAGCTCCCAAGCTTATTTACATTCGGCTAACACATATATATTTTCATATATTTCATTTCAGCATATAAAACCCATATTTATTTAAAATAAACAATATCTATTTGCTTATAAACATACCTCGGACGATGAAAATTGGAATGGGACGACTAATCGATAACTTTAGTTTTCCCCCAATCCAAATCCGATTTCTTTGGTTCTTGATCTAAACATATTCAAATTAAACTCATTCAAACATATTTTCACTCAATTTAGTCCAAAAACACATAAATGGGAAAATTACCATTTTACCGATGACATTTCACACTTTTTACAATTTAGTCCAAATTACACAAAACACAAAATATGCAAAATTTCAATAGATCATGCTTAGGTCGAATCTTCCTTATGTTCATACAAGTCCATAAATTTCATTTATTTTACATTTTAGTCCCTCAATTTATTACTTTTGCAATTTAGTCCTAATTACTCAAAATCATCAAAAATTCCAATACAAAACATGTTAATCTAAAACATATCTTTCATATTTCATCAACTAACATCACAAAGCTCAAATATTAATCAATGGCATAACTCAAAATATTCATCAAAATAAAAAATTCAAGCATGGGCTTTGTACATTACACTGCAACGATCTCAAAAACGTAAAAATTATCAAAAACTGAGCTAGTTACATACCTTAATCAAACTCAACAATGGCCGAATGCCCTAGCTTTGTTTCTTTTTTCTCTTTTTAATGTTATTCGGTCAAAACTAGAAAGATGAATACTTGTGTCTTTATTTTATGTTTTATATTATTGTTACTTATTAATCATTTTACTTTTATAACCTTTATAATAAAATTTTAAAACCATATATTATATGGTCACTACCGTCCATGATTTATAAATATGTTTAATTTCAACATAAATGCCTCCATTTAAAAAGACAACAACAATTCGGCCCTTACAGATTAAACTATCAAGTTTTCATTTTACGCAATTAAGCCTTTTTATTTAATCAGACACTCAAACGACAAAATTAAATCACGAAAATTTCACACATATAAATTCACACATAATAAACACAAAAAATAATTTTAAAATATTTTTCTGACTCAGATTCGTGGTCCCCAAACCACCGTTCTAAATAGGGTATAAATCGAGCTGTTATACGTATGGCTGGGGACACGCCCGTAAGGGCAGGCCGTGTGGTCACGCCCGTGTCCCTAACCTATGTAACTCTTTGTTTATGATTTCATCAACATATTGAACTCACAAGGCCAAGTCACACGCCCGTGTTCTTAGGCCGTGTCCTTCACACGGCTGAGACACACGGCTGTGTCTCTGCCTGCGTGTTTACTACTAGGCATTTTGTTTTACAACAATTAAGATGCAGGGGACACACGGCCGGATCACACGCCCATGGGGCAGACTGTGTGTCACACACGGCCTAGACACACGCCCGTGTGTCTACCCGTGTGGACAAAAGCAAGGCTATTTACCAAGCCATTTGCCACCCTTATTCACACATGCACTCATATCAATTCAAAGGCACGAAACATATCATACTTAGGCAACCAAATACTCACAATTAAGATAATAATATGTAATTCTCATGCCATCATTTATCATGCTTAAAACATCATACTTAGCCCATTAAAACGTATTGACGTCACATTTACAAGAGGGCATTAACACATGAATAAACTTGTAATCAACATAAGCCATAATTCATGGCTATATACAATTAGAACAATAATCCATTATTGGCCAACACATTTGGCCATATCAACAATAATACATATAATCAAAAGACCAGTTCCCTATACATGCCATAGACTCAAACTAGTTGAATTCATCAATACCCGCAGTGATAGCTTGATAGTGTGATAGGATCTTCGACGATCTCCAACCTGAGCTAGCTTATTAACCCTATAGGACATGGGAAGGGAAGGGGAGTAAAATATATAATATAGCTTAGTAAGTTAGCATGTAAGTAATAACAACCTCAACCATACAATTTAAATAATGTAAATTCGTACAAATTTCATTTAAATCTCACAGTATAACTTACTCATTCACAACTTACAAAGTGTTTATCATAACTCAACAATACAAACACAAAGTATTATAGTTCACCAAAATCTCATGGTTATAATTCTTATTCAGTCACAACGTTTGCTTTATCAACTTATAAGCATAATTTAACATATTCGGGCATTAGCCCAACAACCGAAACATTTTCGTTGTAACATACTATAACAATTAACAAATTATTTCAAACCACATAATAAACATGCATATTAAATATGAGTGTTTACATTTCGAGCATATACTTTAACATCTTTCAATTGTTCAAAGCTCATAACATCCCATAATCATTTTAATAGGCAATTATGCCAATCTTTCCTCTTTCACGTATTCGATGAATCACAATTCGTGTGAATGAAATATATTATATCATAACTCAATTTTTGCCCAAAAGCTAATCACTCAATTGCCAACCAAATTTACCATGTATTTTGTCCATCACAAATATAAACCAATAATCTCAAGACTTTCACAAAACTATTCTCATGGAAATCATGAACTCACCATATCTTAAAATCAATGCGTATAACTTATGTACATACCTGTACAGAATTCGTAATACTTACATGCTCTTTCTCTTCTTTTACATACCCGTTTACTTTCCTGTTGAACCAGTTGGAATACTAAAGGATACACGGAAAAATCTCATACACATAGTAAGATGCCAATGCCATATCCCAGGTATGGTCTTACATGGGAGCACAAATCGAAGCCGATAGCCCAGCTATGGTCTTACACGATGTCTCATATCGATGCCAATGCCATATCCCAGATATGGTCTTACATGGGATCACATATCGATGCCAATGCGATGTCCTGGACATGGTCTTACATGGGATCACATATCGATGCCAATGCCATGTATCAGACATGGTCTTACATGGGATCACATATTGATGCCAATGCCATGTCCCATACATGGTCTTACATGGGATCACATATAACCTTAATGTCATGACATTTGTATCCTAACTATTCCTGGGGTTCAACTGGGATTTCGAAGCACCAAACCTTTGTCAGATCGTCATCGAGTCAAAAATAACCAAATTCATAGAGACAATATACATTTCATGCAATATCAAAGCAATAGATATATAATAACATAATACTGAATTATTACACATGAACTTACCTCAGATGCGACAACGACGAAAAAGACCTATTTGTCCAACATTTGTTTTTCCCCCGATCTAGACTCGAACTTCGTTTTTCTTGATCTATAATATCAAATTTAGCTCACTTGTTATTCACATTATTCAATGTGACCCAAAATTCACATTATTCAATGTGACCCAAAAATCACATTATGGCAAAATTATGTTTTTGCCCTTAAAGTTTCACATATTTACACTTTTTCCCTCAGGCTCCTAAAATGAAATTTATTCAATTTATTTAACCTACAAGCCTAGCCAAATCATTTTCATAACTATAACAGCCCACAATTTCCATTAAAACACACTTTTACTACATATTTTACAACTTTTACAATTTGGTCATTTTAGGCATTTTCACCAAAAATCACTTAGCAAAAGTTGTTTCTCTAACCAAAACATGCATAATCTACCATTAAACATCAAAATACACAAATTTCTAACATGGGTCAAACCCTAAATGTAACACCCTTAACTCGTAGCCGTCGTCGAAATAGGTTAAGAGGCACTACCGGACTTGTAACTCAATTCAGAACAATCATTTATCTAAAATCATCTTGTTTCAGTCAATATCATTCATTCACATTTAATATGAACTTAACTCAAGCATACAAAGCTTAAATCATGCATTTGAGACTAAATCAGTAACATATTAAAATTTTGGGAACTTTAAAAAAATTTCAACATTTCAAGTATCACACGCCCGTGTGAACAGGCCGTGTGCTTCGCACGGCTAGTAGACACGCCTGTGTCTTAAACTATGTGAAAACAGGGCATACATACTGACTTGTGTCACACGACTGAGGACACACTCGTGTGTCAGGCCGTGTGAAAACTGGAGAGGATACTGACTTGGGTCACCGGCCAACCACACACCCGTGTGGCATTCAAAATGGCCACTCACGCCTGTATATCAGGCCGTGTCAAAACTGTAGGGCATATTGACTTATCAACATGGCCAAAGTCACACGCTCGTGTGCTAGGCCGTGTGCCATTTAGAGGGGTATACTAACTTGTACCACACGGCCGGTCACACGCCCGTGTGTGAGGTCGTGTGGAGCATACTAACTTCAATTCCATTTCAACACTAGGGGACCACGGCCGTGCAACATAACAGTGTGTCACACATAGCTCAGAAACACGCCCGTGCCCCTGCCCGTGTGGACAAAAATAGGCTATTTACAAAGCCTTTTTCCACCCTATATACACAAGCATAAATGACCATATTTCATAACCCAATTAGCAAACATTTCATAACCATTTCATATACAATATGTACCAATTCAACTTGATATTCAATCACCTATTTAATACCATGCATAATCCTTTCATCTAACAAAATATATGTCAATACCTCACTTAAATATTTTCATTCCATCATTTCTTGCCAAAACATACCATAATTGAACACTAAAATTCAACCAAAACATAGTACCAAAATAAGCCAAATCACATGGCTTAATTTATACTGAAAATATACTAAAAACATAACTTTCAAATGACCATAACTAACAACATTTAAACTAGCTTATACATGCCATATTTCCATATCCACAAATTCAAAAGTACCAATCAAAAATTTGATAGTGTGATGTGCAACTCCAACTTTTCTGAAACAAGCGAGCTAACGAACCTCTATAAAATATAGAAAAAGAAACAGAGTAAGCTTTATAGCTTAGTAAGCCTGTATAATTCAGAATTAAACTTACCACTATATCAAATCAGAGCAGTTTAATAAAGTAAACTCAATTCAATCTTCCCAATGCCTAACATAAGTATTCACCAAGTTAGTCACATATATATACATATAATCATTCATTATCCCAATCTCACATACTGTATCATATCAAATTCACGTATATCAAATACATCATATTCAACATTTCATTCTCAATCATATATACAATAATGGTACTCATTGGTATAAACCATATTTATGCTCGTTGAACCTATTAGAACTTCAAAGGATACTTGTATAATAAACATCAGTAATCCATCAACTCATTATCATATATGCTCTTTTGAGCCATGATCGGTAAGCTCCTCCTGAGCTGATGAACAGTAAGTTCTATTGAGCTGAAACAGTAAGCTCTATCGAGCTGAACAGTAAGCTCATACGAGCTGAAATGATAAGCTGCAATGAGCTGAAAATAGTAAGCTCTTACGAGCTGATATATCAGTACGCTCTTACGAGCTATGGTGAGTCCGCAACAAATACAAGAACTCGACCAAATCGGTAACCCTAGTGACTGTCACTTGCATCCTATGAATTTGTATAGTTCAAACGGGGCTCGGTAACCATTAAGCTATATCAATAAGGCATTTGTATTTCAACTATACCAATTACTTAATCACAAACATGCATTTCAAATATTTACAATTATATAAGTTTGATTCTAATTATACGTACTTACCTCGTATCCTCGGATAAAACTATCAGCTAATTGTCCACATTCCATTTTCCCTGATCTAATTTCAGTATTTACTTATCTTGATCTATATAATATCAAATTAAATCATTCAAACTTTCATTCAATTCAATTTAGCCTAAAACATTCATTTTGGCTAAATTACAATTTTACCCCTAGACTTTTGACTACTTTGCAATTTAGTCCTAAACACATAAAAATGCAAAATTACACAATTAGACCATAACCTATAGTAGCCAAATTTTAATGGGGTTCCTATTAGCCCATATTTTCATTTATTTCATACTTTTAACTAATTGACATTTTTGTCAATTTAATCCCTAATTGACATTTTTTTCAAAAATCACTTTACAAAACTAGTTTGACTATCATCAAGCTTCCATAATCTATCATTAAACATCAAAGAACTCAAGTATTCATCAATGGCACTTTACAAAGCAACGATATCAAAAACATAGAAATCATTAAAAATCGAGTAAAAACCTTACCTTAATCTAGCTAAAAGTGTGTCAAAATCATGGAAGATTCAAACCCTTATTTTCTTTCTCAATTTCGGCAATGAAGATGAAGGATGAGCTAAACTTTTGTTGTGTTTTATTTTATTTAATATAAATAACTAAATTACACTTATAACCTTATTATTAAACATTAATATATATTGTAATTCATGGACATAAATGTCTACTAACCTTAATCATGGTCAAATTTCAGGATAAGGACTTCTACTTTAATGATTCATAGCTATTTAATACATTTACATAATAGAACTCAACTTTTACGCGTTACGTGCTTTAGTCCTTTTTACCGAATTAAGCATTTAAACGGTAAAATTTCTTTACGAAATTTTCACACAGTAATTCTATCATTCTGTAAACCTTAATAAAATAATAAAATAAATATTTAACCTCAAATTTGTGGTCCCGAAACCACTGTTCTAATTTGACCTAAAAACGGGCTGTTACAACTCTCCCCCCTTAGGGATTTTCATCCCTGAAAATCTTATCAGTGAAAAAGTTAGGGTACTATTTTTGCATAGCTTCCTCGGGTTCCCATGTAGCTTCCTCAATCCTGTGTTTATGCCAGAGAACTTTTACTATGGCTATGCTCTTATTTCTCAATTCCCTGATTTCACGATCAAAATCCTGATCGGTTCTTCGTTACTTAACTTTCCTTTACGGCCAAATCGAAGAACCTTTTTCTGCGGTGACACCTTTAAAAACACTTGGTCCCCGACTTGAAATTCAATTTCTCTACGTTTCAAAACTGCATTGGATTTCCGTCGATCTGAAGCTGCTTTTAAACTTTCACGAATATTTTTACTTTTTCTTTAGTTTCTCTGATCAATTCAACCCCATGAATCTTTTTCTCACTCAGTTCAGTCCAATATAGAGGAGTTCGACATTTGCGACCATACAAAGCTTCATATGGTGCCATCTTTATACTCATTTGGAAACTATTGTTGTATGCGAAGTCAATCAACGGTAAGTATTTTTCCCAACTGCCCTCAAACTCTAAAATACAACATCTCAGCATGTCTTCGAGAATCTAAATAACTCTCTCGGTCTGACCGTCAGTCAGAGGATGAAAAGCAGTACTAAAATTCAACTTTGTTCCCAAAACCTCTTGTAGTTTCTTCCAGAATCGTGACGTAAATCTCGGATCTCTTTCAGAAATAATAGATAATGGCATTCCATGTAACCGAACAATCTCAAAAATGTACAATTCTGCTAATCTATCAAGTGAGTAATCTGTACGTACCGGTATGAAATGAGCAGATTTTGTTAGTCAATCAACATCAACCCAGATAGTGTTTTTCTTTTTCAGAGTTGGTGGCAATTCCGACCCAAAATCCATTGTAACTCTATCCCATTTTCATTCGTGAATCATCACACTACCTGATGGTACTTGATGTTCAGCTTTGACTTGCTGACAAATTAGACATTTCGATACAAACTCTGATATATCTTGTTTCATTCTCGACCACCAGTATAGCTGTTTCAGATCGTTATACATCTTGGTACTACCCGGATGAACAAAAAAGTGACTACTATGTGCTTCATGTGGGATTTTCTGAATAAGCTCGATATTTTTCGATACACAAATTCTATTTTGAAACATTAAACAGTCATCAGTTCCAATATGAAATTTTGAATCAAAAATAGACTCATATTGAATTCGTTTAGCTTGTAAAACACTGTCATCTTTCTGAGATTCACATATTTGTTGAAGAAATATCGATTTAGCTCTTAACTCAGCTAATATTGATCCATCATCACAAATCATCAACTATGTATTCATTGCTCGTAATGCAAACAAAGATTTTTAGCTCAAGGCATCAGCAACATTAGCTTTTCCTGGTTGATAATCAATCACAAAGTCATAACCTTTCAATAACTCGAGCCATCTTCGTTGTCGCAAATTCAAATCTTTCTGTGACATCAGATATTTCAAGCTTTTATAATCCGTATAAATGTGGCATTTTTCACCATATATGTAGTGTCGTCAAATCTTCAATGCGAATACAATCGCAGCCAGCTATAAATTATGCGTCGGATAGTTCTTTTCGTGCGGTTTCAACTGTCGGGAAGCATAAGCTATAACCTTTCCTTCTTGTATCAAAACATATCCCAGGCCGTCTAACGACGCATCACTATAGATCATGAACTCTTTACCCAATTCTGGTTGTACTAAGACTGGTGCTTCAGTTAACAGTACTTTCAATTGTTCAAAACTCTGCTGACATTTTTCTGACCATTCGAACTTCACATCTTTTTGTAGCAGTCATGTCATTGGTGTCTTAATCATCGAGAATCCTTTCACAAATCTTCACTAATATCCTGCTAAGCCTAGAAAACTATGACCAGACACGTTTCTTGGAGGTTTCCAATTAATAATAGCAGAAATCTTGTTTAGAACAACTCTAATATCGTCAGCTGAAACAATATGCCCTAAAAATCCAACCTTTTTGATCCAAAACTCACATTTACTGAACTTTGTACATAACTGCTTATCACGTAGAGTTTGTAACACAACTCTCAAGTGCTTAATATGCTCAGCTTCATCTCATGAATAGATCAGAATGTCATCAATGCATACAACAACAAATCTGTTTAAATACAGTCTGAATATTTGATTCATCAAGTCCATAAAAATGGCAGGAGCATTAGTTAAACCGAAAGGCATAATAAGGAATTCATAATGTCCATACCTTGTTCTAAACGCAGTTTTCATCACATCTGACTTTTTGACTTGCAACTGATAGTAGCCTGATCTCAAATCAATCTTTGAAAATATTGTAGCCCTTTTCAATTGGTCAAATAAATCATCAATCTGAGGTAGAGGGTATTTGTTCTTTATAGTCACTTTATTCAACTGCCTGTAGTTGATACACATTCTCATCGTGCCATCTTTCTTTTTTAAGAACAATACTGGTGCAGCCTAAGGAGAATAACTCGGTTGTACAAAACTCTGTCTGTCAATTCTTGAAACTGAGCTTTCAACTCTTTTAATTCTGTTGAAGCCATTCTGTATGGAGTTATCGATACTGGTGTTGTTCTCGGTACTAATTCAATGCCAAATTCAATTTCTCTGATCGGAGGTAAACCTGATAATTCTTTTGGAAATACATCCGAAAACTCACACACAACAGGTATAGAGTCAATCTTTGATTCAGACACCTTTTTATCCAGTACGTAGGAAAGATATGCATCATAACCCTTTTTCAAATACTTCTGAGCTAACACAGACGATATTACAATAGGTAATTCATTTGAATCATCAAACTTAATTCGAAGAATCTCACCATTTTGACATTTCAATTTGATAGTCTTCTGTCTACAATTCATAATTGTATCGTGCATAGTCAACCAGTCCATACCAAGAATCACATCAAACTCATCGAATGGTAGAGCATCAAGTCAGCCCGAAAACAGTAACCCCGGATCATCAGAGGATAATTCTTACATATTTTATCAACTAAAACATATCTGCCTAAGGGATTTAATATTTTAATTACAAACTCTGTAGACTCAACATGTAAACTCTTTTTAAACACTAAATTCATACAAATATAAGAATGGGTTGATCCAGGATCTATCAATGCAACTATATTAGTATCAAAAAGAGAAAAAGTACTGGTAATAACGTCTGGCGATGATGCCTCCTCCCGTGTACGTATAGCATAAGCTCTGGTAGGTGCTCGCATGTCAGATCTCATAGTCGAATCTCTCGTAGTACCTCGGTTACCACTTATATTTCCAGTATTTCGGGGCGGTCTCTCTCTAGTAGCCATGTTACTTACTTTCGCTGGTTGTTCTCTTTCAGCTGTAAACTTTTCTAGATAGTCTCGGAGATGATGATCAAGCGATTCACGTTTAAAGCAAGCTCCGCTCACTAATCTACATTCACCATAATGCTTCTTATTGCAATATTTACATTCAGGTCCAGCATTTCTAACGCTTCCCACACTAGCAACAGATGTCGCCTGAGGTTTAGAACTGAATTGTCTCTCATCTCTGTCTCTAATCGAAATTCCTGTAGAAGCGGTAGAACGAGGATGATATTATCTAAATTTCTTTAATGTTGACTGATGTGATTTGCTTGTGAATCTCTTTCTACAATCTCTGGCCTTAGAATTGACTTTTCTTTTCTCTTAAAGCTCTTCGGCTTTACAAGCTCGGTCAAACAAAACAACAAACTCTTTCAACTCAAGCATTCCAACTAACACTCTAATTTCTTCATTCAATCCATCCTTGAATATTTTGCACATTATAGCTTCGGAAGATACACATTTACGGACATATTTGTTGAGTCGTACAAACTCTCTTTCATATTCGGTAACTGACATACGACCCTGCTTCAATTCAAGGAATTTTTTTCTCTTCTGATCGATGAACCTTTGACTGATGTATTTCTTTCTAAATTCAACTTGAAAGAAATCCCAAGTGACTCGTTCTTACGGAACTATGGATATCAAGGTATTCCACCACTGATACGCGATGTCTCTCAACAGGGATACAACACACTTTAAACATTCTTCAGGTGTGCAAGATAATTCTTCGAATACCCGGATCGTGTTCTCAAGCCAAAACTCGGCTCTCTTAGGGTCATCATTAATAGTGGCTCTAAATTCCTCAGCTCCATGTTTTCGTATCTTATCAACAGGTGGTTTATTTAATCATAGAGGACCAATACCTTGAGGAACTACAGGAATCGATTGGGGAACAGGTGGGGGTAGAGGTTTGGGAATAGCTAGGTTCGTATGAATGTACTGTATGAACCACTGGTTCAATATCTGAAAGAAGGCTTCTTTAGCCTCACTCCCGTGACTACTAGACACAGGTCTAGATTGAATAGGCATAGTCCCTTAAGTGGGAGCTGGCGCATTACGTTCTACGTCATCCGCTACAGCTTGTTTGGGATCCATTACTATATAAAATTACATTTGCAAATGTCAGGAGTCATCACACTATCACAATTTTATATATGGCATGTATAGCTAGACTCACATACGCTACGTTAGTCCTAGAATTAATTAAACCATAGCTTTGATACCAATAAATGTAACACCCCTAACCCATAACCGTCGCCAGAATAGGTTATGAGGCATTATCGGACATGTAACTCAATTCAGAACAACCATTTATCTGAAATCATCTTATTTCAGTCAATATCATCCATTCACATTCAATATGAGCTTAACTCAAGCATACAAAGCTTAAATCATGCATTTGGGACTAAATCAGTAATATATTAAAATTTTAGGAACTTAAAAAAAATTTCAACATTTCAAGTATCGCACGACCGTGTGAACAGGCCGTGTACCTCACACGGCTAGTAGACACGTTCGTGTCCTAAACCGTGTGAAAACAGGGCATACATACTGACTTGTGTCACACGGTTGAGGACACGCCTGTGTGCCAGGCCGTGTGAAAACTGGAGAGGATACTGACTTGGGTCACACGGCCAACCACACACCCGTGTGTCTAGCTCGTGTGCCCTTCTAAATGGCCAAACACGCCCATGTATCAGGCCATGTCAAGGCCATAGGGTATAATAACTTATCAACCATGGTCTAGTCACACGCCCGTGTGCTAGGCCGTGTGCTATTTAGAGGGGTAACTGACTTGTACCACAGGGCCGGTCACACGCCCGTGTGTGAGGACGCGTGGAGTATACTAACTTCAATTCCATTTCAACACCAGTGGACACACGGCCGTGCAGCATAACCGTGTGTCACACACGGCTCAGACACATGCTCATGCCCTTGCCCGTGTGGACAAAAATAGGCTCTTTACAAAGCTGATCGTGATTTTCTGTGATAAGTTTTATAAATTTATAATTAATCGTTCTTGAAACTAACTATTATCATGATATAGGCAAGTGTACCTATCGAACAGTAGTATAGCTTTAGCAAGATCGGATTGTCGAACCCAAAGGACTAAAAGTACTAGTAATGAATGTCTTTTTATTATCTAGCCTAATAATAAAGGGGTTTGTTTTAACTAACTAATTATCTAAACTAAGAAATTACAGAAAATAGAATTTGGGGAATTACTTTTGGGAAAAACGATTGATTTAGGACACTACCTAAGGAAAAATCCACCTAGACTTTACTTGTTATTTTGGCTCCGAACCGGACGACTTATTCATTTAACTTATTCTGTAGAGATCCCTAAGTTATGTTATTATCCCTATTCAAGAATAATAACGTTTAATCCCTAGGTTGAATAATTGAGACTTTTCTTTAATTAACACCCTAAGGTTGCATTAACTCGATCTATGGATCCCCTTATTAGGTTTCACCCTAATCCGGCAAAATCTTATCACCCTATCTCTAGGCGCGCAATCAACTCCGCTTAATTATGTCAAAGTCACTCTTAGCCAGGGACTATTCATCCTCCAACTAAGAGCATTAACTTGAATTGAAATCCTGAAATACTAAAATAAGAATTAAGAACACATAATTAAGAACAACTCAAATATTTATTATACGATACAAAAAATAATAACAAGATTTGTCTTAGGTTTCATCCCCCTTAGGTATTTAGGGGTTTTAGTTCATAACTAAATAAGAAAACATCTCAAAATAATAAAGAATACAAAACATAAAGAAAACCCAAAACTCCTGAAGGGAAATTGAGGAAAGATCTTCAGTCTTGATGATGAACTTGGCTTCTAAGATGGATCAATCGGCTTCCTTGGAGTAATTCCTTACTCCTTATTCTTCGTCCCCCTTTTAGTCTTCCTCTAGGGTGTTTAAATAGGCTTTAGAATGCCTAAGAGCCCTTCAACTTGCCCTTTTCCGAATAGAACTTAACTAGGGCTCGGCAGGGATGCGCCCGTGTGACACGCCCATGTGCGATTACTTTAGGCCGTGGTCGAGGCTGAGATATCAACACGCCCGTGCTGAGGTTGATTTGGGCCGTGTTCGAGCCTGTTAGATTGGCACGGGCGTGTGTTCTGCCCGTGTGAGGAAGTCTAGGCAGTGTTTTTTCGCTTATCGGCCCGTTTTCTCTGTTTTTGGCCCGTTTCTTATTCTTTTCGTCCTCCTATGCTAACCGAAGTATAAAACATGAAATTAAAGGATTAGGAGCATCAAATTCACCAAATCTAAGGAGAAATCATTCATAAACATGTTAAGCGAGGGATAAAAATATGTATAAATTACGGTTTATCAAAAGCCATTTTGCCACCCTATATATTCAAGCATAAATGACCATATTTCATAACCCAATGAGCAAACATTTCATAACCATTCAATATACAATATGTACCAATTCAACTTGATATTCACTCACCTATTTAATACCATGCATAATCTATTCATCTAACAAAATATATATCAATACCTCACTTGCATATTTTCATTCCATCATTTCTTGCCAAAACATACCATAATTGAACACTAAAATTCAACCAAAACATAGTACCAAAATAAGCCAAGTCACATGGCTTAACTTATACTCAAAATATACCAAAAACATAACTTTCAATTGACCATAACTAACAACATTTAAACTAGCCTATACATGCCATATTTACATATCCACAAATTCAAAAGTACCAATCAAAAATTTGATAGTGTGATGTGCAACTCCGACTTGTCCGAAACGAGCGAGCTAACGAACCTCTATAAAACATAGAAAAAGAAACAGAGTAAGCTTTATAGCTTAGTAAGCCCGTATAATTCAGAATTAAACTCACCACTATATCAAATCAGAGCAATTTAACAAAGTAAACTCAATTCAATCTTCCCAATGCCTAACATAAGTATTCATCAAGTTAGTCACATATATATACATATAATCATTCATTATCCCAATCTTATATATTGTATCATATCAAATTCCCATATATCAAATACATCATATTCAACATTTCATTCTCAATCATATATTCAATAATGGTACTCATTCGTATAAGCCATATTTATACCCGTTGAACCTATTAGAACTTCAAAGGATACTCAGATGATAAACATCAGTAATCTGTCAACTTATTATCATTTATGCTCTTTCGAGCCATGATCGGTAAGCTCCTCCCGAGCTAATGAATAGTAAGCCCTATTGAGCAGAAATGGTAAGCTTATCGAGTTGAACAGTAAGCTCATACGAGCTAAAACGGTAAGCTCCAATGAGCTAAAAACGGTAAACTCTTACAAACTAATATATCGGTAAGCTCTTACGAGCTATGGTGAGTCCGTAACAAATGCAGGAACTCAACCAAATCGGTAACCCTAGTGACCTGTCACATGTATCCTATGAATTCGTACAGTTCAAACGGGGCTCGGTAACGATTAAGCTATATCAATAAGGCATTTGTATTTCAAATATATCAATTACTCAATCAAAAACATGCATTCCAAATATTTACAATTATATAAGTTCGATTCTAATTATACGAACTTACCTCGTATCCTCGGATAAAACTATCGGCTAATCGTCTACTTTCTATTTTCACTGATCTAGTTTCGGTAGTTGCTTATCTTGATCTATATAATATCAAATTAACTCATTCAAACTTTCATTCAATTCAATTTAGCCTAAAACATTCATTTTGGCTAAATTACAATTTTACCCTAGACTTTTGACTACTTTGCAATTTAGTCCTTAACACATAAAAATGCAAAATAACATAATCAGACCATAACCCATAATAGCCAAATTTTAATGGGGTTCTTATTAGCCCATTTTTTCATTTATTTCACACTTTTAAGCACAAAATTTCACATTTTCTCAATTTAATCCCTAATTGACATTTTTGTCAAAAATCACTTTACAAAACTAGTTTAACTATCATCAAGCTTCCATAATCTATCATTAAACATAAAAGAACTCAAGTATTCATCAATGGAACTTCACAAAATCATGAATAAATTCAAAAATTAAGGTACGGGCTAGCTAGATTGTAACATCCCAAAATAGGGCCTACTCAGAATAATGGTTTCGGGACCACAAATCTAATGTTAAAATATTTATTTTATGAATTTTATGAGGTTTAGAATATGATGATATGTTTACATCAGAGTTTCATGAATAAATTTTAAGTGTAAGATGTTCAATTGGGAATTAGGGACCAAATTGAATAAATTTCAAAACATGGGTTTTAGAAGCAATTTGTATGAAATTGATTTGGATTATGAATTAGAGGTCCTTAAATAGTAATTTGACCAAGTTCTAGAAATTTGGACAAAAATGGACCTGCATGGATGAATTTTTAAAGAAATGGTCTAAGGGCATTTTGGTCATTTGCCATTTTAATGAATTAAAAAGGGGAAAAAGAAGCAAAAATCAGCCATCTTCTTCCCCATAGCTGCCAAAATTTTAAGCCCTCCATAGCTAGGGTTTCTTCAATTTTCAAGCTCAATAGTAAGTGCTCTCAATCCCCGTTTTTAATGTTCTTTGTATTTTTGAGATCCCGGTAGCTTGTTCTTTCCATTTCTACCCATATTTCATGCTAGAGTTCATGTTTAAAAATTTACCCATGCATGACATGCTAGTATTTTGATGGTTTATGGAGGAAAATGAAAGGATGATGTATGCTAAACATCTTTTTCTAGGTGATTTTCATGAGAAACCCTTATAGGGACAATTTTGTGAAAGTTATGAAATGTGTGTGGTAGAAATGTGAAACCAATGGAAAATGTGAGTTACCATATGAGAGAAAAATGTTTGGCTAGGCTTGGATAAGGTAGAAATTGTATGAGTTTCATTATACGAGCCTAGGGACTAAATCATAAAAACGTTAAAGGCTAGGGGAAAATTGGTCATTTTGACTGGGGGTGGAATTTAGACTTGAAATGGATAAAATGAATAGTTAATAATCTAGTCTGATTGTTATAGACCCTGAGGAACAAATTCCGGAGGTCGATCGAGGAAAACAGAAGGTTTCGGAGTGACTGAATTATAAGACGAAACGAACACCAGGTAAGTTCGGATAACTTAAAGTAAATACATAATATGTTTAATTATATACATTAATAAATGTATGATGAATTGCATTTGTTCAAAATATGTAAATGTATGAAATACAATTGGATAATAAATTGGTGATAAATGTCTCGGTTGAGGTTAAATGGGAAATCCGAGGGATGACCCATGATTTACATGAAAAATGAGATCCTGCACGTGTTGCAGTAAGGGTTTAGCCCGGGATGGGTAATCTATTGATCTCATTTCTGAAAGGGATCTAGCCCGGACGGGTGTTCCTTCTGAATGATTGAGCCTCCCAAAGAATAAGAGTGCATAGTGGATTTAGCACGGACGAGTAATCCAAATAGGGTTGGAATTTAGCCTGGACTGATAATTCAGATCCTAAGGATGTTTACCATGAATGGGATTTAGCTGGACTGGTAACCCCGGTATCACCTTATGAGTTTTTGAATGGGGGATTTAGCCTAGACTTGTAATCCCACCATAAGAATGTGAGGTTCACAGGAGTGCATACCTGATATGATCATTAATACAAATTGACGGTTAATGGGTACTTCATCGAGATTTCCTATAAACTCAATGAGACCAATATGATAAACATGTATAAGATGAAATGTGAAATGATGAGCTCATCTAAGTTAAATTTCATGGTATCATTGATATATATATATCTAACTCATTGATTGAGTGTATGATTAGAAAAAGCATTCCATGGTAATTGAGTTTACTAACCAAATATGGTTGAATGCTAAATTACCTGGTAAGTTTGCTTTTCGGTTATTCGAGCTTACTAAGCATGTAAATGCTTACTCCTCTCTTTTCCCAATTTTTTAGAGCCCCAGGACTCATAAAGCTTGGAGGACGGTTGGAGATTTCAACACACTATCAACTTGGTCTGCTTTGGTATATGAATACTTTCATTTTGTTAATTGGCATGTATACGTATTTTTGAGTTATTTTGTTAAATGCCCATTTGGCTAACCACTGTAAAGGCTTGGATGTCTTGTTTATATATATTTTGTAATGACCATGAATTATAATCTTTTAGGGTGTGGTATGTTATCCTACTAATCATGCTAAATGAATTTTTGAGTGCTTATATAGACATATTCGTGAAATGTGACCAATTCATCGAAATTGGGAGGATTATAATTGGCAATGAATAAACAACGAGCCAAATCCAATGATGAAGCAAATATTGCTATCATTCCTCAAACTACTGAGGAACATTATGGCATGTGCAAACCAATGATATGATGTTTCCATGCAATAAGGTTGTATGAAGACAATTCATAAGTATTAAGTGAATATTGCTTGTTAATTGGTGTCTAATAAGTATTAGGGTGTAAAAAGGGTGACCAAGGGTTTGGAAAATTGCCTAATAAGGTCCATATAGTAGGACACACGAGCGTGTGTCTTGGCCATGTGTGATACAGGGGCCACTCACATGGGTGTGTGGAATGGCCGTGCGTCCCCTGCACCTAAAATTTTAAGTTAGCATCAAGCATGGGCTAGAGACACGGGCGTGTGTCTTGGCCGTGTTATTTTAACAGATTGCTCAAGTCATAGGCATTGGGTGAACCCACAGGCGTGTGCCATGGCCGTGTCCGTAAGTCAGTGTTGCCCACGACTTCGGGACATGGGCGTGTTTCCCTACCCACGGGCGTGTGTAAACCCCTACACAGGCGTGTGGGGTATTATTCAAAGAATTCATGCCGAATGACCGACATTGTTTTGATTTATTCCTGATATTAAACAAAGGCCTCGTAGGCCCATGCTAATAAATTGTTTTAAGGTTGAAACGAAATTTTATGACCTATAATTTCTGGTTCTGCAAGCATATCTGTCTGGTAATGCCTCGTACTTGTCCCCGGGCACGGGTACGGGTAAGGGGTGTTATATTTAGTGGTATGAGAGCTACGGTTTAGTCAATTCTAGGACTACCGTAGAGGATGTTAAAGTTTTCTATACATGCCAATATTCGAATGTCGATAGTGTGATATCTCCTAATATTATATATTGTTTTAAAATATTGTAAATGTGCTCTAACCAAGCACAAGATGAGTCCAAGGGAGTTGAGAGCCATGCTCCAGCTTCCATACGCCAGACTACTTCTGGTAGTAGTAGAAGGCCTATACCTGAAGGCCAAGAAGAGGCCCGGGCTACCTTCTTTGATATGATGGATGAGTGGTTTGGGGACTATCTGAGAAATCGCCCTAACATAACGCGACCTCTCCGCCCCCTAACCAACCTGATGCCGATGTGCCACGAGGTGTGGTACCAGTAAGAACTATTAAGGCCCCTGTAAATAAGCTTAGAAAGTATGGATCCGAGGAGTTCAGAGCTAAAGTAGATGATGACACCAAAAGAGTCGAGTTCTGGCTCAAAAATACTACGCGGGTACTAAATGAATTATCGTGTACACCCGAGGAATGTTTAAATGTGCTATATCTCTCCTGAAGGATACTGCATACCATTGGTGGAAAACAGTGTCCTCAGTGGTGCCAAAAGAGGCTATCACTTGGGATTTCTTTCAGGCAGAGTTTAGGAAGAAATATATTAGCCAAAGGTTTTTAGACTCGAAACAAAATGAGTTCCTAGAGCTTAAACAAGGGAACAAGTCTGTAGTAGAATATGAGAGGGAGTTTGTACGACTAAGTCAGTACGCATCCGAATGGGTCCAAACTGAGTCAGAAATGTGTAAACGTTTGGAGGAAGGCTTAAGTGAGGATATCAGGTTATTGATTGGAATTCTTGAAATACGAAAATTTGCTGTATTGGCTGATCGAGCCAAGAAGGCTAAGAAACTTAGTAATGAAAGAAAGAAAACAAAAAGAGAAGCTTGAGTTGCAAGCAAGAGGTCCAGTGGTAAAACGCTTTTGTTTTCCACGAAAAAAGCAAGGAGTCAGCAAGAACGCTCCACTTTATCGATGGGATATTCGGGTAGAGCAAGAGGTTCTAAACGATAGAGTCAGAAGTCCTCTTCTCTAAAGGCGACTAGTGTGGGGAGTGTAGATGATCAAAAGCCGAAGTGTAAGAGCTGTAACAAATTTCACTTCGGAGAGTGCCAAATAAAGAGCGGCGCTTGTTTTCGGTGTGGTTCTTTTGACGACATCCTCAGAGACTACCCAGAAAGAAATGAATGGGAAGCGGGAACAACCCCGAAATCAAGTACTCCTGTTTCACATGGTAAACCTCTGAGACATCCGGGGAATGTTAGTGGTAGTCAAGCTGCGGCTAAGAATGCTGCAAAATCTGAGGCTTGAGCTCTGGCAAGGGCGTATACGATACGCGCTCGAGATGAAGCCTCTGCTCCTGATGTCATCACGGGTATTTTTTTCCCTTTTCAATACATGTGTTATTGCTTTAATTGACCCAGGGTCGACACATTCATACATATGCATGGGGTTGATATCTAGGATGAATTTATCGGTTGAACCTACGGAATTTAGTATTAAAGTGTCGAACCCACTAGGTGGATCTGTGATGGTTGATAAAAGTCCTTTGACGATTCAAGGTCATTGTTTTCCTGTTAACCTTATGTTGTTACCCATTTGACGAGTTTGATGTAGTACTTGGTATGGATTGGTTAGCCTTGCATGATGTAATAGTAAACTGTAGTAATAAGTATATTGAGTTGAAGTGCTCGAATGGTGAGATTTTACGGGTTGATTCAAGAGAATTGAGTACGTCGCCAATGGTAATCATGGCAATGGTTTCCCGGAGATATATGAGAAAAGGGTATGAAGCCTATCTTGCATTCGTATTGAACACAAAGGAAGCAAAGTTGAAAATTGAGTTTGTACCGATAGTATGCGAATATCTAGACGTATTCCCAGAAGAATTACCCGGATTACCTCCTGAGAGGGAAATAGAATTTGGTATTGAATTGGTGCCAAGGACAACTCCCATTTCTATTGCTCTGTATAGAATGGTGCCAACTGAGCTGAAAGAGTTAAAAGCACAGTTACAAGAGTTGACGGATAAAGGCTTTGCAAGGCCGAGTTTTTCACCTTGGGGTGCCCCCGTACTCTTTGTAAAGAAGAAAGATGGTTCGATGAGATTATGTATTGATTATCGACAACTTAATAAGGTAACTGTAAAAAATAAGTATCCTTTGCCAAGGATTGATGATTTATTTGACCAGTTGAGAGGAGCCACCGTATTCTCCAAGATAGACTTGAGGTCTAGTTATTATCAGCCGCGGGTTAAAGAGTCAGATGTGCCTAAGACACATTTCAGGATGAGGTACGAACATTATAAGTTCCTTGTCATGCCATTTAGGCTGACTAATGCACCAGCCGTATTCATGGATCTTATGAATAGGATCTTTCGGCCATATTTGGATAAGTTTGTTGTTGTGTTCATTGACGTCATTTTAATTTACTCTAAAGATGAGACTGAGCACGCCAAGCACTTGAGGATTGTATTGCAAACTTTGCGAGAAAAACATTTGTATGCTAAGTTTAGCAAGAGTGAGTTTTGGCTCCTAGAAGTTGGATTTTTAGGTCATATTGTTTCGGGTGAAGGCATGAGAGTTGATCCAAGTAAGATCTCTGCTATTATAGAATGGAATCCGCCTAGAAATGTAACCGAGGTTAGAAGCTTTTTGGGCTCAGCTGGTTATTATCGAAGGTTTGTGAAAGGATTCTCTGTGATAGCAACTCCAATGATGAGATTGCTACAGAGAGATGTTAAATTCAAATAGACAGAGAAATGTCAGCAGAGTTTCGAGAAGTTGAAGACATTACTAACTGAAGATCCTGTTTTAATATTGCCTGAGCCGGAAAAGAAATTTGTGGTCTACAGTGATGCATCCTTGAATGGATTAGGTTGTGTGCTTATGCAAGATGGCAAGGTGATAGCCTATGCTTCACGACAGTTGAAGCCGCACAAGAAGAATTATCCGACGCACGACCTAGAGCTTACCGCTATTGTTTTTGCTTTGAAGATTTGGAGACATTATTTATACGGCTAGACTTGTCGTATTTTCACAGACCAAAAAAGTTTGAAATACTTGATGACTCAAAAAGAATTAAATATGAGATAGCGGAGATGGTTAGATCTAATTAAAGACTACGATTTGGTTATTGATTATCACCTGGGAAAGGCGAATAGAGTTTCCGATGCGTTGAGTAGAAAGTCCTTATCTACACTAAAGGCCATGGATGCTCGTCTGGCATTGCTTGATGATGGTTTAGTCTTGGCAGAGATAAAAGCTAGACCGACATTCCTTCAGGAAATTCATAGTGATCAGTACAATGACAGTGAATTGCAGGCGAAAAGGACTCAATGTGAGTCAGGTATTGAGTCTGGTTTTTGAATTGGTTCTGATAGATGTTTGATGTTCAGAGATAGGGTTTGTGTACCCAAGAGTAGAGAGCTTATTTAGAGAATTTTGCAAGAAACGCATAGTAGCCGCTTGTCAATTCACCCGGGAAGTACCAAGATGTACAACAATTTGAAAAGAATATACTAGTGGAACGGCACAAAAAAGGATATTTCTGAATTTGTATCGAAATGCCTAGTATGTCAGCAAGTGAAAGCTGAACATCAAGTACCTTCAGGTTTGTTACAGCCTATAATGGTTCCCGAATGGAAATGGGATAGAATCACCATGGATTTTGTAATGGGATTGCCTTTGACTCCAAAAAAGAAAGATGCCATATGGGTTGTAGTGGATAAATTGACGAAGTCGGCTCATTTTATTCCGGTAAGAACATATTTCTCCCTTGATAGATTAGCTAACTTATACATTTCTAAGATAGTGAGACTACACGAAGTACCACTATCGATCATTTCAGATAGAGACCCAAGGTTTACTTCGAGATTCTGAAAGATATTACAAGAAGCCTTGGGTACGAAATTGAGTTTTAGTACATCTTTTCATCCTCAAACAGATGGTCAGTTTGAGAGAATGATTCAGATTCTCGAGGATATGTTGCGTTCTTGCATCCTCGAATTTCAAGGTAGTTGGGAAAAATATTTGCCATTGGTAGAATTTGCCTATAACAACAGCTTTCAAACGAGTTTAAAAATGGCATCTTATGAGGCCTTGTATGGAAAAAAGTGCAGAACTCTGTTGTACTGGACAGAACTCAAGGAAAATCAGATTCATGGAGTTGGTGTGATTAAAGAGACTGAGGAGAAGGTTAAAGTGATACGCGACTGTCTAAAAGCAGCGTTGGATAGGCAACAAAAGTCATATGCTGACCTGAAGAGAAAAGAAATCGAGTTCCAAGCTGGAGATAAAGTATTCTTAAAAGTGTCTCCATGGAAAAAGGTGTTAAGATTTGGTCGAAAAGGCAAACTGAGTTCACGAATTATCAGACCGTAACAGATCACCAAAAGAGTTAGACCTTTAGCTTATCGTTTAGCATTACCTCCTGAGTTAGAAAAGATTCATGACGTATTTCATGTATCTATGTTAAGGAAGTACCGATCAGTCCCTTCTCATGTAATTTCACCGACGGAGATTGAGATTAGACCGGACATGACCTATGGTGAGGAACGAGTTAAGATATTGGCTCGTGAAGTTAAACAATTGAGAAACAAAAATGTGGCTTCAGTAAAAGTTCTATGGCACCGTCATGGCGTGGAAGAAGCTACTTGGGAGCTGAAAGAAACCATGAGAAGTCAATATCCAAACTCGTTTGCTGGTAAGACTTTCGAGGATGAAAGTCCCTAAGGGAAGAGAAATGTAACATCCCAAAATAAGGCCTAGTCGGAATAGTGTTTTCGGGACCACAAATTTGATGTTAAAATATTTATTTTATGAATGTTATGAGGTTTAGAATATGAGGATATGTTTACATTAGAGTTTCATGAAGAAATTTTAAGTGTAAGATGTTCAATTGGGAATTAGGGACCAAATTGAATAAATTTCAAAACATGGGTTTTAGAAGCAATTTGTATGAAATTGCTTTGTATTATGAATTAGAGATCCTTAAATACTAATTTGACCAAGTTTTAGAAATTTGGACAAAAATGGACTTGCATGGATGAATTTTTAAAGAAATGGTCTAAGGGCATTTTGGTCATTTGCCATTTTAATGAATTAAAAAGGGGAAAAAGAAGAAAAAATCAGCCATATTCTTTCCCATAGCTGCCAAAATTTTAAGCCCTCCATAGCTAGGGTTTATTCAATTTTCAAGCTCAACAGTAAGTGCTCTCAAGCCCCGTTTTTAATGTTCTTTGTATTTTTGAGTTCCCGGTAGCTTGTTCTTTCCATTTCTACCCATATTTCATGCTAGGGTTCATGTTTAAAAATTTACCCATGCATGACATGCTAGTATTTTGATGGTTTATGGAGGAAAATGAAAGGATGATGTGTGTTAAACATCTTTTTCTAGGTGATTTTCATGAGAAACCCTTATAGGGACCATTTTGTGAAAGTTATGAAATGTGTGTGGTAGAAATGTGAAACCAATGGAATATGTGAGATGCCATAGGAGGGAAAAATGTTTGGCTAGGCTTGGGCAAGGTAGAAATTGTATGAGTTTCATGATACGAGCCTAGGGACTAAATCGTAAAAACGTGAAAGGCTAGGGGCAAAATGGTCATTTTGACCGAGGGTGGAATTTAGACTTAAAATAGATAAAATGAATGGTTAATAATCTATTCTGATTGTTATAGACCCCGAGGAACAAATTTCGGAGGTTGATCCCGGAAAACGGAAGGTTTCGAAGTGATAGAATTATAAGACGAAACGAACACCAGGTAAGTTCGGATAACTTATGATATGTTTAATTATATACATTAATAAATGTATGATGAATTGCATTTGTTCAAAATATGTAAATGTATGAAATACAATTGGATAATGAATTGGTGATAAATGTCTCGGTTGAGGTTAAATGGGAAATCCGAGGGATGAACCATGATTTACATGAAAAATGAGATCCTGCATGTGTTGCAGAAAGGGTTTAGCCCGGGATGGGTAATCCGTTGATCTCATTTTTGAAAAGGATCTAGCCCAGACGAGTGTTCCTTCTGAATAATTGAGCCTCCCGAAGAATAACAGTGCATTGTGGATGTAGCCCAGACGGGTAATCTAAATAGGGTTTGAATTTAGCCTGGACTGGTAATTCAGATCCTAGCTCACTAAGGATGTTTACCATGAATGGGATTCGCCATAAGAATGTGAGGTTTACGGGAGTGCATACCTGATATGATCATTCATACGAATTGACAGTTAATGGGTACTTCATCGAGATTTCCTATAAACCCAATGAGACCAATATGATATACATGTATAAGATGAAATGTGAAATGATCAGCTCATATAAGTTAAATTTCATGGTATCATTGATATATATATCTAACTCATTGATTGAGTGTATGATTAGGAAAAGCATTCCATGGTAACTAAGTTTACTAACCAAATATGGTTGAATGCTAAATTCCCTGGTAAGTTTGCTTTCCGGTTATTCGAGCTTACTAAGCATGTAAATACTTACTCCTCTCTTTTTCCTATTTTTTAGAGCCCGAGGACTCATAAAGCTTGGAGGACGGTTGGAGATTTCAACACACTATCAACTAGGTCCGCTTTGGTATATGAATACTTTCATTTTGTTAATTGGCATGTATACGTGTTTTTGAGTTATTTTGTTAAATGCCCATTTGGCTAACCATTGTAAAGGCTCGGATGTCTTGTTTATATATATTTTGTAATGACCATGAATTATAATCTTTTGGGGAATGGTATGTTATCCTACTAATCATACTAAATGAATTGTTGAGTGCTTATGTATATGTCATAATATAGACATATTCGTGAAATGTGACCAATTCATCGGAATTGGGAGGATCATAATTGGCAATGAATAAACAACGAGCCAAATCCAATGATGAAGCAAATATTGCTATCATTCCTCAAACTACTAAGGAACATTATGGCATGTGCAAACCAATGATATGAGGTTTCCATGCAATAAGGTTTTATGAAGACAATTCATATGTATTAAGTGAATATTGCTTCTTAATTTGTGTCTAATAAGTATGAGGGTGTAAAAAAGGTGACCAAGGGTTTGGAAAATAGCCTAATAGGGTCCATATGGTGGGACACACGGGCGTGTGTCTTGGCCGTGTGTGACACACAGGCCACTCACATGGGTGTGTGGAATGGCTGTGCATCCCCTGCACCTAAAATTTTAAGTTAGAATCAAGTAATGGCTAGAGACACGGGCGTGTGTCTTGGCTGTGTTATTTTAACAGATTGCTCAAGTCATGGGCACGTTGGTGAACCCACGGGCATGTGCCATGGCCATGTCCGTAAGTCAGTGTTGCCCACGGATTAGGGACATGGGCGTGTTTCCCTACCCACGGGCGTGTGTAAACCCCTTCACGGGCTTGTGGGGTATTATTCAAAGAATTCGTGTCGAATGACCGACATTGTTCCGATTTATTCCTGGTACTAAACAAAGGCCTCGTAGGCCCATGCTAATAAATTGTTTTAAGGTTGAAACGAAATTTTATGACCCGTAATTTCTAGTTCTGCAAGCATATCTGTCTGGTAACGCCTCGTACTTGTCCCCAAGCATGGGTACGGGTGAGGGGTGTTACATAGATTACAATGCAACGATCTCAAAAACGTAGAAATCATTAAAAATCGATAAAAATCGTACCTTAATCTAGCTACAAGTGTGTCAAAATCATGGAAGATCCAAACCCTTATTTTCTTTCTCAATTTCGATAATGAAGGTGAAGGATGAGCTAAATTTTTGTTTTGTTTTATTTTATTTAACATAAATAACTAAATTACACTTATAACCTTAGTATTAAACATTAATATATATTGTAATTCATGGACATAAATGTCCACTAACCTTAATCATGATCAAATTTTAGTATAAGGACTTCTAATTTAATGATTCATAGCTATTTAATACATTTACACAATAGAACTCAACTTTTACGCGTTATGCGATTTAGTCCTTTTTACCGAATTAAGCATTTAAACGATGAAATTTCTTTACGAAATTTTCACACAATAATTCTATCATGCTGTAAACCTTAATAAAATAATAAAAAAGATATTTAACCTTGGATTTGTGGTCCTAAAACCACTATTCTGATTTTACCTAAAAACAGGCTGTTACACTAGACCTTCATCATAACTCAAATAAGTAGAAATAGGTAGATCTTGTTACGAGGATTTCAAAAATGCAAAAATCATTAAAAACGGGGCTAGAATAGGCCCAAACTTCAAAATTTTCAAATGAAATTTTCACAAAACAATTCCATAAAACTGTAGACCATAAAAATATAATAAAAATGAATTTTACTATGTCAGATTTGTAGTCCAGAAACCACTGTTTTGACTAGGCCCAAAATTAGACTGTTACAAGTTCGGGTTGATAGAGTATACAAACGGGTACCCTTAGAGATCTAGGGTATGGTGTTTCCAGCTGATCTAATGGAGTTACCTTTTAATGAATTTGATTTGAATATGGGAATGAATTGGCTCGTAGAGTATCGAGTGAGTCTAAATTGCGCAACTAAGAGAGTCACTCTAAGAACATATGAGAATGACGAGGTGGTTATTGTTGGTGAGCGTCGAGATTATCTCTCTAATGTAATCTCCGATCTTGTGGCTAATAAGTTAGCCCGAAAGGGGTGCGAGGCATATCTTGTCTTCTTATCTGATTCTGTTCTAGCAAAGCTTTTTTTGGGTGATATCCACACTGTGAAGGAATTCCTGGATGTTTTTTTGAATGAATTGCCCGCAGTACCTCCGGATAGAGAGGTGGAGTTTTGTATTGATCTTTTACCAGGTACTGATCTGGTATCTATTGTATCCTACCGCATGAGTACCGGGCCAATTTCGGTGAAATCGGAACAGTGGTTTCAGGACCACATATTTGAGACAAAAATAAAATTTATTTTAATTTTATTATATGGTCCGTATTATGTTAGAAATGTCGTGTGAAAATTATGATAAGAGACTTTTACCGGTTATGTGCTTAATTACGGGAAGGACCAAATCGTATAAAATGCAAAAGTTGAATTCTAGTAGCTAGAAGAATTAAATAGCTATGGAATTCAAAACTTGAGGTCCTTATATGGTAATTAGACCATTAATGAAAATTTAGTGGATATTTTTGGACGATTCATCCATGGAAAATTAGAAAAAGGCTAAGGACTAAATTGGAAATTAAAATAATTAAAAGATGATAAATTATTAAATAGAAATAAAAATCATTTTATATCACCTACTTCCCTAAATATTCTATGGAAACCCTAGGAAAGAGAAAGCAACTTTCTTGGCCAAATTGGGTAAGTTTTCTTGTCCCGTTTTTAGTAACTTTGATATTTTTGAAATCGAGATAGCTTAATCTATCTATTTGAGGGATCAATTTGAAAAGTTATCAAAGTATGGAAATTAGGTTATGGATGGATATGCTGAAAATTTAAAATTTATGGTAGAAAATGAAAGGTTGTTGATGGATAACTTTTACAAAGTGATTTTTGATGAAAAGATGATTTAGAGACTAAAATGTAAAGTTGTAAAAATTGAAGAAAAAATTATGAATTTTATAGAATATATGTGCTGTAAATTTTATGGTGAAATTTTGGTTAGGCTTGGAATAGGGAGTAAATTGTATAAATTTTATTTTCCGAGCCTAGGGATGAAACCGTCATTAATTAAAAGTTTAGGGGCAAAATGGTAATTTTTTGTAAAGGCTAAATTGCACTAAATTGAGTATGAATTATATTAAATTGATGTTAAATTTACTCGTATAGATCTGGATAGACCAAATTTGGAGCTAGAACGAGGAAAAGAGAAAATGTCAGATTAGTAGATTTTACATATACGAACATTTGATGAGGTAAGTTCATGTAACTAATTTGTGAATGTTTATATGCTTGAATTAAATGTTGCGTTGTGATTTGTATAAATATCATATATATATGTGACATTGAAATTGTATCTGACAAAGCCAGATTAATGATAATGCTCGAAAAATGATAAATGATAAAAATGTTACTTTTATGCTTGAAATGAATGTGAAATGTGTTTATTTGAATTATATGAATGTTATGAATGAATGAAATAATCACATGCCCGATAATGCTAGAAAAATGTTTAAATCCTGGTTGAATAAATGGAAAATCAATGGATATGTGATTTTTTGAAATGAATGAGGTCCTGCATTTGTTGCTGACGGGATTTAGCTCAAACAAGTAATCCTATTAACATCATTACAGAAAGGATTTAGCTCAGACGGGTAATCCTAATATAAGTCCTCTCGAGCATATGTTATAGATTGGATTTAGCTCGGACGAGTAATCCAGATCAATTTCCTTAGAGCATATGTCATAAAAATGATTTAACCTGGACTGATAATCCTGAAGTATACATGTGTGGCTTGAGAGTGTACTCTCTGAAATAGTACCTTATGGGTACCATTAGACATGAATTGATGGATTCTAATCTGTACACCTCGGGTGTACTACCTGTGTATCCATCGATATTCCGAATAAATTCAACGGGTAAAAATCTTGACATGAGAAGATATGAATAAGAAATGAGTTATTACACGTATTTGTCTGAAATACATGAAAATGAGGATACATGACAATTGATATATGAAAACATGAGATGATTGATATATGGTAATATGGGATGCTGATATTTTTACATGAAATTTATTTTATAAGTATATCAATCCTTGATTATAGGTTTGTACCCCTTGAGTGTACCATTCGTTACCTTGATATTTCGAATGATATAAGTAAAGTTTTGACATGAAATAATCTAAACTCGAGATGAACTATTATGAAATTATACTTGTAATATAAAGAGATGATTTATACATGTTAAATGAATAGATGTTGTGGAAAGCAATGTGCCTGGAAACTTGATCGTTGTTGAGCCTAAATATGTTTTGATGTTATTATGAAATATATGAATAACAAGGGCAATGAGGATATGTGTAGGGCTTGAGGTCAAACTGATTGAATATGCCTTACATAGTTACCTCAAAATAGAATGAATGATAAGTTAAGTACCATGTTATACGAACTTACTAAGCATTTTATGCTTACTTAGTTTTATTTTCCTTTTTATAGTAAATCGAAAGCTCATTGGACTGGAAGCTTGGCGGAGATCACTCACACTATCCATCGGCCTATTTTGGTACATATGGTAAATCAATTATGGTTATAATGGCATGTATAGGTTAAATTGGCCATATTGGCATGTAATTGTAAATTATTATTATAATCTTATAATCTAGCCATTGGAATGGCTAGTGATGATTATGTTTTGGTATATGTATATATATATTAAGTTTATTCTATTGATATAACATAAGTGTTTATTATTGATTGATTGAGAAAGGTTAAATGAGTATGCTTATAAAAGGTAAGACTAAAAGCATAAATGCAAGTAACAATATGTCACATTAGATGTTATAAACTGCTTGAATTCAATGCTTGGACTGGTTTGCGTTTGGATGTAAGTTTGGTTGTAATGCCTCAAAAATTTTTAATATTTATTTATGTTGTGACAGAACAGTGTATCCGCAACATTGTTTATATGTTTTGGGAGTGTTTGTGAAATTTGGGGTTCAAGCCTTGGCTTATGCATATTTTTTGTTTTAAATGAATTAATCCTATCTCTAGTCAGTAGGTTTTTAAATAAATATGGGTATAACATGTCAGAATGGGCTTGCTGGTCTGGTGGTTAAGTAGAGTGGCAAAGTGCTGGTGGACTTGAGTTCGAGTCCTGGGATGCGCAATAGAGTGTTTTATTTTGCTGCTAGTGTCGTGTGAGTGTTTGAGTTTAACCGAACTACTGAAGAGTTGTGGTGGAGTTTAAATTTGGTGGTTGAGGGAGAAGTGGATGATTTTGAGGGATTTGGGGAGGAAAATGTGGGGGTTTGAAGATTGTGGGAGAGTTAGTGCCGAACTTGAACTGTTGTTTCTCAAGTTTTCGATTTTGGATGGTACTTTCTCTCCATTTCAGTTTCTGTTGACGTTTTTCACTTCTTGGAGGCCGAATATTACCAAGGGCTCATATGAGTTTCTTTATTTTTCTTCTATTTCGACCTTGTTCTTCCCTACGACAATCGTTCCTCCCCCTTGCTTATCAATTTCATCTTCTTCTTCTACTCCTCTAACAAACATCCTCTTCTTGCTTTTCTTGGCGGAACACTCTTCCTCTCACTCTCATAACTCTTTCGATTTTGGCAATTTTCTCTGTTTTCATCTTGTTTGCACCCTTTATTTTTCTGGCTACCGACTTCTTTTCTTGTAGCTGAGGCCTGCCTTTTCTAACCATTCTCTCTTTTTTCTTCGACCAATCGATTTTTGGTGTGTGTAAACACAACCTCACAAATTGAAATCGGTAAAAAGCTGAAAATGTGAATCGTCAATGCCACACGGGTGTGCAGCTGCCTGTGTGGTAAGCTGTGTCTTCGAACACGGGCATGTGATCGACGAGGCAGGCCATGTATGATTCATGAGTCAGGCCAAATTGGGCCAAGTGGGCCCCAAGGCCTGTGGGCCCCACATGAGTGAACCACACGGGCGTGTGGGATTATTGGGCCAAGCTGTGTGATCCGCACGGCTAAGGTTGCATGGGTCACCCGAGACGACTATGAACCCACTGTAGGGTCGGTAAGTGTACTTAGACTCCTAAAATGTCTGCTATACTCTTATGTGATATAGACATCTAAATGACTGTATATGAGGCATGTTGCTAAAACTATACTTAATGCATGTATAATACTATGATTTGGCATGATATGTTGTATACTGCATTCTATTGGGTTGGGGGTTATATTATTTGGAGGAAGTGCATTGAAAGGCCTCGAGCGACTTTCTGGCAGCTCAGCTGCATATTACTGTATAGTGCCACATTCGGTACTACTTGGAGTGTAGGGCTGGGTGGGTTGATTATATCCCCATATGGAGTGTAGGGTTGGACGGAGATGGTGTGTAGAGGCTGGTTGGGTAAGATTCTTGCGACTGCATATATGTGACTGATACTGTACTAAGATGGGCTAAGGCCCAAACTAGACCGACATTGATACTGAAAAAGGGCTTATGCCCAGATTGTGATTATCTGTATACTATTTGTTTTTGTGCATGCAGATTACACACTGAGTTTTTGTAAACTCACCCCTTTTGTTTTACTGTGCAGGTATCCCCAGATATAGGTGGATCGGTGCAGTGAGGGACTAAAAGGTGGCCACACAACTGCATATATTTTCGTATTTGATTATGATTATAAGTATTATTATTTGCAGTATTTTTACTGTAATAAAGCCTTGATGGATTTTTACTTTAATTTGGGATTTGTTTATAGTTTTCAAAAGTTACAAATGTTTTCTTACAAAACACTCACCACTACATAAATCGTTTAAAAGCTTCCGCAATGTATAGCAACGTGTAAATAAATGGATAATGTTTTGGAAAAAAAAAACTTGATTTTGAGATTATATAAGATAACAAAAATGATTTATCAATGATTTAGTTTTTGAAAGCACTATCATGTGACATCGCTAGATTCAGCCATAACGTCTAGGTCGGGTTTAGGATGTTACATTGGTGCAGGAACTTAGTAAAACTTTTAGGTGAGAAATGAAGCTAGAAATGACTTTATTTTGTCCACACGAGCATGTGTCTAGACCGTGTGTGACACACATGGGCATGTGGTTAGGCCATGTGTCCCCTACACCTAAAAATTTGGAAAAACAGAATGCTCAGAATTGAGCACACAGGCAGAGACACGGGCGTGTGTCTTGGTCGTGTGTGCTACATGGCCTAGCATACAGGCATGTGGCATGGTCGTGTGCACAAGTCAGAGAGTTACGTGGGGTTGAACACGGCCCTAGCACAGGTGTGTCCTTTGGACCACACGAGCATGTCAGCCTTGCACCTTGGAAAAATTTTGAAATATCTCAAAAAATTCTTAGAGTTTCCAATTAAGTCCTGACTGGATTCTAATGCTCGTTTTGGGCCTTGAGGGTACATTCAATGGACGTTGTGAATAAATCTCGAGGAATGAATAGTAAATATTTAAATTATCTAAAAATGTTCTAAAAGTTTTGGTAATGCTCTGTAACCCTGTTTTGACAACGGATACGGGTTAAGGGTGTTACATTTAGTGGTATCAAAGCTACGGTTTAGTCGATTCTCGGACTGAATGTAGCATATGTGGAGTCTAGAAATACATGCCATTATATAACCTGTGATAGTGTGATATCTCCTGACTCTGATGAAAATTATTTTACAAATAATAGAGCTTGTTACAGTTGTGGTTCACGAGATCATTTTATCAGAGATTGTCTCGAGCTAAATGAAAAAGATAAATCTCAGCATGCAAGATCAAGAAATACTACAACGAGAGGGAGACTGCCAAGAAATATGGGAAATGTATCCAGTTGTAGAGGTGTAATGAGAGATTCTGCAGTGAGATCTGAGGCACGAGCACTTGCCCGGGCTTATGCTATTCGTGCACAGGAGGAGGCATCATTGCTAGAAGTTATTACCGGTACTTTTTCTCTTTTTGATACTGATATAGTTGCGTTGATAGACCCTAGATCAACCCATTCATATATCTATATGAATTTAGTATTTAAAAAGAGTTTACATGTCGAGTCTACAGAGTTTGTAATTAAAGTATCGAACCCCTTAGGCAAGTTTATTTTAGTTGATAAAATTTGTAAGATTTGTCCTTTGATGACTCGGGGTTACTATTTTCTGACTGACTTGATGCTTCTACCATTTGATGAGTTTGACGTGATTCTGGGTATGGATTGGCTGACTATGCACGATGCAATTGTGAATTGTAGACAAAAGATTATAGAATTGAAATGTGAGAACAGTGAAATTCTTCAGATTGATTCTGATGATTCGAGTGAGTTAACTACTGTGATATCATCTGTGTTAGATTGAAAATGTATGAAAAGGGTTGTGATGCATATTTTGCATACGTACTTGATACAAAGGTGTCTGAATTAAAGATTGAATCTGTACCTATTGTTTGTAAATTTTTAAATGTATTTCAAGAAGAATTACCGAGTTTGCCACCGATCAGAGAGGTTACTGGGAACAACATCAATATTGATAGCTCCGTATAGAATGGCTCCAACAGAAATAAAAGAGTTGAAGCTCAATTGCAAGAATTGACAGACAGAGGTTTTGCACGACCAATTTATTCACCCTGGGGTGCACCGTTATTGTTTCTAAAGAAGAATGATGGCATGATGAGAATTTGTATTGATTACAGACAGCTGAATAAAGTGACTATAAAGAACAAATACCCTCTATTGCAGATTGATGATTTATTTGATCAGTTAAAAGGGGCTACAGTATTTTCAAAGACTGATTTGAGATCGGGTTATTATCAGTTGCGAGTTTAAGATTCAGATGTATCTATGACCGCGTTCAGAGCAAAGTACAGACATTATGAATTCCTTGTTATGCTTTTCGGATTAACTAATGCTCCTGCAGTTTTCATGGACTTGAACCACATATTCAGATCGTGTTTAGGCATTTTTGTTGTTGTATTCATTGATGATATTCTGATCTATTCGCGAGATGAATCTAAACATACCGAGCACTTGAGATTTGTGTTACAAACTCTACGTGATAAGCAATTATTTGCAAAGTTCAGCAAATGTGAGTTTTGGTTTCAAGAGGTTGGATTTCTAGGGCATATTGTTTCAGCTGAAGGTATTAGAGTTAACCCGAGTAAGATTTCTGCTATTATTGAGTGGAAACCTCTGAGAAATGTCTGAAGTTCATAGTTTTCTAGTCTTAGCAGGCTATTACCAGAGATTTGTGAAAGGATTTTCAATGATTGTGACACCGATGACACGATTGGTTCAAAAAGTTGTGAAATTTGAATGGTCAGAAAAATGTTAGCAGAGTTCTGAACAATTGAAAGTACTGTTAACTGAAGCACCAGTTCTGGTTCAACCTAAATCGGGGAAAGAGTTTGTGATTTATAGTGACGCATCATTAAATGTTCTAGGATGTTTTCTAATGTAAGATGGAAAAGTTATAACTTATGCTTCCTGACAATTGAAACCGCAGGAAAAGAACTATCCGACGCATGACTTAGAGTTGGCTGCAACTGTGTTTGCATTGAAAATTTAGCGTCACTACTTATACGGTGAAAAATGAGACATTTATATGGATCACAAAATTTTGAAATATCTGATGACTTAGAAAGATTTAAATTTGTGACAGTGGAGATGGTTAGGATTGCTAAAAGACTATGAATTAGGATTGACTATCACTCAGGAAAAGCTAATGTTGTTGCTGATGCCCTGAGCCGAAAATCTTTGTTTCCATTACGAGCAATGAATACCCAGTTGATGATTTCTGATGATGGGTCTATGTTAGCTGAATTAATAGCTCAACTTTAACAACCCAATTTTCGGGCTAGTAGAAATAATGGTTTCGAGACCACAAATCTGGTGTAGTAAAACAAATTATTACATTTTTATGGTCTAAAGTTTCACGGAATGATTTCGTAAAAATTTCGTTCGAATTTTGACGTTTTGGGCACTCAATTTAGTAAAAAGGACTAAATTGAAAAAAGTACAAAAGCTGAGTTCTACATGCTAGAGGTGTCCTATTGCTATGAGATTTTAAATTAGAGGTCCTTTTATGATAATTAGACCAATTGTTAAGTTAGTGGACAAAAATGGACATGGTGAGATAAAATTTTAAAGTTTGGCAAAAAGGGGCATTTTGGTCATTTGGTAAATAAAAGAATAAAAAGGAAAAATCAAGTCAAAATTTTGTCCATCATCTTCTACCTTGGCCTAATTTCATAAGGACACCATAGCTAGGTTTCTTCAACTTTCAAGCTTGATAGTAAGTGCATTCTAGCCCCGTTTTTAATGTTCTTTACATTTTTGAAGTCCTCGTAACCCGATTTTCCTATTTCTACCATTATTTTGAAGTAGGGTTCATGTTTAAAAACTTACCCATTTGTGACATGCATGTATTTTGATGTTTGATGGAAGATATTGTATGTTTAAGGAGTGATAAACAACTTTTACTAAGTGATTTTTCATGAAAATACCTAAAAAGGACCTATTTGGAAAAAGTTATAAAATAGGTAGTAAAAATTTGATTTGATGAAAAATGTGGGCTGATATGAACATGTTTGTGGTTCGGCTAGGTTTGGGTAACAAAGAAATTGAATACATTTCATTTTACAGGCCTAAGGACTAATTTGTAAAAATATGAAACTTTAGGGGAACAAATGTGATTTTGCCATAATGTGATGTTTGGAATAATTTGAGTAATTTGAATATTAAATAAGCTAAATTTGTTATTATAGATTAAGAAAAATGAAGTTCGGACCTTGATCGGGGAAAGAATAAGGTGTTTGACGATTAAATCCTTATCTACTATTTTTGGTACCGAGGTAAGTTCGTATGTAAATAATGCATTATTATTTATGCTTTAATTGTGTTATTATTGTATGAATTTTTAATTGCTCTTTGAATAAATTTGATAAAGTTTCGACAAGTGAGAAATATCTAGGTTGAACCTTAGGAATAGATAGGATACGAATGTCATGACATTAGGGTTATTTGAGTTTACGTGTAAGACCATATCTGGGATATGGCATCGATATGAGATTTCGTGTAAGACCATAGCTAGGCTATTGGAATCAATTTGAGATCTTATGTAAGACCATATCTGGGATATGGCATTGGTATGGTACTATGTGTGTGAGATTTCCTGAGTATCCTTTAGTATTCGAAGTGGTTCAACGGGTAACTTAATAGCCATGTTAAAGTTATGACAAATTATGGTATGTTGTGGAAGACAATGGTATGTTGCAAGTTAATACAGGTATGTACAGAAAACTCATGTTTAATGAGCTTGATATGTGATGAACCCACGGTAAGGTATGATTGAGTAAGTTACTATGTTAAGGTTTTAATATCATCTATGCCAAGTTTGATTATGAGGTTTACAATGATACTATGTTAAATTATTTCATGTTAAAATATGTTAAAATGTGTTTATGATGCCTATTATTTGCATAGGAACTTACTAAGCTTTAAAGCTTACCCCCTTTCTTTTTCCCTTGTCTTATAGTGTCACCAAGTTATCTCAGGGATCGAAGACGGTCGGAGGTCCATTCACACTATCAAATTATCATTTTGGGTACTTATGATTTCATTATTTTGAGTATGGTGTATAGGGACTTGGTCATTTTGTTACGTGTCATATTTGATTTGGCCAAATATGTTGGCTTATAATGATTCATAATTTATTTTGTAAATGGCCATTGAAATTGGCTAATATTGGTTAGGTATATATGCATATGATGATGTTTTTATGGATATGGATTTTGCATGGTTTGAGACGGTAAGTATGAGATGTTGTATGTGATAGAACATAGCATGTAACTGATGTGTGAATGACTTGGTTGTGGCTAAAGTGGTTGTCTGTATATGCTTGAATTAGTGTTGGTTGTTGTTGTGTAGGGTGGTGCAAATAATGGTGGCAAAATGGCTTGGTAAATAGCCTTATTTTTTACCGCACAGGTAGACAGACGGGCGTGTGTCTATGCCGTGTGTGACACACGACTTGCCCTATGGGTGTACGATCTGGCCATGTGTCCTCGGCATCTTGAATTTTTAGCTTCGAAATGGCCATACGGGTAGAGACACGGCTGTGTATCTCAGCCATGTGAAGGACACAGCCCAGGGACATGGGCGTATGCCCAGGGCGTGTGAATTCTGCACCTATATGAAAAATTATGAAAATTAAATCGCCCACACGGCCTAAGCACATGGGCATGTGACTTGGCCGTGTGACTTTTAAATGTTGATGATGTCATAAATAGAGAGTTACACAGGTTAGGGACACGGGCATATGTGACCACACGGCCTGCCAACACATGTGTGTCCCAAAGCCACACGAGCCTATGACCCCTGTTTTGATGAAAACTTTTCTAAGTGTTTTAAAAGGTTTCAAAAGTTCTTAGTTTAGTCCTGAACCACTTCCAATGTATGTTTTGGGCCTCGTAGGCCCATATTAGGGACGATATGGATGTATGCGAAAAGTTTTAAATTTGACTGGAAAATTCGTGTCTCAGTTTTGAATGTTTGTTTTTGTTTAAGTATGGTAATGCTTCATACCCTATTCCAGTGTCGAATACAGGTAAGGGGTGTTACAAAACTGACATTTCTTCAACAAATCCACGAAGCTCAGAAAGATGACCGTGAATTGCAAGTTAAACAAATTCAATGTGAGACTATCCCTAATTCAAAGTTTTAAATTGGAACCGACGATTGTTTAAAGTTCCGGAATAGAATTTGCATACTAAGAAATTCTGAACTCATTCAGAAGATTTTGCACGAAGCACACAATAGTTATTTATCTGCTCATTCGGGGAGTACCAAAATGTACAACGATTTGAAATAGTTTTACTAGTGGCAAGGCATGGAACAAGATATCTCAGAGTTTGTTTCTAAATGTTTGATTTGTCAGCAAGTCAAAGCTGAACATCAAGTACCATCTAGTTTACTGCAACCTGTGGTGATTCCTGAGTGGAAATGGGATGGAATTACAATGGATTTTGTGTCGGGATTGCCCCTAACTCCGAAAAAGAAAGATGCTATCTGGGTTGTCGTTGATCGACTAACAAAATCTGCTCATTTCATACCAGTACGTACAGGTTTCTCACTTGATAGATTAGCTGAATTGTACATCTCTGAGATTGTTCGATTGCACTGGGTGCCACAATCTATTATTTCTAATAGAGATCCAAGATTTACGTCGCGATTCTGGAAGAAATTGCAAGAAGCTCTGGGAACACGGTTGAATTTCAGACCGATGGTCAGAATGAGAGAGTTATTCAGACTTTTGAAGACATGTTGAGATGTTGTATTTTAGAGTTTGAGGACAATTGGGAAAAATATTTACCATTGATTGAATTCTCGTATAACAAGAGTTTTCAGACGAGTATTAAGATGGCATCGTACGAAGCTTTATATGGTCACAAATGTCGAACTCCACTATACTGGACTGAACTAAGTGAGAAAAAGATTCACGGGGTTGAATTGATTAGAAAAACTGAAGAAAAAGTTAAAACGATTCACAATAATTTAAAAGTAGCTTTAGATCGACAGAAATCATACGCATATTTGAAACGTAAAGAAATTGAGTTTCAAGTTAGGAACTGAGTGTTTCTAAAGGTGTCATCGTGGAAAAAGGTTCTTCAATTTGGCCGTAAAGGAAAGTTGAGTCTGTGATTTATTGGACATTATGAGATTGTTGAAAGAATTGGGCCTATAGTGTACCGACTATCTTTACCGTCAGAACTTGAAAAGACTCATAATGCTTTCATGTTTCTATGCTACGACGATACAGATTCGATTCGTCATACGTGATTTCTCCGGTACATGTTGAGATACAGGCTGATTTGACGTATAGTCAAGAACCGAATAGAATTTTAGCTCCTGAAATCAAAGAATTAAGAAATAAACGCATAGCCCTAGTGAAAGTTCTTTGGTATAAACACGGGATTGAGGAAGCCATGTGGGAGCCCGAAGATGCTATGAGAAAACAGTACCCTAACCTGTTCATTGGTAAGGTTTTCGGGGACGAAAATCCCTTAGGGGGGAGAGTTGTAATAGCTCGGTTTTAGCTAGATCGAAACAGTAGTTTTGGAACCACAAATCTGATGTTAGAAAATTATTTTAATATTATTTTGGTATTTACAGCATGTTATTTGATATGTGTGAAAATTGCGTGAGCTAATTTTATCGATTGGTTGGTTAATTTAATAAAAAGGACTAAATCGCGTAAAGTGCAAAAGTACTGTTCTATTAGTAAAAGGTGTTAAATAGCTATAGAACCTTAACGTTTAAGTCCTTATGAAGTAAATAGCCCAATTTTGAGTTAGTGGATGGTATTTGTTTTGGCATTTGTGTAAATATGAATTATTTATAATGGCAAATTAGTAAAAAGACAAATAATGTTTTAATTAATAAAACTAAAATCAAATTTCATTCATTAATGGTGTTCTTAACCAATTGAAGAAGAAAAACCTAACCCTTAGGTGTTAAAATTTTGGCAATCTCATTCCTTTCAATTAGGTATGTGTTTTTGATCTGTTTTTAATAATTTCTATGTCTTTTGCGATCGTTGCTTCGTATTCTAGCTAGCCTATACCATAAATTTCAAAACTGTTAAAGATTTTTCATGTTGCCATTGTTGAACGCTTGAGTAATTTGATGATTTATGATAGATTTGGAAGGTTTAATGTTAGATTAATAGTTTTTGTAAAGTGATTTTTGACAAAAATGTCAAAAAAAGGGATAAATTGAGAAAATATGAAATTTGGTGGTTAAAGGTGTGAATAAATTGAAAATATGGGCTGCTAGTAACATGTATTAAATTTGGCTAAGCATGGGTTTGAACTAAATTGCATGAATTTGCAATTTTATGTGGTAAGGACTAAATTGTAAAAAATGTGAAATGTAACGCCCCGGATTTTGGGCCTAGAAGTATTTGGTCTTGAGCATGGGAATATTTAGGAGGCTACACATAAATGTTTAGTCATGTAAAAAAGTGACACTAATACATGTCTGCTTCAGTGGTTAAGTGTCCTGGGAAGTGTTTGAGAAGTCTTGGGTTCAAGCCTTAGCTTGGGCAAAGTTTTTGTTCTTAATGGAATAACCCCAATCCCTAGTCAATAGGCTTATAAATAAATGTGGCTAAAATATGACAGAATGGGCCTACTGGTTTAGTGGTTAAAAAGAGTGTTAATGAGAAGGAGGTCTAGAGTTCGAGTTCTAGCGCAAGTAGGGAATTTATTTTTACTGTTAGCCACGAGAGAGTTTTAGTTTGACTGAAACTTGAGTGTTTGATGAGTGTGGGGAGTTGTGGCCAAATTTTAAGAGGCTGTTGGTGGAAATTTCAGTTGTTAAGGGATGTAGATAAGTGGGGATTTGGTTGAGTGATCTTAGGAGTGATTTGGGGAGAAAAATTAGGAGAATTTGAAGGGAGTGGAGGAGTGTACAGAATTTGAATTCTTGCTTCTCAGGTTTAGCATTGGTTAGTATGTTCATTCCCTTTTTCAGTTTTTGCCAATTGTTCTTTTTGCTTCTTTTCATTTTCTTGTTGAGGCCGAATATTGCTTTAACCATTCGGGTATCTATTTCTGTGTTTTGTGATTTTGTTCTCCCTTTTCGACCATTTTTCTCCTGTTAGCCAATTTCCTTTCTTTTTCTTTCTCTGCGCTTGTACCTAACGTGCTCTCCCTTTTGGACCTTTGGCCGAATACCCTTCTCTCCTTCCACCATCGGTTTTTATGTTGGCCGAATACTTCTCCTCTTCTTTTCTCTTCTCTACCTTTCTTTTCTTTCTTTTGATTCTCTTCTCCTTTCACCTTTTGTGTTAGCCGAATACTCCATCTTTGGTTTGAGTGCACGGTTATTATTTTCTTCCCTTCTCTTTTTGTTGTAATAGTCTTTTACCTAACACCCTTCTTTGCTGCCGATTTTATTTGCTAGGGGTGTGGTTGTACTAGCCCTTGTTTCTGTCGAATAGTGGGCTTTCGGCTTTTGTTGGGGGTGTGGGCCTTTTGCTTCTTCTCCTATTCTGAGTTTGGAGCTTTCGGTAAGTGGTTTTGCGGTTGATGAAAACTGTTGGTATAATCAATAAATGGTTTAGGTTATTAAGTCTTGGTCGTGTTGCAGGATATCTCTAAAGGGGTTTCGTAATCAGTCTCGTGTAATGGATTAAGTGTGAGATCTTCAGTCGATCGACCAAGGCAAGTATTAGTGGATACTTTGGGATAAATGTTAAGAGGGTTTATTTAACCATATTGTGAAACGGCTAATAAGAATGTCTTGATCCATTATAGGTACTTGGAGTGCTCGTGTGCGGTAAGGCAACAGAAAAGACAAGGTGTGTAAAAACACTGCCCCAAATCGTAGATCAGCAAAAACAGAAATAAGTGGTCGTTGACGCTACACGGGTGTGTGCTCGCTCGTGTGATAGTCTGTATGCATAAACATAGGCGTATAATCGTTGACGCTGACCATGAGCGATTTCATGGGTCGAGGTCGTTTTGGGCCATTTTGGGCCAAGTTGAGCTGTGTGGGCCCCACGGGCATGTGGGCCCCACTCGGGTAAACCACACGGACGTGTGATGAATATTGGGCCAGGCTGTGTAATCCACACGACCAAGGCCATTTCTGGGCTATGTGGGCCACACGGATGTGTGGGCCCACATGGGCTCGCATTATGGGCCTTGGGCCCATTTTCACTGTTTGACTGTTAAGGTTGCACGGGCCGGTCGAGACAACTGTAGACCTACTATTGGGTCGGTAAGTGTACCTAGACCCTCTAATTGTTAAAATGACTGAAATGCCTCTACATGGTAAGATGACTGATATGCCCCTATGAGATGTATGATTATGTTTGAGCATGCCATTTTAAATATATTGATCACATGTATGACATTATGACATGATGCATGATATGTTGCATGGGGATGGGATTTATTATGATTGGAGGAAGTGTATTGTGCTAGCAGCTCTGCTGCAAATACTATTTAGTGCCACAACCGGTACTACTTGGAGTGTAGGGATGGGTGGGTTGACTTTATCCCCACATGGAGTGCAGGGTTGGACAGAGATGGACTGTAGAGGCTGGTTGGGTAGGATTTCTTGTTTGCATTATTTTTCTATTACTTTCACTAAGATGGGCTTAGACCCACACTGATACTGATCTTGTAATGGGCTAAGGCCCCAACTGAAACTGAACCGTTACTGAATTGGGCTTAGGCCCAGACTGTGTATGCTCACTGATTGGTTATTTGATATGGGATTACACACTGAGTTTTCATAACTCACCCATCTGTTTATCTGTACAGGTAATCCCCAGGCTTAGGCGGGTCGGTGTTGTGATGGACTCAAAGGTGGCCACACAATTGCACGTACTTCCGTATTTGATCTTTAAATTATATGTAATTTTATTTTGGGTAATTTTTATTGTAAAAAGGCCTCTTTGTGTTTTATTTTTAATTTGGGTTTTTAATTTTCTTTGGTATTAACTGCTAGTATTAGGAACTCGAGTTTTAAAGAAACAACATTTTTACAAAGTAAACGCAAGAACGCAATTGTTTTAGAAAGCTTCCACTATAAAACAATATCTTGACATTCAAAAAGTCTTTAAAGTAAATACCTTTTGATTGGGATGCAAGTAAAATGAACGACACGTTTTAAAATCATCATTAAGATCACACAACGAAGATAAATATGGAAAGGGTTTTTCAACGATATCACACTTTGCGAAAAACACTTCAATGTGACATCGCCAGATTCGGCCATAATGTCTAGGCCAGGTTATTAAATGTTCCTTAAAGAGTGTTTTGGACTAAATTGAATGAATAGATTATTAAATAAGTTAATTTTGAATATATTTAGATCAAGAAAATTGAAATACGGACTTGGATCGGGGAAAAGATAAAGTTATCGAATAATCGACTCAATTCGCTGTTTTCACATTCGAGGCAAGTTTGTATATGATAAGCATTATTACAATTATGCTTTAAATGTTTTGATATTGCATAAATTATGTTTATGAACTTATAGTCATGTTTGACGACAATTCGGGTATATATATGTGGTAATTAGTGTGCGATTCAAGAAAGCTTTGGCTATATATATGGCACTTAGTGTGTGATTCGGAATAGCTTCAGCTATATTTGGCACTTAGTAGTGTGCGATACAGAATAGCTTCAGCTATATTTGGCACTTAGTGTGTGAGACCGAGATAGCTTCAGCTATGTAAGTCACTTAGTGTGCGAAATTATAATAGCTTCGGCTATGTATTGGCACTTAGTGTGTGAGATATCGAGTATTCGACAGTGTTCCAAAAGTGTATGAGTTAGTTACGAAATTGTACAGGTAAGAATATGTAATATATGAGATTTAGTAGAAGAAGTTATGAATTTGCATATAAGCATATGATTAAGCATATGGAAGGTTTGTTGTTTTCATGAATTATATTTTATATAGTTCAAATTGATGATTTGTGTATTATGATTTGTTGAGTATATATCATACGAACTTACTAAGCTTTATAGCTTACTTTGTTTATTTTTCTATGTTTTATACTCTTTCAAAGCTAGCTCGGATTCAGGGATCATCAGAACTTCATCGCACTATCGATCATCTATTTTGGTACTTTTGAATTTATGTATATAGGGTATATGGCATGTATAGGTTGGAGTCATTTTGAGTACGTTTGATGAACATGTATCTATAGGCCATTTGAGTTGGCTTGTGATAATGAATTTATTAATGTATTAAGTTGTGTAAATGGCTTTGTTTTGTGTTAGCTAAATGACCTATATTGAGTGAATGAAGTTGAATTGATAATGCATGCTGGAATGGTTTAACCATATGAATTATATATTTGAAATTTGTCTTGTAAAACAAGTTGAGTTGATAAGTACTTGAATAGGTAAATGACATTGAATTGAGTACTGGTATGGTTGAAATGGATATAGTATTATTGTTTATGGATTGATGACTTTTGGTACTCCCTGTTTTCACATGGCTTGTGACACTGGCGTGTCTGGTGATCATGTGAGACACATGGTCTGCCCACATGGGCATGTGTCCTCTGTCTTGAGAAAAATTTTTAAAGTTTCGTGAAAGTTTCTTGAGTTATTGGTTTAGTCCCGAATCATTTCCAAAGCATGTTTTGGGCCTCATAGGCTCGTATTAGGGATAAATTGATTAAGTTTGAACGATAAATGTATGAAATGATGTTATGTTTGCTAAATGGTTGTTTAATTGTTTAGTAAGTCTGGTAATGCTCCGTAACCCTAGTCTGGCGTTGAATACGGGTGATGAGTGTTACATTTATTGGTATCAAAGCTACGGTTTAGTTGATTCTAGGACTAACGTAGTGTGTGTGAGAGTCTAACTATACATGCCATATATAACTGTGATAGTGTGATGACTCCAGATGTTTTAAACTGCATTTTTATATAGTAATGGATCCCAATCGAGCTATAGCCGATGAGGTTGACACTAATGTGCCTGCTCCCGCGCAAGGGACAGCGCCATCTGATTCTAGACTGGTGATGGGTAGCCAGGGAGGAGAGACTAAAGAAGCCTTCTTCAAAATGATGAACAAATGGTTCACTCAATATATTTGAACAAACCCAGCTGCTCACCAACCTCCACCGCCTCCTAATCCCTAACCGATTCCAATAGTTCCTCAAGGAGTTGAGCTTTTAAGATTGAATAAGCCTCCAGTTGACAAGATTCGCAAACATGGGGCTGAAGAGTTCAGAGCTAATGTTTATGATGATCCTTAGAGAGCCGAGTTTTAGCTTGAAAATATGATTCGAGTGTTTGATGAACTTTTGTACACGCTAGTTGAATGTTTAAAGTGCGTAGTTTCACTATTGAGATACACAACATACCAATGGTTGAATACCTTGGTATCTGTAGTACCGAGAGAGCGAGTGACTTGAGAATTCTTTCAAACAGAGTTCTAAAAGAAATATATAAGTTAATGGTTCCTTGATCAAAAGCATAAAGAGTTTCTAGAGTTGAAACAGGGCCGAATGACCATGATAGAGTATGAAAGAGAATTTGTATGGTTGAGCAAGTATGCTCGGGAATATATTTCCACTGAAGAAATCATGTGCAAGTGATTTGTAGATGGGTTGAACGAAGCAATTAAACTTCTCGTTGGAATTTTAGAACTAAAGGAATTTGTTGTTTTAGTAGACAGAGATTGCAAAGGCGAGGAACTTAACAAAGAAAAGAGAAAGGCTGATTCAAAGGTAAGAGATTCGAGGAAGAGAGCGATGAGTAAACCTTATCATTCCTTATCACAGAAACCCAGAGATTATTTAACCGACATATCACTTCAACGGGATATTCCAATAGAGATTGCGGAAAGCAATACACCAGCCCTAAAGCTCAAACCACATCAGTATCGAGTGTTGGCAACGTAAAAGATATCAAGTCCAAGTGTCAATAGAGTGGGAGACGACATTTTAGAGATTGCTGGGTGAAAAATAATAATAGAGCTTGTTACAGTTGTGGTTCACGAGATCATTTTATCAAAGATTGTCCCGAGCTGAATGAAAAAGATAAATCTCAGCATGCAAGATCGAGCAATACGACAATGAGAGGGAGACTGCCAAGAAATATAGGAAATGTATCCAGTGGTAGAGGTGTGATAAGAGATTCTGCTGTGAGATATGAGGCACGATCACGTGCCCGTGCTTATGCTATTCGTGCAAGGGAGGAGGCATTATCGCCAGAAGTTATGACTGATACCTTTTCTCTTTTTTGATACGAATATAGTTGCGTTCATAAATCCTGGATCAACCTATTCATATATTTGTATGAATTTAGTATTTAAAAAGGAGTTTACGTGTCGAGCCTACAGAGTTTGTAATTAAAGTATCGAACCCCTTAGGTAAGTCTGTTTTAGTTGATAAAATTTGTAAGAATTGTCCTTTAATGACTCGGGGTTACTATTTTCTAGATGACTTGATGCTTCTACCATTCAATGAGTTTGATGTGATCCTGGGTATGGACTGACTGACTAAGCATGATGCAGTTGTGAATTGCAGACGAAAGATTATCAACTTGAAATGTAAGAATAGTGAAATTCTTCGGATTGATTCTGATGATTCGAGTGAGTTACCTACTGTGATATCGTCTATGTTAGCTCAGAAATGTATGAAAAAGGGTTGTGATGCATATCTCATATACGTACTTGATACAAAGCTGTCTGAATTAAAGATTGAATCTGTAACTATTATTTGTGAATTTTCTGATGTATTTCCAGAAGAATTATCGGGTTTGCCACCGATCAGAGAGGTTGAATTTGGTATTGAATTAGTACTAGGAACAACACCGATATCGATAGCTCCATATAGAATGGCTCCAATAGAATTAAAAGAGTTGAAAGCTCAGTTGCAAGAACTGACAGATAGAGGTTTTGCACGACCAAGTTATTCACCCTAGGGTGCACCGATATTATTTGTAAAGAAGAAAGATGGCACAATGAGAATGTGTATTGATTACAGACAGCTAAATCAAGTGACTATAAAGAACAAATACCCTCTACTATGGATTGATGATTTATTTGATCAGTTGAAAGGGGCTACAGTATTTTCAAAAATTGATTTGAGATTAGGTTATTATTAGTTGCGAGTTAAAGATTCAGATGTACCTAAGACCACGTTTAGAACAAGGTACGGACATTATGAATTCCTTGTTATGCCTTTCGGGTTAACTAATGCTCATGCAATTTTCATAGACTTGATGAACGTTATATTCAGACCGTATTTAGATAGATTTATTGTTGAATTCATTGACGACATTCTGATCTATTCGCAAGATGAATCTAAACATAATGAGCACTTGAGAGTTGTGTTACAAACTCTACGTGATAAGCAATTATTTGCAAAGTTTAGCAAATGTGAGTTTTATTTCAAGAGGTTGGATTTCTAGGGCATATTGTTTCAGCTGAAGGTATTAGAATTGACCCGAGTAAGATTTCTGCTATTATTGACTAGAACTCCGAGAAATGTATCTGAAGTTCGTAGTTTTTAGGGCTTAGCAGGCTATTACCGAAGATTCGTGAAAGGATTTTTGATGATTGGGACACTGATGACACGATTGCTTCAAAAAGATGTGAAATTTGAATGGTCAGAAAAATGTCAGCAGAGTTTCGAATAGTTGAAAGTACTGTTAACTGAAGCACCAGTTTTGATTCAACCTGAATTAGGGAAAGAGTTTGTGATTTATAGTGACACATCATTAAACAGTTTAGGATATGTTCTAATGCAAGAAGGAAAAGTTATAGCTTATGCTTCCCGACAATTGAAACCGCATGAAAAGAACTATCTGACGCATGACTTAGAGTTGGTTGTGTAACACCCTAAACCCGGCCTAGATGTTATGGCCGAATCTAGCGACGTCACATTGAAGTATTTTTCGTAAAACGTGATATCGTTTGAAAAGTCCAATCTTTATTTAGCCTCTTTGTGTGATCTAAAAGATGATTTTAAAACTTGCGTCACTGTCAAAAAGTATTTACTTTAAACAATTTTTAATTTCAAAATCTTGTTTATAGCGAAAGCTTTTTAAAACAGTTGTGTACTAGCGTTTTCTTGTAAAACGTTGTTTTTTTTGAGAAACTAGAGCTTTCCTAACACTAGAAGATATATACCAAAACAAATAAAAATACCAAATTAAAGTTAAAATTCATAAAGGCCTTATTACAGTAAAAATGCCCAACATAAAATTACTTATAAAATAAAGCAAACATGAAAGTAAATACAGTTGTATGGTTGCCTTTGAGTCCCTTGGAACACCAACCCACTTAAGCCTGGGGATTACCTGTACAGATAAACAGATGGGTGAGTTATGAAAACTCAGTGTGTAACCCCATATCCAAATAAGCAAACAATTGCATTTTGATTTGGCCTAAGCCCGATTCGAAGAATTGATCTCGATCTCGATTAGGGCCTTAGCCTATTACAAATATCGATGCAGGTTGGCCCCGAGCCCATCTCGATGTGATGAGCGATGACAGATATGAAATCAAGAGATCCTACCCAACAAGCCTCTACACTCCATCTACGTCCAACCCTGCACTCCATGTGGGGATATAATCAACCCACCCATCCCTACACTCTAAATAGTACCGGTTGTGGCACTAAACAGTATTTACAGTTCCTCCAATCATAATAAAACATGTCCTGTCACAATATCATATATGTACTCAATACAGTTAAGATAGCATGTTAAATATAGTCATACATCACATAGAGGAAAAATAGTTATTTTATCAAATAGGGGGTCTAGGTAAACTTATCGACCCAACAATAGGTCCACAGTCGTCTTGGGCGACCCGTGCAACCTTAACAGTCAAACAGTAAAAATGGGCCCACGGCCCATATTGCAAGCCCATGTGGGCCTACACGCCAGTGTGGCCCACATAGCATAGAAATGGCCTTGGTCGTATGGATTACACAACCTGGGCCAATATTTTCCACACGTCTGTGTGGTTTACTCGTGTGGGGCCCATGTCCTTGTAGGGCCCAGATGGCCTAGTTCGACCCAAAGTGGCCCAATATGACCTCGGCCCATGAAATAGTCCATGGTCGGCCTCAACGATCATGTGCCCATGTTTACGCATACGGACTACCACACGAGCGAGCGCATGCCCATGTAGCGTCGTCGCCACTTATTTCGGCTTTTACCGATTACCATAGCCAAAGTTACGTTTGTACACACCTGATAGGATTCTAGGTACGCAACCCCTCTTGAGACGCACCGCACCTAAAATAATGACAATTCCATAACCATCGTTAGTCACGCTTGGAACCAAACCGATAAAACAACAACCATCAACCTATATTCGTGCTGCTTACCCTTAATTCTCCAAAAGGTATAGCTTACGATATCACTGGTAAACTGGGTTCATTACGACCTATTGCTGCCCACCACAATGTGACATGACTGCATGTTAGGAACTTAGCAGATTAATAAATAAATAACAACATTACTCAAAACGTTTGAGGCACAACTTCCGCCCTTACCAAGAGACCTACCAACTGAAAGCACTCGCTTTGGACAAAACCAACAGCTTAAGAGTGGAAAATTGATAGAATAGGGAGGATGGGGAAGTTCAAGTATTCGGCCAAGGAGACAAAGATAAACCCACGCCAATTCCTTCCTTTCAGAGAGAAACCAAAAGTCTAAAGTGGAGAAAGAATAGAGATTCGGCAAGGTCTTTAGGGAAAAGGAAGAACCTGAAGTGAATAATACCAGCCAAAGAAAGCAAAATGGTAGTACCAGAAAGTAGAAAAGAAATCGGCAGCAGAGGGAGAAGTTGTTAAAACAAGAAAAATTAAGAGATAGGAAGAAAGGTCATTGGGCGAAAGAGGAAAAACAAAATGAAAGAGGGAGAGAAGAAAGTAATCGATCAACAAAGAACTCTAGGGAAGAGCAAACTCGGAAAAGACCAAAACGAGCAAAACCCGAAGGATTTCAAGCGACAATCGGTCCCAAAAAGAGAGAAACATGAAAAATGGAGAGGCAGCAAAATCCAAAGCAGAAATTCGGCGCAAGGGAGAGAAGGTGAGCTACTGACCGATTTTGGCAAAAAGAGACTCCCTAATTCGGCCTACTTCTTAACACTTCCCTTACTTGACTCCTCAAAACACTCCAACCACTCCACTATTCAAATCCCTAATATTTCCTCCTAAAATTCGGATACACAATGCCTACAACCCTCAAACACTCCAACCGCCAACTAGCATCAGAGTTCCACTGACATACAACCACTTACACGGCATCTAGCAAAATAAAACACTCCCCTGCATCGCCAAGACTCGAACCCCAGACCTCAGGCATCAACAACACGCCACTTATCCCTTAGACCAGCAGGCCCTTTCTGTTATGAAATACCCATATTCATTTAAAAGCCTACTGACTAGAGATAGGGTTTATTCCTTTAAAAATAAAATTTTTGCACATGCCTAGGCTTGAACCCAAGACTTCTCAGACACTTCCTAGAACACTTAACTACTGAAGCAAACATGCATTTGTGTGTCACAAACATACAAAAATAAATACTATAAGATTTTGGGGCGTTACAACTCTACCCCCAAAAGAAAGTTCGACCTCAAAATTTTACCTGATCAGAATAGATGAGGGTATTGTTTTCGCATAGCCTCCTCAGGTTCCCACCTGGCTTCCTCAGAGCTGTGATTACGCCAAAGAACCTTCACCAGTGGAATGGACTTCTTTCTTAAAATCTTTACATCACGATCTAAAATCTAAACTGGCTCCTCCTCAAAAGTCAGATTTGGTCTAACCTCAACCTCTTCAACCGAGATAACATGTGTAGGATCATAACAGTAGTGCCTCAGCATATTGATGTGAAATACATCGTGAATCTAGTTTAACTCTAGAGGTAACTCCAACTAATATGCAACCGGTCCCACATGTTTCACTATGTGATAAACCGTAATTTATGCATATTTTTATCCCATGCTTAACACATTTATGAATGATTTCTCCTTAGATTTGGTGAATTTGATGCTCCTTTTCATACATAGGTGAGCATAGGAGAGTGAAAAGAACAAGAAACGAGCCAAAAACGGAGAAAATGGGCCGACGTGGGAAAAGGCCTAGACTTCCTCACACGGACAGAACACACGCTCGTGCCTTTCTAATAGGCTCAAACACGGCCTAAAAAAACCTCAGCACGGGCGTGTTGATCTCTGCCTTAACCACGGTCTGAAGTAATCGCACACGGGCGTGTCCCTACCGAGCCCTGGTTAAGTTCTATTCGAAAAAGGGCGAGTTTAAGGGCTTTTAGGCATACTAAAGCCTATTTAAACACCCTAGAGGAAGACTAAAGGGGAGACGGAGAGTAGGGCGCAAGGAATTACTCTAAGAAAGCTGATTGATCCATCTCAGAAGCTGGATTCATCATCAAGACTGAATATCTCTCCTCAATTTCCCTTCAGGAGTTTTGGGTTTTCTTTATGTTTTGTATTCATTATTCTTCTGAGATGTTTTCCTATTTAGTTATGAACTAAACCCCCTAAATACCTAAGGGGAATGAAACCTAAGATGAATCTTGTTATTATTTTTTAAATTGTATGATAAATATTTAACTTGTTCTTAATTACGTGTTCTTAATTCTTGTTTCGATATTTCATGATATTGATTCAAGTTAATGCTCTTATTTGGAGGATGAGTAGTCCCTTTCTAAGAGTAACTTTGTCATAATTAAGCGGAGTTGATTGCGTGCCTAGAGATAGGGTGACAATATTTTGCCGGATTAGGGTGAAACCTAATAAGGGGATCCATAGATCGAGTAATGCAACCTTAGGGTGTTAATTAGAAAGAGATTTCAATTATTCAACCTAGGGTTAGACGTTATTAGTCTTGCATAGGGATAATAACATAACTCAGGGATTTCTACGGAACAAGTTAAATGAATAAATTGTCCGATAATAACATATTCGGATACTCGCACACAACTAGTATTGATTCAATCTTTCTTTCGGTCACTTTACTATCAAGCACATACGCAAAGTAAGCTTCATAACCTTTTCTCACATATTTCTAAGCTAACTTCAAAGATATCATTGCTGGTAAACCATTCATATCATTTGATTCGATATGGATAATATCGTTATTCTTACATCTCAAATCAATCATCTTCCATTTGCAATTCACAATAGCATCATGTATCGTTAGCTAATCCATACCCAGGATTATGTCAAATTTATTAAATGGTAACAACATCAAATCGGCCAGAAAGTAATTATCCTGAATCATTAATGGACAATTCTTGCACACTTTATCAACCAAAACACACTTGCCTAAGGGGTTTGATACTCTAATTACAAATTCAATAGACTCTAAAAGAAAATTCTTACTGGATACTAAATTCACACATTTATACAAATGAGTAGACCCTAGATTTATCAATGCAATAACTTTAGTATCATAGAGAGTAAAAGTACTGGTAATACCATCTGGAGATGACGTTTCTTCTCGTGCTCGAATAGCATAGGCTCGTACAGGTGCTCTAGCATCAGATCTGGCTACAATGTCTCGCATCACACCTCTACCACCACTCGCATTTCCCGTGTTTCTCGGTGATCTACCTCTAGCTGTAGTGTTACACTGCCTCATGTTCTGAGCATTATCTTTCTCAGCTAACTCTGGGCAATCTTTTATAAAGTGATCTCGAGAACCACAACTAAAACAAGCTTTGGTTATTAATTTTTCCTTAGCAATCTCCAACATGTCGTCTTCCACATTGATTACACTCAGGCTCTTTATCCTTTACATTACCAACACTTGATAATGAGGTAGTTTGAGTTTTAGAATTGGTATACTGCTTTCCACAATCTATATTATAATGTCCCGCTAAAGCTGTCGATCGATCGTTAAAATTTTTAAATTTCTTTGACAAGGAATGATAAGATTTATTCATTGACCGCTTCCTCAAATCTTTAGCCTCTGAATTAGCTTTTCTCTTTTCTTTACTAAGATCTTCAACTTTACATGCCTTCTCAACCAGTATTACAAATTCTTTCAGTTTAAATATCCCGACTAATAGCTTTATACCTTCGTTCAGTCCATCAACAAATCTTTTACACATGATCTCTTCAGTAGACACATATTCCCGGGCATATTTGCTCAAACGTACAAATTCTCTTTCGTACTCAGTAACGGTCATCCGACCTTGTTTCAATTCCAGAAAATCTTTATTTTTTTTATCAAGAAATCTTTGGCTTATGTACTTTTTTCGAAACTTGATCTGAAAGAATTCCTAGGTAACCCATTACCACTAATGTCAACGGTTTCCACCAATGATATGCATTGTCTCTAAGCAAGGATACTACACATTCGATGCATTCATTTAGAGTACAGGACAACTCATCAAATACTCTAATAGTATTCTCAAGCCAGAACTTGGCCCTTTCGGCATCATTGTCAACCGTAGCTCGAAACTCTTCAACCCCATGTTTACGAATCTTATCAACAGGTGGCTTATTCAGTCGGATCGGATCTATTACTTGTGGCACAACAGGGACTTGTTGAGGAATAGGTGGGGGAAGAGGTTGTTGAGCAGCCAGATTCATTTGTATGAATTTCATGAACCACTCAGTCATCATTTGGAAGAAGGCTTGCTTAGCTTCTCTTCCCTAACTACTAGATATCGACCTAGACTCGACCGGCGCTGTCCCTTGAGTGGGAGCAGGCGCATTGCTATCAACATCATCAACTATTGCTTGTTCGGGATCTATTTGCTATATGAAAAATACATTTTAACTGTCAGGAATCATCACACTATCAAAACTCATATATATGGCATGTATAGCTAGACTCACATACGCTATGGTAGTCCTAGAACTGACTAAATTATAGCTCTGATACCAATAAAATATAACACCCTTAACCCGTATCCATCGCCGGATTAGGGTAAAAGGTATTATCGGACAAATCAAAACAATTTATAACAATTCAATATCATCATCCACAACCATAGTCAAATATCAATATAAAGTCCCTTATATAGGTCATCGAGACCATAAACTTGCATTAGAAAGGGGTCAGGGCTAAACTGAGCTCATGCACAATAGCTCAAAACTTAAACATTTTTCAAAGATGTACAGGTCACACGCCTGTGTGAACAGGCCGTGTGCCTCACACGGCATTAGACTCGCTCGTGTTAAAACAGGGCATACATACTGACTTGCACACACGGCCACAAAACACGCCCATGTGTCTTTGCTGTGGTCGAAACTGACCTGGTCACACGGCTAGCCACACGCCCGTGTGCCTTGGTCATGCTCAAGCCTGACTTACAATTGTAGGGTACCCCAGGGGACACACGGCTGAGATACACGCCCGTGTCTCTGCCCGTGTGGACAAAAATAGGCCATTTGAAAGGCCAATTTGCCACCCAGTTTGGGTCAAACCTACAAGCATCAAACCAAGCACATTTACACCAAAAATTCAGCCACAACATTATCAACTAGTTTCATATTCATAAAATTATACTCAATCATATCAAATCATGAGCTAAAATCATATTAAATCATATGTTTCATAATCCCAATTCATCTCATTCATTCATATGCTTAAACCTTACCAAATTGACCATTTCACTGGACCATTCAAAACATATTATATTGTTCATATTACACCATATATTTCATACCAAAAACACATTCATATACACAACCATGATTAAGCCAAATCACATGGCTAGATATACATTTCACAAAACATATACAAAAATTCCTAGCCTATACATGTCATATACCATAAATACAACTCCCAAAATAGTACCAAAAATAGATATCTGATAGTGTGAATGAGTCACTGACGATCTCCGGATCCGAGCTAGCTTTAAGACACTGTATGACAAAGAACATTTCACATAGTAAGCTTTAAAAGCTTAGTAAGTTCGTACCAAATATCATCAACAGTTTATAAAATATAAAACATCAACAAATAAACACTTAGTAGTTCCCAAATCATCTATCAATTCTATGCCAACTATATTCGTAACAATTCATCAAACTTCATACACGTAGTATCATTTACCACATAGGTATCGTACATACCTGAACCTTCCCGTATTTATTCATTTTCATTCTCACCTCTCGTTCGAATATATATTAATGCTTTCCCAAGTGTATCCATGCTTTAAGATTTTGCACACTTAGTGTTTTATTGGTTAGCCGAAGCTAAAACGATCCTGCACACTTAGTGCCGTCTCAAATAACCAAAGCTATCTCAGAATCGCACACTTAGTGCCAAATACTATTGATTTATCATCGTTTCAGTCCATAATCAAATATATATGCAATTTATGTATTATCAAAGCATTAAAAACATACTTGTAACACCATGTATCACAGAAAAACTTACCTCGTACTCGGAATTGACGATTCGATTGTTTACTCGATAACTTTCGACTTCCCTAGGTCTAAATCCGAATTCGTCTTTTCTTGATCTATATGTATTCAAAATTAACCCTTTTATTCACTAAATCATTCAAATAAATTCAGAATTATACATTTAGGGCATTTTACAATTTAACCCTCACATTTTCACATTTTGACACTTTAGTCCCTATTTCACAAAAATACAAAATACACATAATTTCAATGAACCCATGTATAGCCGAATAGCATAAGGACTTATAAGAGCCCAAAATTTTCATTTATTTTACAATTCAACCCCTCAGTTTACCATTTTCACAATTTAATCCAAATTACTCAAATTACCCAAACATGTTAACCTAACATCAAGCTTCCATATACTATCATCAAACCTCACAAAACTCATAGTTTCATCAATGGCTCAACTCAAAACCATCAAAAATTTATGAAATTTAAGCATGGGCTTTATAAAACACAAAGCAACGATCTCAAAAACGTAGAAATTATCAAAAATCGAGCTTAAAACATACCATAATCACCAATCACAAGTGCCGAACCCTAGCATTATATTTTATTTTCTTTTTCTTTCAAGTTTTCGACAAATATGGATGATAATAGACAAATTTTATGTATTTGTTTTATTAAATCAACATTTAATTATCAAATTACTAACATAACCTTTTTAATTTCATTTATATTCCACTAACTCATGTCCATTTATGTCAATTCATCAATTCAATGGTCCATTTACAACATAAGGAGCTCACATTTAAGAAGACATAGCAAATAGGCACTTTAACAAATAGAAGGCCAATTTGACATTTTAAGCGAGTAAGTCCTTTTTATTAAATCAGTACACAAACGATAAAATTTTCACACGTAACTTTCTCACATGCTTAAACACATACTGTATACACAAAAAATAATATTTAAATATTTTTCTAACTTAGATTTTTAGTCCCAAAACCACTATTTTGACTAGGGTCTAAACTGGCCTGTTACTAACAAGCTACCATCATCGAACAAACTGAGGTGAGCAAACATCGCCCTCAGATCGGTTACAGCCCTACGGCTCAGTATGTCGGCCACCACATTGGCCTTCCCAAGATGGTATTCGATCGTACAGTCATAGCCTTTAAGCAGGTCAATCCATCTACGCTGCCTAAGATTTGGCTCCTTCTGAGTGAGGAGATACTTGAGGATCTTGTGATCAGTGTAAATAATAAACTTTTCACCGTACAAGTAATGCCTACAAATCTTTAGTGCGAATACCACTACAGCCAACTCCAAATCATGCATTGGATAACTCGCCTCATGAGTCTTAAGCTGGCGAGACGCATAAGTAACCACCTTACCCTCTTGCATCAATACGCATCCCAAACCAACGTGTGACGCATCGTTGTAGATAGTGAACTCTTTCCCAGACTCTGGCTATATCAGGATAGGAGCCTCAGTCAGAACTTTCTTAAGCTTCTCAAAATTCTCTTATTGTGCATCAGTCTAATTAAATGACACACCCTTACGCAACAACTTAGTCAGCGAAGCTGCAATCAACAAAAACCCTCAACAAAACGTCGATAATACCCCACCAGTCCTAGAAAACTGTAAATCTGAGATACAGTACTAGGCATTTTCTAATCCAGAACAGCTTCAATCTTTCAAGGATTAACCCTAATCCCCTCAACAGATACCATATGGCTTAGAAATGTTACGTCTTGTAACTAGAGCTCACACTTATTGAACTTGGCGTAAAGTTGCTTCTCCCTTAGAATCTGTAGAACAACTCAGAGATGTGCATCATGTTCATCTTTAGCTCTCGAATACACCAGAATGTCATCAATAAAAACCACTACGAACCGATCCAGATAGGGCTGGAACACTCGGTTCATCAGATCCATAAAAGTTGCTGGTGCATTCGTCAGCCCAAACGGCATCACTAGGAACTCATAATAACCATAACGAGTCCTAAACGTTGTCTTATAAACATTATTCTCTTTAACCCTCAGTTGATGGTACCCTGATCGGAGATCAATCTTAGAGAAAATTGAAGCTCCTCGAAACTAGTTGAACGGGTCATCTATCCTTGGTAGGGGTACTTATTCTTAACGGTCAATTTATTCAGTTGCCGATAATCAATCCACATGTGCATGGATCCATCCTTCTTTTTCACAAACAAAACCGGTGCTCCCCATGTAGACACACTAGGTTAGATGAACCCTCAATCTAAAAACTCTTGAATCTGAGCTTTAAGCTTCATAAGCTCATTCGGTGCCATTCTATAAGGGGCGATGGACACTGAAGCTGTACTAGGCAAGAGCTCAATCCCAAACTCAACTTCATGGTTTGGAGGAAACCTAAGTAGCTTATCGGAAAAAACATCCGGAAAGTTTTTAACTGTTCTGATGTCCTTAACAGAAGAAACCCCAGAATCTGAAACACTGATGTAAGCTAGATACGCCTCACAACCCTTACGAACCAGTTTCTCAGCCCTCAATGCAGAGATCACATTTGACAAGTAATTCTGATGCTCCCCAATTACAACTACCTCGACATCCTCTGTAGTTCTTAGTACCATCCGTTTCGTGGCACAATCCAAGCTCACTTGATGCTTAACCAGCCAGTCCATTCCCACAATTAAGTAAAATTCGCCAAAAGGAAGTTCCATCAAATCCGTCAAAAAGATAACTTTATGAACCTCCAAAGGCACATCTTTGAACAGTTTATTTACCCTTACTGACTGCCCCAATGGACTCAACACAGTAACCTTACTCGTAGTGCGCTCCACTAAGATACCCAGAGTCTCAGACACATTAAAGCTATACAGGAATAAGTAGATCCTATATCTATCAGTGCAGTATAAGGTACATTATAGATAAAGAATGTACCTGTGATAACATCTGGGGCATCTCCATTCTCACAACAACGTGCAGCATAAACCAGAGCTGGCTGCCTCGCCTTAGTGTGACTAGCACCTCTGCCCGGTACCCTCTGACCACGACCCAAACGTTTCTACCTCTGGCCTGACCATGGCCTCTCGATGGCTGCAGAACACCCCTCGACAGCTGTACAATACCCATACCAGTGGCTTGTATCTGATCGGGCCTCCGTGGACAATCTCTGATACGATGCTCCAATGATTCGCATCTCAAACATGCCCCAATCTTTTTCAAGCACTCGCCCTTATGGCGTCTCCTACAATCAGCACATGGATGCAGTCCAGTAGGAGCAATAGGGGCCCCAACTCTGACTGGCCCATCAACTTTGGCCTCTTTCTTAGGCCTCAAAAAAGAATTTAAGTGCTTTGAATCCCTCTTATTCTTACCCCTCTCCTTCTCATGGTTCTGGTGCTCAACGCGCTTCACCTCCTCGATGACTTTTGCCTTATCAACCAAAGTAGCAAAATATTTCTCCCTCTATGGAGATATCAAAACCCAAAGACAATCCCTAAGGCCATCCTCAAAACGAACACACAATCGTACTCGGTTGCCAGCATCTCTTGTGCATAGCGGCTTAATCGTAAAAATTTAGCCTCATACTCAGCCACTGATTTATCCCCCTGGATCAGATTCAGAAACTCCCTCTTTCGGGCATCCATATAACTAGCGCTCATATACTTTCCTTGGAATGTAGTCTTAAATAATTCCCAGGTCAATTGATCAGGCTGAGTGCCCTCTTTAACTGTAAGCCACCACTGGTAAGCCTCACCTCTCAATAGTGACACTACACCCTTTAATTTTTGCTCGGGGGTATAGTCGAGATCATCCATGATCCTTTCCATGGCCTCAATCCAATATTCAATCGTATTAGGGGCAACTCTAGCAATACCCCTAAAAATCTTAGCTCCATTAGACTAGAGTAGTTCTGTAACCAACCCACGACCTACAGTACCAGTATTGGGCCCAACGACCGTCTCTAGAATCCGTAACATGGCTTGGGACAATGTGTCGTCCCCAGCCGGACGATCATGAGACCCAGTCTTAGTCCCAAGTGAAGCTGGTGCCTCTCGAGCTTTAACGTTAGGCATGTGGCTAGATGACGAGGACCCTGCCCGAGCACCTCCGTGGCCTACACCGCGGCCACTTGTACCCCTTCCACAAGTAGCTATGGTGCTCATTATCGAATTACGCTTTATCTGTGTTAATAATTTTATGCATCAGTTTACAGTTCTAGTGTTTATTAACAGATATTTTATGAAAAACAATACCAGTAATTCAGAGTTCGTTTTCGCGGATCGCAGTCTTACTATAGTTTTTTTTTATCCTATATAGAGTATTTCAGTACAGTCTACTACCTACAATAATCTTAATTATTTCAATCTAAATAATCAATAGTTTTAGAAGACTTACAGAATCAGCGTCGGAGACTCTGTGTACCATACATTCAGTAAAAAAAACATTTCAAAACACCTTTAAATAATTTGAAACAATTATTTTTGGAAATTTCAAGTTTTAGAAGAAACCCAAACCTACAGCTGAGTTTTGCAACCTGTCTCTGATACCACCAAATGTAACACCCTAAACCCAGCCTAGACATTATGGCCGAATCTGGCGATGTCACATTAAAGTGTTTTTCGTAAAGAGTGATATCGTTTGAAAGGTCCAATCTTTATTTAGCCTCTTTGTGTGATCTAAAAGATGATTTTAAAACTTGCGTCACTGTAAAAAAGTATTACTTTAAAACATTATTCATTTCAAAATCTTGTTTATAGCGAAAGCTTTTTAAAACAGTTGTGTACTAGCGTTTGCTTGTAAAACGTTGTTTCTTTTGGGAAGCTAGAGCTTTCCTAGCACTAGAAGATATATACCAAAACAAATAAAAATAGCAAATTAATGTTAAAATTCATAAAGGCCTTATTACAGTAAAAATGCCCAACATAAAATTACTTATAAAATAAAGTAAACATGAAAGTAAATGCAGTTGTATGGTTGCCTTTGAATCCCTTGGAACACCAACCCACTTAAGCCTGGGGATTACCTGTACAGATAAACAGATGGGTGATTTATGAAAACTCAGTGTGTAACCCCATATCCAAATAAGCAAACAGTGCATTTACAGTCTGGCATAAGACCAGTTCAGTAATGGTTCAACTCAGTTAGGGCCTTAGCCCTTTACAATATCAATATCGGTTTGGTCCTGAGCCCATCTCAGTGACAGTAGCAGTACAAATATGCAATCAAGAGATCCTACCCAGCCAGCCTCTACACTCCATCTCTGTCCAACCCTACACTCCATGTGGGGATATAATCAACCCACCCATCCCTACACTCCAAAAAGTACTGGTTACGGCACTAAACAATATTTGTAGTAGAGCTGCCAGTGCAGTACATTTCCTCCAATCATAGTGAAACCCCACCCCATGTAACACATCATGCATCATGTCATGTCATGTCATAATATCATATATGTACTCAATACAGTTAGGATAGCATGCTGAATATAGTCATACATCACATAGGGGCAAAATAGTCATTTTATCAAATAGGGGGTCTAGGTAAACTTACCAACCCAACAGTAGGTCCACAGTTGTCTCGGGTGAACTGTGCAACCTTAACTGTCAAATAGTAAAAATGGGCCCACGGCCCATATTGCGAGCCCATGTGGGCCTACATGCCCGTGTGGCCCATATAACCTAGAAATGGCATTGGTCGTATGGATTACACAGCCTAGCCCAATATTCTCTACACATCAGTGTGGGCTCCACACGGCCCAGTTTGGCCCAAAGTGGCCCAATACAGCCTCAGCTCATGAAATCATCCATGGCCGGCCTCAACGATCATGCGCCTATGTTTAGGTGTACGGACTACCACACGAGTAAGCGTACGCCCGTGTAGCGTCTTCGTCACTTATTTCGGCTTTTGTCGATTACCATAGCCACAGTTGCATTTGTACACACGTGATAGGATTCTAGGTACGCAACCTCTCTTGAGATGCACTACACCTAAAACAATGACAATTCCATAACCAACGTTAGTCATGCTTGGTATCAAACTGATAAAACTACAACCATTGACCTATATTCATGTTGCTTACCCTTACTACTCCAAAAGGTATAGCTTACGATACCACTAGTAAACCAAATTCGTTACGACCTATTGCTACCCACCACAATGCGACATGACTGCATGTTAGGAACTTAACAGATTAACAAATAAATAACAACATTACTCAAATGTTTGAGGCACAACTTCTGCCCTTACTAAGAGACTTACCAACCGAAAGCACTCGCGTTGGATAGAACCAACAGCTTAAAAGAGGAAAAGAGACAGAAGAGGGAGGATGGGAAAGATCAAGTATTCGGCCAAAGAGACAGAGATAAACCCACGCCAATTCCCTTCTTTCAGAGAGAAACTGAAAGTCTAGAGTAGAGAAAGAATAGAGATTTGGCAAGGTCTTTAGGGAAAAGAAAGAACTTGAAATGAATAATACTAGCCAAAGAAAGCAAAACGGTAGTGCCAAGAAGTAAAAAAGAAATCGGGAGAAGAGGGAGAAGTTATTAAAACAAAAAAAAATTAAGAGATAGGAAGAACAGTCATTCGACCAAAGAGGAAAAACCAAATGAGAGAGGGAAAGAAGAAAGCAATCGGTCAACAAAGAACTTTAGGGAAGAGCAAACTCGGAATAGACTAAAACAAGTAAAACCTGAAGGATCTCACGTAACAATCGGCCCCAAAAAGAGAGAAACACGAAAGATGGAGAGGCAGCAAAACCAAAAGTAAAATTTTGGCACAAGGGAGAGAAGGTGAGCTACTGACCGATTTTGGCAGAAAGAGACTCCCTAATTCGGCCAACTTCTAAACACTTCCCTTACTTGACTCCTCTAAACACTCCAATCACTCCACTTTTCAAATCCCTAATATGTCCTCCTAAAATTCGGCTACACAATCCCCACACCCCTCAAACACTCCAACTGCCCACTAGCATCAGAGTTCCACTGACATACAACCGCTTACACGGCATCCAGTAAAATAAAACACTCCCCTGCATCGCCAAGACTTAAACCCCAGACCTCAGGCATCAACAGCACGCCACTTATCCCTTAGACCAGCAGGCCCTTTTCTGTCATGAACTACCCACATTTATTTAAAAACCTATTGAATAGAGTCAGGGTTTATTCCTTTAAAAACAAAATTTTTGCACATGCCCAGGTAACCTAAGACTTCTCAGACACTTCCCAAAACACTTAACCACTGAAGCAAACATGCGTTTGTGTGTCACAAACATACAAAAATAAATACTTTAAGATTTTAGGGCGTTACAGGCTGTAATTCTGTTCACATTGAAAATTTGGAGTCACTGCTTATATGGTGAAAAATGCCACATTTATACGGTTCACCAAAGCTTGAAATATCTAATGACTTAGAAAGATTTAAATTTGTGACAGTGGAGATGGTTAGAATTGCTAAAAGACTATGAATTAGTGATTGATTATCACCCGAGAAAAGCTACTGTTATTGTTGTTTCTATTACGAGCAATGAATACCCAGTTGATGATTTGTGATGATGGGTCTATGTTAGCTAAATTAAAAGCTAAACTGGCATTTCTTTAAAAAATTAGTGAAGCTCAGAAAGATGACCGTGAATTACAAGTTAAATGAATTCAATATGAGACTATCCCTAATTTAGAGTTTCAGATTGGAATCGATGATTGTTTAAAGTTCTGGAATAGAATTTACATACCGAAAAATTCAGAACTCATTCAGAAGATTTTGCATGAAGCACACAATAGTTGTTTATCTGTTTTTCTGGGGAGTACCAAAATGTACAACGATTTGAAACAATTTTACTGGTGGCAAGGCATGAAACAAGATATCTCAGAGATTGTTTCTAAATGTTTGATTTGTCAGCAAGTCAAAGCTGAACATCAAGTACCATCCGGTTTACTGCAGCCTGTGGTGATTCCTGAGCGGAAATGGGATAGAATTATAATGGATTTTCTGTCAGGATTGCCCCTAACTCTGAAAAAGAAAGATGTTATCTAAGTTGTCGTTGATCAACTAACAAAATTTGCTCATTCCATACCGGTACGTACAGATTTCTCACTTGATAGATTAGTTAAATTGTACATCTCTGAGATTGTTCGATTGCACGAGGTGCCACTATCTATTATTTCTGATAGAGATCCAAGATTTACGTCGCGATTCTGGATGAAACTGCAAGAACCTCTGGGAACACAGTTGAATTTCAGTACTGCTTTTTATCTTCAGACCGATGGTTAGATTGAGAGAGTTATTCAGATTCTCGAAGACATGCTGAGATGTTGTATTTTAGAGTTTGAGGACAATTGGGAAAAATACTTATAGTTGATTAAATTCGCGTATAACAACAGTTTTCAAACGAGTATTAAGATGGCACCGTACGAAGCTTTATATGGTCACAAATGTCAAACTCCACTATACTGGACTAAACTAAGTGAGAAAAAGATTCACGGGGTTGAATTGATCAGAGAAACTAAAGAAAAAGTGAAAATGATTTGCGACAATTTAAAAGCAAATTTTGATCGATAGAAATCATACGTGGATTTGAAACGTAAAGAAATAGAGTTTCAAGTCAGGGATCGAGTGTTTCTAAAGGTGTCATCATGGAAAAAGGTTCTTCGATTCGACCGTAAAGGAAAGTTGAGTTAGCAATTTATCAGACCATATGAGATTGTCAGAAGAATTGGGCTTGTAGCGCACATGTGATTTCTCTGGTAGATGTTGAGATACATGCTGATTTGACGTATAGTGAAGAATCGATTAGAACTTTAGCTCGTGAAATCAAATAATTAAGAAATAAACGCATAGCCCTAGTGAAGGTTCTTTGGTATAAACACGAGATTGAGGAAGCCACATGGGAGCCCGAAGATGCTATAAGAAAATAGTAGCCTAACCTATTCGCTGGTAAGATTTTTAGGGACGAAAATCCCTAAAGGGGGGAGTTGAAACAGCCCAGTTTTAGCTAGATCAGAATAGTGGTTTTGGACCACAAATCTGATGTTAGAAAATTATTTTAATATTATTTTCGGTATTTACAGCATGTTATTTGATATGTGTGAAAATTTCGTGAGCTAATTTTATCGATTGGTTGGTTAATTTAATAAAAAGGACTAAATTGCGTAAAGTGCAAAAGTGTTGTTCTATTAGTAAAAGGTGTTAAATAGCTATAGAACCTTAAATTTTAAGTCCTTATGAAGTAAATAGCCCAATTTTGTGTTAGTGGATGATATTTGGTTTGGCATTTGAGTAAATATGAATTATTTATAATGGTAATTTAGTAAAAAAGATAAGCAATGTTTTAATTAATAAAACTAAAATCAAATTTCATTCATTAATGGTGTTCTTAACCGATTGAAGAAGAAAAACCTAACCCTTTGGTGTTAAAATTTCGACAATCTCATTCTTTTCAATTAGGTATGTGTTTTTGATCCATTTTTAATGATTTCTATGTTTTTGTGATCATTGCTTCGTATTCTAGCTAGCCCGTACCTTAAATTTCAAAACTGTTAGAGATTTTTCATGTTGCCATTGTTGAATTCTTGAGTAATTTGATGATTTATGATAGATTTGGAAGGTTTAATGTTAGATTAATAGTTTTTATAAAGTGATTTTTGACTAAAATGTCAAAAAGGGATTAAATTAAGAAAATGTGAAATGTGGTGGTTAAAAGTGTGAATAAATTGAAAATATGGGCTTCTAGTAACATGTATTAAATTCGGCTAAGCATGGGTTTGTACTAAATTGCATGAATTTGCAATTTTATGTGATAAGGACTAAATTATGAAAAACGTGAAAGTTTAGGGGCAAAAGTATAAATGTTCCTTAAAGAGTGTTTTGGATTAAATTGAATGAATAGATGATTAAATAAGTTAATTTTTAAAATATTTAGATTTTGAATATATTTAGATCAAAAAAAGCGAAATACGGACTTGGATCGGGGAAAAGATAAAGTTATCGACTAATCGACTCAATTCGCTGTTTTCACATCCGAGGTAAGTTTGTATGTGATAAGAATTGTTACAATTATGGTTTAAATGTTTTGATATTGCATAAATTATGTTTATGAACTTATAGTCATGTTTGACGATAGTTCGGATATATATATGTGGCACTTAGTGTGCGACTCAAGAAAGCTTCGGCTATATATATTGTACTTAGTCTGCGATTCGGAATAGCTTCAGCTATATTTGGCACCTAGTGTGCAAGGTCGAGATAGCTTCAGCTATGTAAGGCACTTAGTGTACGAAATTATAATAACTTTAGCAATGTATTGGCACTTAGTGTGCGAGATATCGAGTATTCAACAATGTTCAAAAAATGGTATGAGTTAATTACGAAATTGTATAGGTATGTATATGTAAAATATGAGATTTAAGTAGAAGAAGTTATGAATTTGCATATAAGCATACGATTAAGCATATGGAAGGTTTGTTGTTTTCATGAATTATATGTTATATAGTTCAAATTGATGATTTGTGTATTATGAATTATTTGAGTTATTAGTTTAGTCCCGAATCATTTCCAAAACATGTTTTGGGCCTCATAGGCTCGTATTAGGGACAAATTGATTGAGTTTGAATGATAAATGTATGAAATGTTGTTATGTATGCTAAATGGTTGTTTTATTATTTAGTAAGTCTAGTAATGTTCTGTAACCCTATTCCGGCATTGAATACAGTGAGGGGTGTTATAGTATACGACTTGAATTGTTGAAATATTATGATTTGATAATTGAATATCATTCGAAAAGAGCGAATGTGGTTGTAAATATTCTGAGTAGAAAATTTCTATTTGCTTTGCAAGCCATGGATACAGATTGTAATTGTCTAATAATAACTTAATTTTAGCTGAGTATAGAGCTAATCCGATGATTCTACAACAAATAAGTGAAACTCAGAAAAGTGATAATGAGTTAGGTAGAATCTGTGTACTGAAGAGTTTGGAGCTTGTACAAAAAATTTTACATGAATTATCATAGCGGAACTATGTCTGTTTCTCTAGGGAATGATAAAATGCATAATGATTTGAGAAAGATGTATTAGTAGCCCGGAATGAAATGTGGTGTTTCTGAATCTGTATTTAAATGTTGGATGTATCAGCAAGATAAAGATGATACTTTTAGGATGGTTATGGCCAGCGACGATACCGGAATAGAAATGGGACAAAGTTACTATGAATTTTATATCAAGATTCTCCCTGCCTATGAAAAAGAAAGATACTATTTGAGTAATTATTGATTGTTTGACGAAGCCTGCACATTTTATCCTGGTATGAAAGGATTTCTCTCTTGATAGATTGCTTGAATTATCTGTTTTTGAGATTGTCAGATTATATGATGTGCTAGTTTCTGTTATTTCTAATAGAGATCTACAGTTTATATACCGATTCTAAAACAAGTTACAAGAAGCTCTGGTATACAGTTACATTTTAGTACCGTATTTCATTTTCAGATGGATGATCAATCTGAACATATGATTCAATTTTTTGAAGATATGTTTCGGTGCTGTATTATAGAATTCGAAGGCAATTGAAAAAGAAATATTTGCCGTTAGTTGATTCATTGAAACCGAAGAAAGGTGAAAGTGATCTGAGACAGTATAAAAACAGCATTTGATCGTCAGAAATCCGATGTGAATATAAACTGAAAAGAAATATAGTTTCAGATTGGTGACAAAATATTTTTCAAAGTTTCGCCATGGAAGAAGGTTCTCCGGTTTGGCAATAAAGGTAAATTAATTTTGTGGTTTATTGGGTCATATAAGATTACTGAAAAGAATTTGACCTGTTGCGTATTGATTGGTATTATTATTAGAGTTCTATAGAATTCACAATGTTTTTATGTGTATATGTGTTATGACAATATTGATCAGATCCATCATCTGTTATTACTTTGATAAATGTTAAATTTAGCTTGACACGACTTACAGTGAGAGATTGATTGAAATTCTGGCACTTGAAGAGAAAAACTGAGAAATAAAAAGGCAGCTTTAGTAAAAGTTTTTTGACAATGGCATGATATAGAGGGAGTTACCTAGCAACTGGAGGAAACTATGAGAAATTAATGTCTGAATCTCTTTACTAGTAAAATTTTTGAGGACGAAATTTTTTAAGGGGGGAAAGTTGTAACAGCCCAATTTTGGTGAAATCGGAACATTAGTTTCAGGACCACAAATTCGAGCCAAAATAAAACTTTATTTTAATTTTATTATATGGTACGTATTATGTTAGAAATGTCGTGTGAAAATTCTGATAAGAAAATTTTACCAATTTGTGCTTAATTACAGGAAGGACCAAATCGCATAAAATGCAAAGGTTGAATTTTACTAGCTAGAAGGATTAAATAGCTATGGAATTTAAAACTTGAGGCCCTTATATGGTAATTAGACCATTAATGAAAAGTTAGTAGATACTTTTGGATGATTTATCCATGGAAAATTAGAAAAATGCTAAGGACTAAATTGGAAATCAAAATAATTAAAAGATGATAAATTATTAAATAGAAATAAAAATCATTTTAAATCATCTTCTTCCCCAAATATTATATAGAAACACTAGGAAAGAGAAAGCAAGCTTTCTTGGCCAAATTGGGTAAGATTTCTTGTCCCGTTTTTAGTAATTTTGATATTTTTGAAATCAGGATAGTTTAATCTAGCTATTTGGGGGATCAATTTGAAAAGTTATCAAAGTATGGAAATTAGGTTATGGATGAATATGCTGAAAATTTGAAATTTATGGTAGAAAATGAAAGGTTGTTGATAGATAAACAAGTTTTACAAAGTGATTTTTGATGAAAACATGATTTAGGGACTAAAGTGTAAAGTTGGAAAAATTGAAGAAAAATTCTAAATTTTATAGTATATATGTGCTGTAAATTTTATGGTGAAATTTTGGTTAGGCTTGGAATAGGGAGTAAATTGCATAAATTTTATTTTTTGAGCCTAGGGATGAAATTATCATTAATTAAAAATTTAGGGGCAAAATCTTAATGTTGCATAAAGGGTAAATTGGACTAAATTGAGTATGAATTACATTAAATTGATGTTAATTTAATCGCATAGATCTGGATAGACCAAATTCGAAGCTAGAATGAGGAAAAGAGGAAAATGCCAGATTTGTAGATTTTACGTATACGAACAATTGTCGAGGTAAGTTCGTGTAACTAATTTGTGAATGTTGATATGCTTGAATTAAATGTTGCGTTGTGAATTGTATAAATATCATATATATATGTGATGTTGAAATTGTATTTGACAAAACCTGATCAACGATAATGCCCAAAAAATTATAAATGATAAAAATGTTACTTTTATGGTTGAAATGATTGTGGAATGTGTTTATTTGAATTATACGAATGTTATGGATGTATGAAATAATCACATGCCCGATAATTCTAGAAAAATTTTTAAATCCCGGTTGAATAAATTGAAAATCGATGGATATGTGATTTCTTGAAATGAATGAGGTCCTGCATTTGTTGCTGACGGGATTTAGCTCGGACAAGTAATCCTATTGACCTCATTACAGAAAGGATTTAGCCCGGACGGGTAATCCTGATATAAGTCCTCTCAATTATATGTTATAGATTGGATTTAGCCCAGATGGGTAATCCAGATCAGGTTCCTTAAAGCATACGTCATAAAAAGGATTTAGCCTAGACTGGTAATCCTGTTGTATACATGTGTGGCTCAAGAGTGTACTCTCTGAAATAGTACCTTATGGGTGCCATTGGACATGAATTGACGAATTTTGATTTGCACACCTCGGGTGTACTACCTATGTATCCATCGATATTTCGAATAAATTTAATGGGTAAAAATCTTAACATGAGAAGATATGACTAAGAAATGAGTTATTATACGTATTTGTTTGAAATACATGAAAATGAGGATACATGACAATTGATATATGAAAACATGAGATGATTTATATATGGTAATATGGGATGATGATATTTGTACATGAAATTTATTTAATGATTATGTTCATCCTTGATTATAGATTTTTACCTCTTGAGTGTACTATTCGTGACCTTGATATTTCGAATGATATGAGTAAAGTTTTGACATGAAATAATCTAAACTCGAGATGAACTATTATGAAATTATACTTGTAATATAAAGAGATGGTTTATACATGTTAAATGAATACATGTTGTGGAAAGCATATGTGCCTGGAAACTTGATCGTTGTTGAGCCTATATATGTTTTGATGTTATTATGGAATAAATGACTAATAAGGGAAATGAGGATATGTGTAGGGCTTGGGGTCAAATTGATTGAATATGCCTTACATAGTTACCTCAAAATAGAATGAATGGTAAGTTAAGTACCATGTTATATGAACTTACTAAGCATTTTATGCTTACTTAGTTTTATTTTCCTGTTTTATAGTAAATCGGAAGCTCGTTGGACTGGAAGCTTGGCAGAGGTCACTCATACTATCCATCAGCCTATTTTAGTACATATGATAAATCAATTATGGCTATAATAGCATGTATAGGTTAAATTGGCCATATTAGCATGTAATTGTAAATGACTATTGTAATCTAGCCATTGGAATGGCTAGAGATGATTATGTTTTGGTATATGTATATATGTATTATGTTTATTCTATGGAGATAAGATACGTGTTTATTATTGATTAATTGAGAAAGGTTAAATGAGTATGCTTATAAAAGGTAAGATTAAAAGCATGAATGCATGTAACAGTATATCATATTAGATTTTCTAAATTGCTTGAATTCAATGCTTGGATTGGTTGGTGTTTGGATGTAAGTTTGGTGCAAGAACTTAGTAAAAATTTTGGGTGAAAAATGAAGCTAGAAATAGCTTTATTTTGTCGATACGGGCAGACACGCGGGTGTGTGTCTAGATCATGTGTGACACATGGCCTGGTACATGGGCGTGTGTTTAGGCCGTATGTCCCCTGCACCTTCAACTTGAGAAAATAGAATGCTCAGAATTGAGCACACGGGTAGAGACACGGGCATATGGCTTGGCCATGTGCACAAGTCAAAGAGTTACACCGGGTCGAACACGGCCTGTAGCACAGGTGGTCCTAGGGTCACACGGGCGTGTCCCTTGGACCACATGCACATGTGAGCCCTGCACCTTGGAAAAAATTTAAAATTTCACAAAAATTTTTTAGAGTTTTCGGGTAAGTCTCGACTCGATTCTAATGCTCGTTTTGGGCCTCGAGGGTCCATTTAAGGGACGTTATGAATAAATCTCGAGGAATGAATAGTAAATATTTGAATTATCTGAAAATGTTCTAAAAGTTTTTGTAATGATCTATAACCTTATTTCGAAAACGGATACCAGTTAGGGGGTTATAGCATGGCACCAAATGAGTAAGCCGAGCTAAAGCCCAGCTTTAGGAACTTTTTGATAGGGGGTTCATTTGACAGAGTGTGTCTCCGTTGGGGGACACCAGTGTTGTTTGTTAAGAAGAAAGACAAATAGATGAGAATGTGCGTAGATTATAAGTAGTTGAACAAACTAACAATCAAGAATAAGTATTCGTTACTAAGGATTGACGACTTGTTTGACCAATTTTGAGGGGCATCTGTTTTCTCCAAAATTGATCTGCGCTTTGGTTACCATCAACTCAAGGTCAAAGAGATTGATGCATACAAAACTGCCTGCAGGACTCGATATGGACACTACGAGTTCTTGGTGATACCTTTCGCGTTGACGAATGTCCTAGCGGCATTCATGGATTTAATGAACCTGGTGTTCCAATTGTAATTGGGCTAGTTTATGGTGGTTTTTATCAATGACATTCTGATTTATTCCAGGAATGAGTCTGAGCATGATACTCACCTCCGCATTGTAGTTCAGATACTCCGAGAAAAATAGTTGTATACTAAGTTCAACAAGTGCGAGTTTTGGTTACAGGAAGTTTTTTTTCTTGGCCATGTGGTTACCGTAGAAGGAATCCATATTGATCCCAAGAAAATAGAAGCTATAGTTGAGTGGAGCAACCGAAAAATGTATCTGAGCTACGTAGTCTCTTGGACTTAGCTGGTTACTACAGAAGGTTCATCGAGGGATTTTCTCTGATTGCATCACCTCTGACGAAGCTGCTATGTAAGAATGCTCTGTTTGTGTGGTCTGAGGCACAACAGTCTAGTTTTAATAAGCTCAAGTTCATTCTGACACAAGCTTCTGTTCTAGTTCAACCTAAATCAAGTCGAGAGTTTTTGGTATATAATGATGCGTCACACGTCGGGATAGGATGTGTTTTGCTGCAAGATGGTAAAGTGGTTGCATACGCTTCACGATAGCTTAAGACACACGAGGGTAACTACCTTACACATGATCTTGAGCTAGTTGCGGGTGTTTGCTCTTAAGATTTGGAGGCACTATCTGTATGGTGAAAGGTGTATCATTTATACCGATCACAAGAATCTTAAATACATGTTAAGTCAAAAGAAGCTAAATCTTGGACAACGTAGGTGGGTTGAATTGCTTATGGATTATGACTGCACGAAAGAATATCATTTGGGTAAGCCTAATGTAGTAGTCGATGCTCTTAGCCGTAGAGCGATGACTGATCTAAGAGTGATGTTAGCTCATCTAAGTTTAGTTGAGGATGTAGGATTGTTAGCTGAATTACAGGTTAAACTGAGTTCGGGCAAACAGATTCGTGCTAAGCACTTGAGTGATGAATCTTTAATTTAGCGACTGCAACAGGTTGGTTCAAACGTAACTTTCGATTTTAGCTTGAACAAGAACAAAGTTCTATGCTTCAGAGGTCAAATTTGTGTGCCTAATGAAAAGGAATTGAGGCAATCAATCTTACAGGAGGCCCATAGTATTCCATATGCTATGCATCCTAGTGGAAATAAAATGTACCGAGACCTTAGAGAACTCTATTGGTGGCCTGGACTAAAATGGGAAGTGGTTTCTTTTGTGTCCCATTGTCTTACGTGCCAAAAGGTTAAGGCTGAACATGAATTGCCCTCTGGTTTGCTTCAGCAAGTTAAGATTCGTCAATGGAAGTGGGAGCGTGTAATGATGGATTTTGTTAGTGGGTTGCCTTTAACCCCGACTAAGAAAGATGCAGATTGGGTCATCATTGATCGGTTGACCAAATCTGCTCACTTCATTCCTATCAAAACAGATTATTCCCTACAAAATTTAGCTAAGTTGTATATTGCTAAAATTGTGAGACTGCACGAGATTTCGGACGCAATTATCTTTGATAGAGATCTAAGATTCACATCTTAGTTCTGGAAGAAACTTCATGAGGCTTTAGGTACCCAACTTAATTTCAGTATTGCATATCATCCCTATCCCGACAGACAATTTGAGCGGGTCATTCAGATTCTAGAAGATATGCTTCATGTTTGTGTAATGTATTTCTGAGGTAGTTGCGAAGATTATCTACCGTTGGCTGAGTTTGTGTATAATAACAGCTTCCAGTATAGTATCCAAATGGCACCCTACGAGGCTTTGTATGGTCATAGGTGTTATACTTCTCTGTGGTGGACTCAGTTATGTGAACATCGAGTTTTGTGTCCCGAGCTAGTTTCTGAAACTGAAAATATTGTAAAATTGATTTGAGATCGTCTAAAAACTGCCTCCAATCGACGGAAGTCTTATGCTGATTTAAAAAAGACATTGAGTTTTTTGTAGGTGACCAAGTGTTTTCGAAAGTGTCACAGTGGAAAAAGGTTCTCTGATTCGATAAGTATGTCGCACATCGTTTTGGTCGATGAAATTTAGTTGTGAACAGATTTAACATTTGAGGAGGAACCTATTCAGATTGTAGATCATGATGTTAAGGTATTAAGGAAGAAAACTGTCCCTCTCGTTAAGGTTTTGTGGCGAAATCATGGCACTGAGGAAGTCACTTGGCAACAATACCTGTATTTGTTTGAGTTAGGTAAATTTTAAGGTAAAAATTTCTTTTAGGAGGAGAGAGTTGTAACGCCCTAAAATTTGAGAATTTAATTGTTAGATTCTACAATAATTAAATCTTTGTATCTGTGGTTCTATGTTCTGGTATTGTGTTTAAGTCTAGAGTTCGAGTTGTATCATTAAAAGTTTTATTAATTTAAAACAACCCCTAACACTTGCTGCTGGTTAAGACAAAATATTTTAAACGTTTCTTTTTTTTTTTCCCTCTTTACGTTTCTTCTTCTTTCTATTCTCTTTTCTTTTTTCCTTTTCTTTTGCTTTTATTTTTTTTATATATCGTTTGAGCGTTGTTGTCGATAGTTGGACTTCTCATTCTGATTTGTTGTGTGAGTCAACTAAGTACGTCTTCTGTGATGTCAATTGTAATAATTTGTTAAAAGTTCTAAGAAGCGGCGGTGTCGTATCGATGATAGTTTACACTAAGGGATGAATTCTCGTTATTAAGCGATGTTGGTTCCATATTTTAGGAATAGGTGTTGGAAGTAACGAGTCTCGGTAGAATAATTCAAGTAATTGTGGTTAATCTATCCGTAAGTGTCATTTTCATTGAATGTTTTATGTAAAGTTTTCGACATAAGTTTTTGTAACACCCATTACCCGTATTCGACGCCAGAACAGGGTACGAGGCATTACTGAACTTATACACAAGTAATCATACAAAATCGAGACGTAAATTTCCATCCAAATTTAAAACTTTTCACATACATTTGTATAATCCCTAAAACGAGTCCACAAGGCCCAAAACATACATTGGAAGCAGTTCGGGACTAAACCGAGAACTTTAGAAAATCTCACAATAGTTAGAAAACTTTTCATGTTTTAAGAGTCACACACCTGTGTGGCTTGGGACACGGCCATGTGGGCAGGCCGTGTGGGTAAATACGCCCTGTAACACCCCTAACCCATATTCGTCACCAGAGTAGGGTTACGAGGTATTACCGATCAATACACATTACTCAACATACATAACTCATACATTTATGCATTCATAATCAAATACCATTCAACACAATCATATTGTCCCTATAAGGATTTTTGAGTCCTTAAACATGCTTTAGAACTAGTTCGGGACTAAACTGATAGCATATAAAAATTTTAGAAACTTAGGAAAATTTCAAACATACAGGGGTCACACGCCCGTGTGAATAGGCTGTGTAACTCACATGGCTCTAGACACGCCCATGTCTCAGGCCGTGTAAAAACAGAGTATACATACTGACTTGGGTCACACAACCGACCACATGCCCGTGTGTCTAGCCCGTGTGACCTTCTAAGTGGCCTCACACACCTATGTGCCAAGCTGTGCCAAAACTGTAGGGTATACTGACTTATGCAACATGGCCAAGTCACATGTCCGTGTGCTAGGCCATGTGCCAATTAGGGGGGTATACTGACTTGTACCACATGGCTGAATCAGTAAGCTCATACAAGCTGAGAACAGTAAGCTCCAACAAGCTGAAAATAGTAAGCTCTTACGAGCTAATATATAGGTAAGCTCATTCGAGCTGTAGGATCTCCACTAAAACGGTAACCCTAGTGACATGTAACTCGTATCCTACAAATTCATACGGTTCAAACGGGGCTCGGTAACTATCAGTCTATATCAATAAGGCATTCTAATTCCAAGTATATCAATTAATCAATTATATACATACATTTCAAATAATTACAAGTATTTAAAAGTTCGTTTCTAAATATACGAACTTACCTTGAGTTGCTCAAATAGCAATTATCAGCTAATCGTCAACTTTTCCTTTTCCCCGATCTAAACCCGATCTCAACTTATCTTGATCTATATAATATCAAATTCAGTTTATTTAATTAACTATTTATACAATTTAGTCCAAAACACATATTAGAGCTATTTTACACATTTGCCCCTAAACTTTCACATTTTTACAATTTAGTCATTTTCTCATAAAATTGCAAATTCATGCAATTCAGTGCGATTACATGCTTAGCCGAATTTACCACATGTTACTAGCAGCCCATATTTTCAATTTATTCACACTTTTACCCACCTAATTTTACATTTTCTCAATTTAACCCCTTTTTGACATTTTTTGTCAAAAGTCACTTTACAAAACTAGTAAATCTATCCATAAACCTTCATAATTTATCATAACTCATCAATCTAATCAAGCATTCAACAATGGCAACATGATAAATCTTTAACAATTTTGAAATCTAGGGTACGGGCTAGCTAGAATACGAAGCAATGATATCAAAAACGTAAAAATCATTAAAAACCGAGCTAAAATGAACTTACAATTGAAGATCCAGGTGACCAAGCCCTAAAACAAAAACAATAGATTTCTTCTTCCTTAATATTCGGCTAGAAAGATGAATGAAGAAAGAAATTTGGTTTTGTTTTATTAATATTAACATTAATTACTAATTTACCTTTATAACCTTTAAAAATATTATAAATTACACCAGTTGCCATGCTATCATCATCCACTAATCTATTTACCACTTAACAACCTTTAATTTAATGTTCTATAGCTATTTGACACTTTTAGCTAATAGAACATAAGTTTTATGCTTTACGCGATTTAGTCCTTTTTACCGAATTAATTATTCAAACAGTAAAATTTCTTTACGAAACTTTCACACAATAATTCTATCATGCTGTAAACTTTAATAAAATAATAAATAAATATTTTAACCTCAAATTTGTGGCTCCAAAACCACTGTTTCGATTTGACTCAAAACGGGCTGTTACACGCCCGTGTCCTTTACCCGTGTAACTCAATGTTTGTCACCCAATAACAAATGGAAGACACATGGCCAAGTCACACGCCCGTGTGCTAGGACGTGTGATCAATTTAAAAATTATGATTTTTCGTAAAATAGGTGCAGACTTCACACGCCCAGGGCACATACCCGTGCCTGAGGCCGTGTCATCCACATGGCTGAGACACATGCCCGTGTCTCTACCCATGTGCTCAATTCTGAGCATACTATTTTGCAACAATTAAGGTATAGGGGACACACAGCTGAAACACACGCCCATGGGGTAAGCTGTGTGTCACACACGGCCTAGACACACACCCGTGTGTCCACCTGTGTGGACAAGAATAAGGCTATTTACCAAACCATTTTGTCGCCTTTTAATGCAGTCCCCTACACAACAAAACATAGTTCCAATCCAAGCAATTACATTCAACCAATTCAGCCACAATCAAGACATCCACACATCATTCACATGTTGCCATTCATCACATACAAACATCACATACTTATCACACTAAACCATGCAAATTTTCGCATCCATGAAAACATCATCACATGCATATATACTTAAACCAATATTAGCCAAATTTCAATGGCCATGTACAAAATGAATTATCAATCAACAAAAGCCAATTCAATTATGACACATAACAAAATAACCAAGTCCTTATACATGCCATAGCTCAAAATGTCAAATTCAATGGTACCCAAAATAATCAATTGATAGTGTGAGTGGATCTCCGACAGTCTCTAATCCACGAGGTAGCTTGGTAACACTATAAGACAAGGGAAAGAAAAGGGGAGTAAGCGATATAGCTTAGTAAGTTCTCATGCAAATAATAGGTATCATTCCCAAATTTTAACATACAATTAATATGTGGATAATTGACATAAATATTATTAAGATCTTATAATCATAACTTACTCAATCATAACCTTACTGAGGGTTCATCACATAACGAGCTCATCACGTATGAGTTTTACGTACATATTTGAGTCATCTTGAATTGAATTTGCATGCAATTCACCTTTGACATACTCATTAAATTACCCGTTGAACCACTTGGAATACTAAAGGATACTCGAGAGTTTCATACACACGGTACCATACCAATGCCATATCCCAAATATGGTCTTACATGTAATCTCGTATCGATGCCAATAGCCCAGCTATGGTCTTACACGAAATCTTACATCAATGCCATATCCTAGATATGGTCTTACATGAAGTCTCAAATTGATGCCATATCCAAAGTATGGTCTTACACATAGTCTAAGTAACCCTAATGTCATGACATTCGTATCCTATCTATTCCTAAGATTCAACTGGGATTTCATTCTTGTCGTAACTTGTTGAATAATGTCCATAAGTCAACCAAAATTCATACAATAGTAAAGTATTTAAAACATAATTAAAATAATGCATTATTTACATAAGAACTTACCTCGGTGCAAAAATAGTAGAAATGGGACCTAATCGTCAAACACTTTATTTTTTCCTCGATCTAGGTCTGAACCTTGTTTCTCTTGATCTATAATAGCAAATTTAACTCATTTATTATTCACATTACTCGTTTCAGTCAAAAATCACATTATGGCAAAATTATGTTTTTGCCCCTAAACTTTAACATTTTTACACTTTGGTCCCTAGGCTCGTAAATTGAAATGGATTCAATTTCTTTGATTCCTAAGCCTAGCCAAACCTATTTCATGCTTATAATAGTCCAAATTTTCCATTATTTCACATTTTTACTACTCATCTTATAACTTTTTACAAATAGGTCATTTTAGGCATTATCATCGAAAATCACTTAGCAAAAGTCGTTTATCAGACATTAAACTTGCATAATCTACCATTAAACATCAAAATACACACATGTATAACATGGGTCAAACCCTAGACCTTAATCATTTCTCAAATTAATGGTAGAAATAGGTAGATTGAGTGATAACGACTTGAAAAATGTAAAGAGCATTAAAAACGGGACAAGAACGGACTTACAATCGAGCTTGAAAGATGAAAAAACCCTAGCTATGGTTCCCTTTGAAATTTTTGACCAAGGGTAAAAGATGAGCAAATTTTTGGCTTTTAATTTGATTATTAATCTTTTTATTAACTAAATGACCAAAATGTCCTTTTCTTAAAACATTAAAATTCTCTTACCTCATGTCTATTTTTGTCCAACTTAAAGTAAAATCTTCTAGTTACCATCTAAGGACCTTCAATTTAAAATTTCATAATAGTTAGACACCTCTAGCATGTAGAACTCAACTTTTGCACTTTTTATAATTTAGTCCTTTTTGCTAAATTAGGTGCTCAAAAGTCAAAATTTTCAAACGAAATTTTCACAAAATCATTCCATAACATTGTAGACCATAAAAATGTAATAAAAACAAGTTTTACTACTTTGGATTCGTGGTCTCGAAACCACTATTCTGACTAGGCCTAAAATCGGGTTGTTACATTTCTCCCCCATTTAGGGATTTTTGTCCCCGAAGATCATACCAATAAATAGGTTTGGGTACTGTTTTCTCATAGCCTCGGGTTCCCACGTAACCTCTTCGACCCCATGTTGTTGCCATAAAAATTTCACTAAAGTTATACTATTATTTCTCAACTGTTTAACTTCCCGAGCTAAAATCTTGATCGGTTCTTCACCATAAGTCATATTCGGTCAAATCTCAATATCCGTTGGAGAGATCACATGTGAAGGATCAGAACGATATCGTCACAGCATTGACACATGAAACACATTATGAATCCTTTCCAAATCTATTGGTAAAGCTAACCGATATGCTACTGGCCCTGCTCTTTCAACGACTTTATACGGCCCAATGAAATGTAGACTTAACTTGCCTTTTACGACCAAACCTGAGAATTTTCTTCCACAGAGATACTTTTAGAAATACTTTATCACCAGTCTGAAATTCGATCTCTTTTATTTTCAAATCTATGTATAACTTCTGTCGATCTGAAGCTGCTTTCAGGTAGTCACAGATTATTTTCACTTTTTCTTCGGTTTCTCTAACCAAGTCAACCTCGTGAGTCTGTTTCTCAATAAGTTTTGTCCAATATAAAGGCATCTGGCACTTGCGACCATACAATGCCTCATAAGGTGCCATCTTTATACTCGACTGAAAGTTGTTTTTATAAACAAATTCGACCACTGGTAGATATTTCTCCCAACTACCTTTGAATTCTAGAACAAAACATCAGAGCATATCTTTGAGTACCTGAATCGTTCTTTTAGGCTGACCGTCGATTTGCGGATGAAAAATGGTACTAAAGTTCAGCTTTGTACCCAAAACCTCTTGTAGCTTCTTCCAAAATCTCGAAGTGAACCTCGGATCTCTATTTGAAATGATAGAAATAGGCACCCCGTGCAACCTCACAATCTCAGCAATGTATAGTTCAGCTGTAATAGCCCTATTTAGACCCTATTCGGAGCAGTGGTTTTGGGACCACGAATCTGAGTTAGAAAAATATTTAAAAATTATTTTCTGTGTTTATTATGTGTGAATTTATATCTGTGAAATTTTCGTGTTTTAATTTTTTCGTTTGAGTGCTCAATTTAATAAAAATGGCTTAATTGCATAAAATAAAAAATTGATTGTTAAATGTGAAAGTGCTTAATTATATGAAGTATTTATGTTGCAATTAGGCCATTTAATTATAGCATGGACAGTTGAAAACAACCATTATAAAGTTTTATATTAATTTATAAAGGTTAAAAAAGTAAATGATGTTAAAAATGTAAATGATGTATTAATATGTTATTATAATAAAACATAAAATTAAAACCATGTGTTCATATTCTTTTTGCATGACCGAACATTAAAGAAAAGAAAAAAGAAATAAGGTTTCCTTAGGTTCGGCCATTTTTGAAGCTTGATTAAGGTATGTATCTAGCTCGATTTTTTATAATTTTTACGTTTTCGAGATCGTTGCAGTATAATGTACAAAGCCCATGCTTGAATTTCTAATTTTGATAAATATTTTGAGTTATTCCATTGATGAATAATTGAGTTTTGTGATGCTAGTTGATGAATTATGAAAGATATGTTTTAGATTAATATGTTTTGTATTGGAATTTTTTATGACTTTGAGTAATTAGGACTAAATTGCAAAAATAATAAATTGAGGGACTAAAATGTGAAATAAATGAAATTTATGGACTTGTATGAATATAAGGACCATTCGGCCTAAGCATAGTGTATTCAAATTTTGCATGTTTTGTGTTTTGTGCAATTTGGACTAAATTGTAAAAAGTGTAAAATGTCAGGGGTAAAATGGTAATTTGCCCATTTATGTGTTTTTGGACTAAATTGAGTGAAATATGTTTGAATGAGTTTAATTTGATTATTATTAGATCAAGAACCAAAGAAATCAGATTTGGATCGGGGGAAAACCAAAGTTGTCGATTAGTCGTCCCCTTCATATTATCGTTGTTCGAGGTAAGTTTATAGGCAAATAGATGTTGTAAATTTCAATATATGTATATTATAAATGCTGAATTGAATTAATATAATTATTTGAGAATGTACCGAAATGATATATGTTTGAGAGCAATGGTTACGAGTTCGATTCGATCGAGTTACGACATCTAAAAGCCCCGTATAAGCCTTAGGAATAGGTAGGATAAATATGTCATGACATACGATTCTGACATATGTGTGCGAGTAAGACCACGTTTAATACATTGGCATCAATATGTGATTTCGATATAGGTGTGTGAGTAAGACCATGTTTAATACGTTGGCATCGATATGTGATTCTGATATATATGTGTGCTAGTAAAACCACGTTTATTACGTTGGCATCGATATGTGATTCTGATATATGTGATTACATGTAAGACCACGTCTGGGACCTTGGAATTGTACGATATGTGTGATTATCCGATTATCCTATTCAATTTCAAATGGTTCAACGGGTAATGATAAGTTGTGACCAAATGTGTAAACGAGCTAGAACGACCAGGTATGAGTTATTTGATTACTTATTTGAAAATAAGGTAAGCTATTATTTGATATGTAATGCAAATTCTATATATGATAATAATGTAAATAAATGTGCATTTGTGTGGTATATTCGGCCATATGCTATGTATAAGTATGTGATGTTAAAGTTGATTTATGAGTATATGTATATGAGTCTATATACATTCGATTTTATAATGATATTATGTCTTTGAAATTGAATGATACTTCGAATATATATATATATGTGTGTGTACATTCAGTTAAGATAAGGTTTATTTAAGAAAGAATATGTTGTATATATGAAATTTTAAGCTTGAGATTAAATGTAATTATGATAGTATAATTTGGTTTGGTTAAAATGAGTTGATAATGTTTTTGAGTTGTTATTTGCTTATGACTTACTAAGCTATGATAGCTTATTATGTGTATGTTTGTCTTTATTTTATAGATTTTGGAATCAAGTTACGAGCTCGGGGATCGTCAACAAAGTCCATCACACTATCAACTATTTTTGGTATTTTATAAGTTTAAATTCGAATCTATGGCATGTATAGGTTAGTTTAGTTATTATGATGATTTTGAAGTATGTATATATTTAGAGCCATGCAAAAATGGCTTGATTATAATGTTAAAGTTTGTGTGTTTGTGGCTATGACTTAAATTCAATGTGGAAGTGTATTTCATGGTGTATATATGTGTGGTATTAGGTTATATGGTTTAGCTTGTTTATTTGTTAAGTTTGGTTTCAAGGTTTGATTGAATTATGGTTAGGTTTGATTGTGGTTTTACTGATTTGGCTATGATTGATATATAGATAAATATATGTGAATTTTATTGTTATGTTTTGTTATGTGCTATTATGTGATGTAATATTAAAGTATATTCGATTATGTCATATAGGTGAAAGTATAGTTGGATATATGGTTGAGTAATATACCTAATGATTGGTTTTAGCTTGATCATGTCCAAAGTTAATATGTTTTTTAATGATATATGATATGCGTGAGATATGCATGATATCATGGATGGATGTATTCGGCTATTAAGATTGAAAATGGATTATTATGTGAAATGTGATACATGTTTGATAAGCTATAAGATGACTTTGTCATATTGTGAATTTGGTTATTTGGTATGATATGAAATTGTGGTTTGATATTTTTATTGAATAATATGCATGTTATATAAGTGATATGTATTAGATAAATGGCTATGATTTGAAGTATTATTATTCGGTTATGTTATGAAGTTTGTATGGATAATATTTGTATGTTTTTTTGTCATTGGTTGTAAATATGGTTTTAGATGTAATGAAAAGCTTGTGAAACAACCATGTTTTGGTTCGGTAAATAGGTGAATTAACTTTCGATGGATGTTAGATAATTGGGTGACATGTATTTGATGTCAAAGTTGGATTGTTTTGGCTATATGGATATATATTTATATATTTAGCCGAGTATGTGATTATCGATTTTTTTTTGAATATGAATTTTATTAATTTGTTTGAGAAGTGAAAATAGCATGTTAAAATTTGGTTTTGGTACGCTAAAAATGTTGGACGAATAGTTATTATGTATTGTACCTATATATATATATAATTGATGTGTTGATGTGAAAGGTAAAATAATATGTTTAATTATTTGGTTTAGTTCTTTGAAATGTTTCATGCATGTATAATAATAGAGTAAAATGGAAGTAGTCATTAAATAAAGCATAAGTACTTAGTATGTTTAATATTCGGCTAAAGCTTTAGAAATTGACTATATGAATAGTAAATTATGCTTTTATTAAATAAGATGTTTCGATGCAAGTTTAGTATGTGGTTTATTATTGTACTTTAATTAATAAGTATATGTTATATCATATTTTGTGTGTATTAATGGAATAGAAAATAAATAAGCTTGGTTTAGTCAAAATTTATAATAAGGTTGCATGTATATTTAGTCTTGAATAATGAGTAATAAGTTGTTTAACCCATATGCTTATATCTGGCCAGTTGATACAAATTTATGATTGAATGTTTATTGATTTACGTTTAACCTGAAATGTTTTTGGTTTAAATTAGTATATATTCATATGTGGTGAATTAAAATGAATAATTCTTATGTGTATCCATGAATTGTCCAGAAGTTGTGTCTCATTCGGTAATACCTCATAACCCCATTCCGGCGACGGGTACGGGTTAGAGGTGTTTCATCAGCTAATTTATCAAGTGAATAATTAGTACGTACCAGTATAAAATGAGATGGTTTCGTCAATCTATCAACCACAACCCATACGACATCTTTCTTTCTCGAATTCAAAGGCAAGCCTGTTACGAAATTCATCGTAATCCTATCCAATTTCCACTCGGGCACATCACTGGCTAAAGTAAACCCGAAGGCACTTGGTGTTCAGCTTTCACTTGTTGACAAATCAAACATCTTGAAACAAACTCTGAAATATCTTGTTTCATACCTGACCACCAATATAATTTCTTCAAATCATTATACATTTTCATACTACCTGGATGCACAGATAGACAACTATTATGTGCTTCATGAAGAATTTTCTGAATAAGTTCATCATTTTTCAGTACACAAATTCTGCCTCGGAACATCAAACAATCATCGGATCCGATATGAAAATTTGAATCACTACCCGATTCATAAAGAACTCTTTTGGCTTGCAAATCACTATCACGTTTCTGAGCTTCACAAATTTGCTGAAGAAATAATGGTCTAGCTCTCAACTCGGCTAGGATCAAACCATTATCGGACGAAGTCAATCGTGTATTCATTATTCTCAAAGCAAACAAAGACTTTCTACTCAACGCATCTGTGACTACATTTGTCTTACCCGGGTGGTAATCAATTACTAGCTCATAATCTTTTAGCAACTCAAGCCATCTCCGTTGCCGCAAGTTTAAATTTTTCTGAGTCATCAAGTATTTTAAACTCTTATGGTCAGTAAAGATATGGCATTTCTCACCATACAAATGATGTCTCCAAATTTTTAAAGTGAACACAACGACGGCTAATTCCAAATCATGCATCGGATAATTTTTTCGTGCGGTTTCAACTGTCTCGAGGCATAAGCTATCACTTTGCCCTCTTGCATCGACACACATCGTAAACCATTCAGTGACGCATCACTATAAATTAAAAACTCTTTTCCCGGCTCAGGTTACACTAAAATCGCTGCCTCAATAAATAATGCTTTCAACTTCTCAAAACTTTGCTGACATTTTTTGGACCATTCAAATTTAACATCTTTTTGCAACAGCTTAGTCATAGGAGTAGCAATCATCGAAAATCCTTTGACAAAATGTCGGTAATATCTGGCTAAACCCAAAAAGCTTGTAACTTCATATACATTTCTCGGCGCTTTCCAATGAACAATTGTCGAAATCTGGCTTGGACCAACCCGAATACCATCACTTGAAATAATATGTCCCCAAAACCTGACTCCTCGGAGCCAAAACTCACTTTTACTAAATTTAGCAAACAACTGCTTATCTCTCAAAGTCTGCAATACAGTTTTCAAGTGCTTGGCATGCTTGGACTCGTTTCGAGAATAAATCAAGATATCATCGATGAACACAACCACAAACTTATGTAAATATGGTCTATCCATCATGTAACACCCCTAACCTATATCCGTTGCCGAACTAGGGTTAAAGGCATTACCAGACAAATCAGAACATTTAACATTTATTTCATAAACATCAAACCATCAGAGATCAAACATCAATATAAAGTCCCTTATATAGGTCACCGAGACCTTAAACATGCATTAGAAAGGGGTCAGGACTAAATCGAGCTCATACAAAATTTTTCCAAAACTTAAACATTTTCAAAGAGGTACAGGTCACACACCCGTGTGAACAGCCCGTGTGCCTCACACGGCTTTAGACACGCCCGTGTGTCTAGGCCGTGCCCAAATAGGGCATACATACTGACTTGCTCACACGGCCACAAGACACGCCTGTGTGCCATACCAGTGGTCGAGGCTGACTTGGGCATACGGCTAGCCACATGCCCGTGTGCCTTATCGGTGCTCAAGCCTGACTTACAATTGTAGGGTAGCCCAGGGGACACACGGCCGTGCAACATAGCCTTGTGTCGCACATGGCTGAGACACACGCCCGTGTCTCTACTCGTGTGGACAAAAATAGGCCATTGGAATAGCCAATTTGCCACCCCAATTGGGTCAATCCTACAAGCACAAAACCAAGCATATTTGTACACCAATTTCAACCAATCTTAATACCAAAACATACATTATTCTTGACTTTACTTTATCAACAAATTCCAATCTCAGTTCATCAATCAATCCATACCAATACTTAAACTAAAATCATACCTAAACGTATGTTCAATACATCATTCAATCTCATGCTCAAAACTTACCAAAACTTATCAACGTTGACCATTTCTTTTGGTCATTCAATACATACCATATAATTCATAATGCCTCACATATCATATAACATTTCCAACCATAAGTTCAAACATAAACTAGCCATATCACATGGCATGATATATACATTACAAAACCTAACGAAATCACTTTTAGCCTATACATGCCATACTTCAATATATACATTTTCAAAAGTACCAAATTTTCATACGAGACTTTCACACATGCTCATTCACATATCATAAACACGGAAAATAATGTTTAAATATTTTTTGACTTGGATATGTGGTCCCAAAACTACTATTCTGACTAGGGTCTAAACCGGACTGTTACACATCATGTCCATAAAAATAGCAGGTGCATTAGTTAGTCCAAAAGGCATACCTAGAAATTCATAGTGCCCATATTTTGTCCTGAAAGTTGTTTTCGGCACATCTACCTCTTTAACTATCAACTAATAGTAGCGATATCTCAAATCAATTTTGAAGAATACTGTTGCTCCTCTCAACTGATCAAACAAGTCATCAGTCCTCGGTAAAGGATACTTGTTCTTTATAGCCACCTTGTTGAGTTGACGGTAGTCAATACAAAGCCTCATGGATCCGTCTTTCTTCTTTACAAATAATACAAGAGCACCCCAGGGAGAAAAACTCGGTCTCACAAAACCCTTATATGTCAAACTGAGCTTTCAATTCTTTCAATTCTTGCAAACTCTATCAACTAGTACATGTTTGCCTAAGGGGTTTGACACTCTATTACAAACTCAGTAAACTCAACAGGCAAGCTCTTACTAGTTACCAACTTCATACAAACATAAGAATGGGTTGATCCAGGATCAGTCAATGCAACTACATTAGTATTATATAGAGAAAAAGTACCAGTGATAACATTGGGAGATGTCGCTTCTTCGCGAGCACGGATGGCATAGACTCTAACAGGTGCTCGAGCTTCGGATCTCACAGCTGAATCCTTCGTCACACCTTTACTACTAGTTCCATTTTTGTTATTCCTTAGTGCCCTACCCCTGTTAGTAGTATTACTCAACCTCACACTCTAAAATTTTTCTTTCTCAGCCATTTTAGGCCAATCTCAGATAAGATGATCTTGAGAACCACACTTGGAACAAGACCGATCGTTCATTCTACACTCATCGGGATGTCTTCTTCCACAAAGTTGACATTCGGGTCTATTAGACTTTACATTACCCACACTTGCCATTGACTTGAGATTTAAAACTCGAGTATGGTTTCCTGCAGTCTCTGTGCGAATACCCAGTTGATACATTCGAACGGGAGTACATTTCCTTAGACTTCTTTGACTGAGATGGAAATGACTTACTCGTCGATCTTTTCCTCGAATGTCTAGCTTCACAATCAGCTTTCCTTTTCTTTTTATTCAACTCTTCGGCTTTACAAGCTCGCTCGACTAACACCACAAATTCTTTCAACTCTAAGATCCTAACTAACACACGAATGTCCTCATTCAGTCCATCTTGAAATCTCTTGCACATGATGGCTTCGGTGGAAACGCACTCTCGAGCATATTTACTAAGTCTGACAAATTCTCACTCATATTCCGTCACTGACATTCGGCCCTGTTTCAACTCAAGAAATTCTTTACGTTTCTGATCAATGAACCGCTGACTAATATATTTCTTTTGAAACTCCTCTTGAAAGAATTCTCAAGTAATCCTCTCTCTCGGTACCACTGATACTAGTGTATCCCACCAGTGATATGCAAAATCTCTCAAAAGTGAGATGGCACATTTTAAACACTCATCTGGTGTGCAAGATAGCTCATCAAATTCCCTAATATAGTTTTCGAGACAAAACTCAGCTCTCTCGAGATCATCATCAACATTAGCTCTAAAATCTTCAGCCCTGTGCTTTCGAATCGTATCAACTAGGGGCTTGTTCATTCCTACAAATTCTATACCTTGTAGAGCTATAGGAACCGATCGAGGAATGGATGGGGGTGGAGGAGGTTGGCATTTGGATTTGTTCGAACAAACTTCGTATACCACTCGTTCATCATATGGAGAAAGGCTTCCCTAGCCCCTTCTCCCTGACCAACCGTTTGAGGTCTACTATCTGACGACACTGCCCCTTGAGTGGGTGCAGGTGCATTACTTTCAATGTCATCAGCCTCAGCTCGATTGGGATCCATTTACTATACAAAAACACAATTTAAAATTGTTAGGAGTCATCACATTGTCATAGTTCATTTATGGCATGTATAGCTAGACTCTTACACACGCTACGTTAGTCCGAGAATCAACTAAATCGTAGCTCTGATACCACTAAATGTAACACCTCATACCCGTATTCGACGTCAAAATAGGGTATGAGGCATTACCGAACTTATACACAAGCAATCAAACAAAATAGAGACGTAAATTTCCATCCAAATTTAAAACTTTACACATACATTCGTATCATCCCTAAAACGAGCCCAGGAGGCCCAAAACATACATTGGAAGTGGTTTGGGACTAAATCAAGAACTTTAGAAAATATCACAACAATTAAAAAAATTTTCATGTTTTAAGAGCCACACTTCTATGTGGCTTGAGACACACCCATGTGGGCAGGCCGTGTGGTTACATGCGCCCATGTCCCTAACCCATGTAACTCTTTGTTTGTCACCCAAGAACAAATGGAAGACACACAGCCAAGTCACATGCCCGTGTGCTAGGCCATGTGGTCAATTTAAAAGTTATGATTTTTCATAAAATAGGTGCAGACTTCACACGCCCAGGGCACACGCCAGTGCCTGAAGCCGTGTCATCCACACAGCTGAGACACATACCCATGTGCTCAATTATGAGCATTCTTGTTTTGCAACAATTAAGGTGTATGGGGCACAAGGCCGGAACACACGCCCATGGGGTAAGCCGTGTGTCACACATGGCTTAGACACACGCCAATGTGTCTATCTGTGTGGACAAAAATAAGGCTATTTACCAAACTAGAATTTCACTCTTGTCGTAACTTGTCGAATAATGTCCATAAGTCAATCACAATTCATACAATAGTAAAGCATTTAAAACATAATTAAAACAATGCATTATTTACATAAGAACTTACCTTGGTAGAAAAATAGTAGAAATAGGACCTAATCGTCAAACACTTTTTTCCCCGATCTAGGTCCGAACCATGTTTCTCTTGATCTATAATAGCAAATTTAACTCATTTATTATTCGCATTACTCGTTTCAATTTAAAAATCACATTATGGCAAAATTATGCTTTTGCCCCTAAACTTTTACATTTTTACACTTTGGTCCCTAGGCTCATAAATTGAAATGGATTCAATTTCTTCGATTCCTAAGCCTAGCCGAACGTCTTTCATGCTTATAAAAGTCCATATTTTCCATTATTTCACATTTTTACTACTCAATTAATAACTTTTTACAAATAGGTCCTTTTAGGCATTTTCATCGAAAATCACTTAGCAAAAGTCGTTTATCAAACATCAAACTTGCATAATCTACCATTAAACATCAAAATACACACATGTCTAACATGGGTCAAACCCTAGACCTTAATCATTTCTCAAATTAATGGTAGAAATAGGTAGATCTAGTGATAATGACTTCAAAAATGTAAAGAGCATTAAAAATGAGACAAGAACGAACTTACGATCGAGCTTGAAAGATGAACAAACCCTAGCTCTTGTTCCCCTATGAAATTCTCGGCCAAGGGTAGAAGATGAGCAAATTTTTGGCTTTTAATTTGATTATTAATTCTTTTATTAACTAAATGACCAAAATGTCCTTTTCTTAAAACATTAAAATTCTCTTACCTCATATCTATTTTGTCCAACTTAAAATAAAATGGGCTAATTACCATCTAAGGACCTTCAATTTAAAATTTCATAGCAATTAGACACCTCTAGCATGTAGAACTCAACTTTTGCATAAAATTTAGTCATTTTTGCTAAATTGAGTTCTCAAACGTCAAAATTTTCGAACGAAATTTTCACAAAATCATTCCATAAAATTGTAAACAATAAAAATGTAATAAAAAAAAGTTTTACTACGTCGAATTCGTGGTCTCGAAACCATTGTTTTGACTAGGCCTAAAATCCGGTTGTTACAGTTTCTGTGTGTAATTATACTTCATTGTCGTTGATTGAAAGATTAGATGGTTGTTTTAGGCTTTGAAGACTCTCCACGCTCTTATGGCTTCAAAATGCCTTCAAGTGTGTACCAAAAACCCTTAATTCTACGAATTTCAGACGCTGAAAAATGTGCCTTCGATGCCACACGGCTAGGGACATGGGCGTGTGCCTAGGCCGTGTGGTTGGCCTTGTAACTCACTGATCATCGAATTGGAGCCACAGAGGCAACGCACACGGCTGTGTGTCTAGGTTGTGTGTGGCCATGTTAGTGTGGGGTTCACATAAGCAAAGGACACGGGCATGTGTCTAGGCCGTGTAACTCATTGTTTGTGCTTTAGGACCACACGACCGGGGACATGGGTGTGTGTCCAAGTTGTCTGGCATATAAATAAGTTCTGAATCTTGTTTTTAAGGGCATTAGTTTTTTCCAACATTAACACTAACCTCCCTAATGTATGAATGATCTGAATTTGATTGTATGAGGACTCTCTGATGCTCTATGAATGGAATATGGATAACATAATTATATGTGTATTGTGACGGTTATTTCTGATACTGAACTGCATTACCTATTTGTGAAATGAATTAGAATGACTGAACACATGTTCTGGATATTTGTACTCTGCATTTGCATGGGTTAGGTTATTGTGAAGAGGGAAGTAATCTGTTTTAAATTAGTGGCTAAGCCACGATGTGTATAAATATAAATGTGGCACTTTGTCACATTTTCGGTTTAAAAGCTAAGTTGTGTCTCTATAAACGTGTCAGATAGACACTTTATGGTGTGTAGGGTTGGTTAGGCATTGAACACCCTTAACAGTATGTTGGGATGGCCAAATATGGTGTGTAGCATATGGGGGTAGGAATAACTGCATATGAATCTGATATGTTCTGTCTATGGAACTGAAATTTCTTCTGCATATGTATCTGGTTTGTTCTGTATCTGAACTGAAATTGCTTCTATTATTGAATCGAATATTGGGATTTGGAAATTATTTCATAAATGTGCTCAATTGGATGAATGTCTTTTATGCACTTAGTTCACAACTCATTTTGTTACTAACTGGATTTCAGGTGGTTCTCAGACTTGAACGGGTCGGCGCTGCGATAGCTTAGTCATGCTTTTATCTTTCTTTTAAATACTACTATTAGGAATTTCGGTATTCTATGATATTATGATGTTTGGGAAGATTATATACATAGTTAATTGCTGAGATTGATATTATATGTTGAATGGTTCATCTTGACTACGTTATAAATGTGGTATTCTTAATATCAATGGTATAACTCTCTAGACTTGGTCTGGATGTCCAAGTCAGGTTTAGGGTATTACAAATTAAGTCCTTTTGGATCCTTTACTTAGCTAAATATGTATTTTCCTAGTCATTTTAACTAAGTATTTCTTAGCATTTATGCGAGGTCACTGGGACATTTTTGTTTCCAACAGTTTAATCACATAAACCTACAAACTATGCAAGATAATAGAGCTAACTAAAGATATTAGGAACCTTAACTTAGTTGGGTTTAAGGATATAAATTGAGCATTGCACATATTAGTTATGCGCCTACTAGCCGTTATTTGGTTAGGACCACTCAACTAATCTGAGTGCACCCAATCATGTATGAATGAAATGCATCTTGATATTAATTGAAAATATGATTGATTGAGGCCTAAACATGTTAAACATGAATAAAATAGATCTTATTGAATTAACATAATAATCCTAGCAAATAGGATTTAAAATATCATTGTTGATGTCAAAAACAATAAACTCAAAGCAAACATAATTAAATAAATAACAAGAGGAAATAGTAAACTCTATTCAATTCAGCAGCCTTTCAGATATATTCTGATTGATGCGCTCCTCTGTTCTACTCGATGCTTTTTTTTCTAAAGAGTTCCTGAGGTGGCCGACCAAAGAATTCTTTTGACAAAGCTTTTGTTGCTAAAGGATGAGAAGGAGATCGGCGGCTATGTAAGGGAAGGAAAAGGGAAATGGAATGTAGAGAATATGCTAATGAGAGAATGGAAATGAGATGTGAGGGATGATTTATGAATGAGGGATGATTTGAGAACTGATAGGTGCATGGTATTTATAGGTGATGGTAAGGGGTAGAGTTAGCTAAATATATTATTTGAATTCCGTCTTTTTCTACCACACATGGTCGACCATATTTCAAGAAAAAAGGGATGACTAAGTCTTCTCATTTTGAATTCAAATCAAAGCTATTAATAGCCATAGGGTGGACGGTTTCAACAACAAGTTGTTGAGCTGATTTTTGATAATTTTCCAACTACAATGACCTTCAATTAAATACCCCAAACCTTGCTTTTGGACAGCCATTTACTTGTGCCAAATCGGGCTTTAGTTCCCCCTTGTTAGATGGTTTCCAAGTCCAATAATGTAGTAGACATGTCCATCTTTTACTGGGTCAAACTATCAACCTCATGACCCAAATTACATGGTCTTGCCATCTACATGAATTAATTTGTGCATGCCCATGTTTAATTCACATTAATTACATCTTCAATGGTCTTCCTACATAGTGAAAAATCACATATTAATAAATTAACATGAAATAATATAAAATATGTACAAAAATAATGTAATTAAGAACAATTTCACATACTTTATAAATTCATGCCCAATATTAGTTATTAAGTAGAATTCACTTATTTTAATAACAATTACTCAAGATAAACATAATTTTTAAGTAAAAAGGTTGTAAAAATATATATAAAAACCCTATATAATTTCGAGTTTACAGTTTGTTTCGGAATTCTTGGTGGCATTTTAATAAAATTCCTTCTCTTGCAATCACAACAAAGAAATACTAACAAACTAACCCACACTTAACAACAATAACACAAAAGCAACAAAAATTAAAACTAACAACAACAAAAATGAACAAAAGTGAAAATAAAATAAAAGAAAAGAAAGTATAAACCATATGAAATTGTTGTTGACATTGTGGAACTAATCAATAGAGCATCATTCCAAAGCAAGGAGTAGCAAACTTGAAAAACAAAGATTAGGGAAACAAAACAAAAGAAAAAAATGGAAAGAGATAGAAAGGAGGTTGAAAGAAAATTTGAGAGAAAAGATGAAGACGGGAAAGATAAAGGGATGTTATGGCTTAGAATGAGTGATTTTTGGGATTTTGGGGTGTTTTGAAGGTTACAAACCCTGAAAAACACGCAGATCACGATATTTGAACCTATTTTTTACGTGACTAGACTCGGATAGTGCAATATTCTAAAAAATTTAAACCCCATTTTGAATCTTTCAGTAATATCGTGATACTATTATATTTCCCACAAAATTTTAATTTTCTAAAATTTTAGGGATATCGTGATACCAAGGTTGGGTATTGCGACATCCACAAGGTTTTTGGCCCTTTTATTGAAATTGTTAAGGATATCGTGATATCCCCTTTTGGATAAAAACTTTATCCTTTATCCCCAACATGCAAAATTAAGTCTACCAAGTCTAAAAATGAAAAATGAGCAAATTTAAACCTAATCTAAGTGAGAAAATTAAATAGAGTCTATGCTCAAATCAGTTTTACTTATTTAAAAAAATTGAATTTAAAGTGGCTCTTCGACGATACGTCATGCCCCCAAAGTGGAACTTCCATGAAGTCCTAGAGACTTTGGCGCTTCTTTCGAGTTGATCTGGGCCTCCTTCAACAAATGAACATATTGAACCCACCTTGACCTAGGTCTTTTCTTTTTGTACATTTCAAACCAATTCTTACGGAAACCAATTCCACTCTATTACAACTTCTGAAGGACCATCAATCTCAAGAAAACAAACTCAACATGTTCTGAGTTCACCTCCATTTGAACACTCCTCTATTAGAGCACTTCCTCATCCAGTTCTTGTCATGGGGTTTCCTCTAAAATGTCTTAAAAGTGTGGCAACTCCTACATGCACCCCTCATTAGAGTCGTTGATTTCCTCTTTAACTCCCAAACTTCACTCTAGTTTCTAACCTTTATCTCTTGTTAAACATCGACCTTCAAGTCTTATTGCTCAACGATTCCATAAGAGTCCTCTTCCCTTACTCCAACATTGTGCAACTCGACACACTCGTCCATCAGAGCTTGCTCCTTAGCTCAATATTGAAGGATTTTAAGTACTTGGTCCAACAGGTTCTAAATAGCTTTCGTGTTTTCTTGGCATTCATACAGTCCACCCTCAAATGCACTACTCCAAGTGGTTTGGTAGTGATCTTCATTAGGTACTTCTCAATATGCACCCCATCCTCACAAAAATACAAGGAATACAAGTCATATGGGTCATAATTCGGTCACCAACTTCCCATCCTTAGTTGTCGCTATCCACCATGTAACAACCTATTTTTAGTGGTGTCAAAAATAGTGGTTTTGAGACCACAAATCTGATGAGTGAGTTTACAAATATTATTATTTAATATTTACGAGTTAAATATACTATTATATGGAATTTTGATCAAATATTTTTTGCTAATTGAACGAATAGTTAAGTATAAGTGATTTGTCCATAAAGTTAAGTGGTTTTGGAAATTAAGATATTGGGACCTCGTTTTGTAAATCGAGTCTGTAAATATTTTTATTAAATATTTATAGAGTTTTTATATAGGTGTACTAGAATTTGGTCTAGTAACTTTGGGGTTTGATTAATTAATTAAAAAAGACTAAATCGTAAAAGCTGGAAAAAGTTAATCACTATTTGCTTTTATGGATTAAATGGGTCTAAAGGTATTATTGGATGGTTTCAAATGTAAAGTTGGACATAATAGACTATAATAGGATGGGTGGAATATATAAAACAAAATTTTATACGTTAAAAGTTGAATTAATAATAAAATAAAATAAAACATAAAGAAAACATCAATTGTCATCATCAACGTTCTCATTTTTTTTGTTCTTCTTCTCCAATAGATTTTAAAAAAAAAAAAGAAAAAGCCATAACTCTTTTCTTCAAGCTTAAATCAACCTCTTGCATGGTATGTGATTTAAATATGTTTTTCATGAATTTTATGTTTTTGAAATCGTTGTAGCTTAATCTAGCTAGTCTAGGGACTAATTTGAAATACTATTTGTTGCGGATTACCGAGTTATATTTATAATGATCCTGACATGTTTCTAGTGGTGAATGTAAGCCTGCAGGCATGACAATTAGTGCTCAAGCATGTTTTTGGAGGGATGTTAGCCTACGGGCTAGGCATCTGGCTCCCAAGCGTGTTCTTGGTTGGATAGCTTGATTGAGCATTCTGGCATGTTTTGGGTGAATAACCGCGTATCTGTATCTGTTTATATAGTTCATCTGGCTAAATTTTTAATGGTTAAATGACATGACGAGGATATGTACTTGATATTTGGTTATGATGCATTGATGATTACTTGTATATGTTTTCATGATTTTCGATATTATATAGTGACTTGGTATGGAATGATATCATATAGTTGAAATGATTAAATGACTTGTATATACAAAACTCACCTATTTAATTGTTATGGCTGATAGGGTTAATGTTAGTATATGTTTTTGTTAAATATTAATCTATGTTAATAAGGTAAATTATATTAGTTTGACCTATGAACTTCCTAAGCTCATTTGAAGCTTACTCGTGTCATTTTCTTATTTTCCTTGTAGATATCATTTAGTGGAACTAGGCAACTAGATCAAGTTGAAGATCACATTGTCCGTCTATCTTTCCGTAGACTTTGAAAACATTTACTTTGGGATATGTAACATGTAATAGGAGGATCATGTATATGTATATAAGTGTTCATTATAAGTGGCATGCTTCGTGCTTGTATATAAGTTGTATGTTTGTGGCTAATAATGTGGTTAGTCATAGCCTGGTTTGGAGATTTGAATGTGATATTGAGATTGCTATAGGTGGATTATACTTGATGGAATGAAATGCATATAGATGTGTTATAATGTGATAGGGAATATATGAATAGGTAAAATCGTGGTTGAAAGTTGATTTGGATGGTATAACACCCCTAACCCGTATCCGTTGCCGGAATAGGGCTACGAGGCATTACCGATCAAATACAGCATACAACATACATGTCTCATACATGAATCCATTATCACATAAACACTAATCAAATATAATCATATTGTCCCTTATAAGTCTCTACGAGACCTTAAAACATGCTTGGAAGAGGTTCGGGACTAAACTGATAACATTTGAAAACTTTGGGAAACTTTGAAAATTTTCATGCATACAGGGTTCACATGCCCGTGTAAACAGGCTGTATGCCTTATACGGCCACCAGACACGCCCGTGTCACAGGCAGTGTGAAAATAGGGCATACATATTTACTTGCACCACACGGCCGGAGACTCGCCCGTGTGCCATGGCCGTGAAAAAACTGAAGGGTATAATGACTTGGGTCACACGGCCGGCCATGCGCCCATGTGCCAGCCCTTGTGCCACACATGACAAGTAGACATGCCCGTGTGTCTAAGTCGTGTAACTCTCCAACTTGTTTTAACTAGGATTTAGGGGTCACATGGTCGAGTCACACGCCCATGTGCTCATTCGTGTGGCACGAAAATAGGCTTGATTTAAGCCATTATTCCCACCTATCATTCATGTACCTAAAAGCATTCATTTGGCATCATTTTCACATACAATAGGCAACCAAAAATGACCATTTCATGCACATTTCATGCTATCTCATCTTCAACCATTTCACTACTCAAATCATAACCATAAACATACCACAACAATATGTCATTATCAACAATTTCAACTATCATACTTATGCATTATTCTCATCATTTTATCAACTAATTCATGCTACAAAATATAACAATTCATCATGTTAAAGCTAAGCCACAACGTTGCATTTCTCAACCATGATACATCATTGATAATTAACCAAATCAGTTATCCATCTAGCCAACATATGAACCATATTAAACTTACCAAAACATAAGGCATTATATGCATCATATATCACTTATCAAACTTATAAATTAAGCCAACTTATATGGTCAAATACACACCAACATTTACAAGCCAAATCTCATGGCTAAAATCATAACTCAAAACATATCATCATATCACTAGCCTATACATGCCATATACCATATTTACAACGCATCCAAAAATACCAACAACTAGTCAATAGTGTGATGACCGTTCCTGATGATCCCTGATGTCTGAGCTAGCTTCGTTAATCTATAGAACAGGGAAAGAACACACAAAGTAAGATTTAAAACCTTAGTAAGCCATATACAAATAAAATTACCACATGATTCAACACCATTTCCATCAAATAGGCAAACTATGAACAAGCACATATAAGTTCACAAACCTTTCCCAATGTATACATATTCAATATCACATGTGAATTCATCAAATACTCCCCTTTTCAATACTTGTATGAATCTCGTACGTACCTAAGTCACTTAACTCGTTCACACATTCTTTCTCGACTTGACTTTGCTAGTTGGACCTTTCAAAATAGTTAAGGATACTCAAAAATCACACATAGCTCGTACAATACCATATCCCAAATATGGTCTTACATGTTATCACATATCGATGTCAATGTCCCAGACATGGTCTTACACGTAAGCACAACACAATGCCAATGTCCCAGACATGGTCTTACATGTAATTACATCTCGGTAATCCTAATGTCATGACATTTGTATCCTATACTATTCCTAAGGTTCGTACGGGACTTTCGGATATCATTACTTCATCGGTTCTTGCTTGTATTTGCTCGTTCAACATTCATAGCAATTCAATAACAAATAAACATTTATAAATCAATTTAAAGACACATATTTGCATATGAACTTACCTCGTAGTTGAAATAAAGGGACTGGATCAATTATTCAATAATCTTTGATTTTCCCTGATCTAAATCCGATTTCTTTCATTCTTGATCTATATACATTCAAAATTAACTCATTCATTCATCAAATCATTCAATTTAGTCCACAAACACATATTTTGGCATTTGTACACTTTAGCCCCTAAAGTTCCATATTTTTACAATTTAGTCCCTATTTCACAAATACACAAAATTCACACAATTTAATCCAATTTCACCATAGCAAAATTTCACATAGGCCCCTAACAGCCCAAAAATTTCATTTATTTCACATTTCAATCCCTCAATTTACAATTTCACAATTTAATCCTTAAAAATGCATTTTTAGCTAAAATCACCTAACAAAACTTTAATATCTATCATCAAGCTTTCATATTTCATCATCAATCATTCAAAAGCTCCAGCATTCATCAATGGAAATTCACAAAATCACCAACAAACTCAAAAACTATGACACGGGCTAGCTAGAACACAAAGCAACAATCACAAAAACGTAAAAAGCATTAAAAACCGAGCAAAGAACATACCTTAATCAAGATCAATGTGTGCCGAACCCTAATGGCTTCCAAAGCTCAATTTTCTTTTTGTTATTCAGTTAGGGATGAAGAAATAAAGATGATATGGCTTTTTTTTTTTAGTTATTATATCTTCATTTACATTTTTACTAATTTAACCTTAATTAGAAGCCACCAAATTCATGTTATTAAGCCCATTTATGTCAAATTCCACTATTAATGGTCTAATTTTATCATAAGGACTTCCACATTTAAATTTCATAGTCAATAGACACTTTTAACATATAGAATGTCACTTTTGCATTTTACACGATTTAGTCATTTTTCTCAAATTAAGCTATTAAATGATAAAATTAGCTCACAAATTTTTCACACATATATAATCACATGTTGTAAACACATAAAATAATATTACAATAATTTTTCGACCTCAGATTTGTGGTCCCAAAACTACTGTTCTGATTTAGCTAAAACTGGGCTGTTACAACTCTCCCCCTTGGGGATTTTCGTCCTCGAAAATCTTACAAGTGAATAGGTTTGGATATTGCTTTCTCATAGCATCCTCGGGTTCCCACATAGCTTCTTCAACCCCATGCCAATGCCGTAATACTTTTACTAATGCAATTCTCTTATTTCTTAGCTCCTTGATCTCACGAGCTAAAATTCGAATCGGTTCTTCATCATATGATATATCAGAATGAATTTCAACCTCTGTCGGGGAAATGACATGTAAAGGGTTGGATCAGTATCGTCGAAGCATTGATACATGAAATATATTATGTATTTTCTCTAGCTCAGACGGTAAAGATAGTCGATAAGCAACTGGCTCGACTCGCTTGATAATCTCATACGCTCAATTTTCCTTTTCGACCAAATCATAATATCTTTTTCCACGGTGACACTTTCAGACACACCTTATCCCCAATTTGAAACTCAATATCTTTCCATTTCAAATCTGCGTAAGATTTTTGTCGATCCGGAGCTGCTTTTAAACTATCGCGAATCACTTTCACTTTTTCTTCAGTCTCTCTAATGAAATCCACTCCATGAATCTTACTCTCACTGAGCTCCGTCCAGTACAACGGTGTTCGACATTTATGTCCGTATAGAGCCTTATACGGTGCCATTTTAATACTCGATTGAAAGCTATTGTTATAAGCAAATTCAACCAGCAGCAAATACTTTTCCCACGCACCTTCAAACTCAAGAATGCAACAACGTAACATATCCCCGAGTATTTGAATAACTTTGTACCTAATGCCTCTTGTAGTTTCATCCAAAATCGCAAAGTGAATCTCGGATCTCTGTCCGACACAATAAATAATGGCACACCGTGTAATCAAACAATTTCTGAGATATACAAGTCAGCCAATTTATCAAGCGAGAAATCCATATGTATCTCTCTACAATGACCCAAATCGCATCTTTCTTTCTCATAGATAAGGGCAAACTCGATACAAAATCTGTAATACCCCTAACTCGTATCCGTCACCAGACTAGGGTTAAAGGCATTATCGGACAAATCAGAACATTTAACATTCATTTCATAAACATCATAGCATCAGAGATCAAACATCAATATTAAGTGCCTTACATAAGTCATCAAGACCTTAAACATGCATTAGAAAGGGGTCGAGACTGAACCGAACACATACAAATTTTAAAACTTAAATATTTTTCAAAATAATACAGGTCACACGCCCGTGTGAACAAGCCGTGTGCCTTACATGACATAAGACACGCCCGTGTGTCTAGACCATGTCAAAATACGGCATACATACTGACTTGTTCACATGGCCACAAGACACGTCTGTGTGCCTTGGTCGTGGTCGACACTGACTTGGGTCACACGGCTAGCCACACGCCCTTATGCCTTACCCGTGGTTGAGCCTGACTTATAATTGTGGGGTACCCCAGGGGACACACGGCCGTGCAACATGACCTTGTGTCGCACACGACTGAGACACACACCTGTGTCTCTGCTTGTGTGGACAAAAATAGGCCATTTGAATAGCCAATTTCCACCCCATTTGGTTCAATCCTACAAGCACCAAACCAAGTATATTTGCACAACAATTTCAGTCAATTTCTATACCAAACCATACATCAACCATGACATAACATTATCAATCATTTATATGTTTATAAACCTTACTAATTTAAGCCAAAACATAAGACAAAATCATATCGAACCATATGGTTTATAAACCTTAATACACCTCATTCCATCTCATGCTATGAACTTACCAAATTCTTAAATAAACACATAACAAAACTTACCAAATTGACCAATTCTTGGCCATGTAAAACACATCATACATACCACCATTGCATCATATATCATATATCATTATCCAACCATAAATTCAAACACAATCTAACCATATCACATGGCATGATATATACATTACAGAACATATCAAAACACTTCTAGCCTATACATGCCATACTTCAATATTTACATATTCAAAAGGTACCAAAATAAGACTCGATAGTGTGGTGACGATCCTTGATGATCCCCGAGCTCTTGATAGCTACGATATCTATAAAACAATGCAAACAAACAAAAAGTAAGCTTTCAAAAGCTTAGTAAGCCATATACAAATAAACTTATCAACTTAAGCACATAAACATCATAAAATACTTATACTTCATGACCAAAATACTAACATATATCACATAGTTCACATATAATTCATATATTTCCAATCCATTTGTTCATATAACATATTTTCTTATAATTTTATCATATGTTCACAAGGTACATGTACTTACCTTTCATTATCAACATAGTGTACAAATCAAACATACCTGAATTAGATACAATTTCACGAAGTCATTCATTTTCTTGGAATGCCCGTTTGAACTGTTCAGAAACATAAGGATACGCGGATAGCTCGAAAATTATATACAATTCCAACGTCCCAGACGTGGTCTTACATGTAATCAAACATCGATGCCACTGTCCCAGACAGGGTCTTATACAAAATTAGATACGATGCCAATGTCCTAGACATGGCCTTACACGTAAATCAGAAGTCGATGCCAATGTCCCAGACCTGGCCTTACACCATAACACATATCGGATCCTATGTCAGTACATATGTATCCTAACTATTCCTAGGGTTCGTACGAGGCTTTTCAGACATAAGAACTTTGTTGATACATTCTCGGATAACACATATATAGTTCGAATATTCATTCATCACAATTCAATATCATATGAATAATAATAATTCAATTCAAACACATTTATTTGTATATCGACTTACCTCGTCTGGATTCGGATAGACGGAAAAGGCTACTCAACGACTTTCGACTTTCTCTGATCTAATTCTGTTTTCTTTAATTCTTAATCTATATAAATTAAAATTTAACTTATTCACTTTCTCATTCATTCAAATCAATCCAAAATCACATATTTAGGGCACTTTACAAATTAGCCATCACTTTTTCACATTTTGACATTTTAGTCCCTAATTCACCAAATCACAAAATACACATAATTTGCTTTTACACAAGTTTAGCCGAGTTCTCCTAGTACTCATATAAGTCCACACATTTCATTTATTTCACATTTTAGTCCTTCAAAATATCATTTTCACAATTTAGCCTATTATACTCAAAATCACCAAAAATCCAAAGACAAAAGATATTAACCCAACATCAAGCTTTCATATTTCATCATTTAACAACACAAAACTCATGAGTTCATCCATGGCATATTTTAAAATCATCATCAAAATCAGAAATTGAGGCATGGGCTTAGAAAAACACAAAGCAACGATCACAAAAATGTAAAAATTATAGAAAACGTGTCAAAACTCATACCTTAATCATAGGAATCAATGGCCGAACCCTAGTGTTCTTTTTCTTTTTCTTGTATTTTCGATCAAGGATGAACATAAAACAACTTATTTCATGCCTTTATTTTATTTTAATTCCTTTAATTAACAATTTACCTTATTAACCTTATTATAAACAATAATTAAACATATATTGGATGATCATTAATGTCCATTCAAACTTCCAATAGTCATATAACCATATAACGACCTCACAATTAATGAGCCAAATCAAATAGGTACTTTTAACAAATAGCAGGAAACTTTTACATTTTACGCGATTAGGTCCTTTTATCAAATTAAGCACACAAACGATTAAATTTTCATACGAAACTTTCACACATGCTAATTCACATATCTTTAGCACAGAAAATAATATTTAAATATTTTTCTGACTCAGATTTGTGGTCCCAAAACTACTATTTCGACTAGGGTCTAAACTAAACTGTTACAATTCTCCCCCTTAGGGATTTTCGTCCCCGAAAATCTTACCGTTAAACAGTTTCAGATATTACTGTCTCATAACATCTTCAAGCTCTCATGTAGCCTCTTCAACACCGTGCCGATGCTTAGAAATTTATTTTTTTACTGTCCTCGATGAACTTCATCGAAAACCACTGTAGTTTCAAAACTTATGTCACTTAACCTCTCAACACTCAGTTGCACCCTATTTTCCCAGACTTTTCAATCACACAACACATATCAAACTTAAATACACATCCAGGTAGGTTAAGCTCATTTTTCTTAACAAAATCATACTTCAATACACATTTCACACACATCAACACAATCATGTATCATAGTATACATCTCAAGCACCCATACATAGTTGCTACATAGAATCACATGCACCCGTACATACAATCCATTACATACTGGACTCACTAAGGCACTATACCAAGATTTCATACATACTTTCAATAGACATTCGAGTACTCATACACTGCTACTGGAATATCAATCACAAAATATCTATCTAGAAGGACTTATAGTATTTGATATTAAGGACTCACGTGAGACTCACTATAACAACCCAAATTTCAGTGAAATCGAGATAGTGGTTTCAGGACCACAAATCTGATCCAAAAATAAAATTTATTTTTATTTTATTATATGGTCCAGAATATGATAGAAATTTCATGTGAAAATTTTGATAAGAAAATTTTATCGATTATGTGCTTAATTACGAGAAGGACCAAATCGCATAAAATGCCAAAGTTGAATTCTAGTTGCTAGAAGGATTAAATAGCTATGAAATTCAAAACTTGAGGTCCTTATATGGTAATTGGACCATTAATGAAAAGTTATTAGATATTTTTGGATGATTCATCCATGGAAAATTAGAAAAAGACTAAGGACTAAATTGGAAATCAAAATTATTAAAAGATGATAAATTATTAAATAGAAATAAAAATCATTTTTATAATCTTCTTCCCCAAAATAATACATGGAAACCCTAGGAGAGAGAGAAGAAACTTTCATGGCCAAATTGGGTAAGTTTCATTAGCCCATTTTTAGTAATTTTGATATTTTTGAAACCGGGATAGCTTAATTTATCTACTTGGGGGGATCAATTTGAGAAGTTATCAAAGTATGAAAAATGGGTCATGGATGTATATGCTAAAAATTAGAAATTTATGGTAGAAAATGAAATGTTGTTGTTAGATAAACAACTTTTATAAAGTGATTTTTGATGAAAACATGATTTAAGGACTAAAATCTAAAATTGTAAAATTTGATGAAAAATGTTGAATTTTTTGAATACATGTGCTGTAAATTCTGTAATGGGATTTTGGTTAGGCTTGGAATAGGGAGTAAATTGCCTAAGTTTCATTTTTCGAACCTAAGGACGAAACTGGAATTTTTAGAAAAGTTAGGGGCAAAATGGTAATTTTGCCTAGGATGTAAATTGAGCCCACGTGAATGTGAAATGTGATAAATTGATTTTAAATTTAGTCATATAGATCCGGATATACCAAATTCGGAGTTAGAATGAGAAAAAGAGGAAAATGTCGGATTAGTAGATTTATGTACACGAACATTTGTCGAGGTAAGTTCGTGTAACTAAATTGTGTTTATTTACATGATGGCATTTATTGTGTTTATATAAAATTTATAAGTGTTATAAATATGTGAATGATTACATATCCGATCAAGCCCGATAAATAAAAATGTTTAAATTAAATGATAATGCCCGATAGATAATAAAGGATAAACGATGAGAAAGTTACTTATATGCTTGAAATGAATTTGGAATGTGCTTATTTGAATTATATGAGTGTTTTTGATGATTAAAACAATCACATGTCCAATAATGCTTGAGAAAAATGTTTAAATATCGGTTGAATAAAAATGAAAAATCGATGGATATGTGATTTCCCGAAATGAATGAGGTCCTGCATTTGTTGCTAATGGGATTTAGCTCGGACGAGTAAACCTATTGACCTTATTACAGAAAAGGATCTGGCCCGGATGGGTAATCCTGATATGTGTCCTCTCGAGCACATGTTATAGATTGGATTTAGCCCGGACGGGTAATTCAGATCAAGCTCCTTAGAGCATATGTCATAAAAAGGATTTAGCCTGGACTGGTAATCCTATTGTGTACATGTGTGGCTCAAGGGTGTACTCTCTGATATATTACCTTATGGGTACCATTGGACATGATTTGACGGATCTTGATTCGTACACCTCGAGTGTACTACTTGCGTATCTATCGATATTTCAGATAAATTGAATTGGTAAAAGTTCTTGACATGAGAAGATATGAATAAGAAATAAGTTATTACACATATGGGTTTGAAAAACATGAAAATGATGATATGTGATAATTGATATATGGAAATATGAAATGATGATATTGTACATGGAATTTATTTGATGAGTATGTACATCCTTGATTCTAGACTTTTACACCTTGAGTGTACTAATCGTGACCTTGATATTCTGAGTAATATGGGTAAAGTTCTGATATGAAATGATTTGAGCTCGAGATGAACTATTATGAAATTATACTTGTAATATAAAGAGATGATTTATACATGTTAAATGAATACATGTTGTGGAAAGCATATGTGCATGGAAACTTGATTGTTGTTGCGCCCATATATGTTTGTGATGTTATTATGGATTATATGACTAACAAGGGCAATGAAGATATGTGTAGGGCTTGAGGGCAAATTGATTGAATATGCCTTACATAGTTAGCTCAAAATAGAATAAATGGTAAGTTAAGTACCACGTTATACGAACTTATTAAGCATTTTATACTTACTTAGTTTTATTTCCCTATTTTAGTAGTTTTATTTCCCTATTTTAGAGTAAATCGGAAGGTCGTTGGATTGGAAGCTTGGCAGAGATCACTCACACTATCCATTGGCCCATGTCAGTACAATATGGTAAAGCAAGTATGGTTACAATGGCATGTATAGGTTATATTGGTCATATTGGCATGTAAATGATAATTGTAATCTAGCCATTGGAATGGCTAGTGATGATTATGTTTTGGTACATGTATATATATGTATTAAGTTTATTCTATGGTAGCTACATACATGTTAATGGTTGTTCAAATAATGCCTAACATATGGAATATGCCAAGGTAAGATTATAAATTTGTATGCATATAATGATATGCCATGTCGAATGATAGAATTATCTTAATTTGAATGCTTGAAATGGTTGGTATTTGGATGTAAGTTTGGTGCAGGAATTTTGTATGATTTTGGGTGAGAAATGAAGCCAGGAATGGCTTTATTTTGTCCACATAGGCAGACACACGGGCATCACATGGCCTGGTACATAGATGTGTGGTTCCCTGCACCCTAAATTTTGAGAAACAGAATGCTCAGAATTGAGCACATGGGCAGAGACACAGGCGTGTGTCTTAGCCGTGTGTGTAACATGGCCTAGAACATGGGCGTGTGTCTTGGCCGTGTGAAACCTGCATCTAATTTCGAATTGAATTATTAAACCACATGGCCTAGTCACAGGGGCGTGTGGCATGGCCATGTGCACAATTAGAGAGTTACACGAGGTCGAACATGGCCTGCAGCACGAGCATGCCCCAGGGTCACACGGGCATGTCCCTTAGACCACACAGGCGTGTGAGCCCTGTAACTTGGAAAAATTTTAAAAATTTCACAAAAATTCTTAGGGTTTCTGATTAAGTCCTTATTCGAAGTTAATGTTCATATTAGGCCTCGAAGGTCCATTTAAGGGACGTTACGAATGAATTTGGAATTTGAATAGTATTTGACTTGAAATATCTGTAAATGTTTTGAAAATTTTTGGTAACGCTCCGTAACCGTGTTCTGGCGACGAATATTGGTTAGGGGAGTTACACTCACCTTGCTGTAGGTCATAATCCTAAATTTTGAATGTCTTTCACAAACCATCAACATCAATTGCTTAAAATAACATGGGTCCACCATTAAATCCCATTTACAAATAGATTGCTAACATCTTATCTATAGATAACCCCCATATATGGCCTCTTATTCATAATATCCTTATTCTTAACATGTAAAGTTATCAATCTTACAAGGAAATGTAACATCCTCTTATTAACTAAGGACTTTAGTTTTCAGTTTAACAAAGAAGAAATACAATTAGATTTGAGAAGAAAGAACCAGAAAGTAATTTTGTAGAAAGCCAAACTTTTCTCAGAACCTTCTCAGACAAATATATATAACCCCATCCTACTTAGTGGAACTTAACAAGTGTCGCTTAATTCAGAATTTGTCCTTCTTAATGGCCTATATATTCAAAGAGATACGTAAATGAGAATCCCACATGTTGAATTTTTGACCAGTAAATCCAATTAGTTCCTAACCAGGTCATTTTACAACCCAAATAGCACAATACTTCAAAAAAACAAGGCGTACCTTTTTGCTTAACAAAATCTTTTTCTTAATATAACAAAATAACATGAGATGGAATCTCCATTTTCTTACCTGACGAATACTATACACCCATTCTGATTCTCCAAAAGGCTGTAACATGACGGATTACACTACGTCAGATAGATAACTTCGCAACTCCATGTTTAACAGTTGGATCTGCAAGACTTTGGATGTGACACTCTTTATGAAAGGTCAATCAATGACATAGATCTTTACTATATTTTCTTTTACCTACCCTCAGATTTGGTAGGGCTATTAGGGAGACTTGGAGTATATTATAAAATGAAAGGGATGAGGGACATTCGAAATGGTTTTCTCTTTCTACTCGATGCTCTAGTCCTTCTTTCTTACCTAAACATTCTCTTCTTTTTTGTTAAGATAGATATAAGATTTTATTTAATTTGTGGATGATTCAACATTGTGGTAAGTCTTATAGCTCTATATGTTATGATTGTTGAAGAGAAAGGATGTTAAATGATGTAAGAATGGTAGGGTGTGAGAGGAAAGCCCTGCATGGCGGGGTCACATATAGTTGAAACATTAGTAAACTATTTTTAATGGGGATTCTAATGGAAATTCCATTATCTTTTAAGTAGTTGTTGCTACTAATTTAGGAAGGACAATAAAAATAGGAGCTTTGGGTTGAGGTAAAGGTGGGTTTTTGGTGTGTCTCTAGACCTGACTCCTATACGTTATTTATGACCATTCATTGTATGGTTGATGCCTATGTGGTTGTGTATATCTTCTTAAAGAGTTACTACATGTATGTGTGTGTGAGTTTCACGTGATGCATCTATATGTATGAAATGAAGTGTACGATGTGCTACATGAATATGATGATGAGTAGGAAGTATGATTCTGTTATGGGTATGAGTGAAATCTATGTAGATATGTCCATTATGTTAATTGAGTGATGCATGACAAAGAAGGTTGGTGATAAGGGGGTTCAGACATAGTGTCGGGAAAATATGTGATATGATAATGAACCTCACGGTGGTGATATGATGACTTCCGCCTGGACAATAAATACAAATGGCAATATGGTAAAAATAGAGTCCATCGGGACCATAAACACAAGGTCCGTTGCGATAGTAAACACGAGAAAAGGTTAGTGTGGTAGATATATGGAAAGACCATGGCCATGGCACATTCTAGAAATGACAAATGAGCTGAATTTGTTTAATAGGATTTCTATGTGTCTCAGGTGCGATGATGGATAAACCTCAAGCGATGCTAAGTGTAGGAAAATCCATATTGTCAAAAACAAGGGTTTGTCTAGTGCCTTAGTGGCAAACCAAATCAAGCCTTTTTTGTGAGTTATCTACAAAACCTTTTTTGCAAGTTATCTGTAAAGGCTTTATGGTTAGTTATCTATAGAGCCTTTGTGTTATCTATAAATCCTTTGTGGTGATTTATCTATAAAGCCTTTGTGGTGAGTTATCTTTAAAACCTTTGTGGTGAGATCTAGGTATGCCTTTAAGGCATTTTCTGAAAGGCTATTCCCAACAGTGTACTGATTGATAAATTCGCCAAGACAGAACTTGACGTATTCATAATTATGGGTGGTGTAAGTATTTTTCAGTTATAGGAATGTTCACGTTATGTATCAAAATCATTTAGGATACTATTGGATGTTTTAAAATATTACATTTATCGGAATAAGTTCGTTGTCTGGATCGACTTAATGATACGTTGTGACTAGCCTCCTGAAATATACCAAAACCAACCTAAGAATCTATATGTATATCATTCTGAGAAATGTATCCAAATTCTATCTTCAAAGAGATTGTGAAATAGAATCCCCAATGAGGTGTGAAGTCTTTGATGCACTAATTGAACGGTACGTGTATAAGGGGGTCAAATGCAAAGGTTGGCATATAGTTATTTCCCAAAGATAAGAAGAATATCCATGAAAGTCTGAAAGGAAATCCAAAATCCTTAAGTCGACGAATTCAACAAAATCGTTTAAAGGTAATACTGGTTGAGACTCACTAAGTTTCATTGAACTTACAAGTGTCTATTTGTAATGCTGGTTCTTGGAATTAAACCAGATCGCCAAGCGGGACCAAGCCAGGATTGCGCCAAGGTGACAGATCGAAGAGTGATATTATGCATACAGAGGGCACTCGTGGGAATATGGAGAAAAGTACTCTACGCAATGATTAAGTTAGTTTTGATGAAGTTTAAAGTTGTAATGTCTTATACTGCTTTTGAAAATCTATGGTATTTAATAAATGCCTCCTTAAAAATCTTTTGACTTAGAAAAGAAAATAAATAAATATGAATTATGTTCATTATTGTTTTTTGCCTGTTGTTAAATTTTGTTAAGTATTTAAGTTTGTGGCATCCTATACCCGAGTTTGGTAAATTTCGTCGGGTATAGGGTGTTACAGATATAATTTTTAATGGTAGAAATGCAGTGGACATAACATTAATAGATGTTGAAGGTATAGAGTTTGAGTCATTATCAGAAGGTATTTTATTTTACAAGACCTATGCGCATAAGGTGGGCTTCAATGTGAGATTTGGAAGTGATAAAAGAAATCGTCACACAAAAAAAGTTATTGTAAAGCAATTATTGTGTAATAGAGAAGGATAGAGGGATAAGAAATGGATGAATAATGGGAAAAGTGTACGGGAGCCAATAGCGAAACACCTCTAACCCGTACCCATCGCCGAAACAGAGTTATAGAGCATTACTAAATTTTACAGAATAATTTCATATAATTTAGGTAATTTTCTTTTCATATCCGAAATTAATCATATTTCCCCTTGAATGGACCCTCAATGCCCAATTTAAATATTAGAATCAAGTTGGGACTAAATTAGGAACTCAGAAATTTTTTTGAAAAATTTCAAATTTTTTCTTATATACAGGGATCAAACGCCCATGTAGGTAGGCCATGTGGCGCACACAGCCATGTGACATGCCTATGTCTCAGGCCATTTGAGCATTCGATGTGAGGCATACAGTCGTGTTCTATTCCGTGTAACTCCCTGACTTGTGCCACATAGTCTGCCACACGCTCGTGTGCTAGGTCGTGTCGTCAATTTAATTTTCACAAATTAGGTGTAGGTTTCACAGAGCCAAGACACAGGCCTGTGTTCTATGCCGTGTATCACATACGGATGTGTCTCCACCCATGTGTCCAATTATGAGCATTCTGTTTCTCAATTTTAAGAGGCAGGCGACACATGGCCAAACCATATATTTACATTTAAGATAAACATACAATGCTACCTTTTTATTTCTTAATTCTTTTGTTTCACGTGCCTGGATTTTAATCGATTCCTTATTGTAATTCATATCAGGCTAAATCTCAAATTTTGTCAGATAAATTAAATGTGAAGGATCTAATCTATCCCATCGCAACATAGACACATGAAAACCGTTATGAATTATGTCAAGTTTTGGTGGTAATGCTAACCGATACGCAACAGGTCTGATTCTTTCTGTGATTTCATATGGCCCGATAAACCGTGGACTCAGTTTTCTTTTACGGCCAAACTGGAGGACTTTCTTCCAAGGTGATACTTTTAAGAATACCTTGTTGCCAATCTGAAATTCTATCTCATTTCGTTTAAGATCAGCATAAGACTTTTGACGATCAGCTGCTTTCAAACTGTCCTGTATATCCTTTACCTTTTTTTCAGTTTCACGGAATATGTTAACTCCGTGTATCTTTTCCTCACTGAACTCTATCCAATACAATGGAGTTCTACATTTATGACCATACAGAGCCTCTTACGGTACCATTTTAATGTTGGTATGATAACTGTTATTATAGGCAAAATCAACTAAAGGCAAATACTTTTCCCAGTTACCTTCAAATTCAAGGACACAACACCGAAACATATCTTCTAAAATCTGTATAACACGTCCAGATTGTCCATCAGTATGAGGATAGAATACAGTACTAAAATGTAACTGTGTACCCAAGGCTTCTTGCAGTTTATTCTAGAATCAGGATGTAAATTGAGGATCTCTGTCTAAAATAATGGAGATCGGCACTCCATATAGTCTAACAATCTTAGAAACATATAATCCAGCCGATTTATCCAAGGAAAAATCCATATGTACTGGAATATTTGTCAGCCAGTCAACAATTACCCAAATAACAGCTTTCTTCTTCGAAGACAGGGGTAATCCCGATACAGAGTCTATTGTAATTCTTTCCCATTTCCATTCTGGAATCGTCACTGACTGTAATAATCCCGAAGGCACCTGGTGTTCAGCTTTTACTTACTGACATATTAAACATTTAGATACAAATTTAGATATATCCCATTTCATTCCCCGCCACCGGTACATCTTTTTCAAATTATTGTACATTTTATTACTACCAGGATTAATAGACATGGTACCATTATGAGCTTCAAGTAGAATATTCTGTATCAGTTCTGAATTCTTTGGTACACATATTTTGTCTCTGAATAACAAAAAACCATCAAACCCAACTTGAAATTTTGAACCAGGATTCAACTCACACTGTTCTCGTTTAGCTTGTAATTCACTATCATCTTTTTGAGCTTCACAAATCTATTGTAGAACTATCATTTTAGCTTTTAACATAGCTATAACTAAACTATCATCAAATAAAGACAACCGGGTATTCATCGCTCTTAAAACAAATAGGGACTTTCTGCTTAAAGCATCTGCAACCACATTAGTTTTTCCCGGATGGTAGTCAATAACAAGATCATAATCTTTCAATAATTCAAGCCACCTGCGCTGTCTCAAGTTTAGGTCTTTCTACGACATCAGATACTTCAAGCTTTTATGACTTGTAAAGATGTGACACTTTTCACCGAACAGGTAATGTAGCCAAATTTTCAATGCAAACACAATGGCTGCCAATTCAAGATCATGTATCGGGTAATTCTTCTCATGTGGTTTTAGTTGTCTTAAAGCATAGGCTATTACTTTACCTCCTTGCATCAATACATAACTTAAACCATTTAATGATGGATCACTGTAAATTATAAATTCCTTACCCGATTCAGGTTGAACTAACACAGGTGCTTCAGTCAACAAAGCTTTCAATTTGTCAAAACTTTGCTGACATTTATCAGACCACTCAAACTTCACATCTTTTTGCAATAGACGAGTTATCCGAGAAGCTATCATTGAGAATGCTTTAACAAATCTTTAATAGTACCCAGCTAGTCCCAAAAACTTCTAACTTCAAACACATTTTTCGGTGGCTTCCAATTAACAATGGCTGAAATTTTGTTTGGATCCACCTGAAGACTTTCTGCAGATACTATATGTCCAAGGAAACCGACTTCCTGTAGCTAAAATTCACATTTACTGAATTTGGCAAATAATTGTTTCTAACGTAGAGTTTGCAACACTATTCTCAAATGTTTGACATGCTTATTTTCATCTCGGGAATATACCAAAATATCATCAATAAATACCACTACAAACCTGTGTAAATATGGTCTGAAGATTCTATTCATCAATGCCATAAATACCGCAGGTGCATTTGTCAAACCAAACGGCATTACAAGAAACTCATAGTGCCCATACCTGGTTCTGAAAGTTGTCTTTGGAACATCTGATTCCTTCACCCGTAGCTGATAATAACCAGAACAGATATCAATCTTTGAAAATATAGTGGCACCTTTCAACTGATCAAATAGATCATCAATTTGAGGTGGTGGATACTTGTTCTTTATAGTGACTTTGTTTAATTGTCTGTAATCTATAAACAATCTTAATTATCTATCTTTATTCTTTACAAACAGAATCGGTGCACCCCAAGGTGAAAAACTGGGTTGAGCAAAGCCTCTGTCAATCAATTCTTGCAACTGTGCTTTCAACTCTTTCAAATTAGTAGGATCCACTCTGTAGGGTGCTATAGATATTGGTGTTGTTCCCAGAACAAGGTCTATAGAGAATTCCACTTTTCTAACTGGTGGTAAACTAGGTAATTCTTCCACATATACATCAAAAAATACACAAACAATTGGTACTGACTGAATTTTTGACTCAAATACTTTAGTATCTAACACATATGCAAGATAAGCATCATATCCCTTTCTGATATAATTTTGTACTGATGTAGCAGTAAGAACATCAGGTACAGAAGCATCCTCTCTTGCACGTATAGCATATATCCTTGCCAGTGCTCTGGCTTCAGATTTGTTTGTTGAATCTTTTGTCACACCTTAGCTACCACTAACATTGCTAGGGTGTCGAGGTGGTCTACCTCTCGAGATAGGATTGCTCGGCCTAGAGGTCTGAATAGTATCTTTTATAGGCTTTTCTAGGAAATCTCTAAGATAATGATCAAAAGAACCACATCTAAAACAAGCTCCACTTCTTATGCGGCATTCACCAAAATGCAATTTATTGCAATGTTTGCATCTTGGTTTGGGACTTTTAACACTCCCTACACTTGTAACAGATGGAGACGGAGATCTCAGATTAGAGTGTTGAGAGCCCCACTCTTTTCTAGAATATCTCATAGATGTAGTAAAACGATCATGGTACTTCTTTGAAATAGATGATTGTAACTTGCCCATAAATCTTTTACCAGAAATTCAGGCTTTGTATGCTCAGCTTTGTATGCTCGATCAGCCAACACCACAAATTCTCTTATTTCTTAAATTCCAATCAACAGCTTGATATCTTTATTTAAACCCTTTTCAAAACATTTACACATATCAGCCTTAGTCAGAGCACACTCTCTGGTGTATTTGCTCAACCGAAAAAATTCTCGCTTGTATTCAAATACAGTCATGTTTCCCTATTTGAGCTCTAAAAATTCTTTCTTTTTTTGATCTAGAAATCTCTAACTAATATACTTCTTTCTAAATTCTATCTGAAAGAATTCCTAGGTAACATTTTCTCTCGGTACAACAGAAGTTATGGTATTCCACCAATGGTAGGCAGTGTCTTTTAGTAAAGATACTGCACATTTCAAACATTTAGCTAGTGTGCATGATAATTCATCTTGAACCCTAATGGTAATTTCCAACCAAAAATTAGCTCTTTCTGGATCATCATTAGCAGTAACCTTAAATTCTTTTACTGCAACACCCTAAACCCGGCCTAAACGTTATGACCGGATCCGACGTGCCACATCGAAGCGTTCAAAACATTTTGTGTTACTTAATTTAGAAAACTTAGTTGATGTTTTAAAAGATACCTTTTAAATAGATTAAAGTGAATGGAAGCTGTGCACCAGGTAGGAAACCAGAAAAGAAGAGGTGAGTCCGTCGGACTGCTTAAGTACCAAGCTCCCTTCGTATCCAATCCTAGACATGCACACCGCTATTGCCACACTCTAACATTGCGTTTATTTATAAGAAAACCCAATGGATTAAGTCCATTTTAGAAAAGTGATTAGTCTTTTAAAAATCATTTGCTTAGCGGAAGCCTTACTTGTAATCGTGTTATTTTTGAAATCAAACCCTAGAACTAATCCATTTTGATAATTAAAATAAATCATTTCCATTATAATAAAATATAAATCTAAACCATAAAAATAATTAAGCGGCCTTATTACATTTTAAAACCCAAAAACCGTAAACGAAAATAGAAGGACATCCAGTTCATCAAAAAGAAACCAAATTTGCGGAAACAAGTGGCCACTCCGAATCCCTCACAGCTCCAAGCCCACTATGGTTGGGGATTGCCTGCAAGGATGAAAATAAAGGGGTGAGTTTGGGGAAACTCAGTGTGTAAATTAACCCAACCATAGCCTAAATCAGTCCAAACCGCAGAAGCAGAATAAGTTGGCCTTAGCCCAGAACAGATATCGGAATAAAGCCCATTGGCCCATAACAGATTAGAACAGATATATCATGCTTATGTAGAAACCCAACCCATATCCAACCAAGTACACCCCCACACCATCCTTTCACCATGTGGGGAGACTACTCGACCCACCCAACCGCTACACGCCACAGAAATATGCAGCATGATGGTCGCTGCGAGCGAATAATGTGACCGAGAGTCACGAAGCAGATAATTCTAGCTGAGCCACCAGAATAGATATATGTGGCAGAGCCACCAGAACAGATAATTTGTGGCATAGCCACCAGGACGCTTCCTCCATAATATAACCCATGTCCCCATGCAACAGATTTTCATTCATGTCATACATCATACAGATTAAAATCCTCATACCTTTCAGACAAAATTACACTAGGGGTATAAAGGTTATTTTACTCCTAGGGGTATAACGGAAATTTTCATACATAGGGGTATTCTAGTAAATTAACTGTCTTAGAGTTTTCATGCATATTCTACTATTTACGTACTATCAAAAACACTTACCGCGCGTTCTTACTGAATTGGGCCTATTAGCCCATTTTTCCCAATTTAGGCCCACTAAGCCCAAAAACGTCGAAACGCACGGAATAGTGCACTTTGCAGTCTTACCTCCACGGCTTACCAGAATTATTAACCCATTTATCTTACGAGCATTCGCACACTCATAAGTTCCCAAAATACCGATTTTTCGGTCTTTCGGCTTTTCGACTTTTACCGATCTAGTCTATAGGAGGGTGTCAGTTACACACCTGTTTTACGACGATTCGATGTCGAGATCCACGCATGAACTGCCTACAATTAAATTACTAACACATTGCTCTAGATATCGAATTAACACTGAGTAAATAGCCCCTTACCATATTCGGCCAAACATGCTTAGAACCTTCTTGCTCTTACCTTGTTGCCGAACTATGTCTTAAATCCAAAGATCTGATCGTTCCACTTGGCCAAGCCCTTGATCAACAGCCTCTAAATCACACCATCTACCAGAGCAGAATAGTTATCACAACCCCTTAGGGCTACAAGTCCAAATCGACAGCCTCCCTAACATTTAGAGATTTCGGCTTTTCCTAAAATACGAAAGAAAGACTAAGTTTTGAAACTGCTTACCACCGATTCCTTCGATCAATGTTTCCAATGAGTTTCCACTCGATCCTGATGTAGATCTAAGCCCTAAGATGATAACAAAAGTCGAGCTTTCAGTGACTTCAGTATTCAGCTATGCTCCCTAGCCTATGGGGTTTTTCGGCTTTTTGTAACAATGAAAGAAAAGATGGAATAGTAGGGTTATTGTAGTGGCTTTGTCGACAGAGGTTTTAGATTTAGAAGAAGGAAGAATCGACCCCAAGATGGAGAAAAACCATAGAGTTTGGCTAGGAGAAATCGGCACAGAAGAACTATAAGCTTTTGGGATTTCGACTTTTCTGTATAAGGCTTAAGAACAAATGATAAGAACGTGGACATGAGTAGAATAATGGAAAGATTCGACTATGGGGGAAAGAAGAAGAGAAAATAGATGGAGAGAAAAAAGAAAAGAAAGGAAGAGAAGGAAGAATGGTCAGAAAAACGGCACAACACTCCCAAATGTCGAATTTATACCTAGCTTTTGACCCAGCTGAAATCTACCCCCTAAAGAAACCCTTGACCGGCCAACTCTTGCTTCTCAAGAGTCCACTATTTGGCCAACACCATCCTCCTTGATCAGCTCCTAAATCCTCTCCCTTATCCCCTCCTTACTCAATCTCCTGAGCAACTCAAACTCCTCTAGACAGACTTTTACTTCAGTTCCATTACTTCCCTTTTCTGTGCATAAAAATTAATCCCTTAATTTGCTGTCATTGTAACTTGAACCAGGGTCCTCCCAATCATCCACATGCCACTTATAGCATTCCCAGTGGCGTCACTTAGCCACTTTACCACATGCTTCCTTGTGATTTATTTTACACAATTAATACCTAAAAGCCCAATTAACCAGAACCCTCTTTTTCTTATTGAATTAAAATTAACTAAGACTATCGGGTTTTCACTTAAGCTTGGGTCTTTTAGAGGCCCACTAACATAATTAATCCTACGCCAAGCAGACAAAACATAGAATATTAAATTTTGCCAGCATTTTTAGAATTCTTAAAAATTGGGGCGTTACATTTACCCTATATTTACGGATTTTATCTATCAGAGAGTTACCAATTCTAACAGGTCCAGCACCCTATGGTATCTTTGGAACTGGTTGAGGAACAGGAAGGGGAGGTTGTTGTACAGCAGGATTTGTTCTTATAAATTTTGTAAACCACTCATTCATCATTTCAAAGAAGGATTCTTTTGCCTCCTCTCCTCGGCCCTCAGATTCGAGCCTTCTACTACTAGATGCAGCTCTTTGAACTGAAGCTGGAACATTGCTCTCAATTTCCTCGGATTCTTCTCTAGCTTGGTTGGATGACATTACTATATGAGAAACACATTTAAAATGGTCAGGAGATATCACACTATCACAAATTATATAATGGCATGCATAGCTAAACTCATACTTTCTACGTTAGTTCGAGAATCAACAAAACTATAGCTCATATACCAATAAATGAAACACCCGTAGCTCATACCCATCGCCGGAGCATGGTTATAGAGCATTACCGTAGTTTACAGAGTAATTTCATATAATTCATGTCATTTACTTTTCATATTCGAAATTAATCATATTGTCCCTTGAATGGACCCTCAAGACCCAATTTAAATATTAGAATCAAGTAGGGACTAAATCGGGAACTTAGAAAATTTTTCGCAAAATTTCAAATTTTTTCTTATATATAGGGATCACATGCCCGTGTGGGTAGGCTGTGTGAGCCCATGCCCATGTCTCAGGCCCTGTGGGCATTCGATGTGAGGCAGACGGCTGTGTCCTAGGCAGTGTAACTCCCTGACTTGTGCCACACAGTTTGCCACAAGCCCGTGTGCTAGGTCATGTGGTCAATTTAATTTTCACAAATTAGGTGCAGGTTTCACAAGGCCCAGACACATGCCCATGTTCTAGGCCGTATAGCACACACGGCTGAGACACAGTTCTGTGTCTCCACCCGTGTGTCCAATTCTGAGCATTCTGATTCTTAATTTGAAGATGTAAGGGGCACATGGCCAAACCACATGCCCATTTTCCAAGCCGTGTGTCACATACAGTCAAGATACATGCCTGTATAGACAAAATAAGGCCATTTCCTAGCCTTATTTCTCACCCAAATTTAACCTTCAACCTTCAACAACATTTGCATATATTTTCCAACTAATTCAAGTCATATAAATCAAGCAAACATCAATAACATGTATGAAATAACATCACATATTCATATAATCAAGCTTGCCTTCTTGTGATGATTTATATTTTACTCTAAATCAATTTAACTAAACCTTATACATGTATGTATTAAACATTATATAACTTTATATTATCATACCAAAATATACCATTACTAGCCATTCCAATGGCTAGATTTCAAACATCCATTTACATATCATCATTGGTAAAATTAGCTTATACATGTCATTATGTCAAAATAAGTTTTCTATTTATACCAAAACAAGCTGGAGGATAGTGTGATGATACTCCGATCGATCTCCAACCTTTACGAGCTTCCAAGCAGTATAAATCAGAGAAAAGAAAACCTAGTAAGCATTTAATGCTTAGTAAGTTCATATAACATGAATTTAACTTACCATATATTTACATTTAAGATAAACATACAATAACACATCCAAGCAATTTGACTTATAGTCTAAAACACAACTTCACCAAATCATGTTAGTCAAGTAATTCACATAATACCAAGAACATATATAAGCTCATCATGTAATGTATCTCATACTCATATGCTTTCCATAATATTATTCCATATTACATGTACACTTTGATGACAATTCATTTCAAATTCAGTTTAGCCATGTTAGAATTTTACCCGTTGAATTTATTAGAAATATCAATGGATACGCTCATATAATACACTTTAGTGTACACTACTATAATTCGTCAATTCATTTTCAGGGGCACCCAATTAGGCCACATAATTGGGAAGCACACTTTCGAGCCTTGTAACGAGAAGCTCACTCAGAGCCATTCTGGGAAGCTCATAAAGAGCCTATCGAGAAGCTTATCCGGGCTATATAACGAGTAGCTCATAAAAGCCATAATTGGAAAGTTGACAAAGAATTATATCAGGAAGCTCTAGATACCCAATATTTTGAAATTTGAGAGAGCACTACTGGGAAGCTCACAAAGAGCCAATTTAACGGGAAGCTCACGAAAAGCCTTTAATCGGGAAGCTCATAAGAGCTAAGGTGTGCCACAACAAATGTAGAATCGCAACATATCGGGACTCTCCAAAGAGCTATAACGGGAAGCTTGCTAAACCATATAACGGGAAGCTTGAGAGGGCTAATAACGGAATGCTCTTTCGAGCCATGGTTTGTCTGCAACATATGCAAGACCACAACTAAGTCGTGAAAAACTTGTATCCATCAAATTTCACCTATTCAAACGAGACTTAACAATTCTCGGGTATATCAGATATATAATTATTTTCATTTATATAACAAATTCATAATTCACATATACAATATTCAATTCAAACATAAGAATGTACACAGTTTAGTTACACAAACTTACCTCGATACTTGTTCGTATACAAAATCTATTAATCCGAAACTTTTTGTTTTCCTCGATCCAACTTGGTATTAGGTCTTTCAGAATCTATACAAATAAATTTAACATCAATTTAAAATACATTTCATACTCAATTTAATTCAATTTACATCCTAGGAAAAATTACTATTTTGCCCTTATACTTTTCATAAATGACAATTTCATCCCTAGGCTCGAAAATTTTCATCCTTATTCCGAGCCTCACCGAAATTTTCATATAACTTTTACAGCACTTGTATTTCACAAAATTTAGAATTTTTTTCCATAACTTTTACATCTTTAAAATTTAGTCCTTAAATCATATTTTCATCAAAATTCTCTTTGTAAAAGTTGTTTATCTATCAACAACCTTTCATTTTCTACCAAAAATTTCAAAATTTCAGCATATTCATCCATGGGAAAACTTTGATACTTTGATATCTTTTCAAATTAATCCCCAAAATAAATAGATTAAGCTATCCCAATCTCAAAAATATAAAAATTACTAAAAAAAAAGGGGACAAGAAAACATACCTAATTAAGCTTGACTAGTTTTGTTTCTCTCTCTTAGGGTTTCTGTAACACCCTTAACCCGTATCCGTCGCTGGACTAAGGTTAAGAGGCATTACCGGACAAATTGGAACAATTCAAATTCATTTCATAATCAATATAGCATCAAAGGCACACATCATTTTAAAGTCCCTTACGTAGGTCAACAAGACCTTAACCATGCTTCAGAAAGGGTCAGGACTAAACCAAGTGTAACACCCTTAAACTGTATCCGTCACCGAAATAGGGTTAAAGGTATTATCGAACATTCAAAACAATTAACATTCATTTCACAAATATCATAGCATCAAAGGTTATACATTATCATGGAGTCCCTTATATAGGTCATCGAGACCTAAAACATGCATTAAAAAGGGTTAGGGACTAAATCGAGCTCATATAAAATTTTTCAAAACATAAACATTTATCAAAGATGTACAGGTCACACGCCCGTGTGAACAGGCCGTGTGCCTCACACGGCATTATACATGCCCGTGTGTCTAGGCCGTGTCAATACAGGGCATTCATATTGACTTGCACACACGGCCACAAGACATGCTCGTGTGCCTTGGCCGGGGTTGAGCCTGACTTGGGTCACATGGCTAGCCACACTCCCATGTGCCTTAGACATGCTCAAGACTGACTTAAAATCGTACGGTATCCTAGAGGACACACAACCGTGCACCATAACCATGCGTCACACATGGCTGAGACACACGCCTGTGTCTCTGCCCCTGTGGACAAAAATAGGGCATTTGAATAGCAATTTGCCACCCCATTTGCGTCAAACCTACAAGCATCAAACCAAGCATATTTTTAACATAATTTCAGCCAATTTCAATACCAAAACAGACATTATTCATGCAATTACATTATCAACAAATTTCATTCTCAATTCATCAACCAAATCATACCAAATCTAAACCAAAATCATACCAAAGTATATGATCCATAAACTCCCAACATGCAAACACATCTCATGTCAAAACCTTATCAAATTGACCATTTCCTTTGGCCAACCAAAACACATCATAATGGCACATTTACATCACATACATATATCAATATCAACCATAAGTTTGAACACAATTTGGCCATGTCACATGGCATAATATATACATTACAAAACATATCCAAATGACACTAGCCTATACATGCCATATACCATATATAAAATTTTCAAAATGGTACCAAAATGGATGTTGGATAGTGTGAATGAGTCGCTGATGATTCTCGGATATGAGCTAGCTTTATAGTACTGTAAAACAGAGGAAACTTCACGCAGTAAGCTTAAAACTTAGTAAGTTCGTAATATAATACATTTAACTCAACATTTAAAAGCTATAAGACATATTAGCTAACACCTAATTCAATTCATATCACTACTCAACCTCATTCATTACCATTTCTCATTTCATACCAATTCAACAAACTTTATACACATAATATCATCTACCATATCGATATTGTACATACCTGAACCTTTTCGTATTTATTCATTTTCATTCTCACCTCTCGTTCAGATATTTTAAGGCTTTCCAAAGATTATCCATGCTTAAAGCATCCGCACACTTTGTGCTTTAAGGATTAGCCAAAGCTATAACAATTCCACACACTTAGTGCCATCTAAAAAAACTGAAGCCATCTCGATATCGCACACTTAGTGCCTCATATAGCCGAAGCTATTCCATTTCGCACACTTAGTGCTATTCATAGCTGAAGCTATATTTGAATCGCACACTTAGTGCCAAATACAGTTGTTTTATCATCGTATTCAAACCATAATCTAATGTATACACAATTTATGTATAATCAAAGCATTAAAGATATACTTGTAACATCGTGTATCACATACGAACTTATCTCGTACTCGGAATTGTCGACTCGAGTTGTCTATTTATAACCTTCGACTTCCATCGGTCTAAGTTTGAATTCCTCTTTTCTTGATCTGTATGTATTCAAAATTAACCCTTTTTCTCACCAAATAATTCAAATCAATCCATAAACATTCATTTAGGGCATTTTACAATTTAGCCCTCACATTTTCACATTTTGACATTTTAGTCCCTATTTCACAAAATTACAAAATACACAAAATTTCCTTTTACATATATTAGTCTAAATATTCTCTTAGCTCATACAAGTCCACACATTTCATTTGTTTCACATTTTAGTCCCTCAATTTATCATTTTCATAATTTAACCCCTAATATGTATTTTTACACAAAATCACTTTACAAAACATATATCAAGCACTAAGCTTTCATATTCCACCAATTAACATCACAAAACTCATGAATTCATCAATGGCATAACTCAAAATATTCATCAAAATAAAAAATTCAAGCATGGGCTTTGTACATTACACTGCAACGATCTCAAAAACGTAAAAATCATCAAAAACTGAGCTCAAATGGTTACCTAATTGAACTTATATATAGCCGAACCCTAGTTGAGCTTCAATCTTCTTTTCTTTGATATTTTCGGCAAGAACAAGATGAATACATTCATCTTTTATTTTGTTTTGTTTTATTAAATATCATTTAATAAACCATTTACCAAATTAACCGTTTTCATTTCATTTAAAATTAATCCACTCATGTCCATCTATGTCATTTAATCATAACCATGGTCTATTTTCATCATAAGGACCTATCATTTAAAGAGACATGGCAATTAAGCACTTTAACAATTAGAAGGTCGCTTTTACACTTTACGCGATTAGATCCTTTTATCAAATTAAACACACAAACGATTTAATTTTCATATGAAACTTTCACACATGCTAATTCAGATTTCATAAGCACGAAAAATAATATTTTAATATTATTTTGACTCAAATTTTTGGTCCCAAAACCACTATTCTGAGTAGGGTCTAAACCGAGCTATTACAACTCTCCCCCCTTAGGGATTTTCGTCCCCAAAAATCTTACCGGTGAATAGGTTCGCATAAAGTTCTTTCATTACATTCTCTGGTTCCCACGTTGCCTCTTCAACTCTATGTTTATGCCATAATACTTTCACTAACGAAATTTTCTTATTTCGTAATTCTTTAACCTCGCGAGCTAGAAGACGAATCAGTTCCTCTTCATAGGTCATATCAGACTTAATCTCAATCTCTGACAGATTAATCACATGTGAAGGATCAGACCGATATCGACGAAGCATAGGAACATGGAATACATTATGGATCTTTTCTAATTCAGGTGGCAACAACAGTCTGTATGCAAATGGTCTGATATATCCAATTATCTCATATGGCCCAATGAATCTCAGACTCAATTTGCCTTTACGACCAAATCTGAGTACTTTCTTCCTTAGAGACACTTTCAAAAACACTTTGTCCCCGATCTGAAACTCTATATCTTTTCGTTTCAAGTCAGCATATGATTTTTGATGATCTGACGCTATTTTCAAACTTTCACTGATCACTTTTACTTTTTGCTCAGTCTCTCTAATCAAATCGACCCCGTGTATCTTATTTTCACTGAGCTCAGTCCAATACAATGGTGTACGACATTTACGACCGTACAAAGCCTCGTAAGAAGCCATTTTGATACTCGATTGAAAGATATTACTGTATATAATTTCAATCAGAGGTAAGTACCGTTCCCACATACCTTCAAACTCAAGAATACTACATCTCAACATATCCTTGAGAATCTGAATAATCCACTCAGATTGACCATCCGTCTGTGGTTTAAAAATAGTACTAAAGTGTATTTTTGTACCTAATGCATCTTGCAATTTCTTCCAAAAGCGCGATGTAAACCTCGGATCTCTATCTGAAATAATAGAAATAGGTACTCCATGTAATCTCACAATCTGAACTAGCTTATCAAGCAAGTAATCTGGGCGAACCGGAACAAAATGAGCAGGCTTAGTCAATCTATCCACAATAACCCAGATTGCATCTTTCTTGCTCGGTGACAACGATAAACCGGATACAAAATCCATCGTGACTTTGTCTCATTTCCACTCAGGTATCACGATCGGCTGAAGCAATCCAGAAGATACCTGATGTCAGCTTTTACTTGGTGATAGACTAAACATTTCGAAACAAAGTCAGAAATGTCTCGTTTCATACCATGCCACCAATCAAGTTGTTTCAGATCATTATACATTTTTGTACTACACGGATGAACAGATAAACGACTGTTATGAGCTTCGTTCAAAATCATCTAAATTAATTTTGGATTTCTCGGAACACATATTCGATTTTTGGACTTTAGACAACCCTCAGCATCAACTCGAAACTCTGAATCAATATTTGAATCACATTGGCCCCGTTTTGTTAACAAATCATTATCAACTTTCTGAGCATCACAAATCTGTTGAATATGTAACGGTCTTGCTTTTAATTCAGCTACAATCGAACCATCATCAGGCATAACCATATGCGCATTCATTGCACTCAACGCAAACAATGATATTTGGCTTAGAGCATCAGCAACGACATTAGCCTTTCTTGGATGATAGTCAATCACAAGCTCATAATCTTTTAGTAATTCTAACCACCTTCTTTGTCACAGATTCAGATCTTTCTGAGTCATCAAATAGTTCAAACTCTGATGATCTGAATACACAAGACATTTCTCACCAAATAGATAGTGGTACCAAATCTTCAAAGTGAACACAATCACAGCTAACTCAAGATCGTGCGTCGGATAGTTCTTTTCATGCTGATTTAGTTATCTCGAAGCATACGCAATGAATTTGCCTTCTTGCATCAAAACACATCCCAACCTGATCAACGAAGCATCACTGTAGATCACAAATTCTTTACCCGATTTAGGTTGTACCAACACCGGAGCTTCAGTCAACAAAGTTTTCAATTGATCAAAAATTTTCTGAAACTTTTTAGACCATTCGAATTTCACATTAAGGGAGTCACAATCATAGAAAAGCCTTTTACAAACCGTCGATAATAACCAGCAAGTCCCAAAAAACTGCAGACTTCAGAAACATTTCTCAGAGGCTTCCATTCCAAAATAGTTGAAATCTTGCTCGGATCAACTCAGATACCATATACCAACACAACATTTCCCAAAAATTTGACTTCTCGCAACCAAAATTCACATTTGCTAAATTTCGCATATAACTGCTTATCTTGCAAAGTCTGTAGTACTATTCTCAGATGCTCAGCATGTTCAGTTTCATCACACAAATAAATCAAAATGTCATCAATGAATACAATAACAAATCGATCTAGATACGGTCTGAAAATTCTGTTCATCAAATCCATAAACATAGCAGGTGCATTCGTTAATCTGAAAGGCATAACCAAAAACTCATAATGTACGTACCTCGTTCGAAAAGTAGTTTTTGAAATGTCTGAATCTTTTTCTCGCAACTGATAATATCCTGATCTCAGATCTATCTTTGAAAATATAGTAGCTTCTTTCAATTGATCAAACAAATCATCAATTCGGGGCAGTGGATATTTGTTCTTGATTGTCACTTTATTGAGTTGTCGATAATCAATACACATTCTCATAGTTCCACTTTTCTTTTTCACGAACAAAACTGGTGCACCCCAAGGAGAAAACCTCAGTCTAGCAAAACTTCTATCTGTCAATTCTTGCAACTCAGCTTTCAACTCTTTTAACTCTGTCGGAGCCATTCTATACGGAGCTATCAAAATCGGAGTAGTTCCAGGCACTAACTCAATACCAAATTCAATCTCTCGAATCGGTGGTAAACCTGGCGATTCTTCAGGAAACACATCCAGATACTCGAACACAACTAGTTTAGATTCAATCTTTCTTTCAATCACTTTACTATCAAGTACATACGCAAAGTAAGCTTCATAACCTTTTCTCACATATTTCTGAGCTAATATTGAAGATATTACTGTCGGTAAATCATTTATATCATCTGATTCAATACAGATAATCTCATTATTCTAACATCTCAAATTAATCATCTTTCGTTGGCAATTCACAACAGCATTATGCATCGTTAGCCAATCTATACCCAGGATTATGTCAAATTTGTCAAATGGTAACAACATCAAATCCACCGAAAAGTAATTACCCCGAATCATCAATGGAAAATTCTTTCACACTTTATCAACTAATACACACTTGCCTAAGGGGTTTGATACTCTAATTACTATTTCATTAGACTCTAAAGGCAAAGTCTTACTGGATACTAAATTCACACATATATACAAATGAGAAGACCCTGGATCTATCAATGCAATAACTTTAGTATCATAAAGAGTAAAAGTACCAGTAATAACATCTGGAGATGACGATTCTTCCTATGTTTGTATAGCATAGGCTCGTTCAGGTGCTCTAGCATCAGATCTTGCTGTAGTGTCTCGCGTTACACCTTTACCACCACTAGCATTTCCTGTGTTTCTCAGTGGTCTACCTCTAGCTGCAGTATTACTCGGCCTCATATTTTGAACATTATCTTTTTCAGCTAACTCTGGGCAATCTTTTATAAAGTGATCTCGAGAACCACAACTATAACAAGCTTGGTTATTAATTTTTCCCCAGCAATCTCCAGAATGCCACCTTCCACATTGATTACACTCATGCTTTTCATTCTTTGCATTTCCAACACTCGATACTGAAGTAGTTTAAGCTTTAAGGTTGGTATATTGCTTTCCACGATCTCTATTCTGATGTCCCACTGAAGCTGTTGATTGATCATTAACATTTCTAGATTTTTTTGACGAGGAAGGGATAAGATTTATCCATCGATCGCTTCCTCAAATCTCTAGCCTCTGAATTAGCTTTCCTCTTTTCTTTACTGAGATCTTCGGCTTTATGTTTTCCACCAATGTTAACGTTTTCCACCAGTGATATGCATTGTCTCTAAGAAAAGATACCACACATTTGATACATTCATCTGGAGTACAAGACAACTCATCAAATACTCGGATAGTGTTCTCAAGCCAAAACTCAACCCTTTCGGCATCATCATCAACCGTAGCCTGAAACTCTTCAGCCCTGTGTTTAGAAATCTTATCAACCGGTGGCTTATTCAGTCGAATTGGATCTACTACTGGTGGCATAACCGGGGTTTGTTGAGAAACAGGTGGGGGTGAAGGTTGTTGAGCAGTCGGATTTATTAGTACGAATTCTGTGAACCACTCAGTCATTATTTGGAAGAAGGCTTACTTAGCCTCTCCTCCCTGACTATAAGACATCAGCCTAGACTCGGCTGGCGTTGTCCCTTGGGCGGGAGCAGGCGAATTGCTCTTAACATCATTAGCTATTACTCGTTTGGGATCCATTCGCTATATGGAAAACACATTTGAACTATTAGGAATCATCAGACTATCAAAATTCATATATATGACATGTATAGCTAGACTCACATACGCTATGGTAGTCCTAGAACCGACTAAACCATAGCTCTGATACTAATAAACTGTACACCCTTAAACTGTATCTATCATCAGAATAAGGTTAAAGGTATTACTGAACATTCGAAACAATCAACAATCATTTCACAAATATCATAGCATCAAAGGTTATACATTATCATGGAGTCCATTATATAGGTTATCGAGACCTAAAACATGCATTAAAAAGGCTTAGGGACTAAACCGAGCTCATAGAAAATTTTTCAAAAATTAAACATTTCACAAAGATGTACAAGTCACACGCCCATGTAAACAGGCCGTGTACCTCACATGGCATTAGACATGCCCGTGGGTCTAGGTCATGTTAATACAGGGCATACATACTGACTTGCACACACGGCCACAAGACATGCCCGTGTGCCTTGGCCGTGGTTAAGCCTGACTTGGGTCAGACGGCTAGCCACACGTCCGTGTGCCTTGGTCGTGGTTGAGCATGACTTGGGTCAGACGGCTAGCCACACGCCCGTGTGCCTTAGCCGTGCTCAAGACTGACTTAAAATCGTAGGGTACCCCAGGGGACACATGGCGGTGCACCCTAACCGTGTGTCACACACGACTGAGATACACGCCCGTGTCTTTGCTCGTGTGGACAAAAATAGGCCATTTAAATTGCCAATTTGTCTCCTCATTTGGGTAAAACCTACAAGCATCAAACCAAGCATATTTTCAACGTAATTTCAGACATTTCAATACCAAAACATACATTATTCATGCAATTACATTATCAACAAATTTCATTCTCAATTCATCAACCAAATCATACCAAATCTAAACCAAAATCATACCAAAGTATATGATCCATAAACTCCCAACATACAAACATATCTCATGTCAAAACCTTATCAAATTGACCATTTCATTTTGCCAACCAAAAGCGCATCATAATGACACATTTACATCACATACATATATCAATATCAACCATAAGTTTGAACATAATTTGGCCATGTCACATGGCATAATATATACATTACAAAACATATCCAAATGACACTAGCCTATACATGCCATATCCCATATATACAATTTTCAAAATGGTACCAAAATGGATGTTCAATAGTGTGAATGAGTCGCTGATGATTTCTGGATCCGAGCTAGCTTTATAATACCGTAAAACAGAGAAAACTTCACACAGTAAGCTTAGAGCTTAGTAAGTTCGTAATATAATACATTTAACTCAACATTTAAAACCTATAAGACATATTAGCTAACACCTAGTTCAATTCATATCATTACTCAGCCTCATTCATTACCATTTCTCATTTCATACCAATTCAACAAACTTCAAACACATAATATCATCTACCACATAAATAGTGTACATACCTGAACCTTTTCGTATTTATTCATTTTCATTCTCACCTCTCGTTCAGATATTTTAAGGCTTTCCAAAGATTATCCATGCTTAAAGCATCCGCACACTTTGTGCTTTAAGGATTAGCCAAAGCTATAACAATTCCACACACTTAGTGCCATCTAAAAAAACTGAAGCCATCTCGATATCGCACACTTAGTGCCTCATATAGCCGAAGCTATTCCATTTCGCACACTTAGTGCTATTTATAGCTGAAGCTATATTTGAATCGCACACTTAGTGCCAAATACAGTTGTTTTATCATCTTATTCAAACCATAATCTAATGTATACACAATTTATGTATAATCAAAGCATTAAAGATATACTTGTAACATCGTGTATCACATACGAACTTATCTCGTACTCAGAATTGTCGACTCGAATTGTCTATTTATAACCTTCGACTTCCATCGGTCTAAGTTTGAATTCCTCTTTTCTTGATCTGTATGTATTCAAAATTAACCCTTTTTCTCACCAAATAATTCAAATCAATCCATAAACATTCATTTAGGGCATTTTACAATTTAGCCCTCACATTTTCACATTTTGACATTTTAGTCCCTATTTCACAAAATCACAAAATACACAAAATTTCCTTTTACATATATTAATCTGAATATTCTCTTAGCTCATACAAGCCCACACATTTCATTTGTTTCACATTTTAGTCCCTCAATTTATCATTTTCACAATTTAACCCCTAATATGTATTTTTACTCAAAATCACTTTACAAAACATATATATCAAGCACTAAGCTTTCATATTCCACCAATTAACATCACAAAGCTCATGAATTCATCAATGGCATAACTCAAAATATTCATCAAAATCAAAAATTCAAGCATGGGCTTTGTACATTACACTGCAATGATCTCAAAAACATAAAAATCATCAAAAATCGAGCTTGAATGCTTACCTAATTGAATTTATGTATAGCCGAACCCTAATTGAGCTTCCATCTTCTTTTTCTTTAATATTTTTGGCAAGAACAAGATGAATACATTCATCTTTTTTTTTTTGTTTTATTTTATTAAATATCATTTAATAAACCATTTACCAAATTAACCTTTTTCATTTCATTTAAAATTCACCCATGCATGTCCATCTATGTCATTTAATCATAACCATGGTCTATTTGCATCGTAAGGACCTCTCATTTAAAGAAATATAGAAAGTAAGCACTTTAACAATTAGAAGGTCACTTTTACATTTTACGCGATTAGGTCCTTTTATCAAATTAAACACACAAATGATTTAGTTTTCATACGAAACTTTCACACATGCTAATTCACATTTCATAAGCACGAAAAAATAATATTTTAATATTATTTTAACTCAAATTTATGGTCCCAAAACCATTATTCTGACTAGGGTCTAAACAGGGATGTTACACCAAGCTCATACAAATTTTTTTTGAAACTTAAACATTTTTCTAAGTTACAAAGGTCACACACCCGTGTGAACAGGCCGTGTGCTTCACACGACATTAGACATGGCCGTGTGTCTAAGCCGTGACAAAACAAGGCATACATACTGACATAACTACACGGCCGGAGACACGCCCGTGTGCGTTGGCCATGGTCGAAGCTGACTTGGGTCACATGGCTGACCATACGCCCGTGTGTCTAGCCTGTGTACCCTTCGAAATGGCCACACACGCGTATGTGCCAAGTTTGTGTGCCTTACACGGCCACCAGACACGCCCGTGTGTCTAGACCATGCTTGAGACTAACTTGCTTTTAAAAGAAACATTGAAAGACACGATCAAGACACACGCCCGTGTGCTTAACTATGTGGGCAAATATATGTCATTTGCAAGGCCAAATTGCCACCCATTTGGGTCATCTTCAAACTGAGCTTAACAAATAAACAAGCCATTTTCGCATGGCTTATATATATACACACACGAAAATCATCATATCCAAAGATAATCTAGCCTATACATGCCATAGGTTCGAAATTCAACTTCTAAAGTACCGAAAACAATCGATAGTGTGATAAACTACTCTGGCGATCCCGAGCCCATAACTAGTCTCCAAAATCTATAAGACAGAGCGAACATATACACAGAGTAAGCTAACATAGCTTATTAAGTCACTAGCAAATAAGACATTCAATCACATTAATAATTAAATTTAACTAAACTAAAACAAACCATTATAAATTCACATACAACACATACTTTTATATATAAACTTTATGTTGGCCGAATATACAAATATCTATTATCAAAATATCATTCAATATCAAAGCCATAATATTATTATATAACCGAATAATAATAAACCTATATACATTTACTCATTAGTTATCTCATAAGTATTCACATTTTATAATCATAAAATCGTAAAATAACCATTCATATATGTTTACACATAGATTACAAATATAATATCACTTATACATAACCTTTGGCCGAATATACTTTTCATTTGCATCATATATAATTTGCATCAAATATCAAATAACCAACTTACCTTATTTTCAAATAGATAATCAACTATCTCATACCTGACCACTTTAGCTCGATTTACATATTCTATCACAACTTACCATTGCCCGTTGAACCATTCGGAATTGGATAAGACATTCGGATAATCACACATAGCATACAATGCCAACATCCCAGACGTGGTCTTACATGTAACCACATATTGATGCCACTGTCCCAAATAGGCTCTTACTCGCATACATATACCGGAATCACATATCGATGCCAACGTATTAAACGTGGTCTTACTCGCACACATATATCAAAATCACATATCGATGCCAATGTATTAAACATGGTCTTACTTGCACACATATATAAATACCATGGTCTTACTCGCGCATCACATATCAGAATCCTATGTCATGACATATATATCTTATCTATTCCTAAGGCTTATACGGGGTTTTTGGATGTCGTAACTCGATCGAATCGAACTCGTAACCATTGCTCTCAAACATATATCATTTCGGCACATTCTCAAAACAATTATAACAATTCAATTCAGCATTTATAATATACAGATATTGAAATTTACAACATCTATTTGCCTATAAACTTACCTCGGACAACGAAAATCAGAACGGAACGACTAATCAACAACTTTGGTTTTCCCCCGATCCAAATCCGATTTCTTTAATTCTTGATCTAAACATATTCAAATTAAATTCATTCAAACATATTTTCACTCAATTAGTCCAAAAACACATAAATGGGCAAATTACTATTTTACCCCTAACATTTTACACATTTTACAATTTGGTCCTAACTGCACAAAACACAAAACATGCAAAATTTGAATACACTATGCTTAGGCCGAATGTTCCTTATACTCATACAAGTCCATACATTTTATTTATTTCACATTTTAGTTCCTCAATTTATTGTTTTTACAAATTAGCCCTAATTACTCAAATTCATCAAAAATTTAAATACAAAACATGTTAATCTATCACATATCTTTTATTTTCCAGCATCAAACAACAAAAATCGCAAGCTTTCAACAATGGAAAAATACAAAATTATCATTAAATTCAGAAATTGAGACATGGGCTTGATAGATAACATAAAAACGATCTCAAAAACGTAAAAATTACAAAAAATCGAGCTAAAACTTACCTTGAATTAAGCTTGGTAATGACCGAACCCTTAAACTCTTTGTTTCTTTTCTTTCTTACAACATTCAGCCATTTCTAAAGATAAATGCATGGATTTTTTTTCTTATTTTATGTTTTATTATAATAACATATTAATACATCATTTACATTTTTAACCTTTATAAATTAATATAAAACTTTATAATGGTTGTCTTCAATCGTCTATGCTATAATTAAATGGCCTAATTGCAACATACATACTTCATATTATAACGGAAACACCAATTAGACACTTACACATTTAACCATCAAATTTTCATTTTACACGATTAAGCCCTTTATTAAATCGGGCACTCAAACGGTAAAAGTAAAACACAAAAATTTCACATATATAAATTCACACATAATAAACACAAAAAATAATTTTAAAATATTTTTTTGACTCGAATTTGTGGTCCCGAAACCACCGTTTCGAATAGAGTCTAAATCGGGTTGTTACAACTTTCCCCCTTAGGGATTTTAGTCCCCGAAAATCTTACCAATGAATTCTCTCATTGTATCCTCTGACTCCCACATAGCCTCTTCAGTACTGTGTCGATGCCACAGTACTTTCACTAACAGATTTTTCTTATTTCACAATTCCTTAACCTCGCAAGCTAGAATACTAATCGGTTCTTCCTCATATTTCCTATCAGACTTAATATCAATCTCTGACAAATTAATCACATGTGAGGGATTAGATCGATATCTAAGAAGCATCGAAACATGGAATACATTATGGATCTTTTCTAACTCAAGTGGCAACAATAGTCTATAAGCAACCTTTCACAAATCATCTATAGTAACCAGCAAGTCTTAGAAAACTTCGAGCTTCAGTAGCTAAAATTTTACTCGAATCAACCCGTATACCCGATGCTGATACTACATGTCCCAGTAAACTGAAGTCACATAACCAGAACTCGCATTTACTGAACTTTGCATATGACTATTTATCTCATAAAGCCTGTAATACAAATCTTAGATGTTTGGCATACTCAGTTTCATCACGGAAATAGATCAAAATGTCATTTATGAACTCAACCACCAATCGATCCAAATACTGTCTGAAGATCCGGTTCATCAAATCCATAAAAATAGTAGGTGCATTAGTAAGTCCGAAAGGCATAACCAAAAACTCAATGTCTGTATCTCGTTTGAAAAGCAGTCTTTTGTACATTAGAGTCTTTAACTCGCAACTGATAATAACATGATATAGTTGATCGAACAGGTCGTTAATCTGTGGCAACGGATATTTATTCTTTATAGTCACCTTATTGAGCTGTCCATAATCAATTCACATTCTCATAGTTCTGTCAAACTGGTGCACCCCAAAGAGAGAAACTCAATCGTGTGAAACTTCTATCTGTCAACTCATGTAACTGAACTTTCAATTCTTTTAATTCAGTAGGTACCATTCTGTATAGAACTATTGATATCGGAGTCGTCCTCGGCACTAACTCAATACCAAACGCTACTTCTCAGATAGGTGGTAAACCCGATAATTTTTTAGGAAACACATCTGGATACTCGCTCACAACTTGTACTGATTCAATCTTTCTTTTGATCACTTTACTATTAAGCACATACGCAAAGTAAGCTTCACAACTCTTGCTCACATAGTTCTGAGCTAACATCGAAAATAGCACTGTCAATAAACTATTTAGATCATTAGACTCAATCTGATTAATCTCATCATTTTGGCATCTCAAATCAATAGTCTTTCATTTGCAGTTTATAACAACATTGTGCAAAGTCAGTCAATCCATACTCAGAATTATATCGAACTTATCGAATGATAACAATATCAAATTAACTGGAAGACATGAATCTCGAACCATCAACGGACAATTCTTACACATTTTATCAACCAGAATACACCAGCTCAAGGGGTTCGATATTCTAATCACAAACTCAGCGGACTCTACAGGCAAAGTCTTACAGGATAGTAAGGTCCCACATACATAAGAATGAGTCGAGCCAGGATCAATCAATACAATTACACTAGTATCATAAGGAGTGAATGTACCAGTAATAAAATCGGGGAATTAAGCCTCCTAACGTACGCGAATTGCAATAGCTTTGGCAGGTGTACGAGCCTCAAGTTGAACTGATATGTCTTTAGTTCTTCTCTGACTGCTACTTACATATCCTGCATTTTTAGAAGACCTATCCTCGACTGAAATGTTACTCGATCTCAGATTTTGTACAATCTCTCGCTCAACTGACTCGGAACAATCTCGGATAAAGTGATCTAAGGATCCACATCTAAAACAAGCTTGATTATTCAATCTGCAAATACCCGAATGTCTTTTACCATAATGTTTGCACTCAGGTCGATCAAATCTGACATTTTCAACACCAACGATTGAAGTAGGTGGAGCTCTAAAGCTCGAATATGATCTAGCACGATCTCTACTCGAGTGTCCCACATTAGCCTTTGAACGGCTATAATTATCTCAGAATTTCTTTGATGTAAATTGAAATGATTTATTCGATGATCTCTCACGAAAATTTCTGACTTTAAAATCAACTTTTGTTTTCTTTTCTTTTCATATAACTTGGGAAGCTACAGGAACTTGAGGGGGTGGAGGTTGTTGAGCAGCCGAATTTGTTCGAATGAACTTCGTGAACCACTTAGTCATTAATTGGAAGAAGGCTTGCTTAGCCTCTCCCTCCATATTACTTGAAATCGGCCTAGAATCAGCCGACGCTGCCCCTTGAATAGGAGCGGGCATATTATCTTCTACATTATCCATTACGGCTCGATCGGGATTCATTTACTATAAGAAAACACATTTTTAACTATCAGGAATCATTACACTATCACAGTTTATAATTATGGCATGTATAGCTAGACTCACACGTGCTACGTTAGTCCTAGAACCGACTAAAATGTAGCCCTGATACTAATCAAATGTAACACCCCTAACCCATATCCGTTGCCAGAAAGGGTTACAAGGCATTACCGAATGAGACACAAATTCCAAACATTTACATATACACATATGTTATATTCACATAACTAAAATATAAATCTGTTTAAACATTAAACACATAATGTAAATCATAACACAAATCAATAAAAACTCAAAGTCATAGATAATATACTTTCAAATACATAGAAAATTCATGTATTATTATCATTAAAGAAACCTAATACCTCAAAGAATTTCAGTATTTAATAACTCATTTATAAACATGTGTTTAATAACTGAGCATATTAGATAAGCAAAATTTATTTAATATTAACATATACGACATTGGCTTTTGAAAATATAATCAATATACATTTGTATATTATACCATATTACCAAAACAAAATGAACCATTTTGAGTACAAATATCAACCAAAAATACACTTATATTTGCATGCTTATTACTATGCTTATATACATTCGCATATCAAAACAAAAACAAGCCATGCAATACAACTTATTAATTATCCATATTATAGTCATTATCAAACATCAACAAATGTCAAATATAATTGTCATTATTACCAAGTTATGTGTATTGCACTATAGCAACATTAACATTTTGAACACAATTAACAAATAAAAGAACATCTAAAGCACATGCTAATTTTTCATACCAAAATATATATACACAACCAATCAATTAGTCATATATATTCGGTCATCAAATTTAACCTCAATAGATCATACCATTATCACAACTAAATCTCAACTAGGTATGCCATTTCGTAGTTAATTAACATTATTTACTAGATACATTATACTTGCTCAAATAACCGACTCATCATCCATAGAACATAGTCATAATTTGCTATCACAGACCGTACCAAAATGACCAATTACACAAGCAATAATATATTAATAATATAACTTATATAAACTTGCCACAACCGAAATTCACATCCATCACTACATTAACATCACACAAACTGATTCATAACCATCCACAAATGCAAACTATGCCATCAAACAAACTTACCAAAATGAGCTAATTATTATACCGATTATACAATATAATTACCACTTCTCATTGTCGAATCATTTACCTAAACATCACAATCATATTTACCAAGAACATACTTACTAAAATATGCTTATCCCATGTCAAATTACTATATCATCAATTAACCTAATAATAAAGCCAAACCATATAGCCAAATACCACACATAAATATATACACCTTGAAATATACTTTATTAACAAGCCTATGCCAAAACCGAATATATTTTAATACTACATCACATAATAACACATAACAATAAAATTTGCATATATTTATCTATGTATCAACCATAGCCAAATCACTAAAACCACAATCAAACATAGCCATAATTCAATCAAACCTTCAAACCGAACTTAACAAATAAACAATCCATTTTCGCATGGCTTATAGATATACACATACCAAAATCATCATATCCAAATATAATCTTGCCTATACATGCTATAGGTTCGAAATTTAACTTATAAAGTACCAAAAATAGTCAATAGTGTGATAACTAGTCTCCAAAATCTAGAAGACAGAGGCAAACATATACACAGAGTAAGCTAACATAGCTTAGTAAGTCATAAGCAAATAAGACATTCAATCACATTTATAATTCAATTTAACTAAACTAAAATAAACTATTATAAATTCACATACAACATATACTTTTATATATAAACTTTATGTTGGCCGAATATACAAATATCAATTATCAAAATATCATTCAATATCAAAGCCATAATATTATTATATAACCGAATATATATATAAATCTATATGCATTTACTCATTAATCATCTCATAAGTATTCACATTTTATAATCATAAAACCGAAAAATAACCATCCATATATGTTTACACATAGATTGCAAATATAATATCACTTATACATAACCATTGGTCGAATATACTTTTCATTTGCATCACATATAATGTGCATCAAATATCAAAAAACCAACTTAACTTATTTTCAAATAGATAATCAACTATCTCATACCTGATCACTTTAGCTCAATTTACACATTCTATCACAACTTACCATTGCCTATTGAACAACTCCGAATTGGATAAGACATTCGGATAATCACACATATCATACAATGCCAACATCCCAGATGTGGTCTTACATGTAACCACATATTGATGCCACTATCCCAGATAGGCTCTTACTCGCACACATATACCGGAATCACATATCGATGCCAACGTATTAAACGTGGTCTTACTCACACACATATATCGATGCCATGGTCTTACTCGCGCATTACATATCGAAATCCTATGTCATGACATATATATCCTATCTATTCCTAAGGCTCATACGGGGCTTTAGGATGTCGTAACTCGATCGAATCGAACTCGTAACCATTGCTCTCAAACATATATCATTTCGGCACATTCTCAAAACAATTATACCAATTCAATTCAGCATTTATAATATACATATATTGAAATTGACAACATCTATTTGCCTAAAAACTTACCTCGGACAACAAAAATCAGAACAGAACGATAAATCGACAACTTTGGTTTTCCCCTGATCCAAATCTGATTTCTTTAATTCCTGATCTAAACATATTCAAATTAAACTAATTTAAACATATTTTCACTCAATTAGTCCAAAAACACATAAATGGGCAAATTACTATTTTACCCTTGACATTTTACACTTTTTACAATTTGGTCCTAATTGCACAAAACACAAAACATGCAAAATTTGAATACACTATGCTTAGGCCGAATGTTCCTTATACTCATACAAGTCCATACATTTAATTTATTTCACGTTTTAGTCCATCAATTTATTATTTTTACAAATTAGCCTTAATTACTCAAATCCATCAAAAATTCAAATACAAAACATGTTAATCTATCACATATCTTTTATTTTCCAGCATCAAACAACAAAAATCACAAGCTTTCAACAATGGAAAAATAAAAAAGTATCATTAAATTCAAAAATTGAGACATGGGCTTGATAGATAACATAACAATGATCTCAAAAACGTAAAAATTATTATCCCATGCTTAACACATTTATGAATGATTTCTCCTTAGATTTGGTGAATTTGAAGCTCCTAATCCTTTAATTTCATGTTTATACTTAGGACAGCACAGGGGAGAAAAAAGAACAAGAAACGGGCCGAAAACTTAAAAAATAGGCCGATGTGGGAAATCAACACGGCCTGGACTTCCTCACACGGGTAGCATACAAGCCCGTGCCATTCTAGTAGGCTCGAACACGGCCTAAAAAAACCTCAACACGGGCGTGTCTATCTTTCAGCCTTGACCACGGCCTGAAGCAATCGCACACAGGAGTGTCACACGGGCGTGTCCCTATCGAGCCAAAGTTAAGTTCTATTCGGAAAAGGGCAATTTGGAGGGCTTTTAGGCATTCTAAAGCCTATATAAACACCCTAGAGGAGAATTAAAGAACACACATAGTAGGAAGCAAGGAATTACTCGAAGGAAGCCAATTGATCCATCTCGAAAGCTGAATTCACCTCCAAGACTGAAGAACTCCATTCAATTGCGTTCAGGGGTTTTTGGGTTTTCTTTAAATTTTGTTATCATTCTTCTGAGATGTTTTCTTTTCTAGTTATGAACTAATCCCCTAAATACCTAAGGGGGATGAAACCTAAGACGGGTCTTGTTAATATTTTCTAAACTGTATGATAAATACTTGATTTCTTCTTACTTATGACTTTAACTCTTGTTTGAATATACCAGGATATTGATTCAAGTATTGATGTGCTTATTCGGAGGATGAATAGTCCCTATCTAAGAGTAGATCACTCATAATTAAGCGGAGTTGCATGCAATCCTAGAGATAGGACGACATAAATCTGCCAGATTAGAGTGAAATTTAATAAGGGAATCCATATATCGAGTTAATGGAAAACTAGGGGTTTTAATTAGAAAGAGATTTCAATTAATCAACCTAGGGTTAGACGTTATTAGTCTTGAATAGGGATAATAACATAACTTAGGGATTCCTACGGATCAAGTCAAGTGAATAAATCGTCTAGTTCAGAGTCAGTTAACAAGGGAAGTTTAGGTGGATTCTTCCTTGGGTATTGTCTAAAACCAATCAGTTTTCCAAAAGTATTTTCCCCAATCTATTTTCTGTGCATTTTTAGATTAGTTAATTAGTTAATTAAAACAATCTTCATTATTTAGGCTAGATAATAAAAAAAAGTTAATACTAGTACTTTTAGTTCCTTTGGGTTTGACATCTGGTCTTACTAAAACTATACTACTGTTTGATAGGTGTGCTTGCCTTCATCGTGATAATAGTTAGTTCAAGTACGATCATTTATAAATTTTAAAACTTATCGCGAGTGACAATCAAGTTTTTTGTGCCGTTGCTGGGGAACCAAGATAATAGGAACACTCAATTTTTATTACTTTAGCCATTTACTTTTATTGTAATTTAAATTTTGTTTTGATTTTCGCTACCAAATTCTCTTTTTCTTTCTTCTCACAGGTTCTTATAGTTTATGACTAGAAGAAACCCGTCAGGACCATTACTTGTTGAAGAAGAAATCGATCGCACAGCTCGCAGAAACTAAAGAGAAATAAGGCGAAGCCTAAGATACCTCCTGTGATTACTGCTGACCCAGTAAATCAGAATCCTACTCCTCGTACTATGTATGATTATGCTAAACCTACTTTAACAGGAACTGAATCGAGTATAGTTAGGCATGCTATTGCTATACATAATTTTGAACTGAAACCTAACACAATTCAAATGATACAACAGTTTGTTCAGTTTGATGGTTTGTAGGACGAAAACCCAAGTACTCATTTGGCCAATTTTTGGGAACTTTACGACACATCCATGATTAATGGCGTTTCTAACGATAACATACACCTTCGGCTATTCCCTTTTTCACTAAGAAATAAATCTAAATACTGGTTGAACTCGTTACCATGAGGATCAGTCACTAGGGAACAAATGACCAAAAAGTTCTTACTTAACTACTTTCCACCTGCTAAAACAGCTAAACTAAGGAATGATATTTCTTCTTTTGTGCAGATGGATTTAGAAACACTTTACGATGCATGGGAGAGATACAAGGACCTACTGTGAAGGTGCCTTCACCATGGGTTACCTCTATGGCTGCAAGTTCAAACATTTTACATTGGTGAGAACCCCTCGATAAGACAAATAATTGATGCAGCTGCTGGTGGAACCCTAAACAACAAAACACCTGAAGAGGCTTACGAATTTATTGAGGAGATGTCACTGAATAACTATCAGTGGCAAGTCATGAGGACTAAGCCAACCAAAATAACAGGCATTTATAACGTCGATGCGGTTAATATGTTATCAAATCAGGTCGAGCTTCTAAATAAAAAGATTGATGGTTTACTTGGTTCTACGCAGGTACATCCAGTGATAAGGTGCGATTCAAGTGGAGGAGGCGTACATGCAGAATATCAACCCTTCAATCCTACAATCGAAGAGGAACAAGTCTACTATATAGGTAACAATAACTCTAGAACTCAAAATAACCCATATAGTAATACTTATAATGTAGGTTGGAGGAACCACCCAAATTTCTCATTGGGTGGTCAAGGAAATCAAAGGCCACAAAATCCTCCGGGTTTTGAACAACCACCTTATCAGCAGGAAAAGAAACTGAACCTTGAGGAGATGCTAACAAAATTCATCTCGGTGTCAGAAACTCATTTTCAGAATACTGAGATAGCACTTAAAAATCAACAAGCGTCGATCCAAGGACTCGAAACTCAGATAGGCCAGTTGTCTAAATTAATTTCTAAATGACCACAGGGTAGTTTGCCAAGCAATACTGAACTTAACCCAAGGGAACAGCTCAATGTGATTAACGTTGGAAATAAGGAAGGGTTAGTTGCATATAAACCAGAACCAAAGTAAGAAACTGTGGAAAGCAAAAGTAAAGGTAAAGTAGACTACAATGAACAGAACCTGATAAGTGTAGAATATAAACCTTGTGTACCATACCCTAATGCGACAAGGAAAGACCGCTTAGATGAACAATTTGGCAAATTCCTTAAACATTTAAAGAAATTACATATCAACTTACCGTTTATTGAAGCTCTCTCGTAGATGCCAAACGCAATGAAGTTTTTAAAGGAGCTTTTAGCAAATAAGTAGAAGTTGGATGAGGCGTCGTATGTGGAGTTAAACGCAGTTTGCCTAGCTATTTTACAAAATAACCTGCCTAATAAATTAAAAGATCTAGGGAGTTTTACAATTCCTTGTTTAATTGGTAGTTTAGATGTGAACAATGCGTTGGCTGACTTAGGGTCTAGTATCAATGTCATGCCTTACAAAATGTTTAAGCAACTAGGTCTTGGGAAACCCAAACAAACTAGGATGAGCATTCAATTAGCAGATAAAACTATCAGATTTCCTAGGGGTATTGTTGAAGATGTACTCGTTAAAATTGATAAATTTATATTCCCAGTGGATTTCGTTGTTCTAGACATAGAGGAGGATAGTAATGTTGCCTTAATTCTAGGAAGGTCCTTTTTAGCAACTGCTGGAACAATTATTGATGTTGGCACAGATGAACTCACACTTTGTGTGGGAGACGAAACAATCACCCTACAAGCTCGCAATTCGAGCACGACGTCAAAAATTGAAGGTGGTTGTATAAAACATTCTACTAAGACTGGCCATATGCTGCAACCTACTTTGTAGAAAACAAGTTCAAAAGACATGCATGAGCCATGTTCAAGTAACACCAAAGGACCTATCCATGAAGAACGAAGGCTACAAATCGAGGAGTTAGATGAATGGCAGATAGATAAACTGAAAACATGCCAAGATGAGCTAAATTTTTTCCCAAATCAAATTAAGGTTAGAGACAAAGTACTATTAGATACCGCAAATCCTCGTAGTACCACTTCTGAACCAAATGGAGCAAACCCTCTTATGGTACTTAACATCTTTCCATATGGTACAGTTGAGGTAACTCATTCCAAATTCTCCATGTTTAAGGTAAATATTACTCGTTTAAAACCTTCTTTTGATGAAACTGATAGTAGAAATGAGGAGTGTAAACTCCTCGAACCACCATGACCGCGTGAAATCAAGGTAAGTCGAGCTTAGGCTATAAATAAGTGCTTCTCGAGAGGCAACCCGAGCACTAACAGTATTATTTAAATTCTAGTATTTAACACCTAACTTACTAACTGAGCTCTTGAATATAGGTTTTCCACACCCACACGGCCCGACACACGGGCGTGCTTTGAACCGTGTGAGAACAGGGCAAAGTTTTTCCCCAACACGGGATGCGATAATTTTCACGGCCGTGCGGCATGGCCGTGGGCAATCTTGCCAAAACAACATAGGCGTGCAACACGCCAATGTCTTAGAACCGTGGCTGAACCTGTGAAAGTATCATGGCCATGCGACACGCCTGTGCCTAGCACCCGTGGTCAAACCTGTCAAAGAATCACGGGCGTGGGCCTATATACACGGGTATGAGAGAAGCGAACGAAGCAGAACACGGTCGTGCAACACGGCTGTGTGCACCAACACGCCCAAGGAGCATGAGCGTGGGCTGAATGTCAGATACACTGAAAGTTGAGAAAACGCGAAACACACGGGCTAAAATTAGGGCACACGGGCGTATCCCATGGCCGTGTGCCCCAAAATCTATAAAAACCCCTCACAATTCATCATCTTCTCCCCCCAAAATCCCTAACCCTAGCCACTGCAATTCCACACGCCCGTTTCTGCCACGCCCGTGTGCCACCTTCAACTTCATTTTCAACGCCCAAGCTCCTCCCTTTTGCATTTGTTTACTCTTTTCTCTTCTATCTTACTTACTTTTGATGCTTTTTATCATAATAATCTCCATTTTGTTTTCTCATAGTATTTCCACTTTACTCATTATCCTATCATTTAAATTTCATTCTTAGGATATTTATCATATAAATTTTATGTCGAATCAAGATAGTAAGGAAGCCTCATGCTATTGTCATTCTCATACCCATGCCATTACCATGCTCATACTCATGCCATTGCCATGTTAATTGTCACAAAAAGCTCTGCCATTAAATTGACTGTTTTGGTTGAGTTCTTGTTAGTGTTAGTAATTTTGGTTAAAGTTGTGAGTTTAAATGCATAGTTTGTTCCGTTTTGAATTCATTTACATATTATCTTCTTCATTCATTAAGACAAGATAATGGTTCTTCTTGTAGGTATACAATGTCGACTTCAAGTGGTAAAAAGGTCACCGTCCCCGCGTCAAAGAAAAGGAAAGGAGCAACGTCATCCTCGGGTCCTACCACAGAGATTCGCCACCCTTTCCTTCAGTTTCCCGTGGGACCCCAAGAAGAACTCTTCCAGATACTTCGGGCCCTACCTTTAAGTGCAGGCCGCTGCATTGGCTGGGCTACACTTGAACAAGTCCAATTGGTTGACGCGATCAGAGCTCCTCTGTCGACTGATTCATGGGAACTCTTCTTTACGATCATCGAGCTGACGTACCTTAAGCTTACGCTCGAACTTTGCTCAATTTTCCATCTTTAAGATGTCATGACCAATTTTGATGATCCTGACACGGTTCAATTTCGCCTCGACGGTGTAGTTTGCCAGGAGAACGACCTTCACGCTTTCAACCGCCACATCCATCGTTCTCCTACCCGGTGCTGGAAAGCTTTAGTACCTGTCTCAGCCACCTAAGACCCTAGCCGCTCCAAAGCATCGGCTCTCACCCCATCCTTGAGGTACCTAATTGCCATTTTAGATCATACTTTGACAGGACGGCGAGAGAGCACTAGCGTCGTCAACACTCACGATGCCTACTATTTATGGTGTATGTCGCATGGGCACGTCTTCGACCTCCCCTATTTCATCGCCCTCATCATTCGCTATCAAACGGAGCGACATCGGAAGGGGGTCATCTCCATTGGTCCCTAGGTGACTCGACTGGCTCGGCACTTCGGGCTCCTCAACACAGCGGCACAAGTATCCTCCCTTACCCTCATTGGCCAGATGTCTCCACAAGGCATCTCGAGCATGCTAAGTATGAGGATGATAGAAAAATGCCGTGGAACCTACCCTCCTCAGTATCGTCCCACCCAATCAATCAAGGAGAAGTCCTTGAGGACGTTACTGATGATGTCCCTCTATGACACGAAGACCCACAGTCTCAGCCACCACCCACCCATCATCCAGTTCATGCGGCAACTTCATATTCTGACATATCTGAGCGCCTCATTTGATTTGAGCAGCAGTGTTTTCAACGTTTTGATAACATTGATGCTACTCTACAGCAAATTTGTCAGCACCTCCACATTTCATCACCACCACCACCTCGTGAACCATCCGGCGACGATGATGTTTAAAGATTTTATTTTTATTTCTATTTTTATTTATCATTTTTCTTATTATTTTCACTTTTCACTTTTTATTTTATTTCCTTTTGATACTATCTTATTTTTAGGTTTTATAAACAATTTTTAATTTCGGCTATTTCATTAGAGTAATTACTCTTCTTTATATTCCCTAAAATGTTTCTGATTTTATCATAGTTATAAGGAGCTCCAAAGCTCACAATTACTTAGGAACTTGAAACTCCACTGGAAAATGTTCTCCACGACTGCCATGCCCTGCTCGACCACGATCATAACCACCACGAGATATAATATTCTTTTGGCGCAGCACTTGTGGAACCCAACCTCCACCAGCACTGGAGTATTCTCCCCCACTTTACATAACTCCAACTTAAGGAGTTCATTCATTTATCATTCAGGAAGTTTCACTTCTCTCCCTATCTTATGATCTTATATCTATAATTGCCACTAACTTTATCTTTGTACATTGAGGGCAACGTACATCTTAAGTGTGGGGGGGGTCAATTATATCACTATCAGAAAAATCCCTGAATTTTATCTTGTTCTCCTGTAAATTTCTCATATCATTTTTAGGATGAACTTTGATTAATTTATGATTTTTATTGATATGACTTGAATTAAAGCATAGGCATTCATGCATTCATTATTTAAACTTTAAGACATTAGAGAATCAAGCATGATAAGTTGATTTTTGAGAATATAAAAATTTTAGGTTGTCTTCCCCAAGTTTAAGTATTATCTTGAATTGAAATCCACAAGTTTAAACATAAAAAAGCCATAATTTTTTTGAGATTTTGAGCCTTTAGAGTATCTATTATTTCTTTCATGCTCACTTTTATTATTTCTTGATTGTGTCAATATTGAATTGTTATTCTAGAACGTGATTGATTATGCATGTTAAGACCACACCATTTGATTTGACATGTCAATATGATAGAGGCACTTAGGTTTAACCAACTCACTCCATAAAAAGCCTACCTTCACAATTAACCCTTAGTAAACCCTTTTGAAGCCTAACATCCCATTCATTAATTTAACCCCTATATTAACCCATAACTCATTATTGTTGAAATCCCCTCAATTAATTTTATCCCTATTTTTGTCGAGATCTGATTTGAATAAATTTCTTAGCTATGTCTTTTTCTTAATAGTTAGTTTGTGTTATTTAATTTATTCTTAAAAAAAAATTACATACATACATTTCTATATATTAGCAGTAAGTAGTATTTTTGAAGCTTGAGTGTTTAATTCAATATTTTAAGAAGAAGCTTTTTTGTACGCAATTGATGATTAAATATTTTTCTAGTTAAGTAATTCTTCAATTAAATATCGATTCTAACCTTCTCTTTCAGCTTGTGACCACACCCCCTAACCAAAGCCTCGTTACAACCTTTTAAAGACCTTTTGATTGATGTATCATCTCAATATATAGTGGTAGAGATTTGATTTTCATGCAAGCCTATGGTAATAACTTTTCATATTGACTGTTGAGTGCTAAATTCATTATCCTTAAACACTTCAAGTGATTTGAGCGAATCCTTAATGAGGATGTTAAACTCTGTGAGATTTTGAATTAAAGGTGATTACTTAGATGAGGGGAGATGCCTATGTTTTTCGTGATTAAATGCTCAACTTGGACTGCTTGAAACTTTAATGTTCTTCTAGTTGAATTCTCAATGTACGATTACTTATGGATTAGTTTGAGATATTATTGATAGGAATTATATGTTAAGAAAAAGGAATTCTTAATTGTAAATTGAGGATTTTGATTGAGGACAAGCGAACGCTTAAGTGTGGAGGTATTTGATAAACCGTAATTTATACATATTATTATCCCATGCTTAACACATTTATGAATGATTTCTCCTTAGATTTGGTGAATTCGATGCTCCTAATCCTTTAATTTCATGTTTTATACTTAGGTGACCACAGGAGAGCAAAAAAAACAAGAACTGGGCTGGAAACGGAGAAAATGGGCCGACGTGGGAAAAAACAGGGCATGGACTTCCTCACACAGGTAGCACACATGCCCGTGCCATTCTAGCAGGCTCAAACACGGCCTAAAACAACCTCAACACAGGCGTGTCTATCTCTCAGCCTTGACCATGGCCTGAAGCAATCGCACACGGGCGTGTCCCTGTCGAGCCCAAGTTAAGTTCTATTCGAAAAAGGGAAATTTGGAGGTCTTTTAGGCATTCTAAAGCCTATTTAAACACCCTAGAGGAGAATTAAAGAACACACAGAGGAGAAAACAAGGAATTACTCGAAGGAAGCCGATTATCCATCTCAGAAGCTGGATTCACGTCCAAGACTAAAGATCTCCCTTCAATTGCGTTCAGGGGTTTTTGGGTTTTCTTTATGTTTTGTTATCATCTTCTGAGATGTTTTCTTTTCTAGTTATGAACTAATCCCCTAAATACCTAAGGGGGATGAAAGTTAAGACGGATCTTGTTAATATTTTCTAAACTGTATGATAAATACTTGATTTGCTCTTAATTATGACTTTAACTCTTGTTTGAATATTCCAGGATATTGATTCAAGTATTGATGTGCTTATTCGGAGGGTGAATAGTCCCTGTCTAAGAGTAGATCACTCATAATTAAGCGGAGTTGCATGCAATCCTAGAGATAGGACGACATAAATCTATCGGATTAGAGTCACATCTAATAAACGAATCCATATATCGAGTTAATGCAAAACTAAGGGTTTTAATTAGAAAGAGATTTCAATTAATCAACCTAGGGTTAGACGTTATTAGTCTTGAATAAGGATAATAATATAACTTAGGGATTCCTGCGGATCCAGTCAAGTGAATAAATCGTCTGGTTCTGAGTCAGTTAACAAGAGAAGTCTAGGTGGATTCTTCCTTGGGTATTGTCTAAAATCAATCAGCTTTCCAAAAGTATTTTCTGTAATGCCCCAATTTTCAGGAACTTTGAAAAAAGACTGTAAAATTTAAAATTCTGTGTTTTGCTTGTTGGGGGTAGGTTTAATCATGTTGGTGGGTCTCTAGAAGGCCCAAGCTTAGGATAAAACCTGGTAGTTTTAATTAATTTTAATTCTATAAGAGAAAGGGGTTCTGATAAATTGGGCTTTTAGGAATTATTTGTGAAAAATGGATCACAAGGAAGCATGTGGTAAAGTGGCTAAGTGACGCCACTGGGAAGGTTGTTAGTGGCGTGTGGAAGCTTGGGAGGACCCAGGTTCAAGTCACATTGATAGCAAAACAAGGGATTAATTTTTATGAACAGAAAAGGTAAGTAATAGAAATGAAGTGAAAGACTGTTAACAAGAGTTTGAGTTGCTCAGGAGATAGAGCAAGGAGGGGATAAGGGAGAGAGATTGGGAGCTGATTAGGGAGAGATGTGTTGGCTGAATGTTGGACTCTTGAAGAGAAAGAAGTGGCCGGCCAAGGGATTCTTTAAGGGGGCAAATTCGGCTAGGTTAAGGAGCTAGTATAAATTCGGCACTTGGGGCAGTTGGTGCCGTTTCCTGACTTTTCTCCTCATCTTTTCTTTTCTCCTCTCCTCATCAACCTTTTTCTTTGTCTCCTTTCCTCCATTGCCGAACCTACCTACCATATTGTTCATCTCCATTTTTCCCTTCAACTGTTTCAAAACCTTCATAGCCTTTGGCCATAAAAAGCTGAAATCCTGAAAGCTTGTTTTTTTTTGTGCCGATTCCTTATAGCCAAAACCACATCTCTGTTCTCCATCATTTGAGGCCGATTCACAACCCTCTAAAAACCCCAAGTTCTGACGACAAGAGCATTGCAAAACCCTCTCATTCTACCTTTCTAAACACAGGTTGTAAAAACCGAAAACCCCACATTCAAAGGGACTTGGCCGAATACTGAGATCCTTGAAGGCTTCACTTTCGTTATCATCTGAGGGCTTAGATCTACTTCAGGGTCGTGTGGGAACTCATTGGAACCTTTGTCTACTGAATCGATGGTAAGTCTTCCCCAAAACTTAGTCTTCTTTCGTATTTTAGAAAAAAACTGAAATCCCTGAATGTTATGGAGGCTGTCGATTTAGACTTGTAACTCTTAAGGGACGTGATAACTATTTTATTTTGGTAATAGCATGATCTAGAAGCAGTTGATCAAGGGCTTGGACAAGTGGAACGATCGGATCTTTGGAGTTAACTATCTCTCGGCATCAAGGTAAGGGCAATAGGGGTTTTAAGCATGTTTGGCCGAATATGGTAAGGGACTAAGTACTTGGTGTCATTTTGATATTTAGAGTAATATTTCATGATTCAATTGTAGGCAGTTCGTGTGTAGATCTCGACGAGGAAATCACAAAACAGGTGTGTAACTTACACCCTTCTGTAGACTAGATCGGCAAAAGCCGAAAAGCCGAAATACCAAAAAGTCGGTATTTTGGGAACTTACGAGTGTGCGAATGCTCGTAAGATGAATAGGTAATAATTCTGGTAAACTGTGATGGTAAGATTGCAAAGTGCACCACTCCGTGCGTTTTGACATTATGGGGCTTAATGGGCCAAAAGTCGGTTAATGGGCCAACGAGCTCAAATCGGTAAGTATGTACGGTAAGTGTTCTGATAGTTCATAATTAGATAGGACATGCATGGAAACCCTAAAAGTAGCAAATTACTATAATACCCCTATGTATGTAAAATTACCATCATACCCCTAGGTGTAAAATGACCTTTATACCCCTAGGGTTAATTATGTCTGAAAAGCATGTTGATGTTATTCTGTATGATGAATGCCATGACTATATATATATATGTTGCATGGGGACATAGGTTATATTATGGAGGAAGCGTCCTGGTGGCTATGCCACAAATTATCTGTTCTGGTGGCTCTGCCACATACATCTGTTCTAGTGGCTCTGCCACGACTATCTGTTTCTGGTGACACTGTCACACTATATGATCTGACAGCCTTGCTGCATATTTCTGTGGCGTGTAGCGGTTGGGTAGGTCGAGTAATCTCCCCACATGGCGTAAGGTTGGATGGGGGTGTACATGGTTGGATATGGGTTGGGTTTCTGCATAAGCATGATATATCCATTACGATGCATTGCGGGCCCTACAGGCTATATTCTAAAATCTGTACTGGGCTAAGGCCCACTTATTCTATTTCTGTGGTTTAAATTGATTTAGGCTATGGTTGGGTTAATTTACACACTGAGTTTCCCCAAACTCACCCCTCCATTTTCATCTTTGAAGGTAACCCCCAACCATAGTGGGCTTGGAGCTGTAAGGAATTCGGAATGGCCACTTGTTTCCGCAAATTCAGTTTCTTTCTGATGAAATGGACGTCTTTTATTTTCGTTTATGGTTTCTTTGGGTTTTTAAGTGTAATAAGGCCGCTTAATTATTTTTTTAGGTTTTGATTTATATTCTGTTAGTATAGAAATTATTTATTTTAATTGTCAAAATGGATTAGTCCTAGGGCGCGATTTCCAAAACAATAATTGATTTTAAAATAACTCGATTACAAGTAAAGCTTCTGCTAAGCAAATGATTTTCAAAAAAATTAATCACTTTCCTAAAATGGACTTAATCAAATGGGTTTTCTCAAAAAATATACGCAATGTTGGAGTGTGGCAATGGCAGTGTGCATGTCTAGGATTGGATCCGAAGGGAGCTTGGTACTTAAGCAGTCCGATGGACTCACCTTTTCTTTCTCAGTTTCCTACCTGGTGCACAGCTTCCATTCACTCTAATCTACTTAAAAAGGTATCTTTTAAAACATCGACTAAGTTTTCTAAACTAAGTAATACGGAATGTTTTGAACGTTTCGATGTGGCACGTCGGATACAGTTATAACGTCTAGGTCGAGTTTGGGGTGTTACATTTAGTGGTATCAGAACCAAGTTGCAACAACTCGGCTGTGGAATGGGTTTACAGAAACAACGATTTTGAAAAACAAGATTTTTACAAAAACTCAATTTCTGAAAGTTAGAAGGTGGCATTCCAAATCTCCAGCCCAAGTCTGTAAGTAATTCTAAACTTTTCTGAATATATACTCTGAATTATCTGTCTGTACTGAAACCCTTCCAGAAAACTCTAGATGGAATACTGCTGAAACCCTAGAAAAGCTTGCTAAAAGACTGAAACTGTAGCTAGACATTGATTTTACGAAAACCAATTCTGAATTACTGTTTGAATCATAAAACATCTGTAATAATCACTGGAATGCTGAAATGAATGCATAAAATTCGTAATCAGATAATACGATATGAGTACGCGAGCAGCTCGAGGTAGAGGCCGTGGACGAGGCCGAGGAAGAGCCCGAGCGGGATCTTTATCTGCGGGACATATGCCAGCGGCAGAAGCACCGGTACCATCAGCAACAGAAGTAGAATCACACGATCGTGGTGCCGGGGATGATGCCCTGTCGCAGGCAATGATTCGAGTTCTAGAAAGGGTTGCCGGGGCAAGTTCGGGCAACAGAATTTGGGGATCGATTTCTGAACGACTCCGGGCTAACGGAGCGGAGATCTTTAGGGGCATATCTGGTGTAGCCCCGAATATGGCAGAATATTGGTTGGAGGCCACAGAACGGATTATGGATGATTTAGACTGTTCCGTGGAGCAGAAACTGAAGGGAGCTGTATCGTTGCTGCGGGATGACGCTTACCACCTAACATCCCTTACCCGAGATTGTTGCCAAAATCGAGCACGAGGCATTACTAAACTTAATCTATCACTTAAATAATTTTAAGATCTTTATTTAAACTTTTCGGAATATGCTGTTATTCTGCGTTGTAGTCGATTAAAAATTCATATCTTGAGTTTCGAAACTCAAAATTTAGATCCGTAAATTTTTCCTGAAACTAGACTCATATATCTATCCACTAATTTTTTTCTAGAATTTTTGACTTAGCCAATTAGTACAGTTTATTAGTTAAAGTTACCCCTGTTTCAGAATTCGACTGCACTGACCTCTACTTACTACGAACCACTTTTCTCCCTATACAAAATTAATATAACTATACCGTTTGTTTCTATTAAAACTAGATTCAATAAGGATTCTAACCATATAAATTACACCACCTAATTACTTTTGTACAATTTATGGTGAATTTCCAAAGTTGAAACAGGGGATCTAGAAATTTCTCTGACCCTGTTTCACTAAAACTCAGATATCTCATAAAATATAATTTCTTTACCTGTTTTGCTTATTCCATAAGAAAATAGACATAATAGGATTTAATTTCATATATTATTCATCTTAAAAATATGTTTATACAATTTTTAGTGATTTTTCAAAGTCACGTCATTTCTGTTGTTTGAATCTGTTTTTAGGTTACTTTCACATTTTTCATAACTTTCATGTGATAACCACCATTCAATCATACATATTAATAAACATGCATATCATCGGCTATTTTTATTAGCTAATCTCTAGCAAGTATTTATACATCGTTCATTTTTCATATTATACTAAAAGTAACTAAGTTTCTATACATGCCATACACAAAACAAAACGTCTAATTATACCGAGTTATTTCTTTGATAGTGTGATCGGCCTCCGACGTTTCCTTCGATCCCGAGTAGCTAGATAAGTACTATAAGAAGAAGAAAATAAAGAGATTAAGCACTAGGCTTAGTAAGCTTACAAGTAATTAAATCATAACATTCAACATAATGGATAATTATGCATAATATCATCTAACATCATAAATTTCTTTACTTCTCAATTTCTATCTTCTTCTTTATTTCCTTACCTTCTTTCTTATCGACCTTTTCTTTTCATAAATATAATCTACTTTTCCTTTGCTATTAATTCACTGTAATCTAACTCGTATCCCGACCCGTTGAACCACTCGGAATACTAAGGATATTAGGTCGCTTTCGTCTATCAATATCTCGCCAATGCCATGTCTTCGACATGGACTTACATGAATTATTCTGTCTCCAATGCCATATATATAATATGGGCTTACATGGCTCATTCCTGTCTCCAAAGCCATATATCGATATGGACTTACATGGCTCATTTCTATCTCGTCTGTCATCACAACCCCAATATCCTAACATTCCTAAGGTTCAAACGGGGCTTCCTAATACTTTTTTCTCTGTCACTTAGCCTTTAATTCGACTTTAAATATTCTCATAAAATAAGTATATAAATGCTGGAAATTGACAATAATAATGTAAAATAAAAGAATATTGCATTTATTTCATGTAAACTTACCTCGATACAAAATGTGACTAAACTTTACAATTTAGTCCTTTACTTTTCTTTTCCCGATCTACTCTCGAATTTCGTTCTTCTTGATCTATAATAGCAAATTTAACTTATTTAATATCAAAATTTATCAAAACAGTCCTTTACTCAAACTTTGCAGAAATTACATTTTGCCCCTAAACTTTTGCATATTTACACTTTTGCCCCAAAGCTCATAAATTAAACTTCAGCCTATTTTCTTATGTTTTATGACATGCTGGTTATTTTCCCTTCTATGGCAGCATCAAATTCATACTCTAACATGCACTTATGACTATTAGGTATTTTTACTGGAGATTAAGTCCTTTACTCGTTTTTGCTTAAAACTGAGTAGTACAAGTTGTCTAACATAATTTAAGACCTCATATTCTATCCCTAAACATCAAAATAAACACTTTTCACCTATGGGTATTTTTCCAAATATGAAATCTAACTTAAATTATTGCTAGCATAAGCTTTATCGAGAGCTAGGGACTAAAACGCGTAAAGAACATTAAAAGCGGGGCTTGAAATCACTTACTATGGAGCTTGAAAGCTTGAAACAAACCCTAGCTATGGAGAACCCTTGAATTTTCGTCCTAATGAAGAAGATGGACAAAAATTGGCTTTAATTTTGTTTTTAATTCATTTTAATAACTAAATGACCAAAATGCCCTTACTACTAAACTTTCCAAAAATTCCTTCCATGTCCTAATTTTGTCCATGAACTTAAAATTGGTCAAATTGCTATTTAAGACCTCCTAATTAATATTTCAATTCAATTTCATACTAAAAACTTCTAGAATGCAAATTTTGCAACTTATTCGATTTAGTCCCTACTTTCAATTTAAACACTTTAGGCATAGAATTTCATCACGAAATTTTCACACAATCATGCAATTATATCATGAACCTCAAAATAATAATAAAATAAAATTTTCTACCTCGGATTTGTGGTTTCGCAACCACTATTCCGTTTAGGCCCTATTTCGGGATGTTACATTTCTCCCCCTTTAGGGATTTTCGTCCCAGAAAATCTTACTCGTGAAAAGATTTGGGTCTTGTTTTGCATAGCCTCTTGGGTTCCCATGTAGCCTCGTCTACCCCATGCCTATTCCATAGTACTTTCACAAGTACAATACTCTTGTTCCTTAATTGCTTTACCTTTCGAGCTAGAATCTTTCTTTGGTTCTTCACCGTAAGTCATGTCGGGTGAATCTCAACCTCTCTCGAGAAATTACATGTGACGGATCCGAACGATAACGACGTAGCATAGACACATGAAATACATTATGAATCTTCTCTAACTCAATCGGCAAGGCTAATCGATATGCTAATGGTCCGACTCTCTCAATCACTTCAAACGGTCCTATAAAGCGTGGACTTAGTTTGCCTTTCTTGCCAAATCGAGAACTTTCTTCCACGGGGATACTTTCAAAAAACTTTGTCACCAACTTGATACTCAATCCCTTTTCTCTTCAAATCTACGACTTTTGTCCGCATCGAGGTCGCTTTTAAGCAATCTCGATGATTTTTACTTTCTCTTCTGTTTCCTTAACTAGATCAAACCTCAAATCTGATTTTCCTTAAGCTCCAGTCAATACAAAGGTGTGCGACATTTACGTCCATACAAAGCTTCATAAGGTGCCATCTTCAAACTCGATTGATAACTATTATTGTAGGCAAACTCTACTAATGGTAAATATTTTTCCCAACTGCCTTGAAATTCCAATGCACAACATCTAAGCATATCTTCAAGTACTGAATAACTCTCGATCGACGACCGTCGGTTTGAGGATGGAAAAATTTGTACTAAAACTCAACTTCGTACCTAAAGCCTCTTGTAACTTCTTCAGAACCGTGAAGTAAATCTTGGATCTCATGCGAAATGATCGATAATGGCACTCCATGTAGTCTAACTATTTCTGAAATATATAACTCAGCCAACTTGTCAAGTGAGTAATCCATACGGATTGGGATAAAATGAGCCGACTTAGTTAGCTTATCAATCACAACCCATATTGCATCTTTCTTTTTCAGTGTTAACGGCAACCCTGTCACAAAATCCATAGTAACTCTGTCCCATTTCCATTCCGGAACTAGCACAGGTTGCAATAATCCTGAGGGTACCTGATGTTCGGCCTTTACCTGTTGACAAATCAAGCATCTAGAAACAAACTCTGAAATGTCTCTTTTCATTCCTACCCACCAATACAATTTCTTCAAATCGTTATACATTTTTGTACTGCCTGGATGAATAGATAAAGAAGCGCTATGTGCTTCTGTAAAATCTTTCGAATAAGCTCATCATTCTTTGATACACAAATTACGTCTCTAAACATCAAACGACCATCGAACCAATCAGAAAATCGATTCTATGCCCGACTCGCATTGAACTCTTTTAGCTTGTAACTCATTATCATCTTTTTGAGCTTCACAAATCTCTTCAAGAAATACCGGTTTAGCTTTAAATTCAGCTAAAATAGAACCATCATTTGACATGGCTAAATTGGTATTCAAAGCTCGCAATGTAAATAAAAGTTTCTGCTTAGAGCGTCAAAGAACTACATTTGCCTTACAGGTGATAATCAATCACTAACTCGTAATCTTTAAGCAATTCCAACCATCTTCTTTGCCTCAAATTCAATTCTTTTGAGTCATCAAGTATTTCAAGCTTTTATGATCGGTAAATATTGGCACCTTTCACCATACAAATGATGTCTCCAAATCTTCAACATAAAAATAATGGCAACTAGCTCTAAATCATGTGTCGGATAGTTCTTCTCATGTGGTTTTAGTTTGTCTAGAGGCATAAGCAATTACCTTCCTTTCTGCATAAGTACACAACCAAGTCCATTCAAACTTGATATCCTTTCGTAGTAATCTTGTCATTGGGTAGCTATCATGGAAAATCCCTCTACAAATCGTCTATAATATCCGGCAAGACCAAGAAAACTTCTAACTTCGATACATTTTAGGAGGCTTCCAATCCACAATATGAAATCTTGCTTGGATCAACCTTAATACCTTCACTGAGACAATATGTCCAAGAAAACCAACTTCTCGTAACAGAATTCACTTTTCTTTGAACTTGGCATACAACCGATTATCTCTCAGAATCAGAAAGCGTTCTCAAATGCTCTGCATGCTCGGTCTCATCATGAGAATAAATCAAGATATCATCAATGAACACAACTACAAACTTATCCAAGTACGGTCTGAAAATTCGGTTCATTAAGTCCATAAAATGGCAGGAGCATTAGTCAAGCCAAATGGCATCACAAGGAACTCATAATGACCATACCTAGTCCGGAAGCGAGTCTTGGGACATCCGACTCTTTTAACTCGCATGGCCCGATAGTATCCGGATCTCAAATCTATCTTGGAGAATCTGAGTAGCTCCCTTCAATTGATCAAACAAATCATCAATTCTAGGCAATGGATACTTTTTCTTTCTTTGTTACCTTGTTAAGTTGCCGATAATCTATGCACAACCGCATCGTTCGTCTTTTTTTCACAAATAGCTTTGGTGCACCCCATGGTGAACTACTGGGTCTTACAAATCCTTTATCATTAATTTCATGAATCGAGCTTTCAATTCTTTCAATTCCAACGGAGCCATTCTATAAGGAGCAATAGAAATGGGCGTGGTACACGGAATCAACTCAATACCAAACTCAACTTCTCTAACAGAGGAGGCACTGGTAGTTCTTAGGAAACACATCGGAAACTCACATACCACGTGCATCGACTCAATTTTCAATTGCGGGTTTTTAGTGTTCAACACAAAAGCAAGATAAGCTTCATACCCTTTTCTCAAACATTTACGAAAGCGGACATAATGAAATTATGGGAAATGAACTATCGACTCTTAGAATTAACGAGAAGAATTTCACCATTTTCACACTTCAACTCAATGAATTTCTTTCTACAATTCACTATCACATCATGTGTAGTCAGCCAATCCATACCAAGAATCACATCAAACTCATCAAATGGCAATAGCATGAGATCGGTAGGAAAAACAATAACCTCTAATCATCAAAGGACAATTTCTACATACTTTATCTACTAATACATGCTTGCCTAATGGGTTCGATACTTTGATCACAAATTCTGTAGATTCTATAGGCATACTTATACTAGACATCAATTTCATACAAACATAAGAATGAGTCGAACCGGATCAATGAGCCATGACATTAATATTATGTAGAGAAAATGTACCCATAATCACATCGGGGAGGATGCCTCTTGGCGTGCACGAATAGCATAAGTCCTTGTGGGGGCTCTAGCATCCGGTCTCACAGTCGAATCTCTAGAGGTACCCTCTGTTACTGCTTCTACTCTCGGTTGCCTCGGTGGTCCGCCTCTAGTAGGAGCATTTCCGGATCTAGCACTCTGTATTACTTCTCGGCTAGCCATACGGACATTCTAGTACAAAATGATCCGGAGCACCACATTTATAGCAAACATTTTTGCTCGCCCGACAAGGACCATAATGAAGTCTACCACACTGTGGACACTGATCGATCTACCCTGCTCGACATTACCTACACTCGCAATCGAGGTGGTGCGAGCCTTCGGATCTTTAAATCTGCTACCTCTATTCTCGACTAGCTTGCCCCTGCCGAAAAGCTAGATCTCGGTAGAAAACTCTTTGGGCCTCTTGGATGTAGCACTGAAATGACCTACTCATCTGTCTCTTCTTTGTATCTTGTGTCTCTGTCTCAACTTTACCTTTTCTTTTTAACAACTCTCTCTGCCTTACAGGCTCTCTCAACTAAAATAACGAGCTCTTTTATTTCTAGAACACCCTTGTGAGTCGTATATCATCATTTAACCCATCCTCAAACCTTTTACACATGATAGCCTCTGTGGACACACATTCTTGAGCATATTTCTGAGCACGACAAATTCACGCTCATAATCGGCCTTTGTCATATTGCCTTGTTTCAATTCCAGAATTCTTTTCTCTTACGGTCAATAAACCTCTAAGCGATGTACTTTTACGAAATTCCTCTGAAAGAAATCCCAAGTGACCCTCTCCTTTGGTACAACCGATATAAGTGTCTTCCACCAGTAGTAGGTGAGTCTCTAAGAAGTGATACTACACATTTCATACATTCCTCGGGTGTACAAGATAGTTCGTCAAAGACTCGATAGTATTTTCTAACTAAAATTCGCTCTTTCTGCATCATCATCTTTTGTCGCTCCAAACTCTTACGCCCCTTGTTTCTGATTCTATCAATGGTGGCTTTTCTCTTATCATTGTACTGTGATTGGGAAGCTTGAGCTACATGGGTAGCCTGAGAATCATAAGGGGTGGAGGTCTAATCTGCCGGATTCGCATGCGAATGAACTCGGCAAACCAATCATTCAAAGCTTGGAAGAGAGCTTCTCGAGCCACTCCTCCACGATCAACGGTTTCTTGGCCTATTCTCCGATGTATTTGCCCTTCGCGGGAGCGCTGAGCGCGATTACTTTCTACATCATCATCACCAGCTCGCTCGGGATCCATTAATATAAAACAAAATATTTAAAATCGTCGTGAGTCGTCACACTATCAAAATACTGGTATGGCATGTATAGCTAGAATTTTACTCACACTAAGCATTAGAGAACCGACTAAACCTGCTCGATACCAATAAATGTAACACCCCTTACCCGAGATTGTTGCCAAAATCGAGCACGAGGCATTACTAAACTTAATCTATCACTTAAATAATTTTAAGATCTTTATTTAAACTTTTCGGAATATGCTGTTATTCTGCATTGTAGTCGCTTAAAAATTCATATCTTGAGTTTCGAAACTCAAAATTTAGATCCGTAAACTTTTCCTGAAACTAGACTCATATATATATCCACTAATTTTTTTCTAGAATTTTTGACTTAGCCAATTAGTACAGTTTATTAGTTAAAGTTACCCCTGTTTCAGAATTCGACTGCACTGACCTCTACTTACTACGAACCACTTTTCTCCCTATACAAAATTAATATAACTATACAGTTTGTTTCTATTAAAATTAGATTCAATAAGGATTCTAACCATATAAATTACACCACCTAATTACCTTTTTACAATTTATGGTGAATTTCCAAAGTTGAAACAGGGGATCTAGAAATTTCTCTGACCCTGTTTCACTAAAACTCAGATATCTCATAAAATATAATTTCTTTACCTGTTTTGCTTATTCCATAAGAAAATAGACATAATAGGATTTAATTTCATATATTATTCATCTCAAAAATATGTTTATACAATTTTTAGTGATTTTTCAAAGTCACGTCATTTCTATTGTTTGAATCTGTTTTTAGGTTACTTTCACATTTTTCATAACTTTCATGTGATAACCACCATTCAATCATACATATTAATAAACATGCATATCATCGGCTATTTTTATTAGCTAATCTCTAGCAAGTATTTATACATCGTTCATTTTTCATATTATACTAAAAGTAACTAAGTTTCTATACATGCCATACACAAAACAAAACGTCTAATTATACCGAGTTATTTCTTTGATAGTGTGATCGGCCTCACGCGTTTCCTTCGATCCCCGAGTAGCTAGATAAGTACTATAAGAAGAAGAAAATAAAGAGATTAAGCACTAGGCTTAGTAAGCTTACAAGTAATTAAATCACAACATTCAACATAATGGATAATTATGCATAATATCATCTAACATCATAAATTTCTTTACTTCTCAATTTCTATCTTCTTCTTTATTTCCTTACCTTCTTTCTTATCGACCTTTTCTTTTCATAAATATAATCTACTTTTCCTTTGCTGTTAATTCATTGTAATCTAACTCGTATCGACCCGTTGAACCACTCGGAATACTAAGGATATTAGGGTCGTTTTCGTCTATCAATATCCGCCAATGCCATGTCTTCGACATGGACTTACATGAATTATTCTGTCTCCAATGCCATATATATAATATGGGCTTACATGGCTCATTCTGTCTCCAAAGCCATATATCGATATGGACTTACATGGCTCATTTCTATCTGTCTGTCTCACAACCCCAATATCCTAACATTCCTAAGGTTCAAGCGGGGCTTCCTAATACTTTTTTCTCTGTCACTTCGCTTTAATTCGACTTTAAATATTCTCATAAAATAAGTATATAAATGCTGGAAATTGACAATAATAATGTAAAATAAAAGAATATTGCATTTATTTACTGTAAACTTACCTCGATACAAAATGTGACTAAACTTTACAATTTAGTCCTTTACTTTTTCTTTTCCCGATCTACTCTCGAATTTCGCTCTTCTTGATCTATAATAGCAAATTTAACTTATTTAATATCAAAATTTATCAAAACAGTCCTTTACTCAAACTTTGCAGAAATTACATTTTTGCCCCTAAACTTTTGCATATTTACACTTTTGCCCCAAAGCTCATAAATTAAACTTCAGCCTATTTTCTTATGTTTTATGACATGCTGGTTATTTTTCCTTCTATGGCAGCATCAAATTCATACCCTAACATGCACTTATGACTATTAGGTATTTTTACCGATTAAGTCCTTTTACTCGTTTTTGCTTAAAACCGAGTAGTACAAGTTGTCTAACATAATTTAAGACCTCATATTCTATCATAAAACATCAAAATAAACACTTTTCACCTATGGGTATTTTTCCAAATATGAACTCTAACTTAAATTATTGCTAGCATAAGCTTTATCGAGCTCTGGGACTCAAAGCGTAAAGAACATTAAAAGCGGGGCTTGAAATCACTTACTATGGAGCTTGAAAGCTTGAAACAAACCCTAGCTATGGAGAACCCTTGAATTTTCGTCCTAATGAAGAAGATGGACAAAAATTGGCTTTTAATTTTGTTTTTAATTCATTTTAATAACTAAATGACCAAAATGCCCTTACTACTAAACTTTCCAAAAATTCCTTCCATGTCCTAATTTTGTCCATGAACTTAAAATTGGTCAAATTGCTATTTAAGACCTCCTGATTAATATTTCAATTCAATTTCATACTAAAAACTTCTAGAATGCAAATTTTGCAACTTATTCGATTTAGTCCCTACTTTCAATTTAAACACTTTAGGCATAGAATTTCATCACGAAATTTTCACACAATCATGCAATTATATCATGAACCTCAAAATAATAATAAAATAAAATTTTCTACCTCAGATTTGTGGTTTCGCAACCACTATTCCGTTTAGGCCCTATTTCGGGATGTTACAGGCTCACCGTGAGGGATGGAACCCCAGCTGACAGGGTCACTTGGGAACTGTTTAAAACGGCCTTTAAGGGGAAGTATGTTGGGGCAAGCTATGTGGATGCCCGTAGGAAAGAATTCCTGAATCTGGTCCAAGGAGGCAAAACTGTTGCTGAGTACGAGGCTGAGTTTATGAGGCTGAGTAGGTATGCTGTGGGAATAGTTGCTACGGAGTATGAACGTAGCGTTCGCTTTGAGGATGGACTCAGAGATGACCTTAAAAATGATTGTTGCGCATGACGGAGCATGATTTGTGATTACAGTGGAAAAAGCTAAGATAGTGAGGAGGTAAAGCGTCTCGAGAGGCGTAACCGTGAGAAAGATCGAAACCATTTTCAGAGGGATTCTGGACCTTCGGGTGGAGCGAGCAAGAATGTCAAAAGGGAAAGAGTGGAAGAGCCAGTTCGAGCCGTTTCGACGAATGTGGTTAGACCGCCAATTTGTGGGAACTGTGGTAAGGTACACCTGGGTGAATGTAGGAAACGCGGTGCTTGTTTTCGATGTAGATCTATGGAGCCTGAGTTAAGGATCGTTCGCCGAGTGATCGGAGTTCAAGTTGCAGAATAGAGGGTTGCTCAACCAGCGAGAGGTGGACCACAACCACTGAGAGACGTGGACAAGGTAGGGGCGAAAATGGAAATGAAAATGGTCGAGGTCAAGGGGTGCACGGCAAGGAGCCGAAATCTTTGAGGCTCGGCACAGCAGCGTTGGTGTATGCGACTTATTATCGTCGAGAGGAGGCGCGCTTTTGATGTCATAAGCGCACGTTTTTGGTTTCTAATATGCCGTATACTGCCTTGGTGGATATTGGATCTACTCATTCTTATGTTGCGTGTGCCATATCTGGGTCATTGAGAGCGCATTCTGAGAAGATAGTGAGTGGGGTATCGGTGCTAAGTCCCTTTGGTCACTCGGTTAGGGTAGACAAGCTGTATAAGGATGTACCCTTGGAAACTCAAGGTGGGATCTTTCCTGGCGATCTAATGGAGTTGCCATTTGGAGAGTTTGATCTCATTCTGGGAATGGACTAGCTTGTTAAGCATAAGGTGACTTTGGACTGTGCTGCTAAGCGAATGGTGCTAAAGACCAAGGAAGGTGATGAGGTTATGATGATAGGTGAGCGAGGGGACTATTTGTCTAACGTGATATCGGCCTTGAGGGCCGAAAAGTGGATTCGAAAAGGATGTGAGGCTTATTTGGCATTTTTAAGTCAAACAGATGAAGAGGGGCTGGCAGTGGATAAAGTTAGAACTGTAAAAGAGTTCCAAGATGTTTTTCCGGAGGAGCTTCCGGGATTACCTCCAAACCGAGAAGTCAAATTTGGAATCGACCTGTTGCCTGGGACAGCACCAGTGTCCATTGCGCCATATAGGATGGCACCGAAGGAGTTGGTAGAGTTAAAAGCGCAAATTCAAGAGTTGTTGGATAGGGGCTTTATTAGGCCAAGTGTGTCTCCATGGGGAGCACCGGTGCTGTTCGTGAAGAAGAAGGATGGGATGATGCGCATGTGCATTGATTATCGTCAGTTGAATAAACTGACGATTAAGAATAAGTACCCTCTGCCAAGGATTGACGATTTGTTCAACCAGCTTAAAGGAGCTTCTGTCTTTTCCAAGATCGATCTTCGATCTGGATATCATCAGTTAAGGGTCAAGGAGGCAGATATTCATAAGACAGCATTCAGGACTCGTTATGGTCATTACGAGTTTTTGGTTATGCCATTTAGACTGACGAATGCTCTTGCAGCATTTATGGATCTGATGAATCGTGTGTTTCAACCATTTCTGGATCGGTTCGTGGTCATCTTTATTGACGATATTCTGGTATATTCTGAGACTGAAGCAAAACATGATGAGCATCTCCGCACTGTGTTGCAAGTGTTAAGGGAGAAGGAACTTTATGCGAAGTTCAGCAAGTGTGAGTTCTGGTTGAGGGAGGTAACCTTTTTGGGGCATGTGGTCTCTGCAGAGGGGATTAAAGTGGATCCTCGAAAGATTGAAGCAATTTTGGAATGGAAGCCACCTAGGTCGGTGTCAGAAATTTAAAGTTTCCTAGGGTTGGCAGGTTACTACAGAAGGTTTGTGGAAGGTTTTTCTGTAATGGCAGCACTTCTGACAAAACTCATAAGGAAAGGAGTACCGTTTGTATGGACCGAGAAGCAGCAAGAAGCTTTTGAGAGGTTGAAAAAAGTTCTGACTGAAGCACCTGTGTTAATTCAGCCAGAGTCTGGGAAGGATTTTATTGTGTACAGTGATGCATCACATGTAGGTTTGGGTTGTGTGTTAATGCAAGAGGGTAAGGTGGTTGCTTATGCGTCTCGACAACTTAAGCCTCACAAAGGGAACTACCCTACTCATGATTTGGAGTTGGCAGCAGTGATCTTTGCGCTTAAGATTTGGAGACACTACTTGTATGGGGACAGGTGTATCATATACACAGATCATAAGAGTCTTAAGTACTTGTTGACTCAAAAGGAGCTAAACCTTAGGCAAAGGAGATGGATCGAGTTGCTTAAGGATTATGACTGTTCGATCGAATACCACCCAGGCAAGGCTAATATGGTAGCCGATGCTCTAAGTCATAGAGTTGTATCTGATCTGAGAGTAATGTTTGCTCGTCTAAGTCTGTTTGATGATGGAAGTCTGTTGGCTGAATTACAAGTAAGGCCAACTTGGGTGGATCAGATTCAAGAGAAGCAGTTGAAGGATGAGTCTTTGGTCGCTCGTTTTCAACAAGTTAAGGAAGGGGGAACTTCTGAGTTTGGGATAAATGATGAAGGGGTTCTGTGTTTTCGAGGTAGAATTTGTGTACCGAAGGACTCTGACTTGAGACAGTCAATTTTGAGGGAAGCTCATGGGGGACTGTGTGCCATGCATCCTGGAGGGAATAAGTTGTACCATGACTTGCGAGAACTGTATTGGTGGCCTGGACTTAAACGCAAAGTAATAGAATTTGTGGGGAAATGTCTGACATGCCAGCAAGTGAAAGCTGAGCATCAATTACCTTCTGGATTATTGCAACCAGTAAAAATACCACTTTGGAAGTGGGAAAGGGTAACCATGGACTTTGTGAGTGGGCTACCCTTGACACCATCGAAGAAAGACTCGATATGGGTGATTGTGGATAGGTTGACTAAGTCGGCTCATTTCATACTGTTCGCACTGACTTTTCACTGCAGAAGTTAGCCAAGTTGTATGTGGCAGAAATTGTACGACTTCATGGAGTTCCAGTTTCGATTATCTCTGATTGAGATCCTAGATTTACATCTCGGTTTAGGCAAAAGTTGCATGAGGCGTTGGGAACGCGGTTGAACTTTAGTACAGCTTTCCATCCCCAAACTGATGGTCAGTCAGAAAGGGTTATTCAGATTCTGGAAGATATGTTGAGGGGATGTGTGATTGATTTCTGAGGAAGTTGGGAGGACTACTTGCCTTTGGCAGAGTTTGCGTACAACAATAGTTATCAGTCGAGCATTCGAATGGCACCTTATGAAGCACTGTATGGGCGTAGGTGTCGAACACCTAGTTGTTGGACTGAACTGGGAGAGCGACAAGTTCTTGGACCTAAGTTGGTGGCAGATACTGAGGATAAGGTCAAGTTGATTAGAGATCGGTTAAAGGAAGCGTCTGATAGGCAAAAGTAGTATGCAGATCTAAAGCGTAAGGAGATTGAATACTCAGTGGGCGATATGGTCTTCTTGAAGGTTTCTCCTTGGAAGAAGATACTAAGGTTTGGTAAGAAGGGCAAGTTGAGTCCGCAGTTCATTGGGCCTTATCGGGTTTTGAAGCGAGTAGGCCCAGTGGCTTATCAGTTAGAATTGCCTCCAGAGTTAGATAGGATTCACGATGTTTTTCACGTCTCCATGTTAAGGCGTTATCGTTCTGACCCTACTTATGTCGTGCCGATTGCAGAAATTGAGGTGCGAACTGATTTAACCTTTGAGGAGGAGCCTGTGCAAATATTGGATCGAGACGTTAAGGTTCTGAGGAGGAAATTCATCCTGTTAGTGAAATTGCTTTGGTGTAATCATGGCAGAGAGGAAGCTACTTGGGAGCCAGAGGAGGCAATGCAGCAACAATACCCTCATCTGTTCGGATCAGGTAAATTTCGAGGATGAAATTTCTTTAAGGAGGGTAAAGTTGTAATGCCCCAATTTTCGGGAACTTTGAAAAAAAAGCTGTAAAATTTAAAATTCTGTGTTTTGGTTGTTGGGGGTAGGTTTAATCATGTTGGTGGGTCTCTAGAAGGCCCAAGCTTAGGATAAAACCCAGTAGTTTTAATTAATTTTAATTCTATAAGAGAAAGGGGTTCTGATAAATTGGGCTTTTAGGAATTATTTGTGAAAAATGGATCACAAGGAAGCATGTGGTAAAGTGGCTAAGTGACGCCACTGGGAAGGTTGTTAGTGGCATGTGGAAGCTTGGGAGGACCCAGGTTCAAGTCACATTGATAGCAAAACAAGGGATTAATTTTTATGAACAGAAAAGGTAAGTAATAGAAATGAAGTGAAAGACTGTTAACAAGAGTTTGAGTTGCTCAGGAGATAGAGCAAGGAGGGGATAAGGGAGAGAGATTAGGAGCTGATTAGGGAGAGATGTGTTGGCTGAATGTTGGACTCTTGAAGAGCAAGAAGTGGCTGGCCAAGGGATTCTTTAAGGGGGCAAATTCGGCTAGGTTAAGGAGCTAGTATAAATTCGGCACTTAGGGCAGTTGGTGCCGTTTCCTGACCTTTCTCCTCATCATTTCTTTTCTCCTCTCCTCATCAACCTTTTTCTTTGTCTCCTTTCCTCCATTGCCAAACCTACCTACCTTATTGTTCATCTCTATTTTTCCCTTCAACCGTTTCAAAACCTTCATAGCCTTTGGCCATAAAAAGCCGAAATCCTGAAAGCTTGTTTCTTTTTGTGCCGATTCCTTATAACCAAAACCACATCTCTGTTCTCCATCATTTGAGGCCGATTCATAGCCCTCTAAAAACCCCAAGTTCTGACGACAAGAGCATTGCAAAACCCTCTCATTCTACCTTTCTAAACACAGGTTGTAAAAACCGAAAACCTCACATTCAAAGGGACTTGGCCGAATACTGAGATCCCTGAAGGCTTGACTTTCGTCATCATCTGAGGGCTTAGATCTACTTCGGGTTCGTGTGGGAACTCATTGGAACCTTTGTCTATGTAATCGGTGGTAAGTCTTCCCCAAAACTTAGTCTTCTTTCGTATTTTAGAAAAAAACCGAAATCCCTGAATGTTAGGGAGGCTGTCGATTTAGACTTGTAACTCTTAAGGGACGTGATAACTATTTTATTTTGGTAATAGCGTGATCTAGAAGCGGTTGATCAAGGGCTTAGACAAGTGGAACGATCAGATCTTTGGAGTTAACTATCTCTCGGCATCAAGGTAAGGGCAATAGGGGTTTTAAGCATGTTTGGCCGAATATGGTAAGGGACTAAGTACTTGGTGTCATTTTGGTATTTAGAGTAATATTTCAGTGATTCAATTGTAGGCAGTTCGTGTGTAGATCTCGACGAGGAAATCACAAAACAGGTGTGTAACTTGCACCATTCTGTAGACTAGATTAGCAAAAGCCGAAAAGCTGAAATACTAAAAAGTCGGTATTTTGGGAACTTACGAGTGTGCGAATGCTCGTAAGATGAATGGGTAATAATTCTGGTAAACTGTGATGGTAAGACTGCAAAGTGCACCACTTCGTGCGTTTTGACATTATTGGGCTTAATGGGCCAAAAGTCGATTAATGGGCCAACGAGCCCAAATCGGTAAGTATGTACGGTAAGTGTTCTGATAGTTCGTAATTAGATAGGATATGCATGGAAACCCTAAAAGTAGCAAATTACTATAATACCCCTATGTATGTAAAATTACCATCATACCCCTAGGTGTAAAATGACCTTTATACCCCTAGGGTTAATTATGTCTGAAAAGCATGTTGATGTTATTCTGTATGATGAATGCCATGACTATATATCTATGTTGCATGGGGACATAGGTTATATTATGGAGGAAGCGTCCTGGTGGCTATGCCACAAATTATCTGTTCTGGTGGCTCTGCCACATACATCTGTTCTGGTGGCTCTGCCACGACTATCTGTTTCTGGTGACACTATCACACTATCTGATCTGGCAGCCTTGCTGCATATTTCTGTGGCGTGTAGCGGTTGGGTGGGTCAAGTAATCTCCCCACATGGCGTAAGGTTGGATGGGGGTGTACATGGTTGGATATGGGTTGGGTTTCTACATAAGCATGATATATCTGTTCTGATCTGTTCTGGGCCTACAGGCTATATTCTGAAATCTGTACTGGGCTAAGGCCCACTTATTCTATTTCTGTGGTTTAAACTGATTTAGGCTATGGTTGGGTTAATTTACACACTGAGTTTCCCCAAACTCACCCCTCCATTTTCATCTTTGCAGGTAACCCCCAACCATAGTGGGCTTGGAGCCGTGAGGAATTCGGAGTGGCCACTTGTTTCCGCAAATTCAGTTTCTTTCTGATGAAATGGACGTCTTTTATTTTCGTTTACGGTTTCTTTGGGTTTTAAAGTGTAATAAGGCCGCTTAATTATTTTTTTAGGTTTTGATTTATATTCTATTAGTATAGAAATTATTTATTTTAATTGTCAAAATGGATTAGTCCTAGGGCGCGATTTCCAAAACAATAATTGATTTCAAAATAACTTGATTACAAGTAAAGCTTCTGCTAAGCAAATGATTTTCAAAGAAATTAATCACTTTCCTAAAATGGACTTAATCAAATAGGTTTTCTCAAAAAATATACGCAATGTTGGAGTGTGGCAATGGTAGTGTGCATGTCTAGGATTGGATACGAAGAGAGCTTGGTACTTAAGCAGTCCAATGGACTCACCTCCTCTTTCTCAGTTTCCTACCTGGTGCACAGCTTCCATTCACTCTAATCTACTTAAAAAGGTATCTTTTAAAACATCGACTAAGTTTTCTAAACTAAGTAATACGGAATGTTTTGAACGTTTTGATGTGGCACGTCAGATCCAGTCATAACGTCTAGGCCGAATTTAGGGTGTTACATTTTCCCCAACCTATTTTCTGTGCATTCTTAGATTATTTAATTAGTTAATTAAAAAAATCTTCATTATTTAGGCTAGATAATAAAAAATGTTAATACTAGTACTTTTAGTTCCTTTAGGTTCGACATCTGATCTTGCTAAAACTATACTACGGTTCGATAGGTGCACTTACCTTCATCGTGATAATAGTTAGTTCAAGTACTGTAACACCCCAAACCTGGCCCAGACATTATGACGGAATCCGGCGTGTCACATTGAAGCGTTACTGGAAAAGTCATGTTTTATCTAAAGTCTTTCTTAGTTTTTAAAGAATAACTTCGTTACAGATTAAAGTGAATGGAAGCTGTGCACCAGGTAAGATGCCAGAAAAGAGGAGGTGAGTCAATTAGACTGCTTAAGTGCCCAGCTCTCCGCGGATCCAATCCTAGACATGCACACATCCATTGCCACACTTTAACTGAATGATTGTTCATGGAAAACCAATTCGTTTAAAACCATTTGAAAAGGTTATTAATTTTGAAAACATTTTCGTTGCGGAAGCTTTGCTTTGTTATCACGATATTTTGAAATCAAGTAACCTCTTTAAAACACGCCCAAAAGCTATTCAATTTCAAACAATTAAAACAATATCATATCTAAGCTAACAAAGCATACTAAAAACAACTAAAAATAATTAAAGCGGCCTTATTACAAATTAAAAACCCAAAAATATTAAGGAAATAATCTAAAGTAATAGTAAAGGTATAAATGCTTATTTTAAACAGTCTACATGGCCATTCTGAATCCCTCCAGCTTCAAGTCCACCGATCTAAGGCTCACCTGCAAAAACGGGAATAAGGGGGTGAGTTTGGAAAACTCAGTGTGTAAAGTAAACCCAACTAGAGCCTAAATCGGTTCAAGCTTTATTGGGCCTAAGCCTTATCCAGAAATAGAATTAACTAGGCCTTAGCCTTATTCAGAAATCAGTGTGGCCCCTAAGCCCATTACAGTAACAGAACATATATTATGCATATATGCAGAAACCCAACCCATATCCATCCGTATACACCCCCGTACCAACCTTTCACCATGTGGGGAGACTACTCGACCCACCCATCCGCTACAAGCCACAGAATTTGCAGCATGGCTGCCAGAACAGATATTGTGACAGAGTCACTAGATAAAGATATTGTGGCAGAGCCACCAGAATAGATATTTGTGGCATAGCTACCAAAACAGATATTTGTGGCATAGCCACCAAAACGCTTCCTCCATCAATATAACCCATATCCCATGCAACAGATATATACGTCATGGCATACAACATATAGAATCAGAATATCATGCATTTCAGTCAAAATTAACGCTAGGGGTATAACGGTCATTTTGCACCTAGGGGTATAATGGTAATTTTCATACTTAGGGGTATTCTAGTAAACTTACTATTTAGGGTTTTCATGCATATTACAACCATTAACGCATTAACAGAAACACTTACTGAGCATTTTTACCAAATTAGGCCCGTTGGCCCATCAACCCGATTTCGGTCCATTAAGCCCAAATATACCAAAGTGCACGAAATTGCGCACTCTGCAATCTTACCACTTGAGATTACCAGATTAACAAATAAACTATCTCAAGAGCGCTCGCCCGCTCGCAAGTTCACAAAATTCTGACTTTTCGTCATTTTAGCTTTTCGGCTTTTGCCGATCTAGTCTATAAGTGGGTGTCGTTTACACACCTATTTTTCGATGAAACGTTGACGAGTTCCACACACGAGTTGCCTACAATCAGTTACTAACATGTTAAACTATGAATCTATAACAACTTATATACAAATCCCCTTAGCAATAATCGGCCATTAACACCTTAGGCACTAAAGTTCTTACCTTTGCCGGAATATGGACTAGATCTAAATCTAGTCGTTCCAATTATCCAAGCCCTCGATCAGTAGCCTTTAATCCACACTAGAGCAAAACAAATCGAATAACACCACTAAACCCTTTTACTTTAGTCGACAGGCACCTTTTGCATATAGGGGTTTTCGGCGTTTCTTTAAATTACCAATTAATGGATAGAGAAGGGATTCCGAGAACTTACCAAAGATTTACTTGCCAAAAATTTTCCCAAGTACCTTCTTATTCCAGATTTGTTGTAGATCAAATCCCCAAAATACAAGGAGAGAATAGATCTAGATGTCCAACCAAGTTAGCCTTCAAAGCCCTTCGCTGTACGCCTCCTTGTCCACACTATACCGTTATGACACTACTCCCGATCCACTGTAGATCCAACCACCACACAAGAAGGGAAAAATATAATCAAGGATTCAGTTTCTGCATTACCTCAGTGTAAAAAAGTTTCAGTTTTAAAAAAAAGGATGAGAGGTTCGGTTTCAATGGAGATTCGGCTAACCAGTTTTGTTAAGGGTTTATGAGGGAAAAGAAGAAGAGAAATATGGAGGATTTAGGTTTGGCTAAGGTGATTGAATGGGAGAGTTTTTTTTCTTTATGATTGGTGAAGCAAAGAAGATGGGAAGATGACGATAAAAGAAAGGAGAGGAATGGGTTAATGGCCTCGGCTTAAAGAGCTAAGAGAGCAAGAGAATGAAAGAAGAGAAAATGAGCAAAAAGAACAAAAATATAAATTTGAAATAAAACAAAACAAGAACCGATTCAAAGGGAAACAAGATTGGCCAAATTAAAATACCCCAACTAACCCAAAAAGAAAAAAAAAGAATCATAAAGGCCAAAATAAACGGTACTTATTTGCTCTGGCCAAATGAGTGCATTTCGGCATAGGAATTCTTCCTATATTCCAATTCCATGAATTGCTCCTTGATTTTTGGCCAAATCTGAAGTTTGAATTTCATTCAAACTCCTAACCGGTCAGCAGCATCCTTATCCACTCCTTGCACTGCTTCAGCACGCTGCCAAGAGTCCTGATCAGACCCCAACTCCTTCCTCACGCGTGCAGCAAAAACCCGACTGCCCTTGCACCCTTGCGCCCTCGCTCATGCTGCTGGCCACTGCACCACGCTTCTCCCTTTACTAATATAGGGTCACAATTAATCTTAATCTATTCCTGCTGAAGCCTCGGTTACTTGAGAAATAAAAAGGAAATTTCACCTGCTATACATCTCGAGCCTGCGACCTTCTAAACACACACATACGCTGCTTGCCACTGCACCGAAGTTCCTTTCATGACATAATCCTCTCACAATTAATTTATAACCCTTACCTACTTTAGTTCTGGCCCGCTTTAATAAAAGGAAAAATAAAACAGAATTCACCTTCCCCTGGAATCCAGCCCACATCCTCTCGGCATGCCTAGCACGCTGCTGCCACTGCGCCACAGGCACTCCTTGTGCTGGATTATGCTTGCAACTCCTCTTAACCTTTATTTTAACCGTAACCTAACTACTAAAAAAAACAACCATTTGCACGCACCGTGCCTTGAACCCAGGCACCTCCCACGCCCTCCTAGTGTACTTAGCCACTGGGCCAGGTGCTCCTTTATGCCCAGTTTCTGCCCAACTTATTTTTAAGGCCTTATGCCCAGATTTCCTTAAGAGGCAAAATTTAAGAATGTTGCTAAAGCTATGGGCCGAACCCCGGACTTTTTCCTACACTATAAACCCTTCGTAATTTATTTAATTACTAAACTAAACATACTGAATAATAATCATAATTAAAACATCCAAATTATTCGGGCCGTCTTCTACCCGAACCCAGACCTAAGGCCCAATACTTTCTAGGCCCAATTTTTGGGGCATTACAAGTACGATCATTTATAAATTTTAAAACATATCGCGAGTGACAGTCACTTAGTAATGACCGAACCCTTAAGCTCTTTGTTTCTTTTCTTTCTTACAACATTTAGCCATTTCAAAAGATAAATGCATGGCTTTTTTTCTTATTTTATGTTTTATTATAATAACATATTAATACATCATTTACATTTTAACCTTTATAAATTAATATAAAACTTTATAATGGTTGTCTTCAACCGTCCATGCTATAATTAAATGGCCTAATTGCAACATACATACTTCATATTATAAAGAAAACAACAATTAACACTTACACATTTAACCATCAAATTTTCATTTTACGCGATTAAGCCCTTTTTTTAAATCGGGCACTCAAATGATAAAATTAAAACACGAAAACTTCACAGATATAAATTCACACATAATAAACACAGAAAATATTTTTAAAATATTTTTCTGACTCAGATTCATGGTATCAAAACCACCGTTCCGAATAGGGTCTAAATCAGGTTATTACATACCTTCTAGACCAGTAGGCCCTTTCTGACATATTTTACCCCTATTTATTTAAAAGCCTACTGACTAGAGACAGAGGTTTATTCATATTAAAAACAAAACTTTGCACAGGTGAAGGCTTGAACCCAAGACTTCTCAGACTCCTCCTAGGACACTTATCCACTGAAGCAGACATGCATTTATGTAACACAACCATACTAAAATAAACACTTAAAATTTTTTTGGGGCATTAGAAAATGGGTACTGGACTAATATGAATAGAAACAAACTGCAGGAAGTGCCCAAGAGCATACTAACCGAGCTGACAGATGAGCCTGGGAGCGAGACCTAAAATTTTTTATGTAACTTCAACTAACTATAAAAATTGTATATTTTGATGCCTAGTTAATTGAGATGTTATAAGAACACAAAAAACAAGGCTAACAGGCACCTTAAGCACTCTAAAGATCAGAAAACTGAGAAAACTAAAGTCGATGTTGAACATGGTCACCTCGTGTTACAACATCATGTCCAATAGTAAGAAATTACAAAATATCATATTGATGTCTCGACATCACTCGTCCATGTCGCGACATGGAGGACAGTTTTCAAATATTTCATAACTGTACGATGTATTATGACACCAAACCCTAGTGTCGCAACATTGGCAAATTGATAGAGATGTTATGACATGGAAACCCTGTGTTGCAACATTGCTGCAATTTTCTACGAAGTCAACCTGACCTAATATGCAAGTTCAACGAGTGGGAGCTTCCACCAAGAATATGGCTTGGGTAAAGGGAAAGTACCTATGGGACAAAGGCATCCACCTCCTTTCGATGATTTTGAGGAGGATGATTAATCTTTTTTAGTTTTATTTTTAAAATATTGTATTAATTCTTGGATGATTTTAATTTGATTTTTAATTTTTAGGGGTAGGATTAATAGTAAAGTATTAGTTTTTTTGTGTGCTATTCTAATTTTCTATGTAGGAACCCCATATGGAACAGGCACAATAATTAAAACTTTCAAACGAACAATGGAGGAAGCACCCACCAACAACCAATAGAACTATCACGATCAATCGAGTAACTTCTTTCCTTATCTTTTTAAGTGCTACACATTGAGGACAATGTGTTAGCTAAAGTGTGGGGGGTAACATAAAAAAGTTTCTTTGACTTTTCTTGTCATTTGTGTTCTTGAGGTTGTAGAAATACAAGTGATTTGTTAGGAGCATGTACATAGGCTAATTGTATTCACAATAAATTTGGCATGAGGATAGGTGATTTTAAAATTTTTATTATTAGACTAGTAAGTTCTATATGTTACATAGTAAATGGATATTAAAGTAATTGAATGTACCAGATGATATAGAGAATACAAGGAAACAAGCATGCTAGTATGAATGATAAATTGTTGATTTTTTGGTTGTTTGGTTCATTAGAGTTGTGAATATTGAGATACCTAGAGATGACCTAAGGCATTGTTTGGAATACACCGTGATCAAAAAAGCTAACCCTGTTAGCTTTAGTACCTATTTTTGAGCCAAAAATCACTTCTTGATGAACCTTTATATAAAACCTGAGCCAAAATATAAATTTGTACTTATCCTTTTTCGTTGGTCTTGAATTGCACAACTATAGACGTCTAACCATACGTATTGAGGGCTAAGTAGATAGATTAAGGTAGACTTTGTGAAAATAGAGTTAAATAGGAGGGATTGGTGTGATATAGTAATCATAGGTTAGCCAATATGTGCAAAGAAAATAAAATTTCAAGAATAAAATCAAACCAAGTAGAAAATGCACTTGAAAAGAAAAAGCATTTGTAATTGAGATGTATTAAAAAAAAGGAAAAAATTGTGACAAAGTCACAAAAAGTAGAAATGCTCATTTATTAATGCATAAAAAACTCTTGAGCTAACCATGATTGTTATATTAATGTATGACTTCCTAGGTGGAGAGATAAGGAAGGTAAGAGAAAGAGACATAAGGTGATAAGCGAGAAAGGGTTACTAGGGGGAAGAATAGCGAAGAATTTGATTTGCCAAACTATTTTCATGCTTGAAACTATTTGATGCTTATTTGCCAAACTATTTTCATGCTTGAAACTATTTGATGCTTACTATTCTTGAAATCCATACCTGTCCTCAGCTTCAAAACGTGACAAGCTAAAAAGCCCTATTGATCTAGGTAGACTTATTTAGAATTTGAAATCATACTGAATAATTGCATTTATGACTGTTTGTATTATGCTAGAATAGTCAAATTATTTGTACAATTTATTGATGGGTTCCTACATGTGAAACCCTTAATGTTTGTATACTTTGTAATATACTGAACTTAGGTGTTTGATACCAAAAGTGGTAAGTCAGTTACATCTCATGCAAAGATTATGTGTGAATATGAAACGTCTATTCATGTCCTCCAACGCTAACACTTGTACTATACTTGTTCAAAGGTCATCTTTTTATTTATTGTTTTTATTTGTGTTGTTTGAGGACACGCAATGACTTAAGTGTGGGGGAGTTTGATTTGCCGTAATTTAGTGTAACATATTAAACTAGTTTTTGCACTTTAAGAGCTTGAGCATAAGCATTTTAGTTATATTTTAGCAAAGTTTTGTTAAGTGTAATAAATATTTAATTTGAGTCTCTTATTTACCTTAGGGGCCAATAAGGCCTAAAGGTGAGCTAATAAATGTTGTGAGTGTGTCGAAGACCACTAGAAGGGGTACTAACTCGATACTAGTAGCTAAGTTGCAACACGGAGCATTTGATGTCACAACATAGGGAGCAGAATAAGAAAAGTCCAAGATTGCCTTCGATGTCATAAAACAGCCTAAGAATGTCACGACATACCCTTGAAGATAGCCTGAATATGGGCATACTGCCCTTAATGTCGCGACGCAGGACCTAGTGTGTCGCGACATTACATCTGAACCAAAAATTAATACGAGCAAGGGGCGTATTGGTTCACATAATCCATCTTTAAGTTTGGGAAAGTCAATTGACCTAGGGTTAAGGACGACAACCATTCTAAGTCTATAAATAAGCTTAGCTAAGACATGTTATAGGGACCTTTTTACTTTGTATAATTTTCTCTTTAGATCTAGACTTTACATTTTCTCTGTTCTTAGGTTTTAGACTTCTGTTCTTGTTATTTTCTATTGGGAAGAAATAAGATTTTGGAATTATTCTCAAATTCTGTGGGGATTCTATGCTTAAAATCAATACAATTAGGCTTCCTCTAAATTGTACTCTTGAAACTATTCTTTATTATCATTATTTTGTTCAAGTTTATACAGTTTACTAGATTCATGAAGAACTAATCCTTCTGTGGGAGATTAGCGAGTGGAGGTATGAATAATTAATTGTTTTGCAGGGATTTCTTAACGGATCAATTGTTCAGGAAAGGATGAACCTAAACCCTAGGTCTGACAACCTTAGTTGATACATATTTCTTTATTTGATTTCTTACCTTTCGTTTGTTTAATTTCTTTTTATGTTTTTAACATAATTTATTAAAACTCTTCTTTTAATCTTTCGTACTATAATTTAATTAAAGTATTAATTAGATCTATTTATGTTTGAATTAGAATTAATTTAGTGCTCACCTCCCTTGGGTACAATCCTTGAAGTACTTACCTTCCCCGTTATAACTATATTACAACTTGACCTGTATACTTGAAGATATTGTTTGCTTACATCTTTTGTGTAGGATTTCCACTTTGGATGTTGGTATGTCCTATAACAACCCGGTTTTAGCTAAATTAGAATAGTGGTTTCGGGACCACAAATCTGAGGTTAGAAAATTATTTTAATATTATTTTATGTGTTTACAGCATGTGATTATATATGTGTGAAAATTTCGTGAGCTAATTTTATCATTTAATAGCTCAATTTGAGAAAAAAGACTAAATCCCGTAAAATGCAAAAGTGGCATTCTATATGTTAAAAGTGTCTATTAACTATGAAATTTAAATTTGGAAGTCCTTATGATGAAATTAGACCATTGATAGTGGAATTTGACATAAATGGGCTTAATAACATGAAATTTGGTGGCTTTTAATTAAGGTTAAATTAGTAAAAATGTAAATAAAGATATAATAACTAAAACAAAAGCCATATCATCTTTATTTCTTCATCCCTAGCCGAATAAAAAAAATAAAATTGAGCTTTGGAAGCCATTAGGGTTTGACACATATTGATCTTGATTAAGATATGTTCTTTGCTCAGTTTTTGATGATTTTTACATTTTTGTGATCGTTGCTTTGTGTTCTAGCTAGCCCGTGTCATAATTTTTGAGTTTGTTGGTGATTTTGTGAATTTCCATTGATTAATGCTTGAGTTTTTGAATGATTGATGATGAAATATGAAAGCTTGATGATAGATATTAAAGTTTTGTTAAGTGATTTTAGCTAAAAATGCATTTTTAAGGATTAAATTGTGAAAATTATAAATTGAGGGGTTGAAATGTGAAATAAATGAAAGTTTTGGGCTGCTAGGGGCCTATGTGAAATTTGGCTATGGTGAAATTGGATTAAATTGTGTGAATTTTATGTATTTGTGAAATAGAGACTAAATTGTAAAAATGTATAACTTTATGGGCTAAAGTGTAAAAATACCCAAATATGTGTTTGTGGACTAAATTGAATGATTTGATGAATTAATGAGTTAATTTTGAATGTATATAGATCAAGAATGAAAGAAATCAGATTTAGGTGGGGGAAAATCAAAGATTATTGAATAATCGATCCAGTCCCTCTATTTTGACTACGAGGTAAGTTCATAAGCAAATAAATGTCTTTAAATTGATTTATAAATGCTTATTTGTCATTGAATTGCTATGAATGTTGAACGAGAAAATACGAGCAAGAATCGACGAAGTAATGATATCTGAAAGTCCCGTATGAACCTTAGGAATAGTATAGGATACAAATGTCATGACACTAAGATTACCGAGATGTAATTACATGTAAGACCATGTCTGGGACATTGACATTATATTGTGATTACATATAAGACCATGTTTTGGACATTGGTATTGTTATATGATTTTGTGTAAAACCATGTTTGGGACATTAAGAAAGAATGTGTGAACGAGTTAAGTGACTCAGGTACGTACAATGTAACACCCCTAACCCGTATCCATCGCTGGACTAGGGTTTAGAGGCATTACCGGACATGTCAGAACATTTTATAATCCATTCACAAATATGAATCATATATCATCAATTCATAACAATTCATACACATGTAGTCCCTTTACGAGGTCTTTGAGACCCTAAACATGCTTTAAAGTGGATTCGGGACTAAACCGATCACATATAAAATTTCTCAAATACTTCAAAAATTTTCTAAGTTACAGAAGTTACAAGCCAGTGTGAACAAGCTGTGTGCCTCACCCGGCATTAGACACACCCATGTGTCTAGGCCGTGTCATATCAGGGCATACATACTGACTTATCCACACTGCCGGAGACATGCCCGTGTGCCTTGGCCATAATCGAAACTGACTTGGGTCACTAGAAACACAAAAATTTATATACTTCTTCATACCCATTTTTCCTTAAATTCGTGCAAAACCGGTTAAATTCTTGTCGAAAAATAATTAAATATTATAAAATAATTAAGTTGTGTTAAAAATATGCACATGGTGAATTTTAGTTAATTTTATACTTAATTTTGATTAATTTTGACTATTTTCAACAGATTCGCACAAAGGGCAAAAATTGGCTCGACTGACACTGTTAAAAGCACAAAACCGAGAAGCAATTTGAAGTATCAAGGCACATTAATTTCCAGCCTAAGACAGTCTAGAAATGTGCATTAATTCATAATTTAATTAATTTTAATTTATTCCCCATTTAATTTGGGTTATATAAATTATTTTTAATTAATTATGGAGAAAGGGTCCAGTTGAACTGCACTGGTCGAACCATATTGAGTGAACCAAACCAGCCACTAATTGGGCAACCCAGAACAGTCCATATGCTAACCAAAATCAGCATTTTAGCTGATTAAATATGCTTGCAAAAAGGCCCTTGAAAGACTTCCAAATTGCATTCAAACCTCACCTTTAATTGTGGCTTTGTAGATTTGCCCCAGGCTATTTTTAGCAAAGTTGAAAATCTCAACTTTTGCCAAGTAGATGGCCAGCCATAGGGGCCCTCTTTGGCTGCTGGAATTTTCTATTTTTATCAGCCACAATCAGCTATAAAAGCCACCCCTTGCTGATTATTCAAACCATCCCTCAATCCCACAACATTCTCTCATTCTCTCTTCTCCTCTCTCACTTTTCTCTCCATTTTTTCCATCCCATTTCCCTTTTTCTTCAAGTGCCAATTTTTCTCTTGGAAAGGAGGATCTAATTAGCCATTTTGAAGCAGAAATTAGGTGTTCATAAGCCACCTTGATAGCTGAGGGCAACGAAGAACAAAGAATGGAGCAATAAATCAAGCCACGGATAAACACCGGATTTGCTTCTTGTTCCCTATCTCTTTAATTTTTGTTCTTGTTTTGACGAACATGTTTATGAATATTTATGCTATTGAAATGGTTATTTTAATCAAGTTAGCTTAAATTAAGTTTGTGTTGGTTTGATTATATTCTGCCTGCTTGAATTGTTAAAATGATGTTTATGCTGTTATAGACCTTGGTAAATTGCTTGGTTAAGTAAAATCATGCCTAAGTTATTCTTGCAATATAATTGTTAAATAACTAATGAATTAATTATTAAATCATATTGAAATTATAATTAATAGACACAATGCTTAATCAGTGCATGTTTATTCTTCGAAGGTAGTTGAAGTTTAAATTAGCATTGTATTCGGTGATACATATGCCTTGCACAACTTGCAAGATTTTTGTGATTAAATTGTTTCAAGGTAGAAATACCCTGTTACCTCACTTAATCTTTTATATGCTGGTGAAGAATAATTAACCGCTTGAATTGACATTGAAAAATGTTCAAGAGATTGATTAATTTAATAAGTATGTATGAGCAGTAGTTACAAATTACCGAGTTGCCATGAATTTATTCGTAGCAATATAAACATAAGTTTGATAATTCTAAGCTAAAGAAATGTAATTAATCCAACACATGTTATCTTAATTAAATCTTATTTGAAACCGTGCATAGAACTCCTTTGTTTTATTTTAATTATTTACTTAGTTTTTAAATAGTCTTTGGCCACCTTTTAAAACCAAATTATTTTTACCTCACCAAAGTGTTTTACAATTAATTTCGTAAATAATTCTTTTTACAGTCCCTGTGGGTACGATAACTCAACATTTACTTGTCATTTTATTACTTGTTGCAATTGTGTACACTTGCACATTTTCTATCATTCCAGTCACACGGTCGACCACAAGCCCATGTGTCTAGTCCGTGTACCCTTTGAAATGGCCACACACGCCCATGTGCCAAGGATCTGTGCCTTACACGGCCACCAGACACGCTCGTGTGTCTAGGCCGTGCTCAAGTCTAACTTAAAAATGTAGGACCACCCCAGGGACACACGGTCGTGTAATATAACCGTGCATCGCACACAGATGAGACACACGCCCGTGTCTTTACCCGTGTGGACAAAAATAGGCTATTTGCAAAGCCAATTTGCCACCATTATTGGTCACTCGTACAAGCATCAAACCAAACACATGTGCACCATAGTTTCAACCAATTTCAATCCCAAAAGATACATCATTCATGTCATATTATTATCAACCAATTTCATGCTTATAATCCATACCAAATCATTCCAAATCATAAGCCAAAGTCATACCAAAAAATATGTTTCATAACCTCAATTATAATGCCCCAAAAATCTTATGTATTTATTTTTGTATGCCTTTGTTACACAATTGTGTGTTTGCTTCAGTGGTTAGGTGTTCTGGGAAGTGTCTGAGAAGTCTTGGCTTTAAACCTTGACTTGTGAAAAAGTTTTGTTTTAAATGAATAAACCCTATCTCTAGTTAGTAGGCTTTTAAATAAATGTGGGTATTTTATGTTAGAAAGGGCCTGCTGGTTTAAGGGATAGGTGGCGTGTTGTTATTCCTTAAGGTTTGAGGTCTGAGCCCTACTTTGATCAGTGGGAGCATTTTATTTTGCTGCTAAGGCCATGTGGGATTTCTAGTCAACCTGAACTATTGAAGTGTTTGGGTGGATTTTGAATTGAGTAGTTGAGGGAGGAGTGGACGGCATGGAGGGATTTGGGGAGGAAATTATGGGAAGTTGAGGTGAGAGGGAGTGTTGTGCTGAATTTGAATTCTGGGCACTCAAGAATTCGGCTTTGGTTGGTTTGCTCATTTCAATTTCTGTCTGTTCTTGTAGTTCTTTTCTGCTTAGAGGCTGAATGTTGTTGGGGTTCTTTTCGGGTATCTTTCTGTTTCGCCTATTTTGACTTTGGCAATCGTTTCTTTTCCTTCGCTATTGATTTTCTTGTTTCTTTGGCTGAACTCTCTCTCTCTTTCCCTCTTAACACTTTCGGGTTTGGCAAGTTTTCTCTCAATTTTCTTATTCTTCTTTTGGTCTTTCTTTGCTGATTTCTGTATTCTTTTTCCCTCATGCTACCATTTCTCCCCTCTCACTCTCCTAAAATTGGTGCTTTGGCATAGTTTCCTTCTCTACTCTCTTAACCAAATTGCAGTTTTATGCTCTCCCTTTCTGACGCTATTCTTTATCTCTACGGTTCTTTTCTTCCTTTTCTCTGGTGCTACCAATTTGGCCATTGGAACTATCTCATCTTTGGCCATCCTTTTCGATTGTTCAAGGTAAGGAGTGCGTTCCTCCTTTACTGGTTATACGTTGATAAGTGAAGGGTAGGTTATAATGATTTGGGGTAATTATTGCTTGGTGATAAACCATTTCTTTTTATTTCTTGTGTTTCCATTAGTGACTAAACTTTGTTTTTGGTAGCAAAGCGTGTGGATTGAGACCCTTCCCCCATACCTCTTCTTAAGTAAGAAAAGTTGAGTCGTTAGTGGTATGTCTCGATCGTTCGTAAATTGAGCAAGTTGTTTGGTTAGTTTCTTTTCGACCACTAAGGTGATTAATCGGGTGTGTATTAATTAATCTTTAGGTTTGAAATTTTTCTAATGTGCCTGCGAGTCGTAGTCGATTCAAGGTGTGTAACCATAATCTCAACTTTAGAAATTGACAAAAGCTAGAAAAAGAGAACAACGATGATACACGGGCGTGCGCTCGCTCATGTGGAAATTCGTGTGATTAAACATGGGCGTGTGATCAGTGAAGCCAACCATGTGCAAATGACATGACATGACATGATGCATGATGTGTTGCACGGGGTGGGGTTTTGTTATGATTGGAGGAAATGTACTGTAGTGGCAGCTCTGCTGCAAATACTATTTAGTACCGCAACCGGTACTATTTGGAGTGTAGGGATGGGTGGGTTGATTACATTCCCACATGGAGTGCAGGGTTGGAAGGAGATGGAGTGTAGAGGCTAGCTAGGTAGGATCTCTTGATTGCATATCTGTACTGCTACTATCACTGAGATAGACTCAGGCCCAAACTGATACTGATATTGTAATGGGCTAAGGCCCTAACTGAGAATGAACCATTACTGAATTGGGCTTAGGCCCAGACTATTTATGCACTATTTGCTTAATTGGTATGGGATTACACACTGAGTTTTCATAACTCACCCATTTGTTTATCTATACAGGTAATCCCCAGTCTTAGGCAGATCGGTGATGCGAGGGACTCAAAGGTGGCCACACAATCGTGCATACTTTCATTTTTGGTTTTTAAATTATAAGTAATATTATTTTGGGTATTTTTACTGTAATAAGGCCTTTACAGATTTTTACTTTAATATGGGTTTTTATTCGGTTTGAGTTGTAACTGCTAGTAGTAGGGTAAGACGCGAGTTTTCAAAAAGATAAATACTTTTCAAAAATACCACGAATACGCAACCTGTTTTAAGAGCTTTCGCAAGAAACAACGTTTTAAAAGTTTAATGACGTCTTAATATGATTAACTTTTGCCAAACGGCATACATTTTGAAAATGAACGAGAGATCCTAAAATAATCGTTAATCTCACAAAGAGGTTAAATATAGAACCAGTTTTCCAACGATATCTCACTTTACGAAAAACACTTCAATATGACATTGCCAGATTTGACCATAACGTCCAGGTCGGGTTTGGGGTGTTACATTTAGTGGTATAAGAGCCAGGTTACAAAACTCGACTGTGGATTTGAGTTTCTTTTAAACTTGGAAATTCTAAAATGAACTATTTCAAATTATTTGAAGTATTTTGATATGTTTTACTAGATGTATGTTACACCGAATCTACGACGTCGGTTTTGTAAGTCTTCTAAAATTGTTGTTTGCTTCAATTGAAATACTGAGACTACTGTAGATACTCGACTGTACTGAAATCTCTATTTAGGGTAAACTAAAAACTGTAGTAAGACTGCGATCTACGAAAACGAGCTCTGAATTACTAATACTATTTTCAATAAAACATATGTTAATAAACACTAAAACCGTAAATTGATGCATAAAACTATTAATACAGATAAAAAGCAATTAGATAATGAGCACCAGAGGTTCTCGTGGAAGGGGTACAAGAGGTCGCGGCGGAGTCCGTAGAGGTGCTCGAGCTGGGTCCTCGTCATCTGGCCACATGCCTAATGTTGAAGCTAGGAAGGCACCGGCTTCACATGTGACTGAGACTGGGTCTCATGATTGTGCGATTGGGGATGACGTGCTGTCCCAAGCTATGTTGTAGATTCTGGAGAAGGTCATTGGGCCCAATACTGGTGTTGTGAGTCGTGGGTCAGTTACGAAATGACTCCGGTCTAATGGAGCTGAGATTTTTAAGGGTATTGCTAGAGTTTCCCCTAATGTGACTGAGTATTGGATCGAGGCCACAGAGAGGATCATGGACGATCTCGACTGCACCCCCGAGTAGAAACTAAAAGGTGCAGTGTCACTGTTGAGAGATGAGGCTTACTAGTGGTGGCTTACCGTTAAAGAGAGCACTCAGCCTGATCGACTGACTTGGGAATTTTTCAAGACTACTTTTCAGGGAAAGTATGTGGTTGCTAGTTACGTGGATGCCCAAAGGAGAGAGTTTTTGAATTTGACACAGGGGGATAAACCAATGGCTAAATATGAGGCTGAATTTTTTACGATTAAGTCGCTATGTGCGAGGGATGGTGGCAACCGAGTACGAGTAGCGTGTTCGTTTCAGGGATGGCCTCATGGATAATTTAAGAGTTTTGATAGCTCCACAGAGGGAGCGAGATTTTGCTGCATTGGTTGATAAGGCGAAGATCGTCGAGAAGGTGAAGCGCGGTAAGCGGCAGAATCCTGAGAAAAAGAGAGGTAGGGTTAGGAGAGATTCAGAACCGTCAAGTTCCTTTCTGAGGCTAAGAAAAAGGCCAAAGTTGATTGGCCGGTCAGAGTTGGGGCCCCTGCTACTATTGTTGGACCGCAGCCTTATGTTGATTGTGGGGGACGCCATCAGGGCAAGTGCTGGAAAAGGACTGGGGCTTGTTTGAGGTGCGGATTTGTGGAGCACCGTATCAGAGAGTGTCCCCGGAGGCCCGATCAGGTGCAAGCTATAGGTTTGGGAACTGTACAGCCACCGAGAGGTGTTCAGTAGCCACCGAGAGGCCATGGTTAAGCCAGGGGTAGTAATGGTATGGGTCGTGGTCAAAGGGCACCGGGCAGAGGTGTTGGGCATACTGAGGTGGGGCAGATGGCTTTAGTTTATGCTGCATGATGCCGAGAGGATGGTGATGCTCCAGATGTTATTATGAGTACTTCTTAATCTATAATGTATCTTATATTGCACTTATAGATATAGGATCTACTCACTCCTATATAGCCTATACTGTGTCTGAGACTCTGGGTATCTTAGTGGAGAGCACTATGAGTGAGGTTACTGTGTTAAGTCCATCGGGGCAGTCAGTGAAGGTAAATAAATTGTTCAAAGATGTACCTTTGGAGGTTCAAGGAGTTATCTTTTTGGTGGATTTGATGCAACTTCCTTTTGGAGAATTTGACTTAATTCTAGGAATGGACTGGCTGATTAAACATCGGGTGAGCTTGGACTGTGCTACCAAATGGATGGTACTGAGAACTGCGAAGGGTGACGAGGTAGTTGTAATTGGGGAGCATTAGAACTACTTGTCAAATGTGATCTCTGCACTGAGGGCAGAGAAGTTGGTTGGTAAGGGTTGCGAGGCGTACCTGGCCTACATTAGTGTTTTAGATTTTGGGGTTTCTTCTGTTAAAGATATCAGAATAGTTAAAGACTTTTCGAATGTTTTTCCTGATGAGCTACCTGGGTTACCTCCAAATCTTGAAGTTGAGTTTGGGATTGAGCTCATGCCTGGTACAGCTCCGGTGTCCATCGCCCTTTATAGAATGGTGTCGAAGGAGCTTGTGGAGCCTAAAGGTCAAACTCAAGAATTGTTGGATCATGGATTCATCCGCCCTAGTGTGTCTCCATGGGGAGCACCAGTTTTGTTTGTGAGAAAGAAGGATGGATCTATACGTATGTGTCGATTACTAGCAATTGAATAAATTGACCATTACGAATAAGTACCCCGTACCGAGGATAGATGATTTGTTCGATCAGTTTCGAGGAGCTTTGGTTTTCTTTCAACTAAGGGTCAAAGAGACTAATGTATACAAGACAGCGTTTAGGACTCGTTATGGTCATTACGAGTTCCTAGTGATGCCGTTTGGACTGATGAATGCACCAACAGCTTTTATGGATCTGATGAACCGAGTGTTCTAACCCTATCTAGATCGGTTTGTAGTGTTTTTTTTTATGACATTCGAGTGTATTCGAGAACTGAAGATGAACACGATGCATATCTTCGAGTTATTTTGCAGATTCTGAGGGAGAAACAACTGTATGCCAAGTTCATTAAGTGTGAGTTCTAGTTACGAGAGGTAACATTTCTGGACCATGTGGTATCTGCTGAAAGGATTAGGGTTGATCCTCGAAAGATTGAGGCTGTTTTGGATTGGAAGTTGCCTAAGACTGCATCTGAGATTCATAGTTTTCTGGGACTGGCAGGGTATTATCTGCTATTTGTAGAGGGATTTTCACTGATTGCAGCACCTCTAACTAAGCTGTTACGTAAGGGTGTGCCGTTCAACTGGACTGATGCGCAGCAAGAGAGCTTTGAAAAGCTCAAGAAAGTTCTAACTGAGGCCTCTGTTTTAATACAACTAGAGTTCGGGAAAGAGTTCACTGTCTACAACAATGCATGACATGTTGGTTTGGGATGTGTTTTGATGCAAGATGGTAAGGCCGTAGCATATGCGTCCCATCAGCTTAAGACTCATGAGGTGAATTATCCGTCGTACGACTTGGAGTTGGCTGCGGTGGTATTCGCACTAAAAATTTGGAGGCATTACCTGTACGGTGAGTAGTGTATCTACACTGGTCACAAAAGCCTCAAGTATCTCCTCACTCAGAAGAAGCTAAATCTTAGGCAGCGTAGATGGGTTGAGCTACTTAAAGACTATGACTGTACGATCGAATACCATCCTTGGAAGGCCAATTTAGTGGCAAATGCACTGAGTCATAGTGCTATGATAGATCTGAGGGTGATGTTTGCTCGCCTCAGTTTATTTGATGATGGTAGTTTATTGGCCTAGCTCTAAGTTAAACTGACGTGGATGGATCAGATTAAAGGTAAATAGTTGGAGGACGAGTCACTAGGTCTTCGTTTCTGACAGGTTGAGAGTGGCGATACTAGGGATTTTAGACTGAATAGTAGAGGGGTACTCTGTTTCCATGGGAGAATCTGTGTACCGAAGGATACTGACTTGAGGCAGTCTATACTGTGAGAGGCGCATAGTGGTCCTTATGCTATGCATCCTGGTGGAAATAAGATGTATCGGGACCTTCGTGAGTTATATTGGTGGCCGAGTCTTAAGCGCGAGGTTACTGACTTCGTGAGTAAATTTCTGACTTGACCGCAGGTTAAGGCTAAACATCAGTTACCTTTAGGGTTGCTTCAGCCAGTTAAGATTCCACTTTGGAAGTGGGAGAGAGTGACTATGGACTTCGTTAGTGGGCTGCCTTTAGCGCCTTCTAAGAAGGATTCAATATGGGTTATCGTGGATTGATTGACCAAATCTGCTCATTTCATACCAGTTCGTACTTATTACTCGTTGCAGAAGCTGGCTAAACTGTATGTGTCTGAGATAGTGAGACTGCATGGGGTACCAATTTCCATAATATCTTATAGGGATCCTCACTCCACATATCAGTTCTGGAAGAAGTTGCATGAAGCTCTGGGTACAATGTTGAACTTCAGTACTGCATTCCATCCTCAAACAGATGGTTAGTCAGAAAGGGTGATTTAGATACTAGAGGATATGTTAAGGAGTTGTGTGATTGATTTTCGAGGCAGTTGGAAGGATTACTTGCCGCTGGCAGAGTTTGCTTATAACAATAGTTATCAGTTTAGCATATGGATGGCACCTTACGAGGCATTATATAGCCGTAGGTGTCGTACACCCTCATGTTGGACTGAGTTGGGTGATCAGAGTATTCTAGGCCCTAAATTAGTTTCTGATACTGAGGATAAAGTTAGACTAATACGGGATCGACTGAAGGTGGCATCAGACAGACAAAAGTCATATGCAGATCTGAAGCGTAAAGAAATTGAGTATTCTGTGGGGGACTTCGTTTTTCTCAAGGTCTTGCCATGGAAGAAGGTACTGAGGCTTGGACGGAAGGGCAAGTTGAGCCCTAGGTTCATTGGGCCTTACCGCATACTGAAGCGTGTGGGATCGGTTGCCTATAAGCTAGAGTTATCTCCAGAGTTAGACCGGATTCACAATGTGCTCCACGTCTATATGTTGTGGCGCTACCGCTTTGATCCAGCACATATTATTTCAGTTGAGGAGTTAGAGGTTAGACCAGATCTTACTTTTAAGGAGGAGCCAGTTCAGATTTTAGATCATGATGTAAAGGTATTAAGGAGGAAAATTATCCCACTCGTTAAGGTACTTTAGCGTAATCACAGCTCTAAGGAGGCCACGTGGGAACCTGAGGATGTGATGCGACACCAATACCCTCATCTGTTCTGATCAGGTAAAATTTCAATGCCGAAATTTTCTTTTAGGGGGTAGAGTTGTAACGCCCTAAAAATCCTATGTATTTATTTATGTATGTCTGTGTTACATAATTGAGTGATTGCTTCAGTGGTTAGGTGTTATGGGAAGTGTCTGGGAAGTCGTGGGTTCAAACCTTGTCTTGTGCAAAAGTTTTGTTTTAAATGAATAAACCCTGTCTCTAGTCAGTAGGCTTTTAAATAAATGTGGGTATTTTATGTCAAAAAGGGCCTGTTGGTCTAGGGGATAGGTGGCGTGTTGTTATTCCTTGAGGTCTGAGGTTCGAGTCTTGCATTGAACAGTGGGAGCGTTTTATTTTGCTGCTAAGGTCATTTTCACTGTTTGACTATAAAGGTTGTACGGGTCACCCGAGACGACTGTGGACCTACTGTTCGGTCGGTAAGTTTACCTAGACCCCCTATTTGATAAAATGACTGTTCAGCCCCTAATTGATAAATGACTATGATGCCCTTATGTGATCTATGATTACGATAAGCATGCCATTTTAGACTTATTGAGTACATTATGATATTATGACATGACATGACATGATGGATGATGTGTTGCATGGGGTCGGTTTTGTTATGATTGGATGAAGTGTACTGTAGTGGCAGCTCTGCTACAAATACTGTTTAGTGCCGAAATCGGTACTATTTGGAGTGTAGGGACGGGTGGGCTGATTACATCCCCACATGGAGTGCAGGGTTGGACAGAGATGGAGTGTAGAGGCTGGCTGGGTAGGATCTCTTGATTGGATATCTGTACTGCTACTGTCATTGAGATAGGCTCAAGCGCAAACTAATACTGATATTGTAATGGGCTAAGGCCCTAACTGAGACTGAACCATTACTGAATTGGGCTTAGGCCCAGACTATTTATGCACTGTTTGCTTAATTGGTATGGGATTACATACTGAGTTTTCATAACTCACCCATTTGTTTATCTGTACAGGTAATCCCCAGTCTTAGGCAGATCGGTGATGCGAGGGACTCAAAGGTGACCACACAACCGTGCATACTTTCGTTTTTGGTTTTTAAATTATAAGTAATATTATTTTGGGTATTTTTACTGTAATAAGGCCTTTACGGATTTTTACTTTAATATGGGTTTTTATTCGGTTTGAGTTGTAACTGCTAGTAGTAGGGTAAGACGCGAGTTTTCAAAAAGATAAATACTTTTCAAAAATACCACGAATACGCAACCTGTTTTAAGAGCTTTCGCAAGAAACGACGTTTTAAAAGTTTAATGACATCTTAGTATGATTAACTGTTGCCAAACGACTTACATTTTGAAAACGAACGAGACATCCTAAAATTATTGTTAAGATCACAAAGAGGTTCAATATAGAACGGGTTTTCCTACGATATCTCACTTTACGAAAAACACTTCAATGTGACATCACTAGATTTGGCCATAACGTCCAGGCCGGGTGCCGGGTTTCGGGTGTTACATCAATTTACTTCATTCAATCTCATGTCATAATCTTACCAATATCTCAAATAAGCACATACCAAAATCTTACCAAATTAACCAGTTCTCTTTGGCCATCCATGAACATACCATATTGGCAATATTACATCATATAATTTATACTCAAAATTCATTCATTGACACAACCAAAACTAAGCCATATCACATGGCTAAATATATATAACTCAAAAACATATCCAAATACTTCTAGGTTATACATGCCATACTTCAATATTCACATTTTCAAAAGGTACAAAAAATAAAGTTCGATAGTGTGGTGATGATCCTCGACGATCCTCGAGCTACCAGTAGCTTTGATATCTATAAACAATGCAAACACAAACACAAAGTAAGCTTTCAAAAGCTTAGTAAGTCATATACAAATAAACTTATCATTTTAAGCATATAAGCATCATATATTACATATACTCCATAGTCAAATACTATCACAAACCTCATAGTTCGTATACATTTCATATATTCCCGATTCATTTGCACATATGGCATATTTTCTCATATTTGTATCACATGTCATATCTTGTACCTATACTTACTTCACATTAACAAGTGTTGAACACATTTCAATGCACCTGAATCAGATATTCACTCATTCAATCACGTATTTCTCATAATGCCCGTTAAACTGTTTGGAATCAAATAGGATACGCGGATAGTTCAAAAAGCTCGTACAATGCCAACATCCCAGACGTGGTCTTACATGTAATTAATATCGATGCCATTGTCCAGACAGGGTCTTACACAAAATCAAATACGATGCCAATGTCCCAGACATGGTCTTACACATAAATCTCAAATAGATGCCAACGTCCCAGATCTGGTCTTACAAGATAACACATATCGGAATCCTATGTCATGACATATGTATCCTAACTATTCCTATGGTTCGTACGGGGCTTTCATACGTCGTCGCATTATCGAAAATTTTTTAATTTCACATATCCCACTTCTATAACCATTCATCAAAATTCAATATCATATAAAAATAAATAAATCAATTCAAACACATTTATTTGTATATAGACTTACCTCGTATGGGAATGAATGGAAACGAACGGCTATTCAACTACTTTCGACTGTCCCCGTTCTAATTCCGTTTTCTTTGGTTCTTGATCTAAACACATTCAAATTTAACTCTTTTATTCAACAAATCATTCAATTCAATCCATATACGCATATTTAGGGAATTTTACAAATTAGCCCTCACATTTTTACATTTTAACACTTTAGTCCCTATTTCATAAAATCACAAAATATGCATAATTTCCTTTCACACATGCCTAGCCGGATATTCATACAGTTCATATAAGCCCACATATTTCATTTATTTCACATTTTAACCCCTCAATTTCTCATTTTCATAATTTACCCTAAAATACTCAAATTTATCAAAAACACCAATACAAAACATAGTAATCTAACACATATCTTTCATTTTTTATCAACTATCATCACAAAGCTCATAAAAGCATCAATGGCATAATTCAAAATCATCATCAAATTTAGAAATTGAGACATGAGCTTGATAGAGCACAAAGCAACGATCTAAAAAACATAGAGATTATCAAAAACCAATCAAAGAACATACCTTAATCACCAAATTTCCTAGCCGAATCCTAGCTTGGTCTTTTCTTTTCTTTTTCTTCTAAATTTCAGCAAGGATGAATGATAATGGATAAATTTTATGCTTTTTTTTTATTAATAATACATTAATAACTCATTTACCATATTAACCTTACTAATTTCATTTAAAAGCCACTAAGTAATGTCCAACTTTTTCCATGCATAATTCTAATGGTCCATTTACATCTTAAGGACCTCACATTTAATAAAACACATCAATTCAACACTTAATCAAATAGAAGGCCACTTTTGCATTTTCTGCGATGTAGTCCTTTTTGCAAATTAAACACACAAACCATCAAATTTTTATACGAAACTTTTACACATATTAATTCACAAATTTTAAGCACGGGAAATCATATTAAAATATTTTTGACTCAAATTTGTGGTCCTGAAACCACTATTCCGATTAGGGTCTAAACCAGGCTGTTACATACTAGATTCATACGAGTATTGAAAAGGGAAGTATTTGATGAATTCACAAGTGATATTGAATATGTATACATTGGGAAAGATTTTTGAACTTATATGTGTTTATTCATAGTTTGCCTATTTGATCGAAATGGTGTTGAATCATGAGGTAATTTTATTTGTATATGGCTTACTAAGCTTTTAAAGCTTACTTTGTGTGTCCTTACCCTGTTTTATAGATTATTGAAGCTAGCTCAGACATCAGGGATCATCAGGAACTGTCATCACACTATCGACTACTTGTTGGTATTTTTGATGCTTTGTAAATATGGTATATGGCATGTATAGGCTAGTGATATGATGATATGTTTTGAGTTATGATTTTAGCCATGAGATTGGCTTCTAAATGTTGGTGTGTATTTGGCCATATAAGTTTGCTTAATTCATAAGTTTTATAAGTGATGTATGATGCATATAATGCCTTATGTTTTGGTAAGTTTAATATGGTTCATGTATTAGCTAGATGGATATTAATTTGGTTAATTATCAATGATGTATCATGGTTGAGAAATGGCATGTTGTGGCTTAGTTTTAACATGATGAAGTGGTATATTTAGTGGCATGAATTAGTTAATAAAATGATGAGAATAATGCATAAGTAAGATAGTTGAAATTGTTGATAATGACATATTGTTGTGGTATGTTTATGGTTATGATTTGAGTAGTAAAATGGTTGAATATGAGATAGCATGAAATGTGCATGAAATGGTCATTTTTCGTTGCCTATTGTATGTGAAAATGATGCCAAATGAATGCTTTTAGGTACATAAATGATAGGTGGGAATAATGGCTTAAATCAAGCCTATTTTTGTGCCACACGGATGAGCACACGGGCATGTGACCCCTAAATCCTAGTTAAAAGAAGTCAGAGAGTTACACGGCTTAGACACACGGGTGTTTTTATTGGCCGTGTGTGGCACACGGGGTGGCACATGGGCGTGTGGCTGGCCGTGTGAACCAAGTCAGTATGCTCTCTAGTTTTCTCACGGCGATGGTACACGGGCGTGTCTCCGGCTGTGTGGTGCAAGTCAGTATGTATGCCCTATTTTCACCTGTGACACGGGTGTGTTTGGTGGCCGTGTGAGGCACACGACATGTTCACACAGGCGTGTGAACCCTGTGTGCTTAAAAATTTTCTAAGTTTTGTAAAGTTTTCAAATGTTATCGGTTTAGTCCCGAACTTCTTCCAAGCATGTTTTAAAGTCTCGTAGAGACTTATAAGGGACAATATGATTATATTTGATTAATGTTTATCTGATAATGGAACCATGTATGAGAAATGTATGTTGTATGTTGTATTTGATCGATAATGCCTCGTAGCCCTATTCTGGCAACGGATACGGGTTAGGGGTGCTACATTTATATGTATCAGAGCTACGGTTTAGTCGATTCTAGGACTAACATAGTGTGTGAGAGTCTAGCTATACATGCCATATATATATACTACGATAGTGTGATGATTCTTGACAGTTTAAAGTGTGTTTTCATATAGTAAATGGATCCCGAACAAGCTTTAGCTGATGATGTGGAAAGTAATGCGCCCGCTCCCGCTTAAGGGGCAGCTTCGACTAATTCTAGGCCGATTTTGAGTAGTCACGAGGGAGATGCTAAACAAGCCTTTTTCCACATTATGAGTGAGTGGTTCACGAAGTTCATTCGAATGAATCCAGCTGCTCAACAACCTCCACCCCTACCTATTCCTCAACAAAACCCCGCTATTCTTCAAGTTATAGATTTGACATAGTTGAACAAGCTGTCAGTGGATAAGATTCAGAAACACAGCGTGAGGAGTTCTGGGCTACCAATGATGATGATGCTGAGAGAGCTGAGTTCTGGCTCGAGAATACGATATGAGTATTCGATGAATTGTCTTGTACTCCTGATAAGTGTATCAAGTGTGTTGTATCCTTACTAAGAGACAATGCGTATCATTGGTGGAAAATGTTGATATCTGTGGTTCTAAGAGAATGGGTTACCTGGGAGTTCTTTCAATCTGAGTTTCTAAAGAAGTACATAAGTCAGTGATTTCTTGATCAAAATCATAAAAAGTTTTTACAATTAAAACAAGGCCGGATGACTATCACTGAGTATGAAAGAGAATCCATACGTTTAAGCAAGTATGCTTGAAAATATGTGTCTACCGAGGAGATCCTGTGTAAACGGTTCATTGATGGACTGAATGAAGATACAAAACTACTAGTCGAAATTCTAAAGTTAAAAGAATTTATGGTATTCGTTGAACAAGCCTGTAAAGCTGAAGATCTTAGTAAAGAAAAGAGAAAAGCTAATTTTGAAGTAAGAGATCAACTAGTAAATCTTAACAGTTTGCATCAAAGAAATTCTGAGACTAATTTAATCTTTCTAATGCATCAATGGGATATTTAAATCATTCTAATGAGATCGTGAAAGATAACATTTTTAAGCTCTGGCTATCTTCATAGCTAGTGTCGAGAGTGTGAAACCAAATCAACCTTAATGCAGACAGTATAGAAAATAACATATCAGTGATTGTAGATTGAATGATCGGGCCTATCTTAAATATGGATCATTAGATCATTTCATTCGTAACTATTCTGAGTTGGCTGAGCAAGATACAGTACAAAACACGAGGTCGAGTAACACTACAGTTAGAGGTAGACCACCCAGAAACACAGAAAATGTAAGTGGTAGCCAGAGAGCGACTAAAGAATTTACTGTAAGGTCAGAGGCCAGAGCACTAGCACGAGCCTACGCTATTCGCACGAGCCTACGCTATTCGCACTCGCGAAGAAGCATCATCTCTAGATGTTATCACCAGTACTTTTACTCTCTATTATACTAATGTGATTACATTGATAGATACAGGATCAACTCATTCGTATATATATGTGAATTTAGTATCCAGTAAGACTTTGCCTGTAAGGTCTACTGAATTTGTGATTAGAGTATCGAACCCCTTAGGCAAATGTGTTTTGGTTGATAAAGTGTGAAAGAATTGTTCATTGATGATTTGAGATTTTTGTTTTCTGGCCGATTTGATGTTGTTGCCATTTGATGAATTTGATATAATTTTGGGTATGTATTGGCTAACACTACATGATGCTATAGTAAACTGTAAATGAAAGACGATTTATTTGAGATGTTAGAATAATGAGATTATCCGGATTGAGTCAGATGATTTGAATGGTTTAGCAACAGTGATTTCATCGATGTTAGCTCAGAAATATGTGAGAAAGGGTTGCGAAGTTTATTTTACTTATATGCTTGATACAAAAGTGACTGAAAAGAAGATCAAAATAGTACCAGTTGTGTATGAGTATCCAGATGTGTTTCCTGAAGAATTACTGGGTTTACCACTGATCCGAGAGGTTGAGTTTAGCATTGAGTTAGTGCCGGGAACTATGCCGATATCGATAGCTCCGTACAAAATGGCTCTGATAAAGTTAAAAGAATTGAAAGCCCAATTGCAAGAATTGACGGATAGAGGTTTTACTAGACCGAGTTTTTTGCCCTGGGGTGTTCTTGTATTATTTGTGAAAAAGAAAGATGGCACGATGAGAATGTGTAGAGACTACCGACAACTCAACAAAGTGACAATCAAGAATAAATACCCTCTACCATAAATTGATGATTTGTTTGATCAATTGAAACGAGCGACAGTGTTTTCAAAAATTTATTTGAGATAAGTCTATTACCAGTTGCGAGTTAAAGACTCCAATGTCTTGAAGACTACTTTTAGAAGGAGGTACAAACTCTACGAATTTCTTGTTATGCTGTTCCGATTAACAAATGCACCTGCTATCTTTATGGACTTAATGAACCGAATTTTCAGACCGTACCTAGATCGATTTGTCGTTGTATTTATTGATGACATTTTAATTTACTCTCGTAATGAATCTGAACATGCCGAGCATTAGAGAATTGTACTACAAACTTTGAGAGATAAGCAGTTGTATGCAAAATTCAGGAAATGTGAGTTTTGAGAGGTTGGTTTTCTGGGACATATTGTTTCAGCTGATGGTACCTGGGTTGATTCGAGCAAAATTTCTGCGATTATAGATTGGAAGCCTCCGAGAAATGTTTCTGAGGTCCGCAATTTTCTGGGACTAGCGGGATATTATAGACGAGTTGTGAAAATATTTTCAATAATTGAGACTTCGATGACACGATTGCTTCAAAAAGATATTAAATTCGAGTGGTCAGATAAATGCTAAAAAAGTTTGGAGCAATTAAAAGCTTTATTAACTGAAGCTCCAGTGTTAGTTCAGCCTAAGTCAGGTAAAGAATTCATAATTTTTAGTGATGCATCGTTAAATAGTCTGGGTTGTGTTCTGATGTAGGAAGGAAAAGTTGTAGCTTATGCCTCGAGAAAGTTGAAGCCACATGAAAAGAATTATCCGGCGCACATATTGAATTGGCCACAATAGTGTTTGCATTTAAATTTTGGCGCCACTATTTTTTTGGTGAGAAATGCCATAATTATACTGATCACAAAAGCTTGAACTATTTGATGACTCAGAAAGATTTGAATTTGTGACGGCGGAGATGGTTAGAATTGTTAAAAGACTATGACTCGATAATTGACTATCATTTAGAAAATTGAACATAGTTGCTGATGCTTTAAGCCGAAAGTCCTTATTTGCTTTACGTACTTTGAATACTTATTTGGCTTTTTTTGATGATGGTTCGTTAGTAGCTGAGTTGAAAGCAAGACCGTTGTTCATACAGCAGATTTATAAGGCGCAAAAGTTTGATAATGAACAGCAAGCAAAATGGGTCCAGTGTGAGTCGAATCCTGATTCAGAGTTTCAATTTGATTCCAATGATTATTTGAGATTCAAGGATCAAATATGTGTTTCGAAAAATTCAGAGTTGATTTAGATGATTTTGAACGAAGCACATAGTAGTTGTTTATCAGTGTATCCGGGAAGCACGAAAATGTATAATGATTTGAAACAGCATTATTTGTGGCATGGCATGAAACAAGATATCTCAAAATTTGTTTCAAAATGTTTGATTTTTTAGTAAGTCAAAGCTGAGCATCAAGTGCCATCAGGTTTATTACAGCCTATCATGATTTCCGAGTGGAAATGGGATAGAGTGACTATGGATTTTGCAACAGTCCAGTTTAGACTCTAGTCAAAATAATGGTTTTGGGACCACAAATCCGAGTCAAAAATATTTAAATATTATTTTTCGTGCTTATGATATGTGGATTAGCATGTGTGAAAGTTTCATATGAAAATTTAATCGTTTGTGTGCTTAATTTGATAAAAGGACCTAATCGCGTAAAATGTAAAAGTTGCTTGATGTTTGTTAAAAGTGCCTATTTGATTTGGCTTATTAATTCTGAGGTCCTTATATGGCTATTTGACATTTGGAAGTTTGAATGGACATTAATGACCATCCAATATATGTTTAATTATTGTTTATAATAAGTTTAATAAGGTAAATTGTTAATCAAAGGAATTAAAATAAAATAAAGGAATGAAATAAGCCATTTTATGTTCATCCTTGACCGAAAATACAAGAAAAAGAAAAAGAACACTAGGTTTCGGCCATTGATTCCTTTGATTAATGTATGAGTTTTGATTTGTTTTTGATAATTTATATGTTTTTGTGATCATTACTTTGTGTTTTACTAGGCCCATGCCTCAATTTCTGATTTTGATGATGATTTTGAAATATGCCATGGATGAATTCATGAGTTTTGTGTTGTTAAATGATGAAATATGAAAGCTTGATGTTGGGTTAATATCTTTTGTCTTTGGATTTTTGGTGATTTTGAGTATAATGGGCTAAGTTGTGAAAAAGATATTTTGAAGGACTAAAATGTGAAATAAATAAAATGTGTGGACTTATATGAGTACTAGGAGAATTTGGCTAAACTTGTGTAAAAGTAAATTATATGTATTTTGTGATTTGGTGAATTAGGGACTAAAATGTCAAAATGTGAAAAAGTGTGGGGTAATTTGTAAAGTACCCTAAATATGTGTTTTTGGATTAATTTGGATGAATTAGAAAGTGAATAAGTTAAATTTAAATTTATATAGATCAAGAATTAAATAAAACGGAATTAGATCGAGGAAAGTCGAAAGTTGTCGAGTAGCCAATTCCGTCCATCCGAATCCGTACGAGGTAAGTCGATATACAAATAAATGTGTTTGAATTGAATTATTATTATTATTCATATGATATTAAATTGTGATAAATAAATATTCGAACTATATATGTATTATCTGAGAAACTATCAACAAAATTCTGACGTCTGAAAAGCCCCGTACGAACCCTAGGAATAGTTAGGATACATATGTCATGACATAGGATCCGATATGTGTTATCATGTAAGACCACGTCTGGGACGTTGACGTCGATTTTGATTTATGTGTAAGACCATGTCTGGGACATTGGCATTGTATTTGATTTCATGTAAGACCCTGTCTAGGACAGTGGCATCGATATTTGATTACATGTAAGATCACGTCTGGGACATTGGCATTGTATATGCTTTCCGAGCTATGCGCGTATCCTTATGTTTCTGAACGGTTCAAATAGGCATTCCAAGAAAATAAATGACTTTGTGAAATTGTACCCGATTCAGGTACGTTTGATTTGTACACTATGTTGATAATGGAAGGTAAGTACATGTACCTTCTGAACATATGATATAATTATGAGAAAATATGTTATATGAACAAATGGATTGGAAATATATGAATTATATGTGAACTATGTGATATATGTTAGTATTTTGGTCATGAAGTATAAGTATTTTATGATGTTTATGTGCTTAAGTTGATAAGTTTATTTATATATGGCTTACTAAGCTTTTGAAAGCTTACTTTGGGTGTGTTTGCATTGTTTTATAGATATCGTAGCTATCAGGAGCTCGGGGATCGTCAAGGATCGTTACCGCACTATCAAATCTTATTTTGGTACCTTTTGAATATGTAAATATTGAAGTATAGCATGTATAGGCTAGAAGTGTTTTGATATGTTTTGTAATGTATATATCATGCCATGTGATATGGTTAGATTGTGTTTGAATTTATGGTTGGATAATGATATTTGATATATGATGCAATGGTGGTATGTATGATGTGTTTTATATGGCCAAGAGAGTTGGTCAATTTGGTAAGTTTTGTTATGTGTTCATTTGAGAATTTGGTAAGTTCATAGCATGAGATGGAATGAGGTGTATTAAGGTTTATAAACCATATGTTTCGAAATGATTTTGTCTTATGTTTTGGCATAAATTAGTAAGGTTTATAAACATATAAATGATTGATTATGTTATGTCATGGTTTATGTATGGTTTGGTATAGAAATTGGCTGAAATTATTGTGCAAATATACTTGGTTTGGTGCTTGTAGGTTTGACCCAAATGGGGTGGAAAATTGGCTATTCAAATGGTCTATTTTTGTCCACACAGGCAGAGACATGGGCGTCAGTCTCAGCCGTGTGCGACACACATCATGTTGCACGGCCGTGTGTCTCCTGGGGTACCCTACAATTATAAGTCAGGCTCGACCACAGCTAAGGCACACGGGTGTGTGGCTAGCCGTATGACCCAAGTCAGTGTCAACCACGGCCAAGGCACACGGGCATGTCTTGTGGCTGTGTGAACAAGTTAGTATGTATGCTCTGTTTTGACATGACCTAGACACACGAGCATGTCTTATGTTCGTGTATGGCACACAGCCTATTCACATGGGTGTGTGACCTGTATCATTTTGAAAAATGTTTAAGTTTAAAAAAAATTGTATGTGTTCGGTTTAGTCCCGACGCCTTTCTAATGCATGTTTAAGGTCTTGATGACTTATGTAGGGGACTTAATATTGATGTTTGATCTTTGATGCTATGATGTTTATGAAATGAATGTTAAATGTTTTGATTTGTCCGGTAATACCTTTAACCCTAGTCCAGCGACAGATACGGGTTAGGGGTGTTATATTTTATTGGTATCAGAGCTATGGTTTAGTCGGTTCTAGGACTACTATAGCATATGTGAGTCTAGCTATACATGTCATATTTATGAACTGCGATGGTGTGATGAGTCCTGACATTGATAATGTGCTTTTATATAGCAAATGGATCCTGAATGAGCCATAGCTGACGATGTTGAAAGTAATGCGCTTGCTCCCACGCAAGGGACAGCACCCTTTGGCTCTAGACTAGCTACGAGTAGCCATGATGGTGAGGCTAGACAAGCCTTCTATCAAATGATGAATGATTGGTTTAGTCAATACATTAGAACTAATCCGGCTGTTCAACAACCTCTACCCCCAGTAAATCCTCCACAAGCTCCTGTTATGCCACCAGTGAATGCAATTCAGTTAAGTAAGCCACCAGTTGATAAGATTAGAAAATATGGGGCCGAAAAGTTTCGAGGTACAACGAATGATGATGCTGAAAGAGCTGAGTGCTGGTTAGATAACACGATACGAGTGCTCGATGAATTGTCTTTGAATCCTGATGAATGCATAAAATGTGTCGTTTCACTTTTGAGAGATACGATGTACCACTGGTGGAAGACTTTGATATTAGTGGTTCCGAGTGAGCGAGTCACTTGGGATTTCTTCCAAGCTGAATTTCGAAAGAAATACATCAGTTAGAGATTTATCGATCAGAAACGTAAAGATTTTTTTGAACTTAAACAAGGCCGTATGTCGGTTAGAGAATACGAGCGAGAATTTGTAAGACTGAGTCAGTATGCTCGTGAATGTGTATCTACTGAGGCAATAATGTGCAAAAGATTCGAGGATGGCTTGAACGAGGATATCCATTTGTTAGTCGGGATTCTTGAGATCAAAGAATTCATTGTGCTTGTTGAACGAGCATGTAAAGCTGAAAATCTCAGGAAAGAGAAAAGAAAAGCTAATTTAGAAGCTAGAGAAGTGCGAAAGAGAACACCGAACAAGTCATTTCAATCCGTATCAAAGAAATTTTGAGATGATAATAGTCGTTCCAAGGCTAATGTGGGACATTCGAGTAGACATCGTGCTAGATCACATTCAAGCTTCAAAGCTCCAGCTACTTCTGTTGCTAGTGTTGGAAAAGCTATATTCAATCGACCTGAGTGTAAACATTATGGTAAAAGACATCCCAACAATTATAGACTGTTTGATTGGGCTTCTTTCAAATGTAGATTGTTAGATCACTTCATTCATGATTGCCCTGAATCTGTTAAGCAAGAGATTGTGCAAAATCCACGGCCAAGTAGTAATGCTTCTTATGGTAGACCTCCCAGAAATAAGGGAAATGTAAGTGGCAGTCAGAGAGGAACAAAAGACACAGCTGTTAGATCCGAGGCTCGTGCACCTGCCAGAGCCTATGCCATTCGAGCTCGTGAGGAAGCTTCGTCTCCAGATGTCATTACAGTAAATTCACACTTTATGATATTTCTGTGATTGCTTTGATAGATCCTGGATCAACACATTCGTATATGTGTGTGAACTTAGTGAATAGTAAGACTTTGCCTATAGAGTCTACTGAATTTGTAATTAGTGTTTCGAACCCCTTAGGCAGATCTGTTTTGGTTGATAAAGTCTACAAGAATTGTTCGTTAATGTTTCAAGAAACTTGTTTTCTGGCTGATCTGATGTTATTGCCCTTTGATGAGTTTGATATAATTTTGGGTATGGATTGCTTAACTTTGCATGATGCTGTTGTGAACTGCAAACGAAAAACTATTGATTTGAGATGCAAGAATGATGAAATAGTTCAAATTGAATCTAGTGATTTGAATGGATTGCTTGCTGTAATATCTTTGATGGAAGCTTTGAGTATTGTGAGAAAGGGTTGTGAAGCCTACTTTGCTTATGTGATCGATTCAAAAGTATCTAAAAAGAAAGTTGAATTAGTGTCTGTTGTTTGTGAATTCCTTGATGTGTTTCCTGAAGAACTTTCGGGATTACCTCTGATTTGAGAAAATGAATTTGGCATTGAGTTAGTACCGAAAACTACTCTGATTTCAATAGCTCCGTATAGAATGGTTCCGACTGAACTAAAAGAATTAAAGTCTCAATTGCAAGAGTTGACCAATAGAGGGTTTACTAGACCGAGTTTCTCACCTTAGGGTGCTTCGGTTTTGCTTGTGAAAAAGAAAGACAGTACGATGAGAATATGCATTGATTATCATCAGTTGAACAAGGTAACAATCAAGAATAAGTATCCTCTCCCTAGAATTGATGATTTGCTCGATCAGTTGAAATGAGCTGCTGTGTTTTTGAAAATAGATTTGAGATCAAGTTACTATCAGTTGTGAGTAAAAGATTCAGACATTCCAAAAACTGCTTTCAGAATGAGGTACGGCCACAGTGAATTCTTAGTTATGCCTTTTAGATTGACTAATGCACCTGCTATCTTTATGGATTTGATAAACAGAATTTTCAAACCGTATTTAGATCAATTTGTTTTTGTATTCATTGATGACATATTGATTTATTCACATGATGAATCCAAACATGCCGAGCATTTGAGAATAGTGCTACAGACTTTGTATGATAAGCAATTGAATGTGAAGTTCAGTAAATGTGAATTTTGATTGGGCGAAGTTGGTTTTCTAGGCCATATTGTATCAGCATTTGGTATTCGAGTTGATCCGAGAAAAAATTCTGTTATTTTGGATTGGAAGCCTCCGAGAAATGTTTTTGAAGTCCGTAGTTTTTTGGAAGTCGCCGGTTATTATAGACGGTTCGTAAAAGGCTTTTCAATGATTGTGACTCCATTGACAAAGTTGTTTTAGAAAGAAGTGAAGTTTGAATGGTCTGAAAAGTGTCAGACAGGCTTTGATCACTTGAAAACTTTGTTGACTGAAGCTCTAGTATTGGTGTAACCCAAATCGGACAAAGAATTTATGATCTACAGTGATGCTTCGTTGATCGGACTAGGATGTGTTTTAATGCAACAAGGCAAAGTCATTGCTTATACTTCGAGGCAGTTAAAGCCTCATGAAAAGAACTATCTGACTCACGATTTGGAATTGGCAGCTATTGTGTTTGCTTTGAAGATTTGGTGCCAGTATCTGTTTCGTGAAAAATATCATGTATATTCTAATCATAAGAGTTTGAAATATCTAATGACTCAGAAATATCTAAATCTGTGTCAAAGAAGATGGTTAGAACTGCTAAAAGACTATGACCTTGTGATTGATTATCATCTGGGTAAAGCAAATGTTGTTACTGATGGTTTGAGTCAAAAATCATTGTTTGCTCAGTGTGCGATGAATGCTCATTTTGTTCTACCCGATGATGGTTCAATTTTTTCCAAATTAAAAGCAAGACCATTATTCATTCAGCAAATTATCGAAGCTCAGAAGTTTGATAATGAGGTTGTAGCTAAACGAGCTCAGTGTGAATTAGATTCTGATTCAGAATTTAGAGTTGATAAAGATGATTGTTTGAGATTCTGATATCGAATTTGTGTTCTAAGAAATCTAGATTTAATTCAGATGATTTTGAGCGAAGCTCACAATAGTCTGTTATTTGTGCATCCGGGTAGTATGAAAATGTATAATGATCTGAAACAGCATTACTGGTGGTCTGCAATGAAAAAAGATATCTCTGATTTTGTTTCGAAATGTTTGATCTGTCAGGAACTTAAAGCTAAACATCAGATGCAATTTGGTTTGTTACAATCGATTATGATTCCAGAGTGCAAATGGGATAGAGTGACGATGGACTTTGACCTCGGGTTTGCCCCTATCTCTGAGAAAGAAAGATGCAATTTGGGTTATAGTTGATCGACTGATGAAATTAGCTGATTTTATTCTGGTACGATCCGATTACTCACTTGATAAGTTAGCTGAGTTATACATTTCTGATATTGTGACATTGCACAGTGTGCCATTATCAATTGTGTCAGACAGAGATCCGAGATTTACATCATGATTTTGGAAGAAGTTGCAAGGTGCTCTGCGTATGAAATTGCATTTCAGTACTAATTTTCACCCGCAAACAGATGGTCAATCCGAGTGGATTATTCAAATCCTCGAGGGTATGTTAAGATGTTGCATTCTTGAGTTTGAAGGTACGTGGGAATAGTATTTGCCTTCTTTAACTAACAGAATGTAACACCCCAAACCCGGCTTGGACGTTATGGTTGAATCTGGCGATTTCATATTAAAGTATTTTTTGTAAAATGAGATATCGTTAAAAAACCCGTTCTATAATTAATCTCTTTGTGTGTTTCTAATGAAAATTCATGAGATGTGTCGTTCGTCTCAAAACTTTTGTCACTATCCAAAAGTATTTACTTTAAAATCGTTATTCATTTCTGAAATATCATTTTAAGCGAAAACTTTTTAAAATAGTTGCGTACTTGCATTTACTTTGTAAAAACATTGTTTATTTTGAAAACTCGAGTTTTCCTATCACTAGCAGTTATAACCAAAGCAAATAAAAAAAACCTCGATTTAAAATAAAAAATTTAAAGAGGCGATATTACAGTTAAAATACCCAGAATAAAATTACTTATAAATATAAAGCAAATATGAGAGTAAATGCGATTGTGTAGCCACGTTCGAGTCCCTCACAGCACCGACCTGCCTAAGGATTACCTGTGCAGATAAACAGAAGGGTGAGTTTACAAAAACTCAATGTGTAATCCCTTATTAAACAGACAGTTAAAAATACAGTGAGCACATATAGTCTGGGCCTAAGCCCTTTTTAGTAACAGTGGCAATATTAGTTTGGGCTTTAGCCTATCTCAATACAAAAACAATCATATGTTAGGCCCTTGGCCCATTGCTGTAATAGTAAACAGTATGCAAGTCCTACCCATCCATCCTCTACACTCCATCTCTGTCCAACCCTACACTCCATGTGGGGATAAAATCAACCCACCCATCCCTACACTCCAAGCAGCACTAGTTGCGGCACTAAACAGGCAGAGCTGCCAGTATAATAGGCTTAGAGCCATCAGTGATTTGCAGCAGAGCTGCCAGTACAATACACTTCCTGTAATCATATAAACTCATCCCCATGCAATGCATCATACAGTCATGTCATGTCATATCATAAAATCGTACATGTATCTATTACAGTTTAAATAGCAAGCTAAAATACAGTCTTACATGTACGTATATATAAATACCTCACATAGGGGCAAAACAATAAACTTACCATGTAGGGGAATTTTAGTCATTTTACCATATAAGGGCAAAACAGTCATTTTACCACATAAGGGCAAGATATTCAATTTACCTCATAAGGGCAAAACAATCATTTTACCTCAAAGGGCAAAACAGTCAAACAGAGAAAATGGGCCCAAAGCTCATATTGTAGGCCCATGTGGCCCACAAAGCCCAGAAATGGCCTTGGCCGTGTGGATTACATAGCCTGGCCTTATATCTCCACACCTCCATGCAATTTACCCGTGTGGGGCCCACAAGTTCGTGGGGCCCACACAGCCCATTTCGACCCAACATGGCCCAAAACGGCCTAAGCCCATGAAATCGCCCATGGTGGCCTCTACGATCAAACGCCTACATTTCTGCGTATTCAAACTACCACACGAGCGAGCGCACGCTCGTGTAATGTCAACAGTCATACTTTTTCGGCTTTTACCGATCTACGTTTATAGCAGTGTAGTTACACACCTTATAGGATTCTTGGTACGTAATGCTCTTAAAATAATCACCTACAACATAATTCAAATCCATGACCAACATTAGTCATGCTTAGCACTAATAATACAAAAATAGGCCCCAACAAAACCATTACTATTACTTACTTCCACTACTTTAACTGATATGGCCTATAGCTCCGCAGGTAAACCAAGTTCTATACAATTTGTTGTTGTCCAACACAAGTCTACTTAACTGAAACCTAGAACTTACTCCAAAATAAATGACAACTTCTCTTAAAAATGAATGAAGCATACTTTTACCCCCCACCAAAAGACTTACCGAACCAACGGGATTCAGGAGTTGAGTGCAGGAGCAAGAACAGATTTGGTAAAGAACCAAAGAGGAGCATTGATCAACATTCGGCCAACGAAAATCAATAGGGAGAGAGGGAGAGAAGAACCGTGTGCCCTAACCCAATGATCAAAGAACACCTGCCGAACCAACAACAAGAATAGAGAGGGAGGAATGAAGATGGAGTAATTGGACAAGTAAGGTCACAAAAAGAATAAGAAACCAAGAGAGCACTTTGTCAAAACCAAAAGTGTTAAGAGGGAAAAAGAGTGGGAGTAAGGCCAAACAATACGATGCAAAAGAAAAGGTTTGATAGACTCAAAGGAATTAAGGGAGAGGGAAGGAGAGCATTCGGCTAAAGAGAGGAGTGTAAAACCGAAATTAGCAAAAATAAAAGGTATTACCTAATATTCCTAGTACTACTCTACCTCCAAAGAACAAAAGAAACAGAACCCGAAATGCTCACAATAGCCAAAATGGAGAATAATCCTCCCAAGGATGAATTTTGAGTGGCAAGATTACCATTTCGGTACCAACTCTCTCCCCACTTCAAATCCCTAAATTTTCTCCCAAATTCTCTACGCAACATCCTCAAACCGATCCCTCAACAACTCAACCACTTAATTTGGATTTCATTCAAACTTTTCAGTGTTTCGGTCAAACTCTACTACCCATATGGTATAAGCAGCAAAATAAAACCCCCATTGCACAAACTAGGACTCAAACTTCCAACCTCAGGTAAGCCTATCACGCCACTTATCCCCTAGACTAGCAGGCCCTTTCTGTCATGTTATACCCACATTTATTTATAAGCCTACTGACTAGAGATAAGGGTTTATTCACATAAAAACAAAACTTTTGCATAAGCCAAGGCTTGAACCCAAAACTTCTCAGACATTTCCCAAAGCACTTAACCACTGAAACAAACATGCATTTGTGCTACTTTTGTGCACAACTTAATATCTATGTGCAGCATCCTAACTGTTCCCATGCTCAAAACCTAATAATTCTAAGCCCAAAATTCGGGGCGTTACACGGAATTTTCTTATTTCTTCTTTAACTTCACGAGCTAAGATACGGATTGGATCTTCATCGTAGGTCATACCAGACTGAATCTCAATCTCAAATAGAGGAATCACATGTGAAGGATCGGATCTGTACTGTCAAAGCATCGATACGTGAAACACATCATGAATCTTTTCTAGCTCTGGTGGCAACAACAATCTATATGCTATCGGCCCAGTACACTCGGTAATCTCATACGGCCCGATGAACCTTGAACTCAATTTTTCTTTTCTACAGAATGAAGTATTTTCTTCCACGGAGATACTTTCAAAAACACTTTTAATTTCAATGTCTTTTCGTTTCAAATCTGTATATGATTTCTGACGATCAGAAGCTACTTTCAAACTAGCTCGGATCACTTTTACTTTCTGTTCAGTTTCTTTTATCAAATCAATCCTATGAAACTTATTCTCACTGAGCTCAGTCCAATGCAAAGGTGTACAGCATTTACGACCATATAAAGCTTCGTCCGGTGCCATTTTGATGCTCGATTGAAAACTGTTATTATAAGCAAATTCAAACATCAGATGAGTTGCATTTATCTAATAGGGTTTCTACGTGTCCAAAGTGATGATGGGCAAAATGCCCCAAACATATTCATGACAAACTTATATTCTGTGACGTACACTTAGAAAATTCCAACTGGCGCGGATACTGACAGAGAGCCTTGATTGGCAAATTCTAGGCTCACAAGCATAATTGGTGGGTACTCTCGTGTTTTTAAACACCCATAGCTTCAACTTTGACAAGTGTTGAACTATGATTAAAGAATTTGAATATTTGGTTTTGAAGTTGAAACTTCTAACGAATGCTTGCTTCTTTATAAATATTGGGTGTTTAACACGTTCCCTAAAATATTTGTCTGCATTATTGAAGCCCTAAATTCTTTCTCTGTGAAAGTCTCTTTGCTTCATTTTGCCTTCAGTTTGCAGCTTTCTTTAAAGGTAATCCCCCTCCTCTCTATCTCTGTGTGTTATTCAAAATGTTTAAAACTAATTCACATGGAAGAGGTCGTGCCTAAAGTAGTAGAAGCGATAACCATAGAAATGATGTCGTGATTGGACCCGGAGGTCCGATGGTACCTGCTGCATACTCGCTCTCATGTATGAATGCAACACTACCGAAGAATAGCTGACTCAATACCTAGGGACTAAAGGTATCATTCATCCAAATTATGCCTAAAATTTTTATTTGGTTCGAGGGGAGTGTCACCAGAGTGACAACACCGAGGGCTTTGTTCTTCCCCTCTTCCTAGTCGATGCTAGGTTCCACTTGCCTTTTCATGCCTTCTTCTATTTGGTGCTTAACGAATATGGCACTGCACCAGGGCAACTCTCCACCCTCTCTTGGTGGACCTTGGTAGCTTATTTCATCGACTGTTACTTGCACCACAAGCCATCTATACTTGGCATTTTCCAAAAGATCTATCAATTGAAAATTAAAAGACATGGTGCTTTAGTCTGCCTGACCCATTTTAGTCCACACCAGGGTTACGAGCCCATCATCCAAAATTGGGCCTCAAACCTCTATTTCAGATAGGATAAGTTCCTGAGGTCACGTGTAAGTTTAAAACTAGTTTTGCCTTTCACACCTTATTGTGTATACCCCGAGAGGACATCTACCTACAAGGCCAACATGTTGATTCAAAAGTTGCTTGGAAGTAATTTAGGTGATTAAAGAAGGGGCGTATACTGGAATTGGGGGAGATCGTTACTCTCTGAAATGTTTTTCAATATTTCCTACAAAGGCTGAGTATGCCCTTTTACTATGGGCAGATTCCAATAATGTTCCTTCTGATGAGATGGCCTGACCTTACAATGCCAATAATGATTTGGCACAAATTCTAGTATGGAAGATGAGGGAGCCTCCCTTCTTCTTCTATGAGACATGTGAACTACGTCCACGTCATTGGAATATTATAAGTTATGGTACGTCTTCCACTCTTTCACCTGACCAGACTAACTCTCTTGTTGCTACTGCAGGGTCTTATTCTTCTTCTCATACATCCAGTACCTCCCCGCCTACTCTAACATCCAACATGGATTCCTTAGCATTATTAGACGTAGTTCACAAGAATGAAGGAGTTGTCACCGCGCCATCAAGAACAATAGCTAGTAGAACTTAGAAAAGGCCAAAGGTGAAGGGAAGCACTCAAAATACAGATGTCAATGACATCCCACAATTGACTCATCCTAGACTTAGGAGAGGGCCTACTCCCTTGAGAGCTATCATTCCTCCTGCTCCTACACTTTCTCCTACTCTTGTTGTGCTAGTAGAGTTCACCAACTCTACAGACTCTCCAATCCATGCCTCGAATCCACCTGTGGCTGTAATCACACCAGAGACAATACACTAAAGCTAGCCAAAGACCCCTCTTGGTTTCTTACTGATCAATACTTCATTTGGCGAAGCAGGTAAACTCTTCCCATGGTAAGATCTCATAAGATCGGGGAAATATCCCTTCTCTCTTAATGCCATCCAATTGTAGCAAAATAACAACTTGCCCCAGTAGGTGAAAGAGACTTTCCTCTCTTCTCTTTCATCAAATCATCATCTTCCCTCACTCTCGGTGTGGGTGGAGTCTTTTTAACTTTTAGCAACTGAATACGAGATTATAAGTTGCACCCTTCAAGAAACTTACAATCAAAACAGCACCAAACTGAAGGCTTAGAAGAAATTGTGTATTTTAGTGAATAGTCCTTAGCTCAACTACGCTAGAGTCAAGAAGAAGCTATAAGCCAGATTAAAGAGCTTGACTCTTCTATCTCCTATTGGAAGGCCAAATATAAAGGTTTAGAAATCCAGGCCAAATAGATAGAGAAAGAAGTCAATTGACTAAGGGCTAGATAGTCCTCTTGGGAGGAGAAATTCAAATCTCAATACCAGCAACGTTTATTAGAGTTGGAGCATCTACGCCAAACCAACTAGAAAGCTTTGAAAAAAATACCTAGAGGACACTAAGAAGAATCTAACAGATGCCTTTCCCATACTGTGATCCAAGTTGGCCCATCACGCCCAAGTTGTTACGGGTCCTCTCAATCTAAGTCAGGTGAACTTCGTTTGCTTATAGAAGGTCACTGTTGCCCTGAACTTTAATGTTTATAATCTTAAGGGAAAATATTGGGAGAAGTACCAAAAGGAATGGAGGCAATCGACCAAATTCTTCATCTCTAAAGAGCCAGAAATAGAGGAGGAAATTTTGGAAGAGTCTGATACTCCTGAAAAAGTCCCCCAAGAACGCCCCCAGCCAGAAAGAGCTCCTTCTGAATCGACCAACCAACCTATAGAGGGAGAAGGTTGAAGACTTTTCTTTCTCTCTTTTTCTTGTACTAAATTTCTATATTCAGCTTATATCATTTTCCTTTTTGTATCTATAAAATTATCTTCTTCCTTTTCAAATGAACTCACCTTCTCCAATACCAACAATGTGTTAGAGTACACACCATTACTAAATTCTTTAACTTAGTTGAAGGACTAAGCCAGGTCCGACGTATCATGCATACAGGGCTAACTGTAACTCAAATTTCAAAAGATCGACTAAATTAAAAGTTCTAATACCAATTAAATTGGAACACCCTATGCCCGACCGATTTACCAAACCCGGATATAAAATGCCATAATTCTCAAATACTTAACAAAATTTTACAACAGGCAAAAAACCATATTGAACATACTTTTTATTTATTTATTTTCTTTTCTAAGTCAAAAGCTTTTGAAGGAGACGTTTATTAAATACAATAAATTTTTGAAAGTAGTATAAGAGATTACAACTTAAAACATTGTTAAAATCGACTTAATCATGACGTAGAGTACTATTCGCCATATTCCCAAGAGTGCCCCTCTACATGCATAATATTGCTCTTCAATCTGTCACCTTAGCGATATGGATTTGCCTAGAGTTAGCATCACCTGAGGTTTACCTATCATCGCACCCGAGACACGCAGAGTCCCTAGTAAATAAATAGGACTCATCCGTTGTTTCTAAAATGTGACATGGACATGGTCTTTCAACATATCTACCACATTGGGCTTTTCTCCTATTTACTGTCCCGTCGGACCTCGTGTTTATGACCATGTAAGGTGCAATGATAATTCAAGCTAACAGGTATGACAACGAAGTTGCTTAAGGATTAGAGGAATTTAATCCACTTGTTCTTAATAGTGTTCTATTGCCAACATCGGAAGGTGGGGTTAATGTGCATGTTTAAGTTTTAGATTAAATATAGAAGTTAAGCTTGGTAAGATATTCATTGTAATTTAAGGCATCGAAAACTACCTATCCTTTTATACCTTGTGAGCACTTAGCATTTTGTTGAATATTCACATTGGGGATCCTAGTTTATTATTATCATATTTTACCTTGTTGTTTTCAAGGTATTACTTCAACACGTACTCCCACAATTTATCTTGTTTCCATCCATTTATTGCACTGACATTGATTAACAAAAGACAACCATCCTTGTGGAATTGATATCTAACAGACTCATATCTATCTACTATACTTGTATCGATAGTGTACGCTTGCACATTATTGCTTTGACGTTAAACAACTAATCAAGTTTTGGCGTCGTTGCCAGGGATGGCATTTGTTTGATATTTATTTTTGTTTGTTTTTATTTCATAATATTTGGTCGCTACTAACTTGTTTTCTTTTTGTCATTATTTTCACATTTATTTTAACTGTTGTATGACTCGAAGCAATTCAGATTTTATTGTCGATTTTGATCCAGAAATTGAAAGAACTATTCGGGGGAGACTTTGAGAACAACAGAATACAGCTTTTCCAAGAAACAAAACAATATACCCCTAATGCATGACCAAAATGCTAATGACCCGTCGTTGCAGCAAGACGATCAAATACAAAACAGGACTATATGAGATTTTATAGTACCTGTATTGGATGACTTACAACATAGAGTTGTTAGGCTAGCAATCCAAGCTGGAAATTTTGAACTCAAGCCAGTAATGTTCCAAATGCTGAATTCTAATAGGCAATATACTGGGTTGGCACATGAAGATGCACGAGAGCATCTAAACTTATTTTTATTGATTTATGCTTCCTTCAGTCAACAAGGTCTTCCTAATGACACTTTAATGATGCAATTATTTCCTTATTCCTTGCAGGGAAGAGCTCGTACTTGGTTCCTTGGGCTACCTACCAGATAAATTACTTTTTGGAATGCACTAGCAACACAGTTTGTTTTGCAATTTAACCCACCGACAATGAATGTTCGTCTCTGAAATGATATTACAGCTTATCACCAGCTCGACGATAAGAATCTTCATACTACATGGGAATGTTATAAATCTTTGCTTCAACGTTGTCCCATGCACAGCATTCAACAGGAAATACAAATTGAGATTTTCTATAATGGGCTGAATTCACACAAGAAAAATCTTGTGACACATTAGCCAATGACCCTTGCTGGATTGTACTTATACTGATGCTATTGGAATTCTAGAGAGAATTGCTCAGAATGATTATCAATATCCTATCTCTAGAGCTGCACAAACAAAAGCTATATTGAATTGGACGCAATATCTGCACTTAGTGCTCAAGTTTTTGCTCTTGCTAATATGATAAAAAAAATATGCAAGGGACTAGTGACGTTGCACCTATACAAGTCGCTCAACAAGTTGATGTTCCTACTTTTTGTTGTGAAATTTGCAGTGACAATCACAACTATGAAGATTGTCCACAACATGCAAAGAATGTCTTTTATGCCAGTAACATCCACAACAATTCTTATGGCAACTCTTACAATAATTCTGCACGTAATCAACAATCTTGGGGAACTCAGAATGCTGGACAAAATGCTGCAACATTCCGATATGGGAATATATCTGTTCAAGACAATTATAATTCAATACAAAGGAATTACAATCAACAACAGCAAAACTACAATCAGTACACTCATATGCATCCACAACAAGGCTAGATTGTAACAGCCCATTTTTCAATGAAAATCGAAATAGTGGTTTCGATACCACAAATTAAATCCAAGAATAAAATTTATTTTATTTTATTGCGAGGCCCGTAATATGTTAGAAAGGTCATGTGAAAATTCTAGTAAGAAAATTTTATTGATTATGTGCTTAATTACGAGAAGGACTAAATCGTATAAAATACAAAGATTAAATTCTAGTAGCCACAGGGATTAAATAGCTATTGAATTCAAAACTTGAGGTCCTTATATGGTAATTAGACCATTAAAGAAAAGTACGTAGATATTTTGGTGACTCATCCATGGAAATTTAGAAAAAGGGTAAGGACTAAATTGGAAATTAAAAAATATTAAATTAATTAAAAGATGATAAAAGATATCATCTTATTTTTTTGTCATATTCAACCTAAATACATGGAAACCCTTGGAGAGAGAGAAGAAACTTTCATGGCTTAATTGGGTAAGTTTCCTTGTCTCGTTTTTAGTAATTTTGATATTTTTGAAATCGGGATAGCTTAATCTATCTATTTGGAGGATTAATTTGAAAAGTTATCAAAGTATAAAAATTGGGTCATAGATGAATATGCTGAAAATTAGAAATTTATAGTAGAAAATGAAAGGTTGTTGATAGATAAACAACTTTTCCAAAGTGATTTTTGATGAAAACATGATTTAGAGACTAAAAAGTAAAGTTGTGACATTTGATGAAAAATTTTGAATTTTTATGAATACATGTGCTGTAAATTTTTGTGATGGGATTTTGGTTAGGCTTGGAATAGGGAGTAAATTGCACAAATTTCATTTACCGAGCCTAGGACGAAATTGGAATTTATGGAAAAGTTAAGGCCAAAATGGTAATTTTGCCAATGACGTAAATTGTCCAAATAATTGTGAAATGTGTGAAATTGATGATTAAAGTTATTTATATAGATCCGGACAACACAAATTTAAGGTTAGATCGGGAGAAGAAAAGGTTTCGAATTAGTAGATTTTATACGCAAACTAGTGTCGAGGTAAGTTCGTGTAACTTAATTGATGTTTGTATGCAATATGATTTATATTTATGTGAATATTATAAATGTGTGAAATGATTACATGTTCGGAAATGTTAGAAAAGGGTAAAGTCTTGTTTAAATATTGAATTTCGATGGATAAATGTGCTTTCCAAAAATGAATGAGGTCCTGCGTTTGTTGCTGACGGGATTTAACTCAGACGAGTAATCCTATTGACCTTGTTATAGAAAGGATTTAGCCCAGACAGGTAATCCTGATATAATCCCTCTTGAGCATATGCTACAATTAGGATTTATCCTAGACTGGAAATCCTAATTAAGCCCTTCTCAGTATACGTTACATAAAGGATTTAACCTGGACTAGTAATCCTGTAGAACGATATATGGCTCGAGAGTGTGTTCTTTGATTAAGTGCCCTAATGGGTACCTCTGAATAAGAATTGACGGGTTATTGAATTGTACACCTTGAGTGTACTACTTGAGTATCCATCAGAATTTTAATGATTCAACGGACAAAACTCATGGCATGATAAGAGAAATATAGGATAAAATGAACAATGTCTTGAAGGAAAATTGTGTGATGAGCTCATCTATGTTTACTTGATGTATATGTAAATTTTGTGACTAACATGTTTGATTTAATGCATGTGTTTAGGCAATTTTTCCAAATGGATGGAAAACATGATATTGTGTGCTTAGATTTAATAAACGAGATTGGTAAGTTTAGTTTTCGTTATACTAACTTACTAAGCATGTAATGCTTACTCTATTTTATTTTCCCTTGTTTTATAGTGCTTAGAAGCTCGCGAAGGTTGGAGATCATTGGAGTATCATCACACTATCCACTAGTTATTTTGGGTATATATAGTAAAATCATTTTGGTATAATATGGCATGTATAGGCTAACTTTGCCATAAATGGCTTAACTATGTGGTTTGTAATCTAGCCACTGGAAGGGCTAGTAATAGTTGTTTTTGATATGGCTAGTAATAGTTGTTTTTGATATACTTGTAATGTCATACTATGGAATATACCAAGGTAAGATTATGAACATGTATGCCTGTAATGATATGCCATGTTGAATGACAGAGTTGCTTAGTTTGAATGTTTGAATTTGGTTGGCAATTGGATACGAGTTTAAGTGCAGGTCATTGGTATGGTTTTGGGAGAGAAATGAAGCTAGAAATGGCTTTATTTTGTCCACAGGGGCAGACACGCGGGTTTGCGTCTATACCGCATGTGACACACGGCATGGTGCATGGGTGTGTGGTTAGGCCGTGTGTCCCCTGCACCTTAAATTCAAGAAAACAGAATGCTCAGAATTGAGCACACGGGTAGAGACATGGGCGTGTGTCTCAATCATGTGTGCTACACGACCTAGAACATGGGCATGTGTCTTGGTCGTGTGAAACCTACACCTAAATTCAAAAAATAAAATAAACCATACGACCTAGCACACGGGCGTGTCGCATGACCGTGTGCACAAGTTAGAGAGTTACACGGGGTAAAACACGGCTTGCAGCACGAGTGTGTCCCAGGGTCACACGGGCATGTCCCTTGAACCATACGACCGTGTGAGCCCTGTACCTTGGAAAATTTTTTAAATGTAGCAAAAAATTCTTAGAGTTTTTGATTAAGTCCCGACTTGATTATAATGCTTATATTGGGCTTCGAGGGTCCATTTAAGGGACGTTTTGAATAATCGCAGGAAATGAATAGTGATTGATATGATTTATGTGTAAATGTTCCAAAAGTTCTGGTAATGCTCCGTAACTCTGTTCTGGCAACGGATATAGGTTAAGGGTGTTACAAAGATGCATCCACACCAGATCCAGACGCGGCCATAACATTCTTCAACCAAATCAATATGGTCAAGAACATCGACAACAATAATACACACAGGCTTCTCCTTCTGACTCATTAATAGCTCTTGAGCCTCTAATGCAGGAGCATACGACTCGCACAGAAGCTATTGTGCAAGGGAATTCATCTTCTATTCGGGCATTGGAGGCACAATTAGGACAACTTGCTTTGAATTTGAATACTTGACCACCAAGCACACTACCTAATGATACGAAAAATCCCAGTCAAAGGGGAAAAGAACACAGTAAGGCTATCACACTTAGGAGTGGTAAACAAACTGGCGAGCCGACTATAGACTCTGCTCTAGCACTCAAGATACTGGTGAAGTGACCCCTGGTGAGAAAGTTGAATCTGAAGAGCTTGTCCATGTACTAGATAAATGTAACACCCTTCACCCGTATTCCACACCAGAATAGGGTTACGGAGCGTTACCAGACTTACAACACATTTAAACATTCAATTATTCACATTTCATGCAAACATTAATCAAACTCAACCATAATGTCCCTATAACGAGCCTTCGAGGCCTTAAACATACTTTAAGAGTGGTTCGAGACTAAATCGATAGCTTAAGAAACTTTCACGAAACTTAGAAAAAAAAATTCAAAACAAGGGACACACGCCCATATGGCCAGGCCATGTGTCTCACATGGCCACCAAACACGCCCTTGTCACAGGCCGTGTAGACATTTGAAATGGGAACACATGGTCGTGTCCCAGCTCGTGTCCAACCCCGTGTAACTCTTTGACTTGGGTCACACAGCCAACACACGCGCCCGTGTGGCTAGCCTGTGTGCCCTAGAAATGGCCACACGCGCCCGTGTGCCAGACCGTGTGCTAGGCCGTGCCAAACCTATAGGGTATACTGATTTATGCCACATGGCCAAGTCCCACGCCCGTGTGTGAGGCCGTGGAAAGCATACTGACTTAATTTCAAAATCAACATCAGGGGACACACGGCTGTGTGCTTGACCGTGTGTCACACACGGCTGAGACACATGCCCGTGTCTTTGCCCGTGTGGATAAAAATAGGCTATTTACCAAGCCAATTTGCCACACAAATTTCCATGTACCTACACAACCCAAATCAAACAAATTCA